>OZ007589.1:317687427-318892814 GCA_963931845.1 Maratus michaelseni
AAATAAAACACAAGTTTAACAGATGAACAAAAAAAAGTCAAACAGTCACTTAGGCACTGAAATAATCTTTGTGATAATATTTAGATAAATAGCAAAATCTTCGTCAATTTCTATGGCTATTAAACCCAGGCATGCGGCTAATACGAAAGTATCACTTTTAAAACATTTAAAATTTTATTTGAATACATAATTGATATTTTTCATATAAAAATGCTTTTTAGTATTGTTAGTGGACAATTAAAATATATATATATAAATTGTTAAAAAAAAGCCCTATTAGAATTTTCATTTAAAAGTGTCTTTCACCTAATTTCTGTATACTGAACGGTATGTTCTTTCTGTAAACCGGGAAGCCCGGGTTACACAAGCTTACCGGGTTATACATCGCTTGTTTTAATGCCTTGAATGGCGATGCGATATTTTTTATATCACTTAATTTTAATTAAAGATTCGTACCAGAATTTTAAACAAAATTATGTGTTCATAATTTTGTGTGTGTGTGGGGGGGGGGGGGGAGCAAGAGAGAACAAAAAAAAAAAAGCTGTAAAATTCCATTTTCTTATTTTCCAATAAAAGTTTTCGAAATTCAACATTACAGAAACTTCTTACTTGTTCCTGAAAGGGTTAATTGAATAAATGGAAAAAAAAAATACCCATTCTGAAACTTTCTCTGGTAAATTGTGATAAATAGCTAATGAAACAAACAATTTCTGGAAGTAAATCCTTATTCAGGTCAAACTGACCCAATATGTCTGTTTCTTTGTTCTGCCATTAAAATCCTTGAATCTTAAAACTTAAACCCACACTGTAAAAAAATTTCGTAAAATTTCAGTAGGTCTACCGTAAATTAACGGTACTTGTACCGTTTTCACTCTTTACGGTATGAGTACCGTACTTTTAAGGTATATTAAGGGTAAAAAAACCGTATATGTGCCATTTCGATTATAAACGGTATTTATACCGTAAAATAATTGTTTTTCAGTAAAAAATCGCTATTTATAGCGTAAAATAACTATTTTTCAGTAAGAAAAAGGCTGGTAACCCCGCCTCGGTGTACGGCAACCCCTGAAGTGATGCTCTTGCTCTTGTTACGTAATGCGTGCAGACCTGAGGAGAGGGGGGGGGGGTGTGCGGCCGGTACATATACTTTAAATATTTTACGGTACATGTACCGTCTAGTTAAATTACGGTATATATACTGGTCACAAAGTTGCAAGTATATGTACCGTAATTGTTGACCAAATTTTTTTACAGTGCACCGTTATCCCTGAATTCTATATGGACGTAAATGTAGTCTAATGTAAAAAAAAAAAAAAGAAAAGAAAAGAAAAGAAAAAAAAAGACAAGCTATGCATTGCGTAATCGTTCAATGACCTTTTCCCGAATTTCTTAGTCGTCATTCTTGAGGTGTAATGTAAAAATTGCAGACATACTGATTTAAGTGAATTTAACACTATAACGGTGTTAAACGATTCCTTTTAAAGTTTTTATTTATATTTATGTTAGTTGTAGTTTTTTTTAAAGCTTATAACTATAAAAATAAGCCTTTGATGTATTGGAAAATCGATTTGTGATTATTTTTATCTAAAAATTACAAATAAAATAACCATAAATCGTAATCGTTTAAAAGATGTATTATTTGACACCGCTAGAAATAGTGCTAAACACGCTGAAAGAAGTTCCAGGGCTTCAGAAATGTACCTATCCTTGGGAATTAAAAAAAAAAAAAATCTGTCAGCGCCATACTGGTTGCTTCGGATAATCTTCAGATAATGGTAAATTTTATGTACTTTGCTAAAAATTGTGAATTAAGCAAGTCGACAGTGAATGTTTAAATTCTTTTTACAAAAAATTGTTTTAACATTAAAAAAAAAAAAAAAAAAAAGAAAGATGTTTATCTGGGTATATTTCATTTCTCTATTTTTTATATATTTGATATTTTAGAGAAAAAAGAAAACTTTTCTATTAATTATCTTTATTTAAAGTTTGACCGTAGTGATAATTTTCCTTACCATGGTAAACAGTAATTTTTTATTTAGCTCTCCATTATGAGATGGAGTTTTTATATGATAACGTTCTTATAAATGGCACAGTTTCACGTGTTTTTTTTTTTTTTTTTTTTTTTTTTTTTTTTTTTTTTTACAAACAGTAATGTCTATTTTTTATTATGTATAAGTAACTAACTTCATTTTATTCTTCTTTAATATAAAGCATATTTTAGAGCTAAATTATAATAATTGAAGGCTTATGGTATACTTATTCTCAAAGCAGCCACGAAACTTTTATATATTTTATTCAGCAAAGTTAAATTATTAAAACTGCATTTCATCACTAATAAACTTGGTAATAACACATAATAAATACACTAACTCAAATTTTGCAACAAGAAGAATAAAATGAAGTTAGTTACTTATACATAATAAAAAATAGACATTACTGTTTGTAAAAAAAAAAAAAAAAAAAAAAAAAAAAAAACACGTGAAACTGTGCCATTTATAAGAACGCAAAATTTGAGTTAGTGTATTTATTATGTGTTATTACCAAGTTTATTAGTGATGAAATGCAGTTTTAATAATTTAACTTTGCTGAATAAAATATATAAAAGTTTCGTGGCTGCTTTGAGAATAAGTATACCATAAGCCTTCAATTATTATAATTTAGCTCTAAAATATGCTTTATATTAAAAATGTCATTACCAAGTTTGTTATTACTCAAATGCGTTTTTAATAATTTAACTTTGCTGAATGAAATAAAACTGCTTTGAGAATAAGTATACCATAAGCCTTCAGTTGTTATAATTTAACCCTAAAATATGCTTAATATTACAGATGTCATAACCGTGGCCATTATCAAAGAGTTTTAAATTTATGGCTTCGGGAACATATAGTAATGACAATTTTAGGTATTTTTAAATTTTCATTACTATTCCTTGGCAAAAGTTGCCATTGTTTAATTATATTGAGTAAATTGAGCTAAAAACAAGATATTAAAACAGTAAAATTTAATATTTTTTTGAAAGTCAAAATTTACCATTATTTGATAATGGCCTCTTCACTAAATTAAACAAAAGAGAGAAAAAAACAGATTATTTTATCTTATCTCCTAAACCCTTGCTAAACATAACATATTAACAAATAGTTCGGATCTACACCGAACAGCTGAGTTTTATATAATGCCAGAAAAAGTTAAGTTTGAGTCTTTTATTGCAAACATGATGATTAGGAATAGTCATTTGCCAAGTTTGTGTTCTCTGCTAATTAGAAATAGCATTGATGTATTTCTTTCTAATAAAAAAAGGGTTACACAACAAATTCATTAATTATAGTTCTTTAAAAATAAATAGTGAACTCTGTTTCATAAAACAAAACAGTAAAATTGCGTAGTTTAAAAGTTATTCGCACCAAATTTAGTCTGTATTACATCTGTTTGTAAGAAATATTGTTGTTGCTTCACTGCAAAATAAAAGAGAGAAAGAGAAAAGCCATCTTTTTCATTTGATTCCTAATAAAGCCCTACTAAACGTAGTATATTAACAAATAGCTCTGAATTACATCAAATAGCTGACTTTTATCAAACTTCAAGTAAAGTTAAGATTGTAGTCTTTTATCCGCTAAAATAATGATTGGGAATAGTCATTTTTCAAGTTCATGTTCTCTTTTAATAGAAATTTCATTGGGGGCATTTCTTACTAATAAAAAGCATGTTATATAATATATTTGTTAATTTTAGTTCATAATATAAATAAATTAGGAATCCTATTTTATAAAACAAAATTGTGAAATTTTGTGATAAAGGCGTTAATCATACTGTATTTTATTATTATTTATTATATATATATTAATTAAAAAAAACAGTATTGTTGTTCCACTGAATTAAACAAAAGAGAAAAAAGCCAGATTATTTATTTGATTCACATAACTCCCTGCTAAACGTAATATGTTAAGAAATAGCTCTGAATTACACTGAATAGCTGACTTTTATGTGATGCAAGATAAAGTTAAGATTGTAGTCTTTTATCTGCAGAAGTGATTATTGTGAATAGTCATTTGTCAAGTTTATATTCTCTGCTAATAGAAATTTCTTTGACGTATTTCTTTCTGATAAAAGACATGTTTGAATTCTTACTTTTTGTTAAGATGAAATAATATAGACATCCTTTTTTAAATATATATACTGTGACAAACAAAGTTTCATCGAATTGTTTAATATTAATTGAAAGTTATCCATTAATACATATTTTTTTAACAAATAATTAAATAACTTTAAGGGCATTGCTGTAAAATTTAGTGTTCAAAAGTAATTTTAATGTATATTTAAGTAAAATTAAATCAAATCTTATAGCTTTTGTTTTGCGTTAACGTGACCATATTTTTTAGGGTGTTTTTCATCTGACGTAACACTATTCATCTCATTCAATTGTCTGTCTGCCCGTCACGAGGTTCGTACTCGGGAACTGTGTAAGTTAGAGACTTGAAATTTTGCACACTTATAGCTGTATACCTCCTGTCACCTGACAAATCATAAAATTTTGAAAAAGTCTTATATTATTTTCTTATTTGAAGGGAATCGGTATAATAGAAAATCAGGAAAGAGTGAAGGTAAATAAACATTCCATGAAATACTTTTAATGTGTATTTTTATAACAATATAGGATTACTCATCTCATCTGACAAATATTTCTTGAAAATTCTAAATAAAGCGTTGTCCTTCATATTCCAGTGCTATAATTACACTGCTCAAAACTTTGTGCGGAGAATGCTGCTTAAAGGCATTATACAAAGGAATGAATTGATAACGAATGAAAATTGAGAACATGATAGCTTAGAATGAAGGAAAAATCAGAAGAAGAAATCTTCCTATGTAAATTCACACTCCTATAACATCAGAAAGCGTGAAAAGTATAAAAACACTGACAATTACGACTTCATGTGGGTTTCTAATTTTATTTCTTCTTCCCTTTTTTTAATGCAATTTTTAAAAGCTTTTTATGAAAGATTAATTTGTAAAATGACACATCAACGTGATTTTCCTGAATCTGTTTCCTGGTGAATCACAAAGAAACTTGAACCTATTGAACACTGAGAAGTATAGTGGAATCGTATTTGTACCAGTTTACAATCAATAATTGTGTTCTTTATACGCAGTGAGTGATACCACCAAACTTGATAACACAATTTAGCATTCAACGTTTCTAATCCGTTACCGATCCGCTTCAAATCGTAAAAAGTCCTTCCGGCCTGTACCGGGAGGAAAAGGTAGCTTTCCTATATCTTCGTTTTAAAATTTTAGCTACTGTTACACGAAAACAGCAAGTTAAAATGCAAAGAAAACGTTTACAAAAGATTTGTTAACACTGAATTTGAATAAGAAATTCGCCAAATTATTGAGCAATAGCCAAATTGGCTTCATTTATGAAGACTTATTTTTGTCGCCAAATTTGGCGATATTTCGCCAAATGTCGCCAAGTTTGGCGAGAATTTGGCGCTAACGGATATGAATATATAGTTTTATATGTATGATTGGAAAAATTATTTCAACAATGAAAATTTTTGTAATGTGCTGTCTTGTTTCAAAATGTCAGCCACCCTAGAATTTCAAACTGCTCTATCTCAGTCATTTTTTAAGATAGAGGTAAACCAAAAAATGCTCTGGAATCCTCGTATCAAGGCCTAACAATTAATTAAAAAATAAATTTGAATTTTTAACTTTTTTGTATATTTATTTTAGTTTTAAATTTTTAAATGGCCGCCATCTTGGAACAAAATGGCGGACCAAGCTGGCCAACGAACTCGGTCGAGACATTGGTGAGCTTAATACACACAATTAGTTTCATCAAAATTGATTTATAAATACGAGCGTTATCGTCCGACATAGGTCAGATATATATATATATATATATATATATATATATATATATATATATATATAAATCAATATTTGAACGGAGGGTGGTTTTGGGGTCTGGGGGTCATGATCGGTGAAAATATATCGAAATTTTCCGGAACTGCTTTCCTCCGAACGGCTGCAATAGGTAGCTTTATACTTTTTTGTATTGAAAGCTACCTAAAATACAAAAAAAATACGTATAGAAAGCGTAGAAAAAACAAACGTTCGTGAAGAAACAAACAAACAAAAAAGATTGAGTAGGATCGTTTTAGAGAATAAGTAATCTTTTAAATCTTTTAGAAAAAAATTAACTTATAAAAGCGTCCATTCTCTTTCGAGCAAGTTTTCTTCTTAGAATAAAATTACCGATACGTTATGGTAATCGAGGGAGAATTCACGATCTTCCTTCTAAGAACATTGAATCAATAAATCTTACAAAGTCTTGTATCACATTCACTGTTTATGATGTTGAAGTAAGATATTCTAAGAACTATACATGATGCAAACTAAAGTCAGGAAAGACTTAAATAGCGTCTGAACGTCTACAGACAATATTTTCAAGATTTTATCATAATATTATTGATGATATACATGAATTCATCCTCATTTATGTCTTTTTTAGCCGCTGTCTAATATTATTATTCATCTTCAATTTCTCTACACTGACAAAAAAGTGTTGATTTTACAGTATAATACTAGCACCCCAGCTGCCAGTATTATAGCGTAAAATTAACAGTAATAAACAGTAAAATAAGCACTTATTTTAATGTTTATTACTGTTAATTTTACGGTATAATACAGGCAGCTGAGGTGCCAGTATTATACTGTAAAATCAACACTTTTTTTTTTTTTTTCAGTGTACAAATTGAAAGTTAATATCCATCAGAAAATGAAGAATAACTTTTATATATATAAAAAATAAAGTAAAAGGGAAAAATAAACTTTCTCGCTGGAATCGTTTTAAACTTTTCTTCTTCTTCTTCTTCTTCTTCTTCTTTTTTTTTTTTTTTTTTTTTTTTTGACATTTTTCAAATATTTTTTTCCTTTATAATTTTTCTGGAATCGAAAATTAACACCCATCTCAAAATAAGACCAACTTTTGCGAACAAATTTCAAAAGCAAAAAAAAAAAATAACTTTCCCTCATTCTCTGCTGTTGAAAAATCTTCAACTTTTACGCGGTTCCACTTATGTTTTTCTCCCACAAAATTCTACTTAAATGCTATAAAACAATTCCAAGTTTTTAATTAACATTTTCATCCCCCATCCTTCAACTTCCATTAAAACCCTTTCGTTGTAAATTTGAGCTATTTGCCCCCATTTTTGAACTCTCCGCTAAGTGCCCTTTTAGAAAGAGAAAATCCCATTATTAAACTGATTTTACAAACTAACAACGTCACGGCCGAATCTTCTTTTCTACGTCCAGATTAATAACGCCCTTTCTTTTTCATCCTGACGCTTTCACACACGTATGAAACACGCAGCTTATTAATAAAACCTCCTCCTCCTCTTTCCATTAAAAAGCATCCAATTAAAGCCGGCGCCTCCCGTGAAATTAGCTACTCAACAAAATAACAACTTCGGTATAAATATTCTCCTTTCTTTAGCCATAAATAAAAATACCAAAAAAAGGCGGGAGGAAACCTAATTTTTATTCCGTGTAATTTTATTCCTTTGTTTTCTTCTTTTTTTTTCCAGTTTTCTTTTGACATCAGCTTCCTTATTCCACCTTCAACTAAAGCCCATTTGAAGCTTGGGAATTTAAAAGCCGTTATTGACAGGTAAGAGCTGTGATTGGTGCAGTTGTTAATGGAAGATATGCGCGCGCATTTATTGCGTAAGTGGCTGTTCGCTCTATCGAGACACATCCCCTACAAAGTTGAAAATAAAACTGACTATGTAGAAGTTTTCGCCCCCCCCCTTTTTTTTTTCGCCCTAGGAAGCAATATTTTTTTCTTTATTTTTCTCAGACATTCAATAAATAAATAACTACATAAATAAAGAAGAAGAGAAAAACAAGGCTTACTCTTTCTTTGGATGTTCTCTTTCAAAAAAAATTTATTAATCTATTCTTTAATAAGTATATAAAAGTTTTTATGTTTATAGTTTGAAAAATTTTTCTCTTTTATTTTGTTTTTTACGCATATCATAATCTGATAAATGTCTCTTAAGTCGTGATCCTACTTTAATTTTCTTGTTTATATACAATTATAAATTAGAGAATATATATTAACAAAGAAATATTTTTAAAGTTTTGTAATATTGCTAAAGGAAATTTTTTTTTTCATTCGAATAAATGACTAACACCTGCCAAAACATTTTGAGTTTCCATAAAATATATAGCATTTTTAGGTAGCTTTCAATACAAAATAGTATAAAGTTACCTATTTCAGCCATTCGGAGGAAAGCAATTTCGGTATATTTTCACCGATCATGACCCCCAAAACCACCCTCCGTTCAAACGTTAAACTAATTGTGTGTATTAAACTCACCAATGTCTCGACCAAGCTCGTTGGCCAGCTTTGTCCGCCATCTTGTTTCAAATGGGTGGCCACTGAAAGATTTAAAACTAAAATAAATATACAAAAAGTTAAAAATTCAAATTTATTTTTGGCTTAAGTGTTAGACCTTCATACAAGGATTCTGGAGCATTTTTTGTTTTACCTCTATCTTAAAAAATGGCTGAGATAGAGTAGTTTGAAATTCTAAGGTGAATGACATTTTGAAACAAGACAGCACATTACAAAAAACCAACGATTAATTTATGAGTTTAAGTGAACGTGATTTCTAGCAAATTATTATCTTTCATTGTTGTAATCATTTTCCCAATCATGCGCATAAAACTATATATTCATATATATCTATATCTATTCATTTCATCTATCTATTCATTTATATATCTATATCTATTTATATATCATTTATTATCTATATATTCATATTCATTTGGGCCAAATTCTCATCAAACTTGGCGACACTTGGCAAAATATCACCAAATTTGGCGACCAAAATAAGTCGTCATAAATGAAGCCAACTTTTCTACAGTTGACAAATTTGGCAAATTTCTTATTCAAATTCGGTATTAACGAATCTTCTGTAATCGGGTTCCTTGCATTTTAGCTTGCTGTTTCAAGTAACATTAGCTAAAACGAAGATATAATAAAGCTACCTTCCCCCCTCCCCCCCGGTAGAAGCCGGAAGGACTTATCTTATTTTTTATCTTACTGCTATGTAAGTTGTTATTCTTACAACATAGTTGGAAAGTGTTTATGAATTCAGTTTGTCTGCTCTCTGTCTGTCTGTCTGCTATCTGTCTGTTTGTCTGTGCTCTAATAACGCGTAAATATAATTCGGATTATCATGCTATTGATATATATTATTGAGATTTTCTATGGCATGTTCCGTATTGGAAATTAAGTGTGTAGCACTTATAGATTTTTTTTTTTACCGGGTGGAACACTCAAAAACACACTCAAAACATTGGACACTCAAAACAATTACATTACATTATGGTCTTTGGGGAAAAAGCATTTGCGGTTTACTTAAATACTGTTACACGATTTTAAACATATTGAAATTCATGTATATCACTGAGGTGCAGTACAAGAGGCTTACTGTAGAATATGGTGTGCATAGCACTTATAGTTTCCTTTACAGAGACACTCAAAAGAATTCTGATACATTACGGTCTATGGAGAAAAATAGTTTGGGGTTTATATTTTAATAATGTTTTACTATTTCAAACATATTGAAATTGATATAGTATATCACTAAGGTGGATTAGAAGAGGCTTACTACAGAATATTTTGTGTATAACATTCATCGTTCATTTACAGGGACACACAAAAGAATTCGGTAGTGTCTGTTAACAATAATTACTGGAAGTGCATTTTCAGTTGCTGAACGCGTTTTTAAATGTAACTCATTTTTTTCTCTTATTTGATGTGTATAAATTCTATAGATCATATGCAGGACAGCACAAAAGTTCTCATGTACATTTCCGTTTATTGACGGTAATTTCCCTAAGGGAAATTTCAAAATGTGCTATGCTTTTCCGAACTGAACTAAAATGTAATATTCTATTTAGGGCATATAATCAAATCTATAGATCATATACAGGGTTGCACAAATGAATTCGGATATTTTTCAGAATACTGTTGGTAATTCCTGAAATTAAGTTTTAAATGTAAGCGTTTTCCAAATTGTTTACTTAGATATCTTTTTTTCACCTTATTTAACGGTAAGGATTTGCAAAATTATTTTGGAAGTGTTGGAAAGTGTTACATAATCCATGCTTGTGGCATGGTTTTTCGTTCTTGTTTAATAGATATTCGCTTATCATAGTTTTTAATATTTTACCGTCATTGTTTATCTATTTGCAGATAAAGTCTCATATCATGTCCATTAATGTACACTTTTTTTTGCTGGCAGAATCCCACATCATCTTGAAATAAGTTTATCTCATGAAATTCTGAAGATGGAAAAGCCTAGATTTTATCATTTTCTTTTTCAAATTGATATAAAAAACTGGAAATAGCAGGTAACTTATATTTTTCATTATTAACACTAAACTGGCTTATCCACAAAATAGATAAAAATGGAATGCGTACATCGCGTGCTTACGCTGCATTTGAAATCAAACGTGACGTCACGCTTTTGTATTATTGGCGTTAAATCACATTGTTCGGCGAAAGATTTTTTTTTAAATAGAAAATGGTCAAATACGGGAAAATAGACACGTTCTATGATTTCTAATTTTGAAATGAACAGCGACAGTAGGGAAGAAGCGAGGATTCTGGGTCAGTTAGTGGCACCGTACCACCGCCCGCAGCATGTGCAGCCTCCCGTCCTTCCTCCAGTGCATCTATCACACACCGCGTTATCATGTTATACAATGATGAACTTTTTCGACTCTAACGCCTCCTGGTATGAAAAATATCCATTCTAATTTAAAATAATACATTTTATTAGGTTTTCTTATACGACAACTAAATAGTAGATTAAAATTAGATCCATTTAACAATTTATTTGTAACTTGTGTCATATGATAACAATTAAAATAAATGAAAATGCAATATTCTAAAAATACGGCGATCACAATAACGAAGTCCTCTGCATCGCGCCCATAAATCGTTAAAACGACAATCCGTAATAAAATTAAATTCCTTTGGCACAATCATAATAAAATTCCTGAGCTTTGTAAATGAAAATGCACGTTTTATTTGGCGCTTGTAACAGAAAAAAATATAAGATTTCCCTGACAATACGGAAAAGAACCTGCAAAAAATGCAACCAAATAACCTTGGATTTAGGGAAATTATATTTCGTATGGGTTGAAAATACTGCCCTTGATAAGCCACTGATGATAAAATGTTATTTTTAAATGGCAACTTACATTTTCATTCACAAAAATTAAATCTTGCAATTAAAGTTAAATACAAATATATACTAAAAGTGATTCCTTTTAAATGCTAAAGGTGTAAATTAACAACATAATATAAATTAAAATAACTTTTATTAGTTGTTTTACATGTTTCGACTCTTTCCGAGTCATTTTAAAAAACAAAATGACTATATTCCAAAGTTGCACGGGCTTTGAAGTTATTATTTTCATGTACTTTTTTTTGAATTTACGCACGTTATCTATTATTTTTTACTTGGTTGTTTATTTTCATATCTGTGTCCATGGAGTAACTCTAGCCACATTTTTGGTAAATTAAAAGATGCCGTATCGTTACATATTGTATTTTTGCGTGTTAGTATCTCTATGGTTTCTCTTATTATGGATGGATAGTATAGACTGGAGGGAAATATTATTTTACTTTCATTGAAATTTTTTTGGATGGTTTCTTCTTGATATAATCTTGCCAGGGCTGTAGATGAAAATGACTCGGAAAGAGTCGAAACATGTAAAACAACTAATAAAAGTTATTTTAATTTATATTATGCTGTTAATTTACACCTTTAGCATTTAAAGGAATACACTATTACAAGGTGTTATAATTTATTATATTGTTACTAAAAGGGATTATAGAAAAAAAAATAAAACCTTTAAATAAACAAACCGACTAGTTTCGTACACTCAATAACGGTGAAATTCTTAAGGTCAGTAATGATAAATAAACCATTTTCACATAAAATTTGAACTATGTACTGGATAAACAAATTCCTTTAATGAATCATTCATTACATTAGGAAGCTAATGTTAAACCAATTAAAGTGGTCGTTACAAGTTTCTTGTTTGTTTTTCAATATTTTTAAATGATTTTTTTTTTGCATAGGATATCTGAGATCTATGTCTAATGTGATATCTTAGTACTTTTTAGATTTTGGTTGCAGTTTATTTCTGATAATACTGTCTTTTTCGGGGAAAAAAATGGTTGATTGGTTCCAAAATTAAAAGCATCCTCAGAAATAAATTACAATCAAAATTGAAAAAGTATAAAGATATCACGTTAGACATTGACTTCAGATATCCTATGCAGGAAAAAAATCATTTAAAAATATTGAAATACAAACGAGAAATTTGTAATGAACTCTTCCATTGATTTAACATTAGCTTGAAAATGTCGTCTAGCCTACGCTAGTCACGCGAAGAAACGCTCAAGCTAATGTTAAGTCTATGGGAAGATTCTTGCGCGATATATCGCTCGCATTTTAATATTTTTAAATGTTTTTTTTTTTTTTTTTTTTTTTTTTTTTTTTTTTTTTTTTTTTTTGCATAGGATAGATGAGGTCAATCTCTAACGTTGTTAGTTTTTACTTTTCTGATTTTGGTTACAGTTTTTTTATAAGCGGACATTTTCAATTTTGAAACCGGTTGGAACCGATTCTGAAAGTGAAAGTACCCTTATATAAAAAAAACTGGGAACCAAAATCGAAAAAGTAAAAACTAACAACGTTAAAGATCGACGTCAGCTATCCTATGCGAAAAAAAATCATTTAAAAGTATTAAAATGCGAGCGAGAAATCGGGCAAGAACCTTCCCATAGACTTAACATTAGCTTGCAAATGCCGTCGCGTGACTAAGTGCTTAAACGAAAATATGACTTGATCCATTTTGTTCTTCAATGCCTCATTTATAACACCGATAATTAAATGTGATTTTCATGAAATCACACTTTTCAAATTAGTACCCAAAGTATCCTAACGTATCTCTATACTTTTTTTTTTTTTTTTTTTTTTGCATACACTCCACGCAAGAAATATTTCGACCTATAATGAACTTCGGATTTAATATCATGTAATTTTTTTATTATTCAGAATAAAAATAAATAAATAAAATAATTTTTCTTTATCAGAAATTCAAATTTTTACTTACTTTAGGAAACTTACTTTAGGTACTTTACTTACTTTATAGGAGAGTAGGAAACTTTTCTAAATTTCAGTATTTTTAAAACTTTTTCGTAAAAATGTTAAGTTATTGTTACATAATATATATATTGCTAATCATGCTGACTTAGCTCTGAAAATGAAACGAAATTAATTTCATTTTATAAGTTACTTACATAATTATTATAATGTGCTTATTGTTTCACTGATTTCGAATGGTATTTATTCATAAGTTTAAAATCCATGTTTTTTATGCAAAAAAAGTTACATATTTCTACTTTGTTTTTAACACTTTCCAACATAGTCGAAAAGTGTTTATGAATTCTGTTTGTTTGTTCGTCTGTCTCTCTTTCTGCCGTATGATGTCTGTCTGTGCTCTCCTATATATACTCGGATTGCCGTGTAATTGATATAAATTATTAATTATTACTATGGCATGTTCGCTATTGAAAATGGAGTGTGTAACATCTATATTTCTTTCGCAGGGACATTCAAAAGAATCCCTTATTACATTACACAGAAAAAAAATAAAACCCAATTTGGGTCGAAAGATACTTAGGTATGTGCCCAAATTGGGCCATGCCTGTTTTGGTTACCATTGTGTATCCATTTTGAGCACTGTTAAATACCCATTTTCAAAATATATATATATATATATAATCTTTCGACCCAAATTGGGTTTTATTATTTTCTGTGTATGATGTATGGGAAAAAATCGTTTGCTGTGTATTTTAATGGTTTTTTATTATTTCACGCATAATAAAATTGATTTTCTGAAGTACACTGAAACATGCTTTCTGGAAAAATAGAATCTGGAGTGCAAACCGTTTATCCTTCATTTAATTAGGGACATACAAATAAATTCAGTTACAGTATTATCTATGAGCGATTAGTGCTGCAAGTATGTTTTCAGTTTTAGTATGTGTATTTTCAAGTTTAAATAATTTTTGCGCTCTACTTAGTGTTTATAAATTCTATAGATCATATACACAGCTACATAAAAGAATTCGCAAACATTCCTGTGTATAAGAGTGAATTGCTTAATGGTGTTTTTAGGTGCGTTCGTAATTATATAAATACCTAGCACCTATAGTCATCGTCTGGTCCATCCGTCCGTCCGTCTGTCCGCATATAAAAGGGAAAAAACTACCCAACCAAAGGATTTGAAATTTAATATATATAATAATTGCAGAATTTTGTCGAGTCATTTCAAATTTTATGGAAATCGAATCAAAACTTAAAATGTTATTAATGAAAGTTTTCTTTATTCTGTTAAATCGTATCATACGTAATCTATATAATAAAAGCGCAAGTCATGTGACTGAGGAAAACAAATACGGGCTAATCACTTCTTTTTTCTTATGCAAAGCGGCCATTTTTATTTAAAATTATTTTTTCGAATAAAACTGCATAAAAGTAACATTTTTAGGAAGATCGTTCAAAAAAATTGTTTGCTTGAGAAATGAGTTACATTCAACAATGTATAGATTCTGAGATAACTTCAGTGGAAACTAGATTAACCGAATATCTCAATACATTAGAGTAAATAAACACAGGAGATTCGTTCATTATGAGTCATAAAAATATTAAACCATGGAGGTAATCATTCGCAAAGCAAGATCTCCATCGCATTTGTAAACGTGGCATACGTAAAAAAAAAAAGGCATGCTCATTTCGCTCCTAGCAGATGACATAATTCATTTCACTGAAATAATGAGGATGATTTTATTTTACATTGTGAAACTAGTTATAAAACAAACGTGCCTCATATGTCACGTTTAACGTACAATTTCCGACTTGTTTAATTGAGTAATTGAGTTATGCATTTTCCAGTTAAACTATATTTAGTATACTAAGATATGTTTGTAGAATATAAATAAATTCCTATGCAGGGCTAAACAATGTTTCACGTATGATTTTTCTTTCTTGTTTTTTTTTTTTGTTTTTTTTTTTTTTTTTTGTGTGTGTGTGTGTGTGTGTGTGTGTGTGAGAGAGAGAGAGAGAGAGAGAGAGAGAAATACTTAGTAAATTATGCGTATTTTTCAAGACAAAAAACGCCACGTGCCTTAATAAAAGTTAGAAAAAAAATTTAAAGCATCATTTCTCATGAATTAAACAATATGAATTAGTAGAAGAAAGGCATCTAATTAGTACTATTAATTACCTTCTAACTAAATTAGCTAATTTTCTTTTCTTCTTCTTTAGTTATCTGCATCATACATTATACATTTGGATATTTAGCGCAGTTTCTCTCTTTTATTTGTGAGAAGGTTTTTTTTTTTTTTCTTCACAAATTTGGTAAAAGAACAATTCACCTGTAGAAATGGATATTGTTGTAATTAATTAGTTTCGCAATATTCACGTTAAATACGGTTTATTAATAACGATTTAATAAGTTAATTTGCCAATAAAAAGAAAATGTATAAAAGAAAGCAATAAAAAGCGAGAAAAAGAGCTATGCAAAAGATAATGTTCTTCTAATTTAAGGAATTTTAAGATTTAGTACTTTTTAAGTGCTTTTAAGCTCCAGCTAAATTTTTCTAGAAATATTTTAAACGTTATTTATAAAGTATGTTTTTTTTTCCCTTTTTCAAAATTTTACTGGAAAAATGGATTTTACTGAATAGAAAATCTATTAGGATTAAACACCATATATTCCGGTGTAAAGTGCACAAATTAAACAAATATATTTAGAACCAGAAATTGTATTTAATAAAATATTGTGTTGTACCTATTTCCCTCTATTTCTTCAAAAAAATTCAAGGTTCTAAATATGTTTTTCTGACCAATTTGATTAACCCTTTCCGGCACAGACAAATTCTGTTCGTAAAATGCGAAATTACTGACTGACACCGGATTTTACAAACGACTTTTTTGGAAAATAAGAACTCCTTATTTTAAGCTTTCATTCTAGAAGCAAAATTTTAGTAAAATATTCTTGGTGCCGAATGCAAGTTTGTAATTAAAATTAGGTGTGCCCAGAGTGGGACCACTGTGACGGAAAGGGTTAACACACTGAAAAAATCTATATAAAAAAAATCATCAAATTGATTTGAATTGGTATATCTTTGGAAGTTTTTATGTTATGGATTGCAGTTCATTACATTTTTGATACCTCAAATAGTATATTTATTTTTAAAAAATTAGTAAACTATGATTATTTTTGTCTTGAGGACATTTTTGTAAGTGTTAAATATTGCATTCTGTTTTCTTACAGTATTAAAAATTGATCAGAATTTGCATCAAGATTATTTATTTAACAGGTAAAATTGTCTTTTTGTAAACTAATTTATTTCTAAAAACAATATAGAATTATACACTTTTTTTTTGTTTTATTTAAAATAAAGAGGGGGGGGGGGAGGTTCAAACGTAACAGGATATTTTTTTTATTTAAAAGAAACGTTTTCTTAAAAATCTCAGACACATGACGTTGTGGGAAACTAGTTATCAATAAATAATCTTTTTTTAAAAATTATTATTGTCGTTATTTCAGCATGTTTTAAATTTACTTATATAATAATTATTAGATACTATAGATTTATTAGATTTACTATAATAATTATTAGAATTTCTATAGTGTTACCTTTGCGCTGTTTAAGAAAACTCGCAAATACAGTAAAATCCCTCTATTTAGCGAAAATTATTTTCAATCCCCAAAACCTATATACATTAAATCCTTTATAACGGATACTTCCTAATTACAGACATATTTAGTGAACACTTTTTCAGTCTCACAACCAATTATATATTTGTAGGCTTTTATGTCTGAATAGCGGACACCTCCGAATAGCGGACAAATTGTGGTGTCCCAAGGTTTCCGTTATTCAGATTTTTAAGAATATTTATATGCTTTTACCTCTGAACAGCGAACAAGTCCAAATATCGACCTAATTTCGTGATCCTCAGTCGACCTTTATTTAGAAGGTTTTACTGTAGTTCTAAATGCAGGGATATACATCAATTATCACTTCTTCGATTATCACGATTCTCCATTCATTATGTTAACCCCTTTTGGGTCCGGCGCTCTGATAATAGGACACTTCTTTATGTTTGTTATGATTTTGCCTGTCTTGCTATTATCTGCATGTTGTAATGATACATTTACTATTATCACTTCAGCTATGTTTCAGTATTTAGTAATTAAACAAAAATAAATTAACTTAAAACTCTATACATCCTTGTTGATACTTTTATTTCCAACATATGTTACATTATTTTAATATAAAATTAGGGACACTTATCTGAACAAATAATTTATGATAAAAAAATTAAGAAAAAATACTGGAAAGTGGCTATGTCTATTTGATTTTGTTTTAATACGACTTTATTCAAACGTCTTCCAAAATTCTTTTATAGCCCTATTGTCGCAGTGAAACCTCATTAAATTTAACTTCTTTTAACATAAACCAATCCTTGTGATAATGATTATGAAGCTTTAGTTAATGATATGAACTATTGTCAACATGAACAAAATTTTACTTCCCCTTGAGATTCACGTTCACGAGGTTCTGTTATTAATAACATGCAAAATAACTGTATTCGTTATATTTCAGTAAATTACATTTTCTTTAAATTTAACTAAACCTTAATTTTTATCATTTAGATAGCTACATTTAATTTAACCTAAAAGTAATTTTTCCCTCAATTAAGAAAAAACATCGAACACGAAAGTGTTAATTATAATTTAATTTCAAAATTACTATGTTCCAAAAATTCAAATTATCGAAGTTTTATGGCACATTTGATAAAACAAATATATTCTTGTTCATCAGAGAGCCAGTCAGAAAAGTTCAGGTGTCAAAAATTATTTTTGAGAATTTATTTAAAAACAGCTTTTGTTAGGAAGCTAAGAGATACTACAAATTATTAAATTGTTATTGTAAAATTTTGTTAATATTATAGATAATGCACCTAACCTTCATACGATAATGAAAATTTTAAAGAAGTTATTAAAGAAGAAAAAACGAACAGTCAGTCAATTATTTGGTAACCTATGGACGCCAGCACGGGAAATGGTCCGTGAATTTTCAAATTTATTTAACTAAATTTTCTTTTCTCGCATGATTTAAAAAAAACAATAAAATTTATTTTTCTCAAATGTTTTAAAATGTTTAAAACTAAGAGAAAAAAGAACTAAAATTTTTCATCAGCGGGGGTCTGCCCCCCGTGACCCCCGCCCCTCCCCCTGCTCCTTTTGGGAGATCATTTTAATACTGTTTTTCTTTTTACATTCATGTCCAAAAAAAAAAATATCTTAACGGGGAGTTTAAAGAGAACAACACCCCACCCCTTAATGAAAAAAATAATAATAATGAAGCATTTTAATTCTCCCTCTTGAAAAAAACCAGTAAAAGCTTATTTTTGGATTTTTAATACAGCTTATTTGTTTCATCTCTGTATTTTTTTTTTCCGGTATGTTTAAAAATTGTCTTCCACGTAGAGTTATGATAAAAATAGTTTAGTTTATTTACTGTTTATATTCCCAATTTAAAAATATGAATAAATAGAAGGACTACAGATACATTTGTTCTAAAATGTTGACCTTTCCAAGATTTTGTTCTGAGGACGCCCAATGTTCTAATCCAATGAAAGTTTGTGAAGAAACTGAAAATTGTACACTGTAAAAAAAAAAAAAAAATTAAAAAAAAAAAATAAATAAATAAAATAAAGTTTCTCACAATAGCTTTCATGGTTTTTATTTCTTTAATATATTTGATAGTAACCAACATCTTTTGGTATAAATATATAAAGGTTAAATTTACATA
Source organism: Maratus michaelseni (assembly GCA_963931845.1). Lineage (NCBI taxonomy): Eukaryota > Metazoa > Arthropoda > Arachnida > Araneae > Salticidae > Maratus > Maratus michaelseni. The sequence goes on from OZ007589.1 coordinate 317,706,410, forward strand.
ATATTTATCTGAAACTTTAAAATTATATGTATGTTTGTTTATATGTATTAAGCTTTCGCTTAAAATTTGTTCACATATTAAACCTAGTTTCAGAGCAAAAATATCACACTTGAAATTTGAAATATAATATTTAGAAATATGAAATCTAAGTATTTTTATTAAAGAAATTCTTAGAGAATTAATTTTTCTTTATACATTTTCTTCATTAAATATTAAAATATTATTAATTGGTATTCACAAAATTGAGTTTAGTAATGTTCTAACAGCAAACATAAATATTTTATCTATTTTTTTTATTTTTTGTTAAAACATAAATAATTTATATTTCTCGCAAAAGAATTTTACCTCATGAATTAGAAAGATCTATACTGCTCATAAGAAATTTAAGCATAACTTAAATCTTTTTTTTTTTTTTTTCGAAGATTAAATTTTGAAAAAACAATGAACCATTTTGGCATCATTTATTTCAATGCGTTTGACTTGATGAATGAAATTTGTTTCATCGCATGATCTTTGTAATTTTTGTAAAGCAACAATTGTTTTTGTTATTGAATATAGATATATTTTAATTAAAATAAATTGAAAATGCATCTGTGGGTAAAAATAGAAATTGATTAATATATTCAATCATATTGAATTATTTTAAAAATATGTATGTATTATTTGATTCTAATACCAGCTATTGTCAATTATTATATATTTCTATTCTGTTCAAGTTAAAAAAAGAAAATAGTTGAATTCATAATTCAAATAGTTCAATTATTTCGTAGCTATTCAAATTATTTTCTAAACTAAATTTTCTAAATTTCTATTAATCATACTGTCCACTCATTTGTTAAAAGTTGAATCAATTTTTTTTTAATACCAATGCCTATGTACCCTATATCAGTATAAAAATAAATATTTTTTCATCTTCGGCTTAGTATTTTTAATGTATACATGTCTACGATAACAAATTCTATCTGACGAGACCATTTTACCTGTAAAACAACTTTTGTTGCGTGATCTTCATATCGCCTAGGAAAGCAACTAATATTTTTCTATTTAATTCCGACTTTTTATCCATTAAGGAGGGGAGGGAGGGGGTGGGGGGACAGATAAGGAGAAAAGTTACATTACAATTCTCTTGAACACTTATCACGTTTATTTTGAATTTATTAATTGCATATATTTGGTTATTATTTTCACGTAAACAAGTAAGCAACTAAAAATAAATAAAGAATATGTCTTTAGTTTAAGATTTCAAATCATGTCTAACATAGATTTAAAAAATAAATTCGTTATCTGTTTATACAAATGTTTTTCAAAGTTATACAATTTCACGTACAACTAACTAACAACTAATTTAAATGGATCACGGGAAACTCGAAAAAATAACTATAAACACGGATGCGCAACTACAATCATTGGGTCATTCCCCATAACGTGCAAGGGATAGATATTAAACGTTCACAAAACACTAAAGCTCACAAACATACCGTGACGACGCCAATATATAAAAAGTTTAAATACATTCTTACCTTTCATAACATTTTAACACTTGGGATACTCAGGGGTTAATATCGAGACGTGGAACAGCCGATATAACCAATAAGAATATTCTGCAATCATGTCTCCATAGCGTACATCATGGCATAACAACGTGGAGAGAGTGTGGGCGTGTCCGCAATAAAATGGCGTTTTGGCGCGCAAGGAGGCGGGTCCACCTTCGATGGCGCTCTCCTGAGCAATTAGTCCGCCAAAAGCGGGCACCCATCGATCCATTGACACTTTGCCGGCCCCTTGTAAAGTACCGGAAAAGATTAGGTATTAGCGGTAAATTAGGTGCCGCACACGCAGGCGATAAGGGAGTTCAAAGGGTCGCTGGTGAAGTGCGGATTGTTTGGTTGGAGAGGAGTAGCATCTGATGGTTACAGAAGCGCGCGCTCTTTTATTTTCAAAAGTAAAAAAAGTTTCAGAAAGATGAAGTAAACGTAACAGGTAGGCGATTACAATTTTATACTCATACATATTTTCTCAATATTAATTTAGTTTATTTTCCTTGATAGTAATTATTTTCTCTTATTAAAACAACAATGCACTGACAGAAATTGAACTGCATTATTATTTATTATTTTTTCAAATGATAAGTTCATAAAATTCAATCTAAATAATTTTTTTATTATTAAAATAGATTTAAATATATTTCTTCTACCTTCAAAATTCTTTCGTATATCTATTTCCATTTTTAATTCAACCGTAAACTAACAATTTAAATGTAAAATAGATAGCTCTTTTTCCCTCACAAAGACAAACAAGTTTTAAAGTCAAGTGAAATGAGAAAACATGCTACTTCACTTGACTGTAAAACTTGTTTTCTTGCAATTGTAGTTATATGACGGCGAAATAATAATGCGTTATTTATTTTGAAAAGTTAAAAATTATAAGGATGAAGTAAATATAACAGATAGGCGAATTACAATTTTGTAATCATATAAATTTTTCCATTATTAGTTTACTTGATACGAATTTCCTCAATATTAATTTAGTTTATTTTCCTTGATAGTATTTTTTTCCTTATTAAAAAAACAATGCAATGACAGAAATTGAACTGTATTATTATTTTTGTTTTGTTTTGTTTTGTTTCAGATGATAAGTTCATAAAATTCAATGTAAATCATTTTTGGTATTAAAATAGATTTAAATATATTTCTTCTACCATCCATATTCTTTAATATATCTATTTCTATTTTTAATCAACTGAAAAACAAGAAATTAAATGTAAAAGAAATAGTTCTTTCTCCGATACAAAGCCATTGTTGCAAGAAAACAAGTTTTACAGTCAAATGAAATGAGAAAACATGCTACTTCACTTGACTGTAAAACTTGTTTTTTTTACATTTGTAGTTATGTGACGGCGAAATAATGATGCGTTATTTTATTATTATTATTATTATTATTATTTTAAGTAAAAAATATATGTATATACCTAAAGATTTAGTAAACATGACAGGTAAGCTATTTACAACTGTACAATCATATAAATTTTCCAATATTGGTTTACTTGATGATGCTAATTTTCTCAATATTTTTTTTAGTTGATGTATACAAATTTTCTTTTACTTTCTTTTATTTGATGTTAGAAATTTGTTTCTTTATTATACCAACAATACATTAACACATATTACCTTGCATTTTCTTTTTAAGTCTGTAAATACCAATCTAAATATTTTTCTAGAATTAAAATGGAATTAGATATGTATCTCCTATCATCAATAATCCTTCATATAATTATTTCTATTTTAATTGCTTCAATTGCAATTTTTTTTTTCAGTGATAGGTTTGGGACGGAAAAAGAACCATACGCTCTCTTATTTTCAAAATTAGAAAGAAAGGTGTTTTCTTACTTAGATAAATTTATACAACATTAATCTACTTGGTACAAATTTTCTCAATATCAAATAATTTGATGTACACAATTTATCTCAATATTAGTTTACTCAATTTAGAGTACTTTGTAGAAGTTTTTATTATTATTATTATTATTATTATTATTGTAACAATGCATTGACAGACGTTGACTGGCGTTTCATTTTATTTACTTATTTATTTATTTATTTATTTTACTGACGTGTTTATAATTATCAATCTGAATATTTTTTAGAATTAAAATAGAATTAAATATATATCTATTAACAACAATCTTTGTTATAATTATTTCTATTTTTAATTGATTCAATTGCAAAACAAAAAATTAACCGTAAAATAAAAAATTTAAAGTGAAAGAAATAGTTCTTTCTCCGCCACAGATCCATTTTTGCACGGAAACAAGTTTTACAGGCAAATGAAACCAGAAAATATAGTTACACTTCATTGTACAATTTTTTTTTTCACCCAATAATAGCTGTTTAACAGAGTTTTTTTTTTTTTTTTTTTTAATGAGTTTTTTTCATTTTCAAAATTAGAAAAAAAAAAGTTTTTATAAAGTTTGAAGTAAATGTAAAAAACAGGTTATATTTTATTCTCGCATAAATTTATACAATATTAGTCTACTTGGTGCAAATTTTCTTAGTATCAATTAACTTGATGTATAAAAATTTTCTCAATATTAGTTTACTTTATTTTGTTTTATAGAAGATTTTTTATTATTATTGTAATATATTATATTATTGTATTTACAGAGATTGACTTGCATTTAATTTACTTATTTTATTTTATTTTATTTTTATTTTTTATGTTATATGTGGATTTATAATTAACAACCAGATTAAATATATTTCTTCTGTCAACAACAATCTTTCGTATATTCTTTTCTATTTTAAACTGATTTAATTTTAAAAAAAAATGTAATAGAAATATTTCTTTCTTCGTCAATCCTTCCAAGAAAACAAGTTTCACTGTCAAATGGAGAAATATGTTGTTTTAACTTGACTGTAAAACTTGTTTTCTTGCAATGATAGCTTTGTGAAGACGAAAGAACCATACTATCTTTATTTTCAAAAGTTAAAGAAAAAAAAAAGTATTACAAAGATTAAATAAGCGTAACAGGTAGAAAATTAAAATTTCATATTCATACATCCCCTCCCCCCACTTCCCCCCAATATTATGTATTTCAAGTAATTTGACCCATAGATAAATAAAATTTTAAGGGGACTGGTATCCTTCAAATCTTCGAAAATGACAAAAATATCGATTTCTTCAATTTTTGGTTTAAAAAAAAAACTGGCATTTTTAGTATATTTCAGAAAAGTTTTGAAACAATCTGAAAATTATAAGTGTAGTGAAAACACTTTTTATTATTTCGACAGCCCATCTCATGCCACGCAATATGTATACTTATAATTACAATAAAATGTTCACCAATACATTTTTAACATCTGTAACTTAGAAGTACACAATCAGCAAAGATATTCAGTTAGTTTTAAGAAAAATGGAACATTACTTTTTTTTTCTAAGTATAAAATTTTCAAATTATTATTATTATTTATTTTTATTATTATTTATTTATTTATTTATTTTGAAAATTTGCTGTATTTAAAATGCTAAAACTTCAACAATTATTTCCCAAATGCCTTTATTATTTTCAAATGTCTTAATAAAGTTTACTATTTTATATTTCATTGAATGATGGCTTGAAATTTATGCAACTTTTATACCCTTTCTTTTCTTATCCTTCTTCTTTTTATCATTTTATTAAAAAAATTATGACATTTTTCTTTGTAAAAACAAAAATCTGAAAATTCTAATCAAAAATAATTTTTAAAAGCAGATATTTTAAACTATCCGGTACATCTAATATTATATGTAAGCATTTTGATAGTTTCAACACTTACACTGGATTCTTGTCAAGTAAATAACCCGTCTAAACAAAAACACTTAATACTGTAAATAGAGAACCACTGTTAGACTAATCATAAATAATTTTTATATGATTTGTGAAAAGCTGCATTATTTTCATGTGACAAATGTTTTGTGAACAGCTGGAAAATAAATATACGACAAAAAAATTTAGCTTCATTTAAATTATAACACGACTTACTAAATTACATTAATTATTTAATTTATTTTTCCGTGATAACATTGTGACAAAATAATAATTTTAAATGTATTTCTTAAAAACGAATAATTCAGGAACAAAACCGGCATTTGTGGAAAAAGGTGAAAAAGTGAGTGAAAGATTCACAAAATGCATAAACAAAATGGGACTGAAAAATACTACAATCTATATAAAATACGATAGGCTAAATATTGCAGATGCATGGAAAATTTTCATATATAATAATGAATAATTTAGGCATAGCTACAATTGTATTTTTAAAATTTATTAATTAAGATATTCCATTTATTTGAATGTTTTTGGCATATTACTCTTATCTAATGTTTTTGACATATTTTTACATTATCGCTTTGGCATCATTTTAATAATTTAATTTTATTGTTTAAAAATTAAATTGTTAAAGTGATTATAATAAAGAAATATAACACTTTACTTGTTACTTTTTAAAATATTTACGCAAAATTTATTTATTAGAGTTATTTATAGAATGTTTGCACATACATCTATATATGATCAGAGCTTGACAAATGCGGTCGCCAGGTTGCCACTGGCGACCAAGTTGTTTTAACTGGCAACCAAATTATTTAATCTGGCTGTTTTTTATTCAAAGGTTGACGAGCAAAAACGGCATTTTTTTCTCTCCCCCACTCTTATTCGTGCGCGGCAAGTTTCCTCTTCTCTCGTACTTTTAATGGAAAAAACAAGTTAAAAGGCATTTTCCATCTCATGCACAGAAAACGTCATTCTTTTCCATTATAGCCAGATAGCATGTCACGTGATTAGAATCACGAGGGAGGAGTTCAATAAAACTGTAAGAAATAGTGTCAATTCAGCCTCTGTGTCATCTAAAATTGGATACAATGCTAAAAAATGCTCAAGTGTTTCCGTAAGTTTCAAATCAGGTTTTTGTGTTAAGAATTAAAACTGATTAATCTATCACATTACAGGGGTGGAGAATTACATAATTTTACTCGCCACTGGTAAGCGGATTTTCTCACAGGGCAATTGAATTGTTAAGCTGTTTTTTAAAAACTGCAGGATATAGAATATATGTTTTTACCTTTTAGCTATACTTTGCAACTTTCCAAATTACCGCGATGTAAAATATGGTACTAAGTTCTATCCTACACTAAACTTATCACTGTTGCACATATTTCTCAACAGAAAAAAAATTACGAAAATGTGTTGTAGTAGTAATAATGAATTATTTTTCAATTTGCATAAATTGTCATAACAATTTTCAACTGTACGTTGCTTCTTGCTGGTTGGTAAAATAAATGCTTGGCTAGTAAGATTGTCTAAAAATTCCCCCATCCCTGCGACATTCATTTTAAAGAATAATAACATACAAGGGACTATAAATAATTCATTTGAAGTAAGTCTATAAAACTTAATTAAAATTCAGGCTCTTCAGTGTCATTAGAAAACTTAGTTTATATTATCTTTATAAATAATGTAACTATTCTAAAGTATGTAACTAATAATTCTAAATTATGCTTGTTATTATTTTTTTCTCAATTAATTCATAAAAAACTTTCGTGTTTTTGGAAAATCAATGACAGGAAAAAAAAAGGGGGGGGGGTAGGGTGTAAATAACTCTTACTGGCAACTAGAAATTTTTGTTGGCTACCAGGTTTTATCAAATTTGTAAAGTCATGTATATATTTCTAAAACTAAATTTGGCAACATGTAATGATTTTTTGCAATTCATTCCCTCTGTTTGGTTGTGTTCATGTGTCGTTCGTGTGGTGCACAGGTATATTTTTTTAATCCAAATGGATTATGTACTTTATGACTCTATTTCAAGTTTTATCTGTATATTATAGGTATGACTTCTTTCCTTTTTAATATTGTATTTATTTATTTTTTTTTCACAGGTTAGATTCATTGTTTATGAGTGGTAGTCCCAAAATCATATTCTTTAGCAATGTTATGGCTAATATGATGATGAAACCACTCATTTTATTTGTGGTATTTAGGCATTTGGGACTTGATAATTCTGTCTAAATTCCACGAATTTCATTTCATTCATTCAATTTCATTTATTCAATTTTTAATTTAATTTCTTCTTCTTTTAAATAAGTTCTTGGTATCCATATTCAGTGTGTTGGGGAATACTTTCATTGTCAACTAATTATTACATACTTAATAATTATTTCATAGTTTAAGTTGGTGTTATGGTAATGTTTCATTTTTGGTTATATATGTATATATATATATATATATATATATATATATATATATATGAAAAAACGCGTGTGAAAAACAAAGTATGAGATATTATAAAAAGCAATGAAAAAGATACAGCAGGAATTAAACCTAATAAAACGAAAAATCAAAAATGGAAAACTATGAATATCTTATGGAAATATATACATATATATAAACTTGTAGAACTTTTAATCGTAACGTTTAATAATCTGCAAAATAACTTCATTTTTAAAAAATTATAATTATAATAAAAGCAATACTATTCATTAACTAGTCATTAATTATCCATTTCTTGGAAACTTAAAATAAATTATTCTTTCTCCGTCGCAAAGCTACCATTGCAAGAAAACATGTTTTGCAGTGAAAATGAAAAAAGAAAATATTGATAGTTTGGTAACGGAGAAAGAACCCTTTAACAGAGATTTCTCATAAAAGAATAATTAATGGTTTCGATATAAGAACGCTTATTAAGTGGAGTTGTTTTACAGATAATTAAACGGTAACGTTAAAATTATTATTATTTCTTTTTAATTATTTTTTTTAGATAAAAAGATATTTAAGACTGTTCTCAAATCGAAACTGGCTACTTTCTGAGTCAATCTTAATTAATTTTTGTTCGTAAAAGCATGAGACTGGCAGGAGCTCTTATTCAGAAACTATGAAATCGAATAGGTTGTTCCACTTCTCAATAAAAGTAGAGGATATTTCAGAAAATCATATCAAAGGGGACGTTTTAAACCTAATTTTCGGACGCGACAGCCTAATTAAATAGGTTATGAGACAACAATCGCTTATAACTGAAAATTCAATTAATTTATCAAAAGTAAAATAAATAAAGAAATAAATAAAAATAAAAAACTATTCTATTCCAAATTATTTCAATAGTCATGTCTGCAGGTGTCATTCTTTTACATTGAAAAATAAGCTAAAAATTTCGCAGAAAGATATTTTTGAAGACACCATTAAGTGGGCACAAATTGGTACTAATAATTAAAATAGCCTGTTAAACGCATTTTCTTTTAATATGACATCATGTTAGAAAAATACTACTGGGTTTATATTAATATATTTTAAAAGAAAATTCTAAAAATTAAATGATAATTTAGTTTGTGATTCTGCTATTCTAAGTAATCCCCCCCCCCTCCCTCCCCCGCCAAAAAAAATCCATAAAATAGCAGTTTATTTAGTTTATACAAATTTCAATCATATAGTTTTTTATTTGAAAAAAAAAATCTTCATTTGAAAGGCTTCTTCACAATTATAGCAAAACTATTAAGTATTAATTTGTGAGGAATGTAAAATAAATTTTTTCTTCACCGTACCGAAGCTTTCAGTGCAAGAAAACAAGTTTCACAGTCAAATGAAATAAAAGGGGGGAAATGTTTCAGTTTTACTGTAAAACTTGCTCTCTTGCAACAGCAGTTTTTTAACGGGGAAGTGGAAAAAATAATAAAAAAATAATAATAATATAATAAATTATAGCACCTTGTAATAATATATTTCTTTTAAATGCTAAAAGGTGTAAATTAACAACATAATATACACTAAAATAACTTTAATTTTAATATTAATATTTAATTTATAATATATTTTAATATTAATAATATTTAATTTATATATATTAATATATAATATATATTAAAATATTTAAAGTGGCAATTTAATCGAAATTTCTTATAAAAAATTAATTAATTAATTTTGACATAAATATCTTTTAAAAGAAAGTTATTTAGCAGATATATAAACGATAAGGTTAAAATGGTTATTATTCTAAATTGCTATTCTTAGGAAAATCATATTTAACTGAACGTAAATGCACCATTAATTTCACTCGACATACTTTCTTACCATAAATTCACCGTAACACAGAAAGAATAAGTTTGTTACTATTATTATAAAAATAATAATAATAAAAGGATAATTCAGATATTATTATAATGCCATTTTTCTTTTTAAAATTAACAAAGAAAACTCTTCTAACTTGAAAAACAAATCGCATTTTATTTTAGTTCGCACAAACCATATAAAATAAAATGATAATTCATTATATAAAATATACTGAACGAAAATTACGACATTAAACTTTGTTACATTATAATTATTACGTAATTATAATATGTATTGAAAAAAATGAAAGTCTTACATTTTGCAACTTAATTTACAAGTTTATAAACATTAATCAAACTGATTTCCAGAATTAAAAGAGGATTAAAAATATTTCTTCTATCATCCATAATCATTCGTATATTTATTTTAAATGTTTATTAACCCATTTGATAATTAATATTGTAATTATAGTTAATAGATAATATAATAATTAATATGTAATATAATAATTAATATATAACATAATAGGCCATATTATAATAAATAATTAATCCATTTTTATTAATTATAATGGTTAATAAAAACTCATAAACCAATTTTATTAACCATTATAAATGGTTTAAATAACCAATTTATGATTTAAACTATTATTAAATAATAAATTGTTTATTAACCCGTTCCTTCCGAGAATTATTTCTTGAGGTCTTTTGCATTTTAAACATACAACTCTTTCCTTTTTCATCTGTTATTAATGTTTGGGGATATATTTGACGTTTATTGTTGATTTATCGGTTGTTTATTACCTGGCAGAAAAACTTGCCAGTAGCAAACAGCACAGTGAAATAAAGTGGAAGTTTGTGGGACAATACCAAATCTAGTAATTAGACATTAAAATACAGATTTAAATGCTTAAGGGATAAAAGCAGAACACAAAAAGGTTTATATAAACCTTTTATTGTAATGATCGACATGTTTCCAACACACAAACGTCGCTGTTATCAAGATCTACACAATAAACAAACTATTCTCGCTTTTTTTTTTTTTTTTTTTTTTTTATATATATATATAAACTTTTGAAAAGCATAAATTACGAAATCATACGTGTAATAAAAGCAGGTGCTTAAAAATAGTCAATTGTAAACGTGAAAATTAATATTTCCTTAATATTTAATTAATATTTCCTTATAGAAGGTTTTTCTTATTGCCTTTTTTTAATTGAATAACATCTCGTGCTAGATTTTATGTAATTCAAAAGAGGCTGATTCATTGCATATGTTCTCGTTATTCATATAGATTTCTATTGATTCACGATAACAGGTGGGAAATAAAGTCTTGATGGATAAATTGTTTTACTATTCTAAAAATCAATTTTTTTAAGTTTCGGTCCTGTGTAATATTGCCAAAGCTGTAGTTCTTCTGTCATATTTGATATGTGTCATATGCTCTGTTAAACTTTCTACTAAACTAGGAAGTTTAATAACATAAATCACTAGAAAGTGATTTATGTTTTTTTTTTTTTTTTTTTTTTTTTTTGATAATGAATCTTTGTGTTCGAAACATGTCGATAATTATATTAAAAGGTTTTTTATAAGCTTTTTTGTGTTCTATTTTTTCCACTTAAGTATTTAAATCTGTATTTAATGTCTAATTATTAGATTTGGTATTTTAGATTGATTTTATTATGTGATTATGTAGTAATTAGACTTTTTACAGAAAACAAAAACTAACAAGGAAAGGTTACCAACACGGAAATTTGAAAAAAAAAAATTAAACTTTGGGGGTATGTAGGGCTCATGGATAGATGTAAATATGCAATTATTTATTGTTGCTCAAATGCACTTTAAGGGGAAATTTTACCTTGAAAATATTTTCTACTTCATTTTAATGTTGAGATAGAGGAAAAGTTGCATGTTAAAAATTGCTTCTTATTATTAGTTATGTCAAAATCTAACAAAATATCAATTGTTAATAATATTTTTTTTTAATTGAACAAAAATTTAAAATGCACATTTTATAGACTATCCGCCAATTCTTATTTTATTATCAGTAAAAATGAAACCTTTCATATTTTGTTTAATTCTAATTCTTGTCTATAACACAAGTGGATATTTCTCTGTGTTATTAAAATATATATTAACGGAATTAATATGAAATTAACTCAGACCAAACTTTTTTTGATATAGCAAAGCAACAATCATCTGTTTGGATAGCGTTGATTTTAGCCAACGTATTTTAAAGGTTATTGCTTATTACTCTAAAAAATGTATATTAGATTTTATAATTGCTCAAAAAAATTAAGTATTATTAACAACTAATATTTTGTAAGCTTTCGATAGAACTGATAAAAATAATCAAATTTCACCTAAAAACTTTTTCTGTCTTGCTGAATTATACAATAAAGTTGAAAAGTATACCGGGTTAATATCTACTCCCCTTAAAGTGAATATGGAATACAAAAAATAATTGCGTATTACATACCGCCATAAGCCCTTACATACTCCCAAAGTTTCTTATGTATATATGTTACGGTCAATATGATTAATCCGGTCATTATTAATAATAACCGGTTATTATTAATAATGAACGCGGTTATTATTAATAATGACCGGATTAATCATACTGACCGCAACATATATATTTTTAATTTTCAAGACAAGATTCGTATGTTTGCACTTTTCAGCACCAATATTTTCAAATATTAGCTCATCGCCTTATTTAATCACAAATTTCTGTCGTTAAATAATGCAAATATCCCTTTTATGAAGATACTGGTAACAATTCTGAAAATACAGGTAGTCGGGAAATCTTGCCAAACGTATTAAATGGATTAATAAATTTAAAAGATCGTTGCAATTTTTGTCTTAAAAGTATTATTTTATTTTTTAGGGAAAAGTAAGTGATAACTAAATAGCGAATTGCTGCAGTAACTGTACTTTTAAACTAGGAAAAAATTTACATTTCGTTTAATTTAATTTAATTTAATTTAATTTAATTTATTTACTGATAAGTAGACATCAGTATTGATTGATGTAAATGGTTTTAGTATTATTTTCTTCTAAAAGTATCATTTTTGTTTATTTATTTATTTATTCATTTATTTAGTAATGTCCAACTAAAACTTGCCTTATGAAAAGATCTTAAATCACAAGTGAAACAAAGAAAGAAGAGCGTTAAAAATTAAGATAAAAATATAAATATATAGTTAACATATCTGTTCTCAAAATAGTTCTTTCACAAATTTTTCGATAAGCATGATATTTCATAGAGAGAAAGATACCTATGCTCAGTTTTACCACATTTGAGAGGGGGGAGGGGACTTTATTTCTAAGTCAAATGACTGGCGTATTATTTTTTTTATGTAAACATAAAGACACTATTGCTTTTAACAATGTAATAAATTATAACACCTTGTAATGATATATTCCTTTGAAATGCTAAAGGTGTAAATTAACAACATAATATAAATTAAAATAACTTTTATTAGTTGTTTTACATGTTTCGACTCTTTCCGAGTCATTTTCAAAAACTATTTTGAAACGTTTTTGAAAATGACTCGGAAAGAGTCGAAACATGTAAAACAACTAATAAAAGTTGTTTTAATTTATATTATGTTGTTAATTTACACCTTTAGCATTTAAAAGGAATATAACACTATTGCCTTTGCTTAGTTTTTAATTACACTTGCAATGGCCTATAAATATAAAATCATACTGGCTCACAGTGTGCTTAAATGACTAATTTCCACGTCTTAGGTGAAAATTGTATGTATTTTACCAAGGTTTTTCACTGTAGAGTTGTTATATAAATCTCACAGCATGACAAACCATGTAAGTTTTTTTCCTTACATACCGTCTAGCCCTGTTTTGAAAGAAGGGAATTTGTCGGAAAAGTAAGGAAAATAATGTTTTTATATTGTTGCATTTTTTTTTTTCGCTTTCTGAGCAATATTTTGAGTTTAATTTTTTTTTATTATTATTTGGGATTTGATACCTATCTATGGTTTTGAAATTTTTATACTTTTCGAGATTTCTGTCTTGTGTAGTCAATATCTCGCAAAACCGTTGGCACATTCCTTTTCTGTAGGCATTTCAGGAGTGAGAAACGTTTGAATTATCTGTGCCCGGGTGAGACTTTAGCAGTTAGCGGTGTTCGATTGAATGAAAGTCCACTTAAAAAAACATACTTCTGCACCAAAGTCATTGGAAAAAAAGAAAGAAAGAAAAAAGAAAGAAAAAGATAATTTTATGTTTAAAAATTACTAAAATTTAAGATTTTTGAATTGAAAATGTATAAAATTGACACATATTAAAAATATATATCAAGGCATATTAAAACATAAGTTCAGGCTTTCGCAAATCATAGGCAGTAAATGTCTGCAAAAAAGCCACTACTTCACACTGTACGGGTCGTTGTATTGCATTATTTTCTTATGAAATGTGTTTAATTCAGACAATGAAAATAACAAGAAGCTTTTTAGGTGCATTCTAAATTATATAAATACGTAGCACATAGTCGTCGTCTGGTCCGTCCGTCTGTCTGTCCGCACATAACAGCGCAAAAACTACCCAACCGAATGGTTTGAAATTTAATATATATAATCTCTGCAGAATTTTGTCGAGTCATTTCAAATTTTGTGAAAATCGAATCAAAACTTAAAAAGACATTAATCAAAGTTTTCTACATTCTATTAAATCCTATCATACGTAATCTATATAATAAATGCGCAAGTCATGTGACTGAGGAAAACAAATACGGGCTAACCACTTCTTTTTTAATATGCCAGGTAGCCATTTTTATTAAAAATTATTTTTTCGAATAAAATTACATAAAAGCCACATTTTTAGAAAGAGTGTTCAAAAAAATTTTTGCTTGACAGATAAGTTACATTCAAAAATGTATAGATTCTGAAATAAATTTAGTTGAAATTAGGTTGACAGTTGAATCTCAGTCCATTAAAGTAAATAAACGCAAGAGATTCATTCATCGTGAGTCATAGAATTATTAAACTATGGAGGTAATCATTCGCAAAGCAAGATCTCCATGGTAAATTTTGCAGCGCTGTCTGGTGTCGAAGAAATTATTCGCATCTGTAAACGTGGCATACGTAATAAGAGAAAAGGCATGCTCATTTCACTCATAACAGACGATATAATTCATTTCACTGAAATAATAACGATGATTTTTTTACATTGTAAAACTAGTTATAGTACGAATGCACCTCATTTGTCACGTTTAACGTACAATTTCCAAACTGTTTCTATTTGTTTACAGAAATCTATATTGATTAAGTTAAACAAATGGAAAATTTTAATGCACTCAAAAATGTTTTAAATGAACAAAGCTGATCATTTAAAAAGAAAAAAAAATACTGTTTCAGAAATTAATGCTTTATTTAAACTTTTCTATTGATGAATATTTCAAGTCTGCAATAACTAGGTTTATGGAAATAATACGATTAAATCCATTCAAATATGAAAATATAGTTTCTGGATTTTAATATGTCCCTTGCAACTAATAATTCAAAAGAATCTATGAAGGTCTTATTTCTTTGAATACCTTTTCATTTTTTCTAGAATTGCATTAGTCTCAGATCATTCTACGGAAATCATTACTTTTTGAACGTAAAAATTGCAATAAAAAAATTGAACCTAAATATTTCACGTTATTACCCACAGTTCATTTTGTATTCCTTTTTGCATTTATATAGGTGCACTATAAGAAAAAACACCCAGTAATTTTACAGCAAAAAAAATTCTGGCAATATGGGTGCCAGCACATTTTGCTGTAAATTTACAACAATTTCGTTTTTCATGGATAAACAGCACATTTATGAACTTTGGAGCATTTCTTGAAGTTAATTTTACAGCATTTTTTACAGCAAATTTGTAAGTTTTTCGGCAGTTTTTGCTGTTAATTTTACAGCACTGTTAAAAACATAACTGTAAAATTTTTTAGCAGTTATGGTTGATATTTTTACCCCCTCCCCCCTTTACCCCTGTGTAGTGTTTATTTATTTCTATTTCTTCTTATTTGATACTGAGACATTTTAAAGACTTAGGACACCAAGTGTTATTTTTTTTGTTTGTTTGTTTGTTTATTTATATAATTTTTTAAATATCATTATTGTATAATCAATTCTTTTATACATATGTAAGATGCAAATTTCGTTTTTTGGTCATGAATATCACCGACAAAAGTTTGTGTTATTTGCCTTGAGTTAATTTTTTTAAATAAATAATAACAATGAAAGATTTTACTTGCTTATGTAACTTTTAAGTAGTTTACATTATTATTCAGTATTTCCTCACAGGATTTTGTTTATACGTTTGAAAATACTTACTAAGCTAACTCATATATATTTTTTTTTCTCCAACAATTTTGTGATATTTTTTTTTACTTATTTAAGTATATTTATTTATTTAATGTAGTCAATATATATATATATATATATATATATATGTGTGTGTGTGTGTGTGTGTGTGTGTGCGTGTCTTACGTTTATTTTAGATTTGAAATCGACTAAAAAGGTCTGAACTCGAAATTTGTTGTTTAGAGAATTTATTTCAATAATTAATATAAAAAAAACACTATCATATTTTCTTAAATCGATTATTTTTAACGATTTTTCATCTACGCTCTACAAAAGTTAATTAATTAAATAATCTCAGTTTTGTATGTTGCAAAATGTTTGTATCTTATCGCTTCAAATTAATATATATATATATATATATATATATATATATATATATATATATATATATATATATATATATATATATAAAAACTTATTGCAAAAATTAACCATTGAAACAGAAATAACTGACCAAATGCAATGAAATTATTATCCCAAATAGCTATGTCAAATTACACATTATTATATATATATATATATATATATATATATATAGCACGTTATGTATTAAATGTATACCATAATTAAACTAGGAATAAATAACAAACATAAAAAATAAGCAGATATAATCTGAACAAGAAAAAACCAAGAAAAACAACCAAAAAGCTGTGGCCTCATCAGCACTGGGCACATTAAAAAGCACAGCGATGTTTCCGACTAATTACAAGCACAACAAACTATTATACAGTTGTTTTTCTGGTTGTTTTTCTTGGTTTTTTCTTGTTCAGATTATATCTGTTTATTTTTTGTGTTTGTTATTTATTCCTAGTTTAATTATGGTGCGGAATTCTGGGTCTGCCGAATACATTTAATACATAATGTGCTATATTTAATCTGTGCGATCAATTGCAGCTATAGCGCTTATCGCATGGATTTTATTTTTATTTTTATTTTTATTTTTATTTTAGTTTATTTTTAATCTTTATTGAGCATATATATATACTATATATATATTGGAAATACTTTTCTAGAGACTATTTTCAAGCTAATATAATAATATGGAAAGTAATTTTTAACTACTTTTTATATTTACCCACATTATGTATTTAATATCCCTTTATATAATCCTTTATATTCTGAATCATATATCTATCAATAATTAAAATTTAAAAAATTCACAGCTTCCATCTCAATAATACAGTTTATTATTTTCTAATAACAATTAAAAAGCTTTAGTTAGCATACACTACCAATGTACATAGTTTTACGATTATTTTCAAATTAATAATTTTAAGATAACTTTACAATTTTATTTTACCATAGTTTTCAAATATTCCTTATTCAAACTGCGTGTATTATTCGTTCCATGATATTTGCAAATTAATGTAAGTAAAAGATATTAATTAGAATTTTTTTTTTCAAAAATTGTTTTAGATTGTATAAATTTTTAAATTGTATTGTAATGCTACATTTACTATCCTCGCTTTGATTTTAATTTAGCTTTTCTTTTCAAAATTGAATAATATTTCTTATATACATGAATGTGTCATTGCAAATCTTGTGCTAAATGTAGGTTCACGGTTAAGATTGGAAGTTGACCAAATTTCAAAGATAAAAGGAAAATCATATCCATTGTAATTATTGTAAGTTATAAGCAATATTTTAAACTTTAACTATATTATTTAGACTTTTTTTAAAGAAAAAGAATCCGCTTTTACCTTTTACTATTTACATGAAAGAATTAAAAGTTTGGTTGCGGAGTATCTTTTATCTCTGGTATGGGAACATCTTACTATGACACTGATGAAGGGAGCCCCTAATTAATTAGTCCCGAAACTCTAGTAGCAAACCAATAATTTGCTATATACAGTATTTTTACCCATCTACTGCAGAAAAGGGGGGTTATGTGTTTGACCGTAGATAATGCAAGATTAGTTAATTCTGTGATAAAACGGGAATTGGTGGATGGACATGGATTTTAATAAATGTGATACCAAAATCATTTCTTCACTCTCTGAGTGTTATTAGACTATAGTTATATAGTCTATGTTTTCTGGAACAACCCAATCTCCAAAATGCTTGTAAATGATTATTATATTAAAAGGCATATGTTAAAATTATGAAAATTTAACAATTATTCATCGCCAATCATAATAAAACGTTAATTAATCAATAGTAGTTAATTAAAGAAACATATTAAAGGAAACTATTAGAAATACTTTATGAAATCGTACGGATGTCGAACGGTTGTATTCAAAAGTGGAATGTTCAAACTTTCTTTTTTTTCGCTCAATTTGAAGTCATTTGTGTAATATGTGTCCTTTTTCGTAGTCGTGTTTTTTTATTACTAATAAATTGCTATTTGATTTGCAAAATCACTTTCATCCGTGACTTTTCTTACGTATGTGCAAGTTTTTGAAAAAAAAACTATCATATCTCCTAAACAAATAATACACTTCTATAAGTACAGAAAGAATCTCAAAATTCACTAGTCAAAGACTCTTTTAGTAACTAAAATAGCCTGTTTAGTCATAAAAATTATATTGTTAAGTAGTTGATGTTTTAATAAAATCTTGTGTTGATAAATATACAATAAAAACCAACGTTTAAACACACAATATCAAACTGTAGCACAATGAACAGACGCACGTTTTGTAAGTAACTTGGACTCAAGGATTTTCGACTTTGTTTCATGTCTTTCGGGGGATGTAATTTTTTGTTTTTACTGACACTGATGATGTGAGTCAAAGTTACTCACGAAAAATACGTCTGTTCATTTTGCTACAGTTTGATATTATGTGTTTAAATGTTGTTTTTTAATGTATAGTTGATGTTCAATTTGTGAGTTTTTTTTAGCCGATAAAAATCCATCTGAATCATGCATACATTTTAACCCTCCCCTCTCCCCTCTAAATTTGAGAAGAAAAAAACACCTTTTCGTTTACCTTTCATCACATCATTTTCATTGTGAATAAAATGCCATGCAATTTTACTGTTTTTAGAATTAAAAATTGAGCTAATTACAATTGTGAAATCATATTTTACTCTTTAAGTTTCAAAATGAAACATTTTTTAAGATAAATAATGTTGTAAACGTTTTGATTATAAGCATAAATGTTTGAATTACTATCTTTAAATATTATGTTTAGATGAATAAATACATAACAAATGTGGGACAGATTTATCAATGATAATGTATTAGTGAAAGGAATTCAATTGCAAAAATTCATTCTCATATTATGTAACTCTTTATTTTCTTCGGCTCAATTTTGCACATTATTAATTGCTTAATTTTCATATGTAACGAAAAATGTTTGGAAGTCATCAGAAATAAAAACTGTAGGATGAACAGGAAAATAATGTTGAATATTTACTTCTAACCAAATCCCGACAGAGGAGGTTAAACGATTAATTTGTAGATAGATAGATACACTACACAAACATATATATATATACACACACAATTTTTAACTGGATATTCCGATTTTTACAATTCCTTTCTATCAAAGGGGCTCTTTTTTGGTGGGAGTCTCATTTAAATATCATTGGGATCCGAAAAATATGTTTGTTTTCTTGTCTTTTGTTTGTTTTTTTACTTTATAGACTCTAACTTTAGTAAAAGTATACCACTCATGACAATTTTTTAATATGCTGTTAAGGTATGCAGTAATAATTTATGTTTTTAAAATGGTCCTCGCATCTCATTTATATTTCTGTACACAAACATGTCAAAATATTTAATACATCCTCGTTTACAGCGCATCATATTTGTCGCAATGGGATTTAAAGGGAATGTGAGTAACAATGAGACATTGTCATAAAACGCATTTTTGTGTCAAAACACCCTCTCTAAAATACGCCAACTGGCGTGCAATAAGCTAAAAATGTTTAAACATTACTTGTATGAGATTTTTTTTTCAAACAATTCAAGTCATGAATAAAAAACTATAAAACTTATTTTGGTCATTTTAAAAACACATTCACAAAGTTTTAAGTTCATCTGCTGAATTTCGAGTCATGCATCATCCTATGACAGCTACATAAAATTTCAACGAATCTTAAATAGAAGCTTCTTTGACGTATTTAAAACAAATATTCTTTTGCAATTTTACAGCGTTATATAAATTCTACTCCATATATTTCTTATTTCTTTTTAGGGTTCCGTACTTAAAAAGTAAAAACGGATCCATTATAAGATCACTCCTGTGTCTGCCTGGTCCCTTTTTCTCATAAACTATGGGACATGGAAAGTTCAAACTTGGGAAAGTTACAAAGCCTTTTCACCCACATATTTTCAGATTATTAGACATTCACGAATAGGTTTAGGGAAAATTTGGGGGGTTAATTAAGTTACTGCAAAAAAAGTTTTCTTCTGGTCTATCGTGTGCGGTATCGTAATACCGAACCTCTACCCTCCCAACCGTCATATTTTCCTTTATTGTTATATATATATATTTTTTTTTTTTTTTTTTTTTTTTTTTTTAGTTTTTTAATTTTTTTTTTTTTTTTTTTTTTTTTAATAAAGTTTTTATATATTATTTTTACTTGTTCTAATTTATATTTTATGCAATGATTTAATCAGTATATTTTGTCCAGACAACACCTTATATATCCGTCCACACCAGTGGCGTATCCAGGATTGAATTTCGGGGGAGGGGGGGAGGGGCTGACTTAAATTTCGATAATGTTCTGAGGCTTACGAAACATGTTGAACAGCGTTATAAACAGAAATCATGTTTGACAATAAGGCCGTAGGCAGAGAAAAACGGGGGGGGGGAGGGGGGAGGTACGGGGCCGAACCCGAGCGCACCCCCCCCCCCTAAAAAAATTACAAATTTAGCTGAAAAAAGAAGAAAACAGCACTTTTTTCATGAGATTTTTTACTATTTCGGGCGGGGGGGCTATAACCCCATCAGCCCCCTTTCTCTGTTTATGCTGTGATTTCAATGCGGAATAATATGGACTAACGAGAATGGCTAATCCGCTGTATAACAGAAAAAAAATTACAAATTTATCTAAAACAGAAAGAAAAAAGCATTTTTTTCATTTTACTCCGTACAATTTCGGGGGGGGGGGGGGGCTGTAGCCCCATCAGCCCACCCCCTGGATATGCCACTGGTCCACACATAACTTTTGAACGGATCCTCCTATTTTTTTTTTCTTTCAAAGGTAGTGATTTGGTGTTAATCCCGTTCCAATTAGGATGTAAAAATTTCATTTTTGTCTTTCTGTTTATTATCTTCTTCTCCTTCTTCTTCGTCTTCTTCTTTTTTTTTTTTTTTTTTTTTTTTTTTTTTTTTAACTTTATAGGCTCTAAATATCGTAAAATTTGGAGAATCGTGTTGAGATTTTATGGTGTTTAGGTGTACAATACTTGTTTACGTTTTTAAAACATTTGTCAAATCGTGTATTTTGTTTTTGTTTTTGTTTTTCTACAGTTAAAAAGTTTAATACATTATATAGTATCATCTACTGTGCATTCTACAATGCGTTTTGCGGCATTCAGACATAAATTACATGACATTTAAAAATAATAATAATAATAAATAAGTTACAAATTATTATCGTATATTTCAACAGATATGACAGTAATTAAATAATAAACAAAAATCTTCTAAAATAAGTAATCATCTTTTAGGATATATACAAGAGGGGGAAAAAAAACTTAAAATTATGTACCGACTATAAAGTAAAAGAAAAATTGCTCCCTAATGGATTTAAATTCTTGAAATTTTTTTGTATGTTATATCATTACATTTCACGTAAAGTAAAGCAATTCTGATAAAAATATCATTGGAATATCTTCCTTATTGTAAAAATTAAGAACAAAAATCTAGCCCCGTATTGCAATGTATGGAATACCCTGTATTTTTGAATGAACAAATAGAAGTTTGCTAATACTAGCACTTATAGTTGTACATGGCCGTTTGGGATACATTGTATGCATTATTTTCTGGTTGACATTCACTGTTGTAAACTTAGTCAAGGATGTTTGATTAAGGTTCGTTTTATATGGTAGATATAAGCCATCAGGTAAAACCAAACTTCGAAAATCTGATAAATTGTCCTCTAAAATATACGATAATAGAGATAATTAGAAACACTAATCGTGAATCTGTTATATTAAAATCTGACTGTTTGTATTTCACAACTACTCTTTCTAGAATATGGAACGCAACGCGATGAAATTAATACCAGTTACCCGCATGGATACGAAGATGCCATATAAGCCTCGAAATTTTAAAATTTGAATTAGTTTCCGAGATATTATTATTTTATTTTATTTTATTTTTTGTAACTTTTAACAAGGTTTGTCTAATGGTGACAATTAAATTACTTCATTTTTGTGGGGGAAAAAATGGAAGATAAGGGTAAATAAGGTGATATCGTCTGCGATCCGAAATGATGAACAGATATCTTTGTTTTTGTTTGTTTGAATAAATCCATTTAATTATTTTTAGTTTACATTCTCTTTAAAAGATCTATTCTACAGAAACAAAAATCATCTGTTGACATATTAACATTTAGAAATCATTACATCGTAGATTTTTTTTTTCAGCTTTACATTCATATAAGGAGGAAGATATAAACTCCTTGCATTTAGGTGAACAATTATTGACCCCTATTGGCAAAAATTGGATTTAAAGAAAAATATACTATTTTCAATTTATTATTTTGAACGATGGCAGTTAAAACGTTTAAGAAGGCTCTAAATGTAAAATGGTGTACATGGTAAAAATCATATATATATTATTTTCTTGTAAAGCATTTTCATTTAAGTAGCTCCTAAATTAGAAAAAAATTTTAGAAGACCAATATACTTTTGATAAATATAGTTTTGCATCAAAATTCATGTAATCTGTAAAATGTAATTTTTGCTATTCCTGTTTAACCTACGGGGTAATTATGATTTCTTACGCCAAGTTTAGTATTTGATAAAATTGGTATTATAATGTTTTTCTAGATGTACAGTAATATTCGATTTCTTTTTTTCCTTAAGGAATCGTAAGATCTCATACATTGTAATTGCAACACATTCACTTGCCACGCAGCTAATAAATAAATAATTAAAAAATAATATTTATTCATTGATAAGTAAAAAACGTTTTATCAAGTATTCATTAAAAAAATGTATCTTTCATGCATGAGTATTAGCTTAGAAATCTCCAAAATAAGAATAATCAGAAAGCACCATTAAAATTTAGAAAAATTTAAATACAGTTTGCAAATAGATTGCGCTTTTAAATACATTCTCAGCAAAGTCATGTTTCATCATTGTTTAAAGGCTAACAAAATAAAAGTATGTTTTAAAGGAGGAAAACTTAAAAGGTTTTAATGCATTTTGTGAACTAAAGTATAAAAAGGGAAAATTATGAGCAACACAGAAATTTTACGACGTAAAATAAAATAAAATGAAAAACTCTTAAAACTTTCAATTTTTTTTTCTTTTGTAAGAGTGCTAAATTGTTTTGAAGTATTGCCAAAAAAGTAAAAGAAGCCAGATTTCACCGTTCAAACATATCTAAGGCAAAGTAAAATATTTTAAAAACTGGTGAATCTTTAAACTATAATAATTTTTTTAGGGAAGGGGAAAAAAAAGTAATTTATAAAAAGCACTGCAGGAAAAATTATATATTAAAAAAAAAAGAAAAAAAAAAAGAAGAAGAAGAAGAAATTCTTTTAGTTAAAGGTTGATTAGGAAAATAAAGATTTTATAATTTCAAACTGAAATCCTAAATTTCGAAAAATACAAAATATTGTATAATATTTTTATTTGTATTTATTCTTTTCAAAATTTAGGTAAATTAAAATTCAGTGAATATTTTTAAAATTCATTTAAATATCAATTTTACGTAAATAAGGATTAATTTAATTAAATTTGGTGTTAAATATTAAAGCGATAACTTTGTAAAATGAAACAATAAAAAGTAGTCATAATAAATAATAATAAATCTCAAAATATGTTTCAAGCATAAAAATATAAAATGTTCTTCTCATATCATCGCGTATCTGCCAAGTACGTGGCTATGCAAGGTTGTGTAACCATAAACTCTACTTGGAACATGGAGAAACAGTGCTGCAGAGCTACTGGATTTTTGCACCAAAAATATCCATCGCCAATTATTTTAGCATTATGATGTTACAAAATATTTTACTTTCATAAATGGAAGTTGTCAATAATTCTTTCTCATCTTTTTTTTTTTTTTTTTTTTTTTTTTTTTTTTTGTTTACGCGCTATTTTCTGGTTCATTTTTATCTATTTTATAATTTTTAGCAGAAGAAATAAATAAGCAACATTTATAATATTTATAGGCAAAACTAAAATAAAATTTATTTAGATCACGCTAGATAAAAAAAATTGGTAGAGCAAAAATGAAACTTAAAATCGATGAAAAAATTTTAATAATTGCATAATAAAGTGTCTGTGTAATGAATATAATGATTTTTTTCCTAATTCCATTTTACTAATTTTATAACTGATAGCGTAAGTATATATTATAAGAAATTGATAGATATATAATAAATATCTATAATATCTACATAATATAGAAATATTATAAGAAATGTATTTATTATAAGAAATATAAGTAATCAACAATTGATTTGCTTGTTAGGAGAACATGTTATGTACCAAAAATGAAATTTCGTGACAGTTGAAGTAAAAGCTTTTTATTTTAAATTTTATAGTGGCACTAAAATCTCTGAGAAAAAACTTATTAACGTTTAGTTTTTAAATATTAAAAAGTATTAATATTACGCAAATTATTAAATAAAAAATATATTAAATGTTAAAAAGTAATATCTCATAGCTTCAAGACTAATTAGGATCTTTAGCATTTTAGTTTCACCATGTGAGCCGTTGATTATGAAAGTGGGATACGTCCATTTTGTAAAAATATTGGTTATAGCTAAATTTAAGAAATATAATTATAGGCATTCAACTTATTACTTTTTTTTTCCACTTTTTCCTATAAAAATTAAATTAATTTTATTTTTATTGTAACTTTTCTAAAACAGAATGAAATATTGAAATAAAATAAGTAAGTAAATAAAATAAAATATTCCATTTTTTTGTTATCACATGGTATATTATTTCTGTTGTCAACATGCATTTTGCAATGCACATAAAAAACGCACAATGATGGATGAGATATCATGCAAAAGTTTTTTTAACAGGCTTCTGACATATCACACTCACATTTCGTTGTTTGATTAAAAATTGCAGCTAATTAAAAATTCTTATAAATAAAACTGTACGGGGGGGAATTTTATATTTTCCAGGTACAGCCAATAACATAGATTTGTTCAATGACGTCAGAGATTTCGTAATCAACCAAAGTCATGAAAATAGCTGAATTAATTACTTTTAAAACTTTCTATATAAATGGATTATAACTGAAAAAAGGGGCACAGGCTGCTTTTTATCCAATTCAAGCATGCAGATTTGTATTAATTTCAAAATTTCGGTATTTAAATGCAGAATAAGCAATATCTTTCATATAAAAAAGTTTTGTTTTAATATGCTGTTGCCACATCTTAGAAAAAAAGTGAGAAAGGAAAAAAATGTTTTGATAAATTTTGAATTATTGATATATGGTTTTTAAATGAAAAGTATTTGTTTTTAATATTAAAACAAAATGTGAATTTAAACTAATAAAACTTAATAATGTTATTATGATGACGTTCAATTGGGATAATTTTAATTCATTTTCTCTTTCACAAGTGCCAAATTATTCTACTATAGATTAAACATAGTATTAGTCTGAAAATACACTTTTAGCCTATTATTGCAATCTTTCTTTTAAAAAAGGAACTTTAATCTTATAACGTACAGAATTAAAACTGGAGAAATAAGATTTCATTTAATGTAATTATTATATATATGGGTGACGATATTTAGAAATTTACCCCACTAGAAACATCAGATAGCTATATCAGATCGAAGTTTACGCAGTCACATTCCAAATTTTAGATTTCTGGCCGATAGTCATTGAAATTTTGCAGAAAAAAAGAAATGAAATCATCGAAGAAATATTTATTGTTTTTCATAATAATATAATGATGAACAGTCTCCACTCCACTAGACATCATTGAAAGCTTTTAGTAATTGAGATTTAATACGATGTTACGACGCATATTCAAAAGAATTCGTATAGTCTTTCTTACAGGCAACAGTGGATTATTTAGACAAAACAATATCATTTTTTAGCACCAGAACTCAAGTTTTATGTTTTATACCAGCGTGCGCAAAACTAATTCCGGCATTGCAGTATATACTAACCAACCAATGAGAGAGCTAGGTAATGTCTGAACTCTTTACTGAAAGAAGCAGAATCTTGAGGTAAAAAGTCACTGGACAGAAAACGGCAAGAATTTGAGCTTTGGAATTAAAAAAAAGAAAATGGTAGATATGATAATTTTTAAATAGAACTAATTTGACTTGGGAAATAAAAAAAGGTTTTTGAAGGGAAATAATTACGAGAAGTGTTTTTTAGGATATTTTGATGGGGAATACAATATTAAATTACGCATTTTGAATAGAAAGAGGTTTAGATAAAAAAAAATAAAAGGAATATTATTTAAGATGGAAAATAATTTAATAAACCAGGGTTGTAGGAGGAATTTAGAAGAGAAAATTTTTATAGAATAAACTTAATAAAGTGCGGAATTTTGAATTTTGTAATATATATATATTGTCAACATCCCTTTTCTATGCACATACTAAACGCATGGCAATTAATGAAGTATTATTCGAAAGGTTTTCGAAGAGGTTTTGGACGTAGTACATTCACATTTCGTTAAAATATGTTGCTTGAATACAAAATTGTAGTTAATTAAAAAATAATTAAAAAACTTATCAGCAAATAATTTCAAAGATTGCAGTGCTAAAGCCTCGCACGCGTCCACTGGTTATAATTATATTCCATTCAAAGAAAATTAACGTTTTCAGCAAATCATTGTTTTTGAAAGTGAGGCAACTCCGTTGGCTCATACCAAACCATGATTTTTTTTTTAGCTAACATGGATAACTTTTATTGCATATTAAATTTACGTAAACTAAGACCACAAAAAATGTAAAATAAGTCTATTACTGCTTATGAATATTTTTAAACCCATTGAAATGCAAAAAATAAATAAATAAATATCTAGCAATAACATAAAATGGACTTGTCCCACTTTCGAAATCAACGTCTCGTATAACAGATTACTTGATAACACCTTCATTCATCAAGTGAAACAAGTTCGAAGAAAAATGTGACGTAACACTACCTACCACCAGATCTTCAGTTAATAATATTTATAGGGAAAACTAAGATAAGGTTCATTGACACCATAGAAAGTGAGAAATTGTAGAACAAGAACAAAATGTAAAATCAGTGAAAATACGTTAATAATTATAAAATTTTGTGTGTGGGCGTATGATGAATATAATGCCTTTTTTCCTGCTTCGGTTTTACTGATTTTATAATTAATAGCATTATAAATAAATTAGACGACAAATATAATATTTACAGATAAAATTTAAACAAGATTCACTGGAACCATACAGAATGAAAATTTGGTAAAACAAATATTAAACTTGAAATTAATTAAAAAAGTTAATCATTTTAATTAAACAGTATAATTTAAAAGTCAATATATCCACGTTTTCCCCAATAACTTTTCAATCAATGAAAGTACGCAAATAAACACACTCTGGATATTTACTGTAATTATAATCTGTTCTACATTAATTTATTTACATTCACTTATAATTACAGGTATGTACTTTCATTTATTTAAAAGTTATCAGTAAAATCATGGGTGTACATTTGGATCATAATTAATGTGTATTAATAACGTGTGATGTACGTTCATATCTACTAAAAATACAATGCAATACAGTACAAAAGGATAAAGAACATTGCAATAGGAAAGTATTAAATAAAATGAAAATTTTTATTTACCACCAAAAAATTTAATTATAATTGAAAATTGTGGAAAATTTACTTTTGCGTCGGTTTTTAAGATTTTGAGAAAACTGAGATTTTAAAAAAATCATTACAATGAAAGTAGTAAATACTAAAAAGTATTTGTGAAATGTTTTCGTTTAATCCCTTTTATTCAACTAATTTCCCAGATAATAATAAAATTCAGATAATTTCCCAAACTTTTTTTTTTTAGATATACCAGACCACCTTATAAACCATTTCTTTAAAACAGCTTTATGAACCTCAAAGATTTATAATAATTATTCGAATACATTTTGTCTACAGAGAGTTTAATAAACACAAAAAAGAAAAAAGAAACATTTTTACCATTGTTATTATTGGATTTTGATAGTAAATGCGTTACACCTGCAGCTATTACATTGGAAATAGGAGGAAAATTGCTTATTTTGTTCCGTATTGCTAAAGCAGAATTTTAGAAAAGCAATTTAAATTTTATTTCTCATGTCTGAAAATTCGATATCTTTTATATCGAAATTATTTCTCTGAGAGATATCTCTTATATTTCATTTTACATAATGGGATTTCAAATGTTTGCAATAAGATCCTGACTTTTATCAAATAAATGTTTCGTATCACTATTAATCTTAAACTGCATGGATAAAAAGTATGTATTCTAAATGAATAAAAATCAAGACAATAATAAACTAGTCATTGGGGGCCACCGTAATACTTACCCATCATGGATATGCATAGTATAAAATATGAAAATAAAGCATGTGTAAACTATTTATAAAATGCATTGCAATTCGAATAAAGTCGTAGCTTGATGACGTCATAAATTTTAAATGCTGTATTACTAAATTGCGTAAAAGAAACATCTTTATAACTCCAAAATTGATAATCATATTAACTAACGGTTTATTGCGTCGAATTAGGCGTCTCATTTCCAATTAAAATATATCTTTGAATTGAAATTTGATTGAAATACAGGGTCATGAAAAATCGAAGAGTGTGGAAAATATAATTACAAATATCTCGGCAACTCATTATCCGATAGACTTCATTCTTTATGCACAATTTATGTTTTTTTATTGTCTTTTATATTCACTCCATAAAATAAATAATTTCGAAATTTTTTATATACCTTTTATCAGAACGACTATTTCGAGAGCCCGAAAAAAATAGTTCCGGATAATCGAGGTTACTGAAATTCAATAAGCTTCTTCCCATTATTACATACTATGTACATATCAAATTTCAAGTCTCTACCTCAATTTGTTCGGAAGGTAGAGTATTTACAGACACACACACAGAGACACAGACAGACGGACGGCAAAAAAATTTTCCTAAAAATATGTTTTTCGGAATCTCCAGTGTCTGAAACGTGTAAATCCGCCAAAAAAAAAATTTCGATTTTAAAAACGATTACAAGACTTACCCTATACTACGTATGATGGGTAAGTAATATACAATAACCTCTTCCGACATACCCACGATTCCGAAAAGCGTTCTTTATCATTAGAAACCTCAGAATTAATTTTCGAGATTTAAAAAATCGTTTATTTAAAAATTTAAAAAAGCTTCTTTTGTTACCACTGATTTTCGGAAACGTTTCCGATAGTTATTATAGTGTATTAATAAGTTTTCTCAAACCGGAATATCGGTTTTTAGGATTCTATTAATTTTCAATTAAATATTTTCATCTGTGTAATTTAATTTATACATGCAACAATGACAGAATAATATTAATGGTGTTAATTTTAACATATTTGTTGAAAATGAAATTGTTTACTTGAGAATTTGTAGCACCCACACAAAATTACATTCCGGGTTGTGACAACTAATTAATACACAATAAAATTACTCGGAAACATCTCCGAAAAACAGCTGCAGCACAAGAAACTTTGATCTTATAAATGATTCTTTAAATCTCGAAAACATATTGGTTTCTGAGGATTCTACTGATAAAGAACGTTGTTTTTTCAGAATCGTCAGTCATTCGGAAGAGGTTATTGGATATTTTCGTTCGTTGTTATATTATATTTTCATAGATTAAGAAACACCTGTCTTTTTTTTTAAATGTAGCACATATTTTTCTAATTGCAAAAGAATTAACAATTTACTTCAAAATCAGTGATTCTTAAAATAATTTAAATATGTTAATGCATTTATTTCTGCTGGCTACTTTAAACACTTAAAAATACTCTCTATCCTTTTTCTTTATTCATAAATATGATTTTTTAGTATTTTCATGTATTTAAAAAAAATTAATGAATATGTTTTATGCATTTTTACATGCATTAGAGTTCAAAGGGCAACATCGGCCCAGCTTTACTTACACTTTTCTATTATTAACGCAATCTATGACGGGAATTCACGGCCTTTGAATATATAACTCCACCTAAGAGCATTTCTTTTCACTTTCTCTATTGCATTGTTTCCCAAAAATGTAACACTATATTCGTTTATATACAATCAGATCAATGTAATAATACATATAAATACATGGCTTAAAAACAGTATCTTTAATATAAAGATCCATTTGTAATACAGAAAGTCGTTTCGTTAAATAATTCAACAATGCAAGAGTAACGCCTATAGGCATTGGCTGTTACTGTTAAAAAACGAAAACATGTGGTCGAAAATCTATTAAATGTGACTTACAGAAAGAATAACATGAATGGTGAGATATTATTTATCTTTATTTTAAAGGGCTAAATCTTCAATATTTTTCGAGAAAAGGATATCAGTGAATGATTTATATGAAAGAAAAATATTTTCTGATTATTTTAAAATAAAGCGTTCAAAGAAATTCCTATAATTACACTAGTTATGATTAAAAATGTGCCACTTGTTTTCACTGCAAGCAATGTTCAAAAGAATTTTTTTGAGTGATTTATCTCAAAATCATCTTAAAAATGTGCTTTTTAAACTGCGCGTAAGATGTTTCTTAAACCACTTGATGTTTTTACAAGCAATCGTTAATGATTTACAGATTATACCTATATCTTAAGACTCAAAATAAATCTGTGTACATTTTAGCAAAAATTCTTTGTTTTTTTTTTTTTGTTTTTTTAATAAAGTTGCAAGTATTGCATATTTTTTTCGGAGTTTATCTATGTTTTGCTGTTGTTGTTTTTCATGGTTGAATTAATAAACAGATTTCTTCTTAAAGTATAGATATTATTTGTAAATCCGTTAAAAATGCATGCGAAATCTTAGCACATTGTTCACCGGTGACGAGTATATTCGTTTTTTCAAAACGTCCAAGTCCAACTTTTACAGGTTTTTTTTTTTTTTTTTTTTTTTTTTTTTTTTTTTTTTTTTTTGCCGCAGAAATTTTGAAAAATAAGCTTCGCCTTATTTAATCGCAGAAATCTATGAACATATGAAATAAATACATGGAAAAAATCGCAGAAATCTGCTATTAAATAAGACAAAGGTTATGTTTTTAATACAGGAGTAACAGAAAAGAATTATAAAAAAGTGATTTCATATTAAATTGCCGGTCAACAAAAAGTTAAAGTATTTAAAAAGAAATCTTGTGCGCAATTTAAAAGAAATACACATTTTGACATAAAAAAAACTTCGAGAATGTATTAAATTTACAAGTTCAAATGATTAAAAATATCTTTTTAATCATTGGTTATAGGGAGAACATTTTGAATCATAGCTTAATTATAAGAATTTTTTGTGTGTGTACGGTTTATTTTAAAATGCCTAGAAAATATTGCTCTTTCATATACATGAAAAAAAAAAGTAAATTTTTGAAGATTTGGCAGTTTATGTACCCTTAATAATATGTCTGAATAAATAACCTCTTCTTAAACATTTTCAGGAAAGAAAGTCCAAGTTACCATGGCCCTCAAATTACCAGACGACGAGATGACGACCGAAAAACAACTCGAATCCTCCCAACCTAACAAATTTTCTATTGACGACATTCTCTCTGGTAATACGACGAATTCCTCAAACCATGGAGCCGTATCTGGGAACAGTATCGCAAACCTCCCGACGTCTGCCATTCTTCTTCGAGCAGCTGCCAGGGCCAACAGAATCAAAGAAGACGCACAATTTTCGCTTCCTAGGCCACCCATGTGTGTTAGACCAACTCCAGTAGCCTTCCATCCCGGGTACATCAGCCCCGCCAGGGCTGAAGGGGCACCTTTGACTCTGGGTTACCTTGGCCCCGCTCTGGGATTAGAACATCAAGGAGAAATGGCTGCTCATCATCCTGCGGGTGCAACGTTTCAGAATTACACAGTAACAACGGCTGCCAATGCTTTAAGCAACTATGGAACTTGGTTGGGCAGGCCACCTTTTTTTACTCTCTCAGGTAGGCACTTTGGAGTTATTAATTTTTCTTTCCTTCTCTTTTTTCTGCGAAAATTATATTAAAGGTGCTTCTTATTTTCCGTGGACAACAATACAAATGTTTTAATGTAATTAAAGTAAAAATAAAATACAACGTTAAAACACCAGTGTAATTGAATCTACAGCATACCGGTTTCGGTAGCATATAGCATACCCTCCTCAGTGCTGCAAAAAAAAAATGGAAATTTGCTCATATATATAGAAATGATAGAGTATTCAAGTGACAAGTTTATTAACCAATAGGAAAACAGAGGGTTCCAGGCAAACAGCCAATAGGAAAATAGAGGATTCAAGTGACAGATTTATTAGCCAATAGGAAAACGGAGGGTTCTAGGCAACATCCAATAGGAAATTCGATAGGGAATGGAAACGCTATGGTGAGAAATATTTTAAAGAGTTAAGAAAAATTGGTTTTAATGTAATATTTCCAGCAGTCGTCTATTTTCCTATTGGCTGTTTGCCTGGAACCCTCTGTTTTCCTATTGGTTAATAAACTTGTCACTTGAATCCTCTATCATTTCTATATATATGAGCAAATTTCCATTTTTTTTTCAGCACTGAGGAGGGTATGCTATATGCTACCGAAACCGGTATGCTGTAGATTCAATTACACTGGTGTTTTAACGTTGTATTTTATTTTTACTTTAATTGTATCGCACCAAGCTCCAAATTAATATTTAATGTTTTAATGTAATTTAGTCATTCTGTTTTATTCCCAAACAAAGTGAAAAATTGAAACGAATATGCAAAACACTTTCGAAACTTTGATGTAAGCTAGTACACTGCAAAAAAAAAAATAAATAAATAAATAAATAAAATAATAAAAAGTGTTAATTTTACAGTATAACACTGGCATCTCAGCTGCCAGTATTATACTGTAAAATCAACACTTTTTTTTGCAGTGTAGTTAAGCACAATTCTTGAAATCTTTCCTTTACTTTCAGGAACCACCATTATAGTTCGGAAGACAGCGGCATTTTTAAAAAATAATATATAGGGTAATATCATAAGGATAAATAAAAGAAACGAACAAAAATTGTTCATTTTGATTGGGAACTCGTCTTATTTTACACAAGGTGTTCTAAATCACTCTTATTTGTCTGTAAATGATTGTTTTTCCTCACAAAATATTGTTATTTTTCCCCCTTTTCTGCTACGAGAAAAATAGATTTTTCAAGTAAGATATTATTAAACGTTGTATTTTTCTTATGTGGCCTATTACTGAATTTTTTCTTAATAAAAAACTTTCTTTAATTCCACAATTACAAAAAAATATTCACCAAGTTATTCATTAAAATAAACTTACTACTTATTTTCACAAGCTGTAATTACTACTAACTCTCTTATTTAAAAATTTCATTAAATTATTTTAACTACAGTAAATGCAAATACAAAAACATGAAACTCTTTACAAGACTAATATATAAACCCTTTCCGACAACTGCTAATTTCAAAATTATGTTAACCACAAATTACAATCTGGCTTCGCTTTAAGATGCACCTTGGTAGATAACTAACTGAAACATTTGCTCCCTTTGCACAGACTTGTCACATCTGTTAAAGTAATTATTTTGACTACTCCCTCTTTTACCAAGAGACATCTCTTAAACTGTTAAATTATATTTCTGTGATAATTTCTACCATCAAGCACAATGTCCAAACTTTCGGTGCGTACTTCAATTGTTTGAAACGACTTAAAAGCGACACGCAACTCAAAAGCAACTTTTAGGCCAATAAAGGTTTCCTTTAAATAGCTTGTAATGGTCTTGGTAAAATCCGCTGACTGGCTGAGTTGCCATTCTACCAAATTAAATATTCCGCATGTCCTCAGAGGAGGAAAAATTGAGCACGCAGATTTCGCTGAGTTGACCCTCGGCTAATTATTTAGCTCTGGTGGTCATTTTGACGTGATGAGCAGCTAATTATTGGATAGGGTAAGGCTGCCGTTATCAAAGTCTTACCTTAGACTTTTGTCCTAATTAATTATTGCACTGCTCAGAATAAAATTAAATATTTCCTTTCTTTGAGTTGTTGCCATCGTTTAACTTATCAGAAATAAGACTAAAAATAAAATTAAGCTAAAATTATTTAGAGCTTTTGTAACATGAGTGGAATTATTTTATACAGCTCTTATAAAATTATTCTTGCATGAAATTCCATTAGATTACGACTCTTAATTAAATTTGGTTGGTCAATATTGTTGTGAGAAACATTTTTCTGTTTTAGTGAAATACTAGTACAGATGAGTGTTTGCAAAGTTTTGTCATAGAGTGCGAAAGTTTATTTAAGTTAGAAACTCTTTTTCGATATTCAAAGGCTTTCAAGCTGTGATACTGTAGTATAATTGCAGAACGGTGTTAAATATAAAGTAGAATTAAGGCTTTGTTGTTGTTGTTGTTAAAGTTTATTTGTTTATTAAGAAAAAAAAATAGATCGTATAAAATAAAATTTTAAAAATCTCAAATCACTTTAAAATAATAATTAAAATCTTCTTTAAAAAATTAGTTTACGAAATGTTCTTGTTTAAGTATGCTTGTATTCAAAATAAATGCACGAATGATAGGTTATTAAAGTAAATTCAACCAACTGCTTTAAAAGTTTTTAATACTTATGATTTAAATACAATTCTCTTGCAATTAATCTTCTTAAAATATGCTTTTAAGTGTCTGTGCTCAAGTAAACATGTCAGAAAACAATTTGAAACAAGCAATCTTATCATTTAATGCATTTTACAGGCATTATTCAAATGTTTTAATATATATATTTTTTAAATACATTTTGTATTTTAATTTTTTTTAAAATCTATATTGATGTCAGAAACTTAATAAATAAAAAGACATAAACAATAGAAAGAAAGAAAAAAGAAAAAAATGAGCTATGCCAAATCTTTTGTATGTTCACTAACAAAGTAAAACATTTTTACTTTGTGAATTGATAGTTAGTGAAATCTCGCCTATTGCATTAACCCATTTAATCCGCTTGGCAGTATTTCCAGATAACTTAGATATTAAGGATTCGTAGCATTATTTATGAATAGTAATATTTGTATTATTTAAAGACAGAATTTTGCAATTAAGTAAGGCGAAGATTGTTATTTAAAATATTGGTATTTAAAAGAAAAAACCTACGAACTCGCTTTTTTGCAGCTATACATAGAATCTAAAAGTAACAAGGTTTCATTTTGTAACTTAGTTGTAACTAGACCAGTATTACACTTAGTTTTTGTTTTATGCGTAAAGTCTAAATACGGGGTCGTTTGGCGACGCTCGCTTTAATTGTTTTTTCCTCCCTAAAGGTCAAGTCTGGAGGAAATTTATATTATATTATTGGGGTAAATTGAGAATGGGGCTCTATTGTGAGGGGTGACCCGATCAGTGTGATGCAGAATCCTAAATACTTTATCTGGTTTTGCTCCAATGGGCTTTCATTTCATTTACCTGCACTTGTACTGTTTGACGCTTGCAAGTTTTTCTGCCAGGCAAAAAACAACCAATAATTCAACAATAAATGCCAAATATATCCTTGGGAATGAATAATCGATGACAAAGTTGTATGCTTAAAATGTAAAGGATTTCAAGAAATAATTCTCGGAGCAAATGGGTTAATCAGATCGTTAATTGCAAAACCGCTAACATATTAGAGCTGCAGTTCTGCCTGTTATGTCCGTTACACGGGAGTGACCGTTATGAAGGTTTTACTCTACATATTTTTTATCAAAAGTCTACAGAGCAGCAGTCGAACTTCTTTATAACGAGGATGAAAGGACCCTACCATTTGCTCGTTATAACATAGTTTTTTATAACCAAATTTAAGATATTGGATAATGAAATTAAGAATCTACGTAAAAATTAAATTATTAAAAAATTCTGATAGATTGTTATTATATGGACAGTCAATTGTACTTTAACAATTTAATTGCATAATTTTTCAAATTAAATTGATAAATAGAAAAAAAGTTTTTAAAATAACTGAAGAAATCACACTTACTATTTATTTAAAAGTTTAAGCACTTTCTTTCTTTCTTTTTGAAAACAATTATTTGATTTTTTCTTTTTTTATCCTTTCACATATATATTTTTAACTAATTTAATTACATTTTTTCAGTAAATAAATAAATACTATTAAATACTTTTGTCACGCTTTGTTCATAAAAAAAAAGAATGTAGGAGAAAAATGTAGTCCTGTTAATTTTCAAAAATTGCATTTTTATTCTTTTATACGCCTTTCCTCCCTCCTCCTAGGTATAATTGTTCAGTTAGAAAAAATTTTCTTTTGCTGCAACAAGATCACTACAAAAAGCCGCATACTTGTACCTTTAGAATTAGCTATATTGTGCGAAAGTGAAAATCTGACTTATACCACTCTTTCGTACCATTTAAAAGCCTATTTCATCAGTAAAAGGAACCGTTCACAAATTGATAACGGTGTTCTTTAGATCAATAGTACGTTAACAAGTGTAAAAATATTGCATCAAAAATACATTTAATTAAGGCATTACACGGGCAGAGATAATGTAAACAGAGAAAAGTAGTTTTATTTAAATCCTAGAAACATATATTTTTTTTAAAGCAATTCAAAAGCTTTCCAGTTTTCTATCATCTTCAATACAAAACTGGGATCATTTAATGATATTTCGGTAAATATTTTGGAGTTCTTCGCC
Organism: Maratus michaelseni; assembly: GCA_963931845.1. NCBI lineage: Eukaryota > Metazoa > Arthropoda > Arachnida > Araneae > Salticidae > Maratus > Maratus michaelseni. Next base: position 317,743,303 of record OZ007589.1, read on the forward strand.
ACTAATATTGTTGCAAGCATCGTTTACCTTTCGATTAAACTCAACTGCCATACATATTATAATCCGTGTTTCCTTTATTTGCAATATCTCACAGATTTACATTTTGATATATAATACAATAACAATATAATACTCTTTTACACTGATCAATTTTTAATTAAGCATAATGTATTCAATTTTGAAGATAGAAATATACAGTTTTTTGCAATGATATTGTTTTAGGAAATGGAAAAAATTTTAATTGACCAATTTAGTCTAGGATAGTCGTATAAAAATTTAAAAAGTGCAACTTTTGAAAAAATTATGGCAGAACTATTTCATTAAAATGATATTATTTTCTATCCGATTTGAACACATTTTCAATTTATATTCCTTACTTAATTCCAACAGGTAAATAATGAAAACGTGTTTTCAACCTTTTTGTAACGCCTTGACCCTTCTTTTGACTTTGCCTTATTCGGATAAATATTGCGCATTAATCCCGAATCTGAATAAATGCAGTAATCGCTCGATATAACGAATGTTCATTATAGCGATCCTTTCATTATAACAGATTCATTTATTTATTTATTTACTTATAAGTTCAAAATACTTATTTTCCCGTTCACGCAATATTAATTTTTTATTCGATATAACGATCAATCAAAACAAATTTCCAATAAAATCCCAAACAGAAACTAGTACCGTTGTGGCCGTCACAAAACTGTCTTCTATTAAGCCAAATCAATTAAATGATAAATAGTACAGCGTGATCAATTTAAAAGAGTACCCGTTTGTTTTCTGTATTATCCACATCTATAATATATATAGCAAGACTTTCAACATAATTACTTATTTAATATGTCTATATTTAATGTGCGGGTATCGTTTTTTTTCACTTTCTAAATGCAAAAACTCATTTATTAAACATAAATTCATGTAAACATCATTAGTAATTTTTAATCCGATTCTGCGCAAATGATTTGAGTAAATCTGGCCCACGAAGGTCACCAGACCTCACCCCGTTAGATTTTTTTGTGTGGGGGTTTTCTCAAAGTTAGGGTTTTCCAGAGAAATCCTGAAAACATCGATGACCGACATAAAGCAAATCATAACTGAAGAAATCTCGTTAATAACACCAACAATGTTGCGAAGTGTGTCAAAAAACTTGGTTCGACGTGTTCATGTTTGCATTCAAAATGGTGGCGAACATTTTCAACATTTGCTGTAAGGAATGATAATGTAAAAAAATTGAATTTTCAAAAATAAAATTATCACAGGACCATTCAAAACTTACTTTTTTAAGTTTTTTCTTTTCATAAAATAAGAAAAAAATAGAAAATAGAAAAAAAAGAAAGAAATAAAAACAGAAAATTCATACAGAAATGAACAGAATGACTGCATATGTACTATTCTTCACTGTTTGGAAAACATTTTTAATATAAGGTGATTTTAAAACTAATTGGAACTTAATTTACCATTAAAAAATATTCAATCTTATATTATATAAGTAAGTATAAACTTATTTAAAATGAATGTTTTAAAATTACTCAATTATGAATATATATATAAAAATAAACAAAATATCGCAAAAAAATGCATACATACAATTTAAAAAATGCATACATACAATTAAAAAAATGCACATACTAATTAAAAAAAACCTACTGAAATTAATAATTAGTAATTTTAAATTATACTATTAAACAGCAATAGAAACTACAATATACATGTGAAGAGGAATTAACTTCCCATATTCCACTTCTGATTAATTTTATTAATATTACAAATGATTAAGTAACATTTTGCTTCTCCATTTCGGTTTATCTCACAAATAAAGTTGTAACAGTCCAAAAGTGTTGGAAATTGTCTCCCACACTTAAACAAGGTTCAAACAATCATACTTCAGTGTTAGAATAGTTGCCACATCCCTCAGATTTAAGGGAAATAAGAAAAACCAACGGGTACTCTTTTAAACTGATCACCCTGTACAAGAACTTACATCGACTTGCAAATAGGCTTATATATATATATATATATATATATATATATACAGTGAAACCTCTCTGTAAGGGTCACCTGCCGTTCCATTGAAAATTGGCCCTTATGAGGGGTGGCCCTTGACTAGGGGTGACAACATAAAACTAAAATAAGAAAATCAAAACCTATAAAGGTGAAAAAACTGTTTATTAACATTTTTAAACTCTATACATGATTAAAAAAATTTTTATTGAAGTTTGTTTACTTTTCATAATTTTTTCACAGACAATTTTAGTTTCTAATAATTATTTTACTTTATGGAACAAATTACTTAAATATGCATCATTTATTACTGCCTTAGTATGAGATATTAGTTTATTTATTCCTGTTAGCATTTTCTGACAGGATATATTCACAGCTGCAGACTCATCAGACTCATTATCATTATCCGAATCAGATTGAACTCCTGAAATAAAAAAAATCATTTTTTAAGTTAAAAAAAAAACACTTTTTTAAAGTTTAAAACACTACTTTTTTTATGTTTTACCTGTATCTATTTCATCTATAATTCTTTTCTCCTAATCATCTGATAAATCATCATAGCATTCAACCACATTTTCATATTTATCTGAATCTGGGTCATATTCAATTTCAGCAGCTTTCGAAAGTTGAACCTGTTTAGGATTTAAGGCACATGTGAAAAAAAATTGCCTTTATGAGGGGTAGGTGCGGCCCCTAATAGGAGTAAAATTAACATTATGTCTATGGGGGAAATTTCCGTTCCTAAAAATATTGACCCTTAATAGAGGTGGCCCATGAATAGGGGTGGCCTTTAAAAGAAGTTTCACTGTATATATATATATATATATATATATATCAAAGTGCGTATATAATATACGCACTATATACGCAATTTGATATATATATTATAAACGCATAATATTATTATGCGACAATTATTTTGTGATAATAAAGACTTATAATGCAAGTAAAACAAATTTATTTGTCTGCATTTAAACTTAAAATATAAACATTGCATATTTTGAACAAATCTTCGAATTTCAGCACCCTCTCTTAGAAGATTACTCTGTTAAAAATTTGCTGCAAACTGTCCCAGTCATTTGACCGTTTTTATAGAAAATGGTTGCATAACCGTAATTTAACACTACTCTGACTATAATATGGACAATATTATGGACAGAATAGAGTTTAATTGCGCATATGTAACCGGTTTCTATAAAAACGGTCAAATGACTGGACAGTTTGCTGCAAATTTTTAACAATGTGCGATCATACTTAAATGACAATATATTCTCATGATAAGGATTCGAAAGGTGATAAGGTTAGTTGAATTAAGCCAATTTAAACTGGAGATATCAGCATCGAATTTTTCGAAAAAGTGATTGAATTTCAGCACTCCATCTTAGATGTCTGCAACCAAAATTGAATGGCAATGTAGTCCCATATTTAAGATGCTAAACGCGAAGTTTAGTTGCATTATGTGCATTTAAATTGGCGATATAAGCAATGCATATTTCGAAAAAAAATCATCGAATTTCAGCAACCCTCCTTAGATGACCGCAGCCAAAATTGAATGACAATCTATTACTATCACGAGGATTCTAAATTTGATGTTTCTTTAAATTCTGCGTTTATAAACTGGAGATATAAGCATCACATAAGTAGAACACATCATCAATTTGCGGCACCCGCTCTTGGGGATTTTGCCCAAAATCTAATCAGCACCGTAAACTTCCCGATTCCCCTCGCTAATGTTATTCCTATGGACGTAGGATGCATTCGTATTTTTAAAATATCTCCTCGGGAAATTAATATTTTTAACTTCTGTTTTCTTTGTATTGTTCTTAAAGAATATCTCTTTTTTTTCTTAGTTGTCAATTTTTTTCTAAAATATTTCCTTAATTTTATATGAAATGTTAAAATCTTATTCAGTTTCGCTAAGATTTTAACACATAAAACTATAAATTAAGCACATAGTTTAGAAATATTTTGATAACTATAAGAAAAAAGGAGACATTCTTTAAGAACAGTACACAGGAAACAGAAGTTAAAAATATTAATTTCCCGAGGAGATATTTTAAAAATACGAATGCATCCTACACCCATTGGATTAACATTAGCGAGGGGAATCGGGAAGTTTACTGACGAGCAGCCTTAAGTGTTGCCTGTCGCACTCCAGTTGTAAAAAGTCTGTTTTTTTTTTTTTTTTTTTTTTTTTAATTTTTGTACATTGCAAAAAAAAAAATGTTTATTTTATACAGTATAATACTGGCATCCCAGCTGCCAGTATTATACCGTAAAATTAAAAGTAATAAACAGTAAAATAAGCAGTAGTACACTGCCGCGCATGCGCGGTAGTGAGTATTATCGAGAAGCACAATCGAGTTAAAAACTGTTGATACTGAATTTTGTAGAAAAAGTGTTTGTAGATGACAAAAAAATGCCATGGAATATTATTCTGTGTAACGCAAATTAGCACTAAACATGATTCCGAAAACTGTTCTTTCACAACACCAATAATAAATTGTTCGTTAAATGCAAAAGTTTGTTAAATATAACAATCCTGTTTTTGATGTAATTTTTGAAAAAAAAAATATTGTTACTCTTTCGTTGGAAGGCCTCGACTACTGGTGTAATACAGCATGTATTCCTTGGCGCAAAATTACAAGAAGCTTTTTAATCAGGAAAAATTGTTTTGACAAACCTCTAAAGTTATTTTTTAAAGATAAATTGAAAGAAGACATGATTTCCAATTGAATGGCTATTTCCGGTTTTTCCGAAAAAAAACTTGTTGATTAAAATATATGGGGTGTTTCCCCTTTTTTGGCCGACTGAACCATTGGACTGAAACACTGGATATGTGATAGATTCTACACATTAATCAGTATTGCACAAATTGACATTGTTGTACGAAAAAAAAATTGAATACCTCGACAATAAACCCATTTGGTATTTTGCGACTGCGGAAATGTATAACAAAAAATCATAACTGTTATCTCAATAATAAGGAGAAATTGGATATAGTACAATATAATATATACACGGTAAAAAAAAAGGTGTTGATTTTACAGTATAATACTGGCACCCCAGCTTCCAGTATAATACAGTAAAATTAACAGTAATAAACAGTAAAATAAGCAGTAATACGCTACCGCGCATGTGCGGCAGCTTATACAAAAGCTGCGCTTATTGCGCTTGCAGCTCTTGTACGAAAAATGCAAAACATGAATTGACAGCATTTGTTATTATAACTTTCAGGAACTAGATATTGTATTTTTATGTAGAAATGAATAATAAAATTTTGTCTTTACTCAAATACAGTATAAAAGTTGAAAAAACTACTGAGCGAGGCTTGGTTAATTTGGTACTAATAACTATCCACAGAGCCATCGCTATGACTATTGGGAGGGAGAGGACTGTGGAGGATACCTTGAAATTGACAAGCCAATTATCGGCATTTAACATCTGTGTCTTTTTATCCAGAAAGTGCAGTACAATTAAACTTCTTAAAACGGAACCTGTCTGTAACGGACACCTGTCCTAAATGGATATATTTCAAGATCCGACGAATTGAATACGACACAATTGTACCTTCTAAGACGAACATTTTTCTAAAACGGGTTATTTTTTACCCTGGTGATTCCGTTTTCATAAGTTTTATTGTTATAGGGTGGTCACAAAGTCTTTCCCTGATTACAATAATTTATTGCAGAAAAACTAATATAATTAGGCATATGCTTGTTTCAATATATTGTAAAGACATTTATGAAGTTTTTAATGCAAGTACTTACGTCAGTAAATTTCGAGCGATCCTGACCTTGAGTGTTTCAATATATTTTACTGGTGTTGCAAACACTCTGTCCTTTATGTACCCGCAAAAGAAAAAAATCTGGAGGAGTTAGTCCATCCCGTCTGATCCATCTTCCAGGAAATTTGTCATCAAGGAACTCGCAAACAACAGTAGAGCCTGGACTAAAAAAAACTTAAGAGTATGACTTTTCCATAATAAAAAATTTACAGTATTACATTCAATGGTTATTTCGTAAATAATTTTTGTAATGAGGGAAAGACTTTATGACGACCCTGTATATTTAAAAAAGAAAGGGGGACGTTTAAAAAGTTTCCAACTAAGCTTGTATTTTTGCCAAGTCTAAAGAAACAACACCCTCCACAACTAATAAGTGTAGGGAGTCCCCCTCTCTTTTACAGCTCCCCTCTTAGGGGGCCCTGATTATCCATATTTAGCTTTATTATTATTATTATTATTTATTGGGAATTTATAATCTTCAGAAATCTCAACGTTGTTACATTAAAATAATAATAATAATAATAATAATAATATTTCTGATTCTTTCCACAGGGAATAAATTTCGAAGTATTGTATTCCTTTTCCGCGATTTCTGATTTTCATTATTAAATAACCATCATAATTATTACATTTTTAAATTTTCAGTGCTTATATTAGAAAAGTTCTCTTTTAATGCTAACATTCTTTTAAAAAAATTGATATCAGGATCAGGGATTACACCTTTTTCCCGTTGTGAATTGTAAATTGTACACAAGGGAATGTTATTGAAGTCGGAAATTCCTTTAGCAATTCGCCCGGCACGAATTCCAGAAATTAATTACGTTGTTCTAACTTCCTAGGTATCGTTCTAATATTCCTTGGATATGAAAATTGCTATTAGAATTTAACACTTGTATCTGAAAATATAATGTTAAAAATCATAACCTTGGAAACATTATTTTTCAAAATTTACGGGAAACATGTGGAATAAGGAGATGCATAGTTATTGCAAATTTATCAGGCGCAACCTGTAGTTGCGAACGGTAGTACATTCGTGGTTGTGTCAAAAAATAACAGTTTTTGATAGGAAAATAACGTTCAAGAAAGAGCAAAATTTCCAATCCAGACATTTCCGCGTCATTCTTCCTTGAAACGTAAAAAACGATGTCATGATATAATTAGGATAACAATAATTGCAACTCAAAATATGGAGGGACGGAAATGTGATGTAGTATAATAATAAAATACCTTAATAGAATATCAAGGTACATTAATTTTTCATATAAAAAATTAATAATAATGCGTCCGCAGAGTGTGACAAATCGTGTTGTTGGATCATCACAGTCCTAGTTTGTAAAACTTATTAAATTTATAAAGTTGTTTTTAAAAAAATCGCGATAAATATTTTATTTTTAGTTCAATGCTTTGAAAACCTAATCACAATGTTAATTTCAAGCGTAATATATGATATTTATAGTCATTTATCTAATCACAGAATAACCTGATCCATAATCGTGTGCAGAAAATTATTAGCTGCTTAAAATCTCAACAGAAGGCAGCAGCTGAGCACTTCAGTAAGAAAAAAGGCCTGTTGACCACTTTGATTGTAATAATAAGTTGAAAACCTAATCTACGTAAAGAATTTTACTTATTTTGAAATAAGTGTGAAGAAATCCTGAAAGTAAAGATCACTCAATCAGTTGCGTAGTCAAGATAAAGACAGTTAAGAATTATAAAATAATGAAATTAAACAAAATAGCATGTAATATTCATTGGATTGAACTTAATTCAGCTGCAGTGTTGCCAATTTAGCGGATTTTTTTTTCTTTGAAAAGGTCTACCAGAAATTCAGAAGAGTATTTTTTTGTTCTATTTAATGACCTACATCCTCTGCTTTAAAAAAGCGAAAATTACTATTGAAATTTCTAACAGATATTTTATTTTAAAAAAATCCGCTAATCTGGCAACATTTTTTCCGCAACAATCATTCAGGGGCGTGCACAGGGTGGGAGTGGGGAAGACAAAAAGCAATAGAATATATATACTATATATTGTACTATTAATTTTATTTTTTAAATACAATATGTCATCATTGTTGCTATTAAAATTGAAAGTGAAAGAAAATCCAGGTATTAAAAATAGTATTAGTTTAGTTTTTATCATTCAAGTGGGAAAACTTGTGACACAGAGTAAGGCAGTGGTCAAAAACTCACGAAATTTGTGTAACGTAATTAATGGATGAGCCCTAACTGTATTTCCTGGAATAACAATTAAAAATCCTTTGACTAAATTTGAAATAAATAAATTTATAGTGCTGCCATCTAACGTCAAATGAACAACTTACTTCACATTTGAATTAAATAAAAGTTGTCTATATTAAATCACAGATGGCAGCACTAAACATAATTTTTGGAGTTTTTTGTATTGACATATAATACTGACAAGACAATATTAAATTGGTTTAACTGTAATCCTTTAAATAGTTTATTTAATCAGAGGCGTAGAAAATGAACGCGGCCCTGGAGATAAAGATTCCTAGTGGTCCTTACATATATATTCACTTAAAACAGGAGAGGAATTTTCGTAGATAGAGTAAAACTTGGATACGCAAAGGTCTGAGATAATATTCCGTTTAGACAAGTTTCCATCTTAAATAATACATTTGTATGGTATTCTTGTCGTCGTGTCAGGGTTATGCATTTTTCCGTTTAATACAGTATTGTGCTACTTTCCGTTTTCACAGGTTTTACTGTACTAGTACTTAGTATAGTATGTAAACATAGTAACCCCTATAAAAACGCAACGAGTCTCAAGTGGAATTTTTTTTTATGATCCCAACAAGAAGAATTTCATATGATTATACCTCTTAACCCCTTCGGGACCGGCGGCTTTTACACAAATTTTATTCGGTTGGCACCACTTTTTTTAAAAAAGCTACCTTTACTTAAACTATCACAAAAGTGCTCGAATTAGACAAAGCAAATGTTATTTTTATTTTTTACTGGTGCCTAAAACAAATTCTGTATGCTCTTTTTGAGGGTGCATATATGCACCCATGGTCCCGAATGGGTTAAGACAAAAAATTGCCTAAATTGGAATTTTTTCTCCGGACTCTAGGGACTTTCTTTTCACAGATTTTATTGTAATAATGCTAACAGATCCAACCCAGTTTCACAGAGTACAGAATATAAATGACCCCCCCCCTCCTGCCGCCCTTTTTTCTGGAAAACTCTGATAGATTTCTTTTTTACATTTAATATATATATATATATATATATATATATATATATATATATATATATATATATATATATATATATATATTGCCCAGTAACAACACCAAAATGCATTTTTATATGAACAATATCAATAATGTATCAATAATGTGTTTCAATAATCTATTCAAATAAAGTTTTGAACTTTATTAAGACAGATACTTTCACATTAACCGCATAGAGATTGATATCTGCTATCCAATGCAAAAAAAAAAAAAAAAAAAATCGTTTAAAAATATTGAAATGCAAATAAGATATTAGAAAAATAATGCTCCATGGGATTAACATTAACGAGCTGGTGTTTTCGCGAGAGGAGAGAGGAACCTTAAAAATTATTTTTTAAAACCATAAAAAATTAGTAAATTGAGATACAGTGTTTAAACTAATTGCATTTCAAAGAACTTTTTTTCTCTTATTCGACGAAGTAAAGCATTACTCACAAACATATTTTTTAAGTCATAATTTGCATGCATATGTGATTCTATGTTTGTTTTGTGAGCTATAAAAAACAAACTGGATGTAATTTTCCACTAGTGGCGCACCCACGGGAGAAGCTAAGGGGGAGGAATCCCCTCCCAGACCCCGAGATTAGACTAACGATTTAAAGTTTCCTCAAATTATAAAAGATTAACTTTTTTTTCAAGATTATTAGAAAAACGGAAATTTGGGGAAATATTGATTTTGCTTCAGAATATATCATATCTTAAAATTTTCTTTTTAACTTGTAAATATAAACACGTTTGTTACATGCTAATTAAAAAGGTTTCATTTTACTCAAAATCATAACTGCCCTAATATGAAGTGCAGCGATCAAATGCCGAAATACTTTAAAATTAGCTTGATTTTGCCTAATTGACAAATTTAATTGACTAATTAATTTGCCGAAGTTTAACTGACAAATTGATCAAAAATTGACTATTGACTGATCAAAAGTACCACACAAATATACTAGTCTCCACTGGTCAAAATTTTCAGAACCACGTCAAGCTCGGCTCGGAAAAAAAGGTATCTTCGCCCGGCATCGACCCAGTGTAAAAGCTAAAAGTTCACCCTGAACTAGTTACCTTGTCAGTAAGAACCAGTCCCGAACCAGCCAATTCCTTCAAAATATCTCTATATTTCTTAACCAACATTACTTTCAATTTTTTAATTCTTTTAAAAGAATAATACTACAAACAGTTTAAAGTCCAGAATTTTTAGATTATATGTTCGCAATAGTATAAGGAATTACAACTTAATCACAATCACATAAACAGGTTCAAATGAAGATTCAGTAAGAAGCTGAATATAGTTTAGAAAGAAAGAAAACGATTATTGAAAATATCATACTTTTAAAGCTCTAAAGGGGGGGAAGGGATGTAGATTTTTTTAAAATATCTGTCGTTTATTTATTTAATCAAAATAAATTTCTAAAGTTCCCATCAGAAAATGTACAATATTATTATTTTTACAAAAAAAAAAAAAGTCTGCTCGACATGTCCCGGTAAAAACTAAGTATGGCCTTAAGTCTAATAAACGAAAAATGACCTGAGCCCAGACCCTAGAACCCTATAAAATATACTAGCTCATCCCAAAGCGTAATCCTGGGTGTGTTAATGTTTTCCGCATCATATTAGACAGGGGTACCATTTGTACATTATTGTTATATGGAAATATAACTTATATCAACCATGGACAGAAATAGAATGTTTTAAATCTGAATAAATTTGTAGTTTGAAGCAGCGTAACTTTTCATTCCTATTTTACACAAAAACAAAAATTAAACAACAGTTCCGAAAAAATTATTCTTTAGCATTCTTTAGTATTCTAGTAGTGAATGACCCCTTCTCCTCAGGGAATTCGGCGATTTCATCCCTCCCTCCTCTCGGCACCATTGGCCTCAACTGCAATATTATAATGATTCATTTAACTTTAGTATAATACTAGCTGCGTAGAAAAGTAATGTGTTGCATTTGCATTATATGAGATCTTTCAATTTTGGTGGAAAAAGAAATCGAACTTCATTCTATATTTTAAAAATATTTATAATATTATACATTTTATTTCATTCGATATTTTAAAAATATTTATAATATTAATTTTATTAAATTTCTTATTATAAGTAAGAAATCTTATTTACAATGTAGGTTAACTAAAAATTATGAAGATTACATTTTCGAAAACTTAACGCGATTTTGATGCAGTTACAGTAGAGTGCCTTTAGAAGAGAGAAAATACCATTCAATCGAATTGATTTTTTTCCCCCTTTCTTTTCAATTTTATGGTAAAAATTTCATGAAAAGACAACAAACAAAGGAAACATTTGGTAATACAGGATCAGATACCATTGGCCCACCTGTTAAGGGGACGCTTCACTGAAACTCCCCGATCGCGAAATCTCATGTTAACCTATGGGAAAATTTAAAAGCTGGATTTCTCATTACTTAATATAATTATCAAAATACAGTTTTCACCATCAGAAAGTACGCAGATGTCAGAGGCCGACGAAATGCGTTCTTAAAGATTATCTGCTTCGATTTTAAGTATTTTTAAGAATACACTAAAATATCATCAAGTGGAAATTTCAAGGCTTATATTTATTTTTTAAATACTTAAAATTGAAGGAGACAATTTTTAAAAACACACTTCGTCGGCATTTGACGTCTACTTTCTGGTTGGTGAAAACCGTATTTTTATAGTTATGAGGTAATGAGTAATCCTGCTTTTAAATTTTCCAGTAGTTTCGCATAGGATTTCGTGATCGGGGAGTTTCAGAGACGCGGACTCTTAAGGTGGTAAAGCTCATGACGTATTAGACAGCCCAGAATATATTAATTTATTCATATGTGGTCAGAATAGAGAAGGGCCGCAGTCTTCGAACAGATTTTTCAGCAGTCAACACTCTAAGCCACATTTTTTAAAATGAAAAATATAAAAAAATAGATAAATCAAGAATTTTTTGTTAAAATCTCGTGAAAGACAATTTTTAAGCAATCAATGAAAAGAGCAATACAGGAACATAAAAATAAGAAATAAGAAAAATGCAAAAACAAGCTTCTACAGACTGTTTACAAAATGGAGAATTGAAACACTCCTTTCCTTTTTTCGCCCGAAAGGGGGGGGGGGTGGAATCTGCTCCTCTGAACTCTCTGTTAAGATAACTTTTAACACTTAGAAATACCATGAGCCGTCGGCTTTGACGGTTACCAAATGAATATATTCCGATTCGAACCAGAAATTTCTTTTCAAAATAAATTAAATATAAAACTCACAAAAATACGTTAAATGAATACGTTAAGTAGTTTTAAATAAAATTTCTGGTGGTGATATAGTTTTAAAAAGCTTGAGTAAAATTTCCGGTAGTTGTAGTGTTAAACACATGAAGCGAGAAGAAAAACCGAACTAAAAACTGTATTCCATGAAAAAAAAAAGAAAAAAAACTGTTTGAATTCTCTATTTTGAAATTTTCTCAAATGTTCTTTAAAACTGGAGAATTTGTTAAAACTTCCAACGTTTTACCTTTGTACGTTTTTGAATTTCACATACTAAAGATTTCATTCCTGAATAAAATGTTTGTTTATTTCTGTTTTAGCACCCAAGCCATCCGGTCGGAGGCCGCGAAAGCCTGGAGTAGAGAGAAAACCCAGACAAGCTTACAGTGCCAAACAGCTTGAAAGGCTAGAATCAGAATTCAAAGTAATCACATTCAATTGATTAGACACCCCCCATTTTTATCCCATAGTTCCATGACCTGTAAAAAGTTTTGTATCAAATTAACCCAGTAGACATCCAGCGTCTTATAAATAGGATAGTTTTATTTTTGTCTCGGTATAATCAGTTAATCAGTCTTATTTGTTCTTTTGTGCACATGCGTGTATCCCAGCATTCCTACTCACTCTTCCATTCCGATGGGAACCAGTATAGTCTAGTGTTTCGTCTACTGTTGAAGCATGAACAATGCACAAAACAAAAATTAATACTGTTCGAGGTCTCGAGTATCGAAAATCTTAACTGATATTTTGTATTAAGAACACTCATTTTTTTTTCTAATTAGCATCATTAGTCTAATTCTTTCAGAAAGCAATTAAAATGCGGTTACTGAAAAAATCATTTACAGAGACAGCTCATTGTGGGTCACCATTTTTAAATTGTTACGTGGGTTGGAGTTGAATCAGGATTTTTTTTATTGTCAATTGAAAACATTTTTAATCTGCCTAAGCTGCTAATTTTATCTACGTATCACAGCGTGCAACTTATTTCTTTTAAAATATTTATTTAAAAATGCTTACTAATCTAACCATTTTGAGATAAAATCTGCTAATGCGGCAGTTTTTCTATATATATTTTTTAATTTATTTTTATTTTTATTTTTTTATTTTTTCCTTAAGGGTTCTCATTAATCAAATCTGAAATTCTATTGTCGAATGTTAGTCCTATGGGCATTAAATGAATTTTCATTTTTAGGTGCGTTTGTAATTATATAATACGTATAACACCTATAGTCGTCGTCTGGTCCGTTCGTCCGCATATAACAGCGCAAAAACTACCCAACCGAATGGTTTGAAATTTAATATATGTAATCGTTACAGAATTTTGTCGAATCTTCAAATTTTATGAAAATCGAATCAAAACTTAGAAAGATATTAATAAAAATTTTCTCCATTCTATTAAATCCTATCATACGTAATCTATATAATAAAAGCGCATGTCATGTGACTGAGGAAAACAAATACGGGCTAACCATTTCTTTTTTCATATGCCAAGCGGTCATTTTTATTCAAAATTATTTTTTCGAATAAAATTACATAAAAGTTACATTTGTAGAAAGATCGTTCAAAAAAAATTTGTTTGCTTGAGAGATGAGTTACATTCGTAAATATATATAGATTCTGCGATAACTTCAGTAGAAATTAGGTTAACAGCCGAATATCTCAATCCATTAAAGTAAACAAACACAAGAGATTCGTTCATCGGGAGTCATAGCGATATTAAACCATGGAGGTAATCATTCGCAAAGCAAGATCTCCATGGTGAATTTTGCAGCGCTTTCTGGTGTCGAAAAAAAATTACATCTGTAAACATGGCATACGTAATAAGAAAAAAAAATGATGCTCATTTCGCTCATAACAGACGATATAATTCATTTCACTGAAATAATTACTTTTTTTTTACATTGTAAAACTAGTTACAGTACGAACGCACTTCATTTGTCACGTTTAACGTACAATTTCCAACTTGTTAAAATTATCATCGGAAAATTGTTAATTTTAACTTATTTTTTAGGGTATCGTTCATCTCACGAAACCCTATTACTCCCGCTCCGTTGTCTGTCTGTCACAGAGCCATTCTCAAACTCTATATAACTTACAGAGTTGAAACTTTGTGTATATAGATGAATACTAGCTATAAAGAGCTCAAAATATTAAAATTTGAAAAATTTGTATTATTTTAATAAATAGAGATAAAAAACCAAAATTCTAACAGCCTTTTCCTATTAAATTTAAACATTTTTCGTTATAGCAGATGCCAAAAATTAAAAATCCACGATGAAATTCTTTCCACAATAATTATTAATTTTCTATCAGACGATTTCCACGTGAAAAATGAAAATGAAATAAAAAGTTTCACCAGTTGAAAGAAAGATAAATATGAAATAAAATTGATTGACGTCATAGTGGTAATAAAACGGAAAATGTCTAAAATTTCTCAATAATACAAGGAGTATGAGTATGTGTATGTACACAAAGCAGATTAATATCACGTCATTAGAGAATTAAAAAGAAAATCTGGCGTCATATTGGACAATTGACGAATTTTTCAGATGTTTGAGAGTAATACAAAGCTAATCTCAATAATTATAATAGAGAATAGTAAATATATGAGTTTCAGAAACATATTGAATCGTGATAAAAATCCGATTATGGAAATATTCGCATATTTTAACGTTTTCAATGTGTACAATTTGTTTAATTTTGAAATTATTTTTTTAAATATCGCATTTAGTCCGCATGATGGATATTATTATGACAGAATATGATAGCGGGCTTGGCCCGCTATCGGGCTGGTTTAGATATTCGAAAAAATAAAGGATAAAGTGTTTTGAAAGGAATATTAAACGAAACCCTTTGAGAGATCTTCGATCACACTTACCCACTTGTTTCTGTATGCTCCTTTTAATTTTTTTTTTTTTTTTTGTTATTGTTGATCATTTGACAAACTATATTTATAAAATGTATATTTAATTTTATTTTAAATATCAAAATCTTATTCACAACTCGACAGCCTCAGTCAGATTTTTATACTTGTAATATAAAATTAAGTATATATTTTATAAATAGTTTACAAAGCTAAAAACAAAAAAAAAATGTCTTCTAAAGAAAAATATGTAAAATAAAGAGGTTAAAATTTTTAATTTTCAGAAGAGAAATTTTAAAAATGCTATTTTTTTTCATGCCCATTAACTGTGGAGTGGGGAATTTACAATCTGACTGAGAATGAGCCTAACTCTTTCATGCATAAAGTATTTTTAAATGGATTTTAAAAAAAGAAAGAAAGAAGGAAAAATATATTTTGCACTTGAAATGTATTTAAGGTGGATTACAAAGGACAAATAATGTTTAATTTTTAAAAATCTTACATTTATTGCAAAATTACAAAAAGACCCCCATATGAAGTTAATAAGCATTAAAGCAATATCTTGTGGCCCTCACAAAACTTTCTTATACACCATTCTAATATATTAATTTATAATATCATCAAAAGCTATGAATATAAAGCATAGTGGGCATTTCATGGAATTTAACGCGGAGTTACAGTGATCAGTGACTTAAAAGAAGAACAGAACAACCGTGCCCCCGGTTGAGTATTAAAATTTCAAATGAGATCAACGTAAATGTTTTTAACATTAAACTCAAGTATAAAATTTGGAGCATTTCTACACAATATAAAATTAGATACAACACCGCAAATTCCCAACACACAACACACATTGGGAACACATTTGGAATACTTAGATTTAAAAAAAAGTGTTCCAGTTACCTTAATGTGTACTGTTCCGAATATGCTCCTCTATCAAGAACGTGTTCCGAAAGTGCACTGAAAGTGTACCCAAAGTATTCTGCTCAGGATATTTGTTGAATCTTAACTTGGGAATACATTTGAGAGCAGATTGGGAACACATTTGGGCACACTTGTGAAATCATCGCTTTCAAAAAATGCACTAAACTGAAAAAAAAAAAAAAAAAAAAAAAAAAAATGTTGATTTTACAGTATAATACTGGCATCCCAGCTGCCAGTATTATACCGTAAAATCAACACTTTTTTTTTGTAGTGTAGAAAGTGTGTTGAACAAAAGTGTTCTCAGAAGTATTCTAAAAACTGTTCCAAAAAGTGCGCTTCAAAGTGTACTAAAAACGGTGACAAAATAAGTGCTCTAAAAAGAGTTCTGAAAAGTGTACAAATATTTGCAGTGAACTGTTCATCGCAAAAAGCATAGGGATAATAAATAATCTGTAATCGGGTCCACTCTACAGCCAAAAAATGGCTCCAAAAAGGAGCTATTCTCGAAACAATGTGGCTAAAAGTGTATGAGAGTTAGAAGAATGAAGTTAACAATACTGAAAACCATGCTCCCTAAATTGATCAATTGATTTTGAACTCGATTAGGAATCAATCCCCAAGCATAAGATAACAGCACACGATGTTAAATGATCGAAGTCAAAACCTAACCAGCATCAATTTATGTCAAGGTCTTACAGAATATGATGAAATTTCGTCCATTAGTTCTTGAGGTATAGCTATCACGGAAATCGGGAAAAAAAAGCAGCATAGGAGCCGTCACTTGTTGGCAATATACATCCAATCCTAAAGAGCAACAGTTTGTGTCTCGGTGTAACTAATTCTGAATTCCGTCCATTAGCTCTTAAAGTATGGCTATCAAGGAAATAGTGAAAAATGCCGTGTAGCAATGCCATCTATAGGGCGCTGTTATACTGTATACATTCACACCTAATCAGCATCTATTTATGTCAAGGTCTGATAAAATATGAAATTTCATGAAATTCCGTGCATTTTAGTTCATGAGATATAGCTATCGCAAAAATCGTGAAAAAGACAGCTGGGCGATATACCCAGCTTTAATCAGTATCTTCTTATGTCAAGGTCTAACAGAATGTGAAGTTTGGTGAAATTCTATGCATTAGTTCTTGAGATATAGCTATCTCGGAAATCGTAAAAAAATGCAGCATTTCCGAGCCACATGTTAAGATAAAATGCACCCGAACGCCAGGGTTATAGAGATACGACCCGAACGCAATCAGCCCCAATCAAACGTGGATCCAGGGGGGGAGGTCGAGAGGGTCTTAACCCCCCTCCCCCCTCCCAATCTAAACGAAAAGCATTTTTTAAATATAAAAGGGCTTTGCATATATAACGTTATCACTTTAGGGGGAGAGGGGTGTCTGGCATTTGATATCGTAAGATATCTCTAGGGGGAGGGTGGGGGGGGGGTTGTCTTTTGATATCCTTATCATTTTTTATCCAACCAATTTTTTTTTTAATTATCTATTTTAAGGATTATAAAATCATTTCATTCCAAAATATGGAGTACACCAACATTCTGCCTATGCGCATATATAATTCCCTATTGGAGAAATCGGGTGCGAAATATGTTTGAAATGATACTTGTTGTGTTTACTAGTTTAGTAAAGAAAGGGGGGGAAAAAATGTTGTCCATTTGTTTCGTTGATAAGTAGTTCTGCTTTCACCCTCTCTGTGAAGGACATATGCAAAAAGACAACATTACTGTTGAATGCATTAATTATGTGACAATAAGCTTTTATTAAATACTTTTAAATAGTAACTATCTCTTTTAGATTTTATTTGATATAAAGTTGTTTCATATGTATAATAGTGATATTTTATAGACTTATTCTCTTCATTTAAATCCGTAAAGTATGCGAATAATAAAGGTATAACCATATTTGTATATCACTGCAAATGCAAACAAAGAAAAAAAAATAAAAATAAAAAGAATTTTTAGAAATTGATAACGATGTCAGGGAGGGGGGGGGGGTATTAAAGGGGTTTTCTTTTTTTTTCTTTTTTTTTTCCTTGCTTAAAAGTTCTAATATTTCTGATACATTCTTGGATTTATTTTTATATAGAAATGCACGAAAATTGAAAGCATTATTCTTTGAGCACCAAAGAATTGAACATCGTTTTCAATTTTCCAATGATACATTTTTAATTGCATTTGATTACTCCCTCAAAGCGATATTTTCATAATTGCAGAGCTTCGAAAATCGGCTTAAAATGTTAACTTTAAGAAAACTTTCTGTAAGATTCTTTACTTTTATAACAAAATGAGAATGTCTGATTTCTTGGTATCTGAATAAAATATACAGATTTTATGCATTTACGAATATACCTGCAAATTTCATGCCTTTAAGAAAAAAAATGAATTCAAGTATCTGTCAGAAAATAGTCAGTTTGGATCTAAGATGTAAAAAATTGTTGGTGAAGACATGTAACCCCCCCCCCCCCTCTAAATAGGGGGCTGGATCCGCCTCTGGCCCCAATTTATGTCAATGTCCAATTGAATCTGAAGTTTAAATAAATTTCATCTATTAGTTCTTGAGACATAAAGCACAAAAATGAGTTAAGTTTTAAATTGCATGTTCCCAGCAATTATTGATCAGAGTCTCTCCTCTAACCAAATATTTGTTTTTATCTCTGTAAATAAACGATAAACGATATGCACACTATCCGAGTATATTTATGAGAGTTCTAGCACTTACAGATGGACAGACGATAGACAAAACGAAGTTATAAACACTTTTCAAATGTGTTGGAAGATTTTTAAAATGTTTCATGTCTGTCATGAGAACATGCTATAGTTCCCCTCAGTGATGCATATAAATTTCATTATGTTTGAAGTATCATAGCAGCATTAAAATGCACCGCCAACGATTTTTCCCCATAGATCATAATGTAATGGAATTTTTTTGTGCGTCTCTATACACGAACTAAAAATGCTACTTATTTTATACTCCACAGAATGAATTTTGTAGTCCATCTCAGTGATGCATTTCAGTTCCATTATGTTTGAAATATCGTATCATCATTAAAAAACGCACCGCAAACAATTTTTCCCTGTAGACTATAATGTAAATGAATTCTTTTGTGTGCCCTTGTAAACGAACTGTAAATACTACATGCTTCAATTTCAATAGCGAACATTCTATAGTAAGCTTCAATAACTATAAAAATTAATCCGAGTATATTTACGAGAGTTCGAGCACTTACAGTTCGACATCAGACAGCAGACAAATCAAAATCATAAACATTTTTCAATTATATTGGAAGGTTTTTAAAAATGTTTCATATAAGCTCTTTCAGCTTAAAAATGCTGTCTTAGAGCTCAGCTTAATAAACTCCTTCCGCTTAAGCTCTTTCAACTTTTTTTTTTTTTTTTTTTTTTTTTTACAGAACATTTTTTAGAAAATGCTATTAAAGTGGTTTTCAGAAAGCACTTTTCTAGACATTGAACTAATGAATAGCTCTTCAACAATTAACAGTCTATTATAAACAAGGATTTACAAAATTTTATGCGAAAAGAAAAGAAACCCGATTCTTTCTTAACTAGAATATAAATATCTGAAATTTTCATACATGTAGGAAATTATTGCATACATTTCACGCATCTTTTTTTTTTTTTAAGTATATAAGCGAATTTTCAAATATATCCGTCATTAGTACGAAAATAATACAAACCAAATTATTACAATTTGTTATTAAATTATTACATTTTTAAAGCCTTTTTATTATTTTGTTGTAATTCAACTTTTTTATTGTTTATTACTTGTTGTACAAATATTTTTATACATACAAATATCATAACTATTTATTTATTTATTACAATAATAACTATTGCTTAGTAGTATAATTTACTACAATTAATATGAATGCTGAAAATATTTTCAGATTTAACTAAATATGAAAATTATAAAAATCTCTATTCCGGATTAAATTTTTCAAACTTAAAAAAAACTTCAAGATCTGGTAGAGGTAAACATAATAACAAAAAATACACTGATGATATTGTGATTCAACAGGAGCTTGATAATCTTGAGGCACAATTTTGTAATGATTATTGTTGGCTTGCTATAAGAAAACATGTTTTTAGTATAAAAAAGAAATATATAAACCAATATTTCAAGGTATTTAAAAAGAATCAATATTCTCCACATTTTTGTGATATCTATTATGATATTCTACATTATAGAGCAAACCTATTAAATACAAGTCTTTCTAATAAACCTAAATATAAAACTAATAATACTCAATTAATTATAAATTTTTCCAATCATGTATTTAATAATATAAATTTACACAATATAATAAACAACATTAATAATAATTTTCCAATAAAAAATTTTACCATTCACAAGACATATAAATATAATCGCACACTTGGACGTAAAATTTTTAATTACAATTCTTATGCAAAAAATTTGGTCTCTTCAAAGAATTACCCTTGTTATTGTAATGACCCAAAATATCAAAAGTATATAAATACAACACATGGTCATATCATTACTGGTGATCTTAATATTGTAGAACAACCTATTTTACAAAACTTAATGCATAATGGCACAAAATTTCGTCTTCCATATAAGTGTAATATCAAATCCATAATATTGCAGTTTATTCAAGATATTGATTTGTTTATATATAAAATTGCTGTTGATTACAATAAACCAATCGAATATTTCAGTGAATGGAGATTTTCTGTAATTGATAAATTAAAAAATGAAATTATAAAAAATTATCATCATATTACACATGCAGCTTTTAAAAACATAAATAAACATATATCAGAATTACAAAACAAATTTATAATTACTTATGTAGATAAATCTCCTAATAATTATGCTATCATTTGTAAAGAATACTATAAAGTGTTAATTCACAATGCAATCAACACAAGTAATATTTTTAATAAAACTAAATTAAATATTGAAATAAATAACAGAAAATTATTAAATTATCACAAATTACTAAAAATCAAATGTAATAATTTTAATTATCCTTATCTTGTTATAATTCCAAAATTTCATAAAAATCCTATTAAATTTCGCACTGTTACCATCGGTTGTAACACATATAATAAAAATGCAAGCAATTTACTACTTAATATTTTAAAGCAGATATATGATATAACGTTAAAACATAATAACCAACATTGCCTAAAAAATAGTTTTCAACTCATTAATAAAATACATAATATCAATCCGGTAAAATTCATAAAAACATTGGATTTTAATGATTTATTTAATAACATTGATATAAAAGACTTACATAAAACAATGTGTATATTATTTAAAGAATTTAAATCTCAATTAAAATTAAAAGAACATATTTCAGTAAATTTTTTTAAAACTTTATTAAATTTTACATTGCATAATAATTACATTATATATGACAATATTATCTATAAACAATGCCAGGGAATTCCGCAGGGCGGAACAGCATCTAGTATTCTCTCTGACCTTTACTTATATTATTATGAAAGAAATATAAGTCCGAACAATGATTATGTATTTTATCGCTATATTGATGACATTATCATATTTTATTTCAATGAAAAAAATTGCACATCACCACTCAATTTTTATCCTACTCAGCTTAAATTAAGCGAAAATGATTTAATTAATAATAATATAAACTTTCTTGACTTAAAAATTAATATTACTAATAATTATAAATTAATTTTTGATATTTATGATAAGAGATTTGATTTCCCATTTAAAGTAAATATTTTTACCAATTTTGCTTCATGTTTACATAAATCTGTTTATAAAAATATAATTATCAATTATCTACATCGTATAAAATACTTATGCTCAGATATAAATAAAAACAAAAATATTAGATATATTCGAGATCAAGCAAAAATATATGGATATCCAATTTTTATGATAAATTCAATCATCAACTCTTTTAAATAACATTTATTATATAATTTAAATATAAACATGGTATGTAATAAATTATTGTTTTAGTGTGCGATAACATATAACAAAAGATATAGAAAATAATAATTATAACATACATTATTACAATTATAACATATTAGAAAATTTAATATTTAATATTTGTTTGAACATTATATACACTTTATATAGAAAATTACAAATATAACATACATAATTACAATTATAACATATTAGGATATTTAATATTTGATTGAACATTATTTATACTTTGTATAGTTGTGATTGTGCGTTGCCGATCACCTCTGTTTAAGGTATTATTGATGTGCAGTTTTCATACATTTATAAATTAACTTATACAATAACAAATTAAATTATACAATGATAACATGGTGATTATAACTCATATACATATCTATTTGCAATAAATATAAATATAAATATATATAGTTTTTATCTTTGTCTATGAATAATTAAAATTAACAAGTATTTTAATTACTGCATTGCATTAATTTGATTGAAAAACAGTAGTAATACTATTAATTATCAATATTATAAATTTTGAGATATTTTGAATTGTTTATGAATTATTTAATTAGATATTTAAATTAATCTATAAATATAAAATATATTTACAATGTAGTATAAATTAAACATTAATTATTTAATAACAAGTCTAATATATATTTAAGTAGTAGTAAAAATAAAACATTAATTATTTAATAAATGTCTATAATATCAGTGGATTAACACAGCTGGCAGCAAAAACAATTTGAATTAAAATAATATCTCTTTTACATAATATATTCTTGTTAAGAATATCTGAAATGCTGTGCAAGTTGAATTAATTCTGTGTAGATTTATTCATATAGTAGTAATATATTTTATTTGAATTTAAAGTAAAACTACAAGTTAGTATTGTTTTTTAAAGTTTATTTATATAAATAAATCTAATGAAGTGAGTATGTAACTAATAAAGTGGATATTTAACTAAATATTAATTATGAATTATTATAATACCAATAGATGGCGACACTTTACCTTTCAGGTAGTTGTAACTAATATTGTTAATATTATATTTAATTTAACTATAGAGGGAGCTATTGATTGTATATTAATTTTACTTTCAGGAATTAAAATTGGATGGAGTAATATATATTCACAGATATAAATTTGTTATAAGTGTATTAAAACCAGAATTATTTTGAGTGTTTTTGAATCATTTTGTGATTGGGTGTCATCGATGGGGTTGAGTTTTAAAAAAAGTGTGCTCTCAACTTGTCTTACAAATCATTTCTCTCAACTCGACTTAGTAAACATGTATGATGCATTGCCATGTGGATGTGAATATTATGCAGAAGTTGTGACATTTTAAGGATTCTGTATAATTATTGTGAGTAAATATTTAATCTACACTTTACGCGTTCATATTTCCAATTTTATTATTTCAAAACTGTTATCTCGTGGTAATTTAGTGAGGTGTTAATTACAGTTTTTTGGATAATCGATGTGAGTGAAATATATTGTATTTTCTTAATGGTTTTTTATTTCCTATTTAAATATTTCCAAATTTTAATATTTCCAATTGTTGTCTGGTAATAATTCAGTGTACCTGGATGATTCTACTGATCTTAGCATTATGCCAGTAGAATTATGAAACACTGAATTATTATTTAAAACACATGTGGGTGCATCCAGGCTGATGAGTACATGTGCATGTGTTTTTCCATATCCAATTCATATTTAATTCTCATGTGGTCCAATTTTCCATTGTATATGGTTCATATTTAATTTATTAATCCATTTGTATTTACTTAATTGCAACTCCAATTTATATATATTTTTTTTCCCTTTCTCTATATTTCTTTTTTCAATATTCTTTTGGTATGAGTAAAATTTGGCCAATTACCATTGAAGCATCAGCTATGGTAATATTATGTTTGCACATGTTAATTATTAGCTATGTGGTATTCTGTATACACAATCATTAATTATCTCTTTGGAGATTTAAGTAGATTAGAACTTGATATGTTTTTTGAAATTCATAGATATTATAATTATATATATATATATATATATATATATATATATATATTTATAACCAGTAATAATATAATAAGAAGAAATATGTATATGTATATATATATACATATAACAATTGATCGAATCTTAATACAATTGATTGTATTTGAGATCAAAATAAGTATAAAAGTAAAAATAACTGTTCTCAAAAACACTTTTATACGTATTGAATGTTTATCTTGAAATGCACGCCTAATTTCATGATTGCAATTCATGATTTTTCCAAGAAATTTCGGCTAAAATACGTGAATATGACGTGGGTACCAAACCCGACAATTCACCGCTTTGATTTGCGCTTATGGTAGGAAGTGCGAGCTCGTCAATTTATTTTTTTAAATTATGATTTTTGCTCTGTTTTTTCCCAAGATATGGCTAACAGGAAAGAAGAGCAAACATTATTTGAACTATCTTTTAAGGATTTCTAAGTTGATTTCTCAAGGCATAATCACAATTTAAATAATATGACATTATTAATTGATAAAAGCGTATCTTCTTAATTGTTGCAGGCTAATTTTTTATGTATGTTTTATCTTCTCCTTTGTAGTGTTAAAATTGAATCATTGGAGTTTGACAGCCATTTGGCCAACTTTTGCGAGCGTGTTTTGACGCATAATTAAATCCATTGTTGTGTAACTCGTACGCAATTGTAACCCTCAAGAATATTTGGCGATTTATCATTTATGGCGTGTAAAAGTAAAAATTGCTTAAAATTAATGTATTAATTTATAATTAAGTTCTTAAAATAATAAAATGTTGTATTGTCATTCGAAACACTCCTGTAAACATAAGTTTTTTTATTCTAGCATATGAGAAAGTTATTGCTGAAAAATAGATTACAAAATTCATCTTTACATACAAAAACCAAGTTGGGATAAGTAAAAGAGTGCAACAATAAAAGGGCTGTGCATATACAACGTTATCAACATTTAATTTTAAACCCCCTCCCCCCGTTTACGATATCATATGTTAACATCCCACAACACCGCCCCCCCCCCTTCCTAAAGATATCGTTATCAGAATCTAATATTTTTTTTCACACTTTTTCTTTCGCTTACAGCTATATATAGATAATGTTATACAGTTTTTATTCACATAATTTACTGATTTGAATGCAGCGAAGAAGTCAATAAAATATCACTATTGCACTGCAAAAAAAAAAAAAAAAAAAAAAAAAAAAAAAAAGTGTTGATTTTACAATATAATACTGGCACCCCATCTGCCAGTATTATACCGTAAAAATAACAGTAATAAACAGTAAAATAAGCAGTAATACGCTATTACTGCTTATTTTACAGTTTATTACTGTTATAACCGTAAACTTATAATTTTACGGTATAATACTGGATGCGCGGCAGCGTATTACTGCTTATTTTACTGTTTATTACTGTTAATTTTACGGTATAATATTGGCAGCTGGGGTGCCAGTATTATACTGTAAAATCAACACTTTTTTTTTCTTGCAGTGTAATATATGAATCAACTAGTTACTATTTAAAAGTATTTTAAATAAAAGTATTTAAAATAAAATAGTTACTATTTAAAAGTAAGGTAAAGCTAGGAGAGACAGCGCACAATTCAAAAGAATAACAATAAAAAATTTAAATATTATTTTTTTGCTAAACTATCCATGAATAATTTTGAGTTCATTTGTTTTTTATGCATTTCTATTGCTATTTTGATGTTATGTTGTAATTTAATAGAACAATTGTAATAAAAGAAAGAAAGTTATTTTGCGCAATCTATCCTTACAGGGTTGGTGTGATTGTGCACATGAGTAGGAGATATTGTTACTAATAATAACTACAATTAAATTGTTAACAATAATAATTACACTTAAATGACATTGTTGTAAGGTTTTTGTGAGCAAATATTATTATATTAGGAGTGAATATTTCAACCTAATGATTAATGCTTAAAAAGGAAATAATTTTAAAAACTATTAAAAAATTTTAATTAAAGGGGAAAAAAATAAAGAATCAGAAAAAGGAAGTCCAGATAAGATTACAAAATAACATTAAGTTACTTGATAACACGTTTAACTTAAAATTAGTCCATTTTCATTTTTAATTTTTTAGGCAAATTTACCAATAAGCTGCGTAATCTCTCCTAGCATGGAAACTAATAGAAACAATGCGCCATCTTTCCTAAGTAGCAGATGCGCAAACTCTCCAATTTTGGTAGGAGAGATTGCGCGGCCTTTTATATAAACATGGCCGCTACTAAAACGAACTGTTGATGTTCACATTGTTAGTCTAGATTAGTAGCTTATGAGAAATCGTTTACGGTTAAAATATTTTGTACTGCTGACATTATATAGAAATTCTGATGAATAGCTATGAAAATTCAGGCACTTACTTTGGGAAAACAAAACAAAATAGCAATGCTTTATCTTAGACACTCAAAACAATCAACGTGCTCTTTCAAGTAGACACTCCACTACTGCTGTTGTACAACTACCTGGAGTCGCTGCGCGCTCACTCTACTCCTTCCCTCCAAACCTCTATGTGCGCAATCTCTCCGACCGCGTCATCTCTCCTGGCTTTACCTTATTAAATTATAGGGTTTTGTTACATAATGCATGTAACAGTAATAATGTATTTTGCACTCTCCCCTCGCACGGGGAAGGGGTGAGTAGAACTTCTTCTCTTATGAACAAAATAGATGGACAACATTATTTCACTTTTCTTTAGTAATAAACACAACAAGTATCATTTTAAACATACTTTGCGCCTGGTTTCTCCAACAGTGGGCAATATACGCATACAGATGGCAGAAGAATGTGGATACCAAACGTTGGGGTATTCCATATTTTTTAGTGGAAAAAAATTATAATCCTTAATGATTTTAATAATAACTTTGTATTTTCATAAAATAGTTAACAGGCAAAAAATAAAAAGTAGCAGACTATTTGATGTAAAGAAAAAGTTATAAAAAAAAGAGAAAATTTTGGTTGGATCAAAAATGATAACGATATCAAAGACAACAACCCCACTACCCCTAGAGATATTTTGCGATATCATGTGCCAGACACCCTTCCTCCTTCCCCCCCCCCCCAAAAAAAAAAAGTGATAACGTTATATATGTACAGCCCCAAACAGACTTTAGAAAGACTTAAATTTTCAATTTTTCCACGCATTTCAATTGTTTATATATATATATATATAACTCATTGTAAAAATAAACCATTGAAACATAAGAAACTGGCCATTTACAATGAAACATCAATACCAAACAGCAGAGTGAAATCACAAATCGAATTATGTAGTCCCAAGAAACTAAATATTATTAATTCAAATGAAAAAATAAATATATATATAACCATTAAATGAACGTTAGAACCACCATATATATATATATATATATATATATATATATATATATATATAAATTCGAAAGCTAATTTTTTAACAAAAAAAATACTTACTACATTTTGTAGTATGCATCATCATATAATTTAATTTTTTTTTTCTGTTTTTCCCAGGTTGACAAATATTTAAGTGTTAGCAAGCGGATGGAACTGTCAGCTGCGCTAAACTTAACTGAAGTACAAATCAAAACGTGGTTCCAGAACAGAAGGTCAGTTTCGTACGTAAAGTATTATATTATTATTTTTTCACTTTAAAAACTGTATTGATTCAACTGTAATTGACTGAACTGTAGTATAATTTTACGATTTACAATTTGAAAATCGCTATTGCATCCAAGTTTGTAACCTGTAAATGACATATACTTGTACTTTGCGCATGTTTTTGTTGTTGATGAGGAAATATTGTACTTATTACTTTCTTCTATCTAGTATTGTAATCGAAATTTTTTTCGACTTCCGGTTTTCAACGGATTTACACGTTTTAGGGGTCAGAGATTCCGAAAAACACGTTTTTACAAAATGTCTGTCTGTCCGTCTGTCCGTCCGTCCGTCCGTCCGTCTGTCCGTCTGTGTGTCTTCATTGTATCATCGAAAAGTGTATGAAGTTATGCTTCAAATTGAACCTAATTTTTTTTCTATGTTTTTGGCTATGGCAAGCAGGTTCTAATAGAATTTGGGGATATTTCGACGAAAGGGGGCGCTGTGATCGATATTTTTGTTCCATTTTCACTATTGTACCATCTAAAAGTGTATGAAGTTATTCTTCAAATTGAACCAAATATGTTTTCTATGTTTTTGGCTATGGCAAGCAGATTCTATCAGAATTTGGGGATATTTTGACAAAAGGGGGCGCTGTGATCGATATTTTTGTTCCATTTTCACTATTGTACCATCTAAAAGTGTATGAAGTTAAGCTTCAAATTGAACCTGATTTTTTTTCTGTTTTTGACTATGGCAAGCAGGTTCTATTAGAATTTGGGGATATTTCGACGAAAGGCGGCGCTGTGATCGATATTTTTGTTCCATTTTCACTATTGCACCATCTAAAAGTTTATGAAGTTATGATTCAAATTGAACCAAATATTTTTTTCTATGTTTTTGGCTAAGGCAAGCAGATTCTATCAGAATTTGGGGATATTTTGACGAAAGGGGGCGCTGACATCGCGATTTTTGTTCGATTTTCACTATTGTATCATTGAAAAGTGTATGATGTTATGCAGATAATTAAACCAAAATTTTTTAATATATTTTTGGCTGTAGCCAGCAGGTCCGACTAGAATGTGGGGATATTCCGCCGGAAGGGGGCGCTGTGATAGCCATTTAAAGATTTCAAATTTCGACGGGGGTAATCAAATATTAATATCCTTAATATTTTTACTTTCTTCTATCTATAATAGAAGAAAGTATTGTAATCGAAATTTTTTTCGACTTCCGGTTTTCAACGGATTTACACGTTTTAGGGGTCAGAGATTCCGAAAAACACGTTTTTACAAAATGTCTGTCTGTCCGTCTGTCCGTCCGTCCGTCCGTCCGTCTGTCCGTCTGTCCGTCAGTGTGTCTTCATTGTATCATCGAAAAGTGTATGAAGTTATGCTTCAAATTGAACCTAATTTTTTTTCTATGTTTTTGGCTATGGCAAGTAGGTTCTATTAGAATTTGGGGATATTTCGACGAAAGGGGGCGCTGTGATCGATATTTTTGTTCCATTTTCACTATTGTACCATCTAAAAGTGTATGAAGTTATGCTTCAAATTGAACCAAATATGTTTTCTATGTTTTTGGCTATGGCAAGCAGATTCTATCAGAATTTGGAGATATTTTGACAAAAGGAGGCGCTGTGATCGATATTTTTGTTCCATTTTCACTATTGTACCATCTAAAAGTGTATGAAGTTATGCTTCAAATTGAACCTGATTTTTTTTTCTATGTTTTTGACTATGGCCAGCAGGTTCTATTAGAATTTGGGGATATTTCGACGAAAGGGGGCGCTGTGATCGATATTTTTGTTCCATTTTCACTATTGCACCATCTAAAAGTTTATGAAGTTATGATTCAAATTGAACCAAATATTTTTTCTATGTTTTTGGCTAAGGCAAGCAGATTCTATCAGAATTTGGGGATATTTTGACGAAAGGGGGCGCTGACATCGCGATTTTTGTTCGATTTTCACTATTGTATCATTGAAAAGTGTATGATGTTATGCAGATAATTAAACCAAAATTTTTTAATATATTTTTGGCTGTAGCCAGCAGGTCCGACTAGAATGTGGGGATATTCCGCCGGAAGGGGGCGCTGTGATAGCCATTTAAAGATTTCAAATTTCGACGGGGGTAATCAAATATTAATATCCTTAATATTTTTACTTTCTTCTATCTATAATAGAAGAAAGTATTGTAATCGAAATTTTTTTCGACTTCCGGTTTTCAACGGATTTACACGTTTTAGGGGTCAGAGATTCCGAAAAACACGTTTTTACAAAATGTCTGTCTGTCCGTCCGTCCGTCCGTCCGTCTGTCCGTCTGTCCGTCAGTGTGTCTTCATTGTATCATCGAAAAGTGTATGAAGTTATGCTTCAAATTGAACCTAATTTTTTTTCTATGTTTTTGGCTATGGCAAGTAGGTTCTATTAGAATTTGGGGATATTTCGACGAAAGGGGGCGCTGTGATCGATATTTTTGTTCCATTTTCACTATTGTACCATCTAAAAGTGTATGAAGTTATGCTTCAAATTGAACCAAATATGTTTTCTATGTTTTTGGCTATGGCAGGCAGATTCTATCAGAATTTGGAGATATTTTAACAAAAGGGGGCGCTGTGATCGATATTTTTGTTCCATTTTCACTATTGTACCATCTAAAAGTGTATGAAGTTATGCTTCAAATTGAACCTGATTTTTTTTTCTATGTTTTTGACTATGGCAAGCAGGTTCTATTAGAATTTGGGGATATTTCGACGAAAGGGGGCGCTGTGATCGATATTTTTGTTCGATTTTCACTATTGTATCATTGAAAAGTGTATGATGTTATGCAGATAATTAAACCAAAATTTTTTAATATATTTTTGGCTGTAGCCAGCAGGTCCGACTAGAATGTGGGGATATTCCGCCGGAAGGGGGCGCTGTGATAGCCATTTAAAGATTTCAAATTTCGACGGGGGTAATCAAATATTAATATCCTTAATATTTTTACTTTCTTCTACCTATAATAGAAGAAAGTATTGTAATCGAAATTTTTTTCGACTTCCGGTTTTCAACGGATTTACACGTTTTAGGGGTCAGAGATTCCGAAAAACACGTTTTTACAAAATGTCTGTCTGTCCGTCCGTCCGTCTGTCCGTCTGTCCGTCAGTGTGTCTTCATTGTATCATCGAAAAGTGTATGAAGTTATGCTTCAAATTGAACCTAATTTTTTTTCTATGTTTTTGGCTATGGCAAGTAGGTTCTATTAGAATTTGGGGATATTTCGACGAAAGGGGGCGCTGTGATCGATATTTTTGTTCCATTTTCACTATTGTACCATCTAAAAGTGTATGAAGTTATGCTTCAAATTGAACCAAATATGTTTTCTATGTTTTTGGCTATGGCAAGCAGATTCTATCAGAATTTGGAGATATTTTGA
Organism: Maratus michaelseni; assembly: GCA_963931845.1. Classification (NCBI taxonomy): domain Eukaryota; kingdom Metazoa; phylum Arthropoda; class Arachnida; order Araneae; family Salticidae; genus Maratus; species Maratus michaelseni. Next base: position 317,774,385 of record OZ007589.1, read on the forward strand.
CAAAAGGGGGCGCTGTGATCGATATTTTTGTTCCATTTTCACTATTGTACCATCTAAAAGTGTATGAAGTTATGCTTCAAATTGAACCTGATTTTTTTTTCTATGTTTTTGACTATGGCAAGCAGGTTCTATTAGAATTTGGGGATATTTCGACGAAAGGGGGCACTGTGATCGATATTTTTGTTCCATTTTCACTATTGCACCATCTAAAAGTGTATGAAGTTATGCTTCAAATTGAACCAAATATTTTTTCTATGTTTTTGGCTAAGGCAAGCAGATTCTATCAGAATTTGGGGATATTTTGACGAAAGGGGGCGCTGACATCGCGATTTTTGTTCGATTTTCACTATTGTATCATTGAAAAGTGTATGATGTTATGCAGATAATTAAACCAAAATTTTTTAATATGTTTTTGGTTGTAGCCAGCAGGTCCGACTAGAATGCGGGGATATTCCGCCGGAAGGGGCGCTGTGATAGCCATTTAAAGATTTCAAATTTCGACGGGGGTAATCAAATATTAATATCCTTAATATTTTTACTTTCTTCTATCTATAATAGAAGAAAGTATTGTAATCGAAATTTTTTTCGACTTCCGGTTTTCAACGGATTTACACGTTTTAGGGGTCAGAGATTCCGAAAAACACGTTTTTACAAAATGTCTGTCTGTCCGTCTGTCCGTCCGTCCGTCCGTCCGTCTGTCCGTCTGTGTGTCTTCATTGTATCATCGAAAAGTGTATGAAGTTATGCTTCAAATTGAACCTAATTTTCTTTCTATGTTTTTGGCTATGGCAAGTAGGTTCTATTAGAATTTGGGGATATTTCGACGAAAGGGGGCGCTGTGATGGATATTTTTGTTCCATTTTCACTATTGTACCATCTAAAAGTGTATGAAGTTATGCTTCAAATTGAACCAAATATGTTTTCTATGTTTCTGGCTATGGCAAGCAGATTCTATCAGAATTTGGGGATATTTCGACAAAAGGGGGCGCTGTGATCGATATTTTTGTTCCATTTTCACTATTGTACCATCTAAAAGTGTATGAAGTTATGCTTCAAATTGAACCTGATTTTTTTTTCTATGTTTTTGACTATGGCAAGCAGGTTCTATTAGAATTTGGGGATATTTCGACAAAAGGGGGCGCTGTGATCGATATTTTTGTTCCATTTTCACTATTGCACCATCTAAAAGTGTATGAAGTTATGCTTCAAATTGAACCAAATATTTTTTCTATGTTTTTGGCTAAGGCAAGCAGATTCTATCAGAATTTGGGGATATTTTGACGAAAGAGGGCGCTGACATCGCGATTTTTGTTCGATTTTCACTATTGTATCATTGAAAAGTGTATGATGTTATGCAGATAATTAAACCAAAAATTTTTAATATGTTTTTGGCTGTAGCCAGCAGGTCCGACTAGAATGTGGGGATATTCCGCCGGAAGGGGGCGCTGTGATAGCCATTTAAAGATTTCAAATTCAAAAAGATGTATAAAAAAATTATAAATCCTAAAAGTTTTTTCCGTTAAATGTTCGGCTTTGATCCGGAGAATCCGGAGCAGCTTTTGTTTTTCTCTATATTAAAAAATGGCGGAGATATAGCAGTTTGAAATTTTAGGATGGTAGTCACTTTCAAACAAGACAGCAGAATTCATCCATAAACGAGTTTAATTTATAAGTTTTAGTTAACAGGGTTTCAGCAAATTTTCTTTCATTGTTGTAACCATTGTTCCTATTCTTAAATGCTTAACACTATATATTTATATTCGCCAACGTCAAATTCTCGCCAAGCTTGGCGGCAATTGACGAAATATCGCCAAATTTGGCGACAAAAATAGGTTGCCACAAATGAAGCCAACTTGGCTGTAGAAGACTAATTTGGCGATATTCTCATTCAAATTCAATGTTGACGAGAACTGGGAATGAATCTTCTTTAATTGGGTTCCACGCATTTTAGCTTCGTGTTTTCCAGTAAAATTAGCTAAAATCGTAAAACCAAGGAATAGGGAGGCTATCTGTTCCGGTCGGTACAGGCCAAAAGAACTTTTCGTAGTTTAGTATACATCAGTTGATTGCATCCCGGTAACCCGATGATTCGCAAGCAGCTAACATACAACAGAATGACGAAAAATATTGATTTTATTGGCGATGTGAGGACGAAATTAGAAGTAATAACATGATTGAGATAGAAGAAAGTTTTGGGATTGGCACATCCGACTAGTTTGCTACAGCGGTCCTCCATATAATTACAATTATGTCAAGGTTGCAGTTACGATTTCGCCAAAGTCATCGCCAAGCTTATATATGCACCATATATATAGATATATATATATATATATATACTTCAAACGCTCATATATGCGCCATATATATCAACATATACGTTATATTTGCGTCTTATATGTCATATGTACGCCAGATACGTCTTATATGCATATCATATATGCGTCATATATGACTATAACTTGTGCATATACGCCATGAAATGTCATATACATCATTTATGACTATAATGTTATATATGGCGATTCATTTTGGGGGACCGCTATAACCAAGAAGGAGCGGAAAATAAATAGCACAAGTTATCAAATAAATATGGCATCCAGTCGCTTCAAGTCTTCAAAAAGAATACCTTTCTTCAAATTCTCTCTTTACCAGAGGAATAAGCCGGTTATTACTAGCGCTGCTTTTTCCCTCACTCTTTTACCATTTTGAATTGAAGAAAAAACCCTATCCTAAAATTTTGCAACAGTTGTATGTTATTTTTGTTTAGGTTTTTTGTGTGTGTGTATTTTTTTTTTTTTGGTGTAATTTATGTACGTTATCCATTTGTTACAGCAAAAATGCTGTTTACATTTATCTCATTATATTCATGCTCTTTGTTTCCAAAACATAAATTGAAGCTAATTATTAATTGAAACTAATAGCGAGTAAAAGTACATGACTCTTTCTTTCTTTCTTTCTTTTCTTTTCTTTCTTTTTCTTCTTTTTTTCTTCTTTTTTTTCTTTCTTTTTTTTAAGAAGAAAATCATACATGAGTAAATATTTCATGAATATAATACCTTAAAATTACAAGAAAAGGTAAAAAAGAAAAGTAAAGTAAAAAAGAAAAGGAAAAAGAAAAAGAAATGAAAGAAAAGAGACAAGAAAAAAGTTAATAAGAAAATACATGTATACATTTACAGATTAAATAAATGTGTCAATGAATTATTCTTTACACCTATAACGAATTAGTCGGGTGTTTTTTATTGTTTTTCTTTTTTAAATAATTAATTCAAAATTTTATTTGCCATGTTTACCAGGTTAATAAATGAAATTTTAGACACGTTAACCAACAGTGCATCATTTTTGTTTCTAAGACCATTTTTCGCTTCATTAAAGTCTATATTTGACTTTTGTGTTACCGAGTTCAGAAATATTTGTTTTGTCACCTATGTCACCATGAATAAAATGTATTAAAAAATATTTGGAAATTTTGCACTGCTAAAACATAGAATCAGTGACGGAGAACCTATGACATGCATGCCACAGGTGGTACAAGGCAGATTATTTTCGGCATGGTATAGATTCAGGTTCTAAATCAAAATATAGTGAATTTGCACAAAATGCATGAATTTAGACTAACTGAGTTTTTCTGAATTCGATTGGTTGTCGTTGTTATACAGATTGAAGAAAATGAGATGCAATTTAATGAATCCTTATATTGGCTCAAAAAGTTTTCAGATCAAGAAAAGGTTAGGAGAATTTCGGAAAGGAAAAGTATTAAAACATTATAAGCAAATATGCCATCGGTAAAATTATGAACAACTTGAACAACGAAGAACTTTTTGAAGAACCTGGCGCTTGACATTTTCACAATTTTTTCTAGCAGTCAGTATTTTCGGAATTGAATAATATTAAAAACTCTAGTAGAAAATTCTTGTCAGATGACTCCAATACAGCTTATATTCCGAAGCTGATATCAATTATTCCGAAGCTGATATCAAATATTCCGAAACTGATATCAAGTACGAAGCTGATATCAATTACTTGGCATCTGAGATGGAACAACTTAAATAGCATTTTATTATTATTATTATTACATTGTAAAGTATAACACCAAATGTTACCCAAAATTGTTTAATCTTAAAATCAAAATTTTAAGTAATTTTGATTCATTATTATTTGATACACTAAATGTTTTTGTTGTTGGCACATCATGATCACGTAATATATATATATATATTACGTGATGTATATATATATATATATATATATATATATATAGGGGTTAATCTAGCTCTAGCCAAATAGCCAACAGGCTAACTGAAAGGACCTTTTGCCCCCAAAGCATTTAGTGGATTCGCCAAATAGCGACAGCCAAAAAAATATATATCATTTCCATTTTGTTGTTCTGCATTTTGTAAACCTGCTGCTGCTGCGTAAAAAAAAAAAAAAAAAAAAAAAAAAAAAATCTTACACTGCCTCTATCCTGCCATCACTTCAAAATTTGTCTCGTCCTCCCTGTGCAAGCATCTTACAAATAGTGTTATATCATTTGCATTAGACGTATTGAGAAAATTAAAAGAGTTTGTTTATTTTTTGTTGATGATCTCAACTTAGGAAATTAAACCAAAACGGTTCATGAATGGAAGTTGTTTAGGCAGGTTCTGGCTACAAGGGGTAAAGAAATGAAACCAGCTGATTGTATTCTTTTTTCTCATAAAAATGACAGTACTGACATGATTCCCAATGTGACTTCTTTGTATGAATTTATAGCAACAATTCTCTTGTCTACAGCAGATCGTGAAAGAGGATCGAGTCTTGTGAATATAACAAAAACTGACTTGAGAAATAGACTGACAATCAAAATTTTAAGTAACTTAATTATGATTAATTTGGAAAGGGAAGTTTGAAAAGAATTTCCATTTAAAAAAGCATTTGATGCGTGATGTATGGCCAAATCTCGAGAGGGTCAATCTTACAGAGTGGTGTACTGCGTTTGTATATTGTATAATTAAAAATAATACTCATTTATATAGAAATTTTTATTTGGCTAACAGTTATTGGCTGCAATTAGCCAAAAAGCTACAAAACTCTTTTCCTAGATTAAACTCTAATAGATATATATATATATATATATTATTTTGTTATTATTATTATTTTTTATTATTTATTTATTTATTTGAAAAATTTGGTATGCAGATGAAAAAAGATTCGCCGTCCCTAGCATGTTTTTAATGGTCTTCTACATCTTTTTTGGATAAATGAAAACTACAATTGATTTAAAATACAATTGTTAAATTTTTTGATGAGAGACGGAAAGAGGTGTAAAGAATAGCTGATTAACAAAAATAAGGGGAGTGCTCATGCAGGTTGTTGATTAAAGTTTGGAATCTAAAATTGTCGAATTCCGTATCTGAAGATGCCTATGCGTATATTCACTAAAGATTGTAGTAAAGTATACCGTTGAAAAAAATAATGTGGATGCTATTAGAGTGCTTTTAAATTATGTTCCAACTAGTCGGATGTGCCAATCCCAAAACTTTTTTCTATCTCATACATGCTAATATTTCAAAAAGCGTATATTTTTTTTTTTAGTCTAATCAGCGCGTAGTACATCAAAAGATGTTATTCTTTTTTTTCTTTATTTCAAATATGCAAATTAAACCTAGATTGGACAACAAGGTGTGATTTAATACAATTTCTTATTAACAACTAGTGCGCCCATTCCGAAAATCGAACAAAATTCACTATCACAACGCCGAATTCAGGACGATTTTCTCCAAAATTTTAAACAAACTCCTGCCTATTACATTAGATCTAATTTCGTCATAAAAATAGTCATAAATTCTTCACTCATTCTGCAAAAAAAATTCGAGGAAATAACACAAAAATCGCTATTACAGTGCCCCCTTCCGGGACAATATGCTCATTTGCAACTGGGATCTGACGTCCATAGTCAAAAACATATATTGGGTTTACTAGTTTGGGTCAATTCTATGCATATCGTCGTACACTTTCGATGATACAATGATGAAAATGGCACAAAACCTGCTATCACAGGGCTCACTTCCTACGGTATACCTCCAAGTTCAACTGGTACCTACACTATCCCTATCCGAAAATATATATATGGAATTTGGATCAATACTATGCATAACTTCATACACTTTTCGATGAAAGAAAGAGGACACACTAATAGCACACCATAGACAGCCATGCATTCGGCTCTTTGCGTAGCCCTGTTTATGAATGTATTTATATTCTTCAAAAATCTCTCAGTATACCAAATATAGTTCAGCTGAAAAATTGCTAATCTAATTAAAAACACCCTTAAGCAATTCACGCTCATACATAGTAATGCTTACGAATTATTTTGTGCAGCTTTGTATATGACCATAGAATTTATACACACAACACTGTATGCAAAAATGTAAACATAAAAACTCATCTTCACACTCATCTTCGCTTCACATCTGAAAACGTACCTCCAGCTTTTATCGCTCATAGACCGATAGATTACTGTAACGGAAATCTTTTGTATGCCCCTGTAAATGAACGATAACTGTTATGCACGTCATATGCATACGTAAGCATCTTGTAGTGCACCTCAATAAGGTATGTAAATTTCAGTACGTTTCAAATAATCTAACATTATTAAAACGCGCTGCAAACAATTTTTCCCCGTAAACCATTATTGAGTGACATTGAAAATGAATGATAAATTTTATGCACACCTTATTCTACAGAAAGCATGTTTTAGTGCACTTCATAAATGCATATAAATTTCATTATGTTTGAAATAGTGCAACGTCATTAAAATAGACCGCGAATGATTTTTTTCGCATTGATCATAATGTAACGGGATGCTTTTGAGTGTTCGTGTAAATGAGTTATAAATGCTACACACTTCATTTTCAATACCAAACATGCCGTAGTAGACCTCAATAACATATATTAATTGCATGGCAATCCGAGTATATTTACGCCAGTTAGAGCACGGAAAGACAGACAAACCAAATTCATGCACTCTTTTCGACTATGTTGGAAAGTGTTAAAAACTGTTTTTGAGATCATTTTAATGACACTTCAATTTTCTGTTGGACGAATTTTCAGTGCCTCTTTGAAGCAGACAGCGAATAAAGAACTAACTTCAAATTTCCGGTGTCTTTCTTTCTTTTTTTTTTCTTTCTACTTGTGCATTTTCAAGTTTAATACATCAAAGCATCAACATGTCATGTATGTTTTTAAGGCTGTGTCAAATCAAAAGAGCTACTTTCTGATACATTTCTGAATTCATTTTTAATCGAAAACGCATGAAATTGGCAGGTGTTCTTACTCAGAAAGTATGTAATCGAAACACATTACTCATTTTTTGGTAAAGGTAGAAGATATTTCAACAAATACTGTCAAAATCGACGTCACGGGAATGAAAAAAAAAACGGTTGTCACGTGACACGAATTGCTTATACCTTTATGAGTAATTTATTTATCCAAAAATGGAAAACTCATTTCGATTCCAAATCGCTTCACTAGTCCTGTCTGCCAATTTTATGCCTTTGCATTTAAAAATGAGTTAGAAAATGTGTCAGAAAGTTTCGCGTTGTTTAGCAGCTCATCTGAAAACCACCTTAAGAGAATGTGCAACAAGCGCTTAACGCCCGACTTTTCGTAATTATTTCGGTTCAACGTGAAAGTAATTACTGATAAGTAAAAAGCATCAACGTCACTGTTTTGAAAATGTAACAACACCATGATATTTCGTGATTATTAGGTATCAAATAATATTATCATTCTATTTACAATCTGATATTGCTTTTATCACTTTCTCAAAAAATTCACCAAATGAGATAATTTTTACTTTAATCTTTAGAAAAAAAGGAAGATTTTATTTGATGCAAACTAGAGTATTATTTTTCTATCAGAATCAGATTTCGAGGTTTTTCCCAGGTTAATTGTTACATAATTGCAACTGGTATATAAAATGAAAAGGCAGTAAAAATAACGTAATTTTAATTTTATTCAAACAATTCGTCTTTAAAAACCCACTTTTTTCAAGATTCACATTTCTTTTAATGGGAAAGTTAAACACTGTTCTTTATGTGCAAGTAATTTATTGCTTTTTTCACGATATTTACTCTGCTGGAATCCAAACATAGAAAACTGATGTAGATCTGCCAGATGACGTATATTACGAAATATAATGTAACGTAGAGTGAGATTTTAGTTTAACTACCAGAACCACGCATAGCGTCAAGCTGAGAGCCCCGGAGTTCAAGAACTAACAAACGAAAATGAATAACCCGAACATTATTTAAATTCAATGGTCAATCTCTGCAATGATTGCTACCTTTTTAGTAGTAGGGGGATTAGAGGAATTTTAATTTCTATCGGTCTTAACGACCACATTTACCTACCAAACTCTACTATAAATGAAGTAATAAAAGAGTTGCTTCTTAATAGCCTGAATTTTGTCTAATACCTAAGATAAAATAGTAGCGCAATGGCATTCACATTGTATTGAACAATGCTGAAGGATTTGCCAGGTGATGGTCCAAATTACTTGAAAATACATGGTTGAATTCACCATTTCATTTTATTCAAAGTTCATTTGGCAAATTGACCAGCGCAGCGAGCATAGCCTGCTAGTTTGTTATAAAAAGAAAAAAAAAACTCACATGATATTAAAGGAGAAAAATGTGGTTTTCCTACCTTTCTGAAGACGACTTTTAAAAAGGAAATGCAAATATGCCATTTCATTAATGCAATGCAACAAAGAGTTTTGTGTCATTTCATACACGTAATAACGAAGGTTTTCACAAGCTCTTAATAAATGTAAATTACATACTCTTCATCAACATATATTTTTGTGATCTTCTAGCAATCTTCTTATGGATAGATACTAAAATCATTCAGTCAATTATAAAAATGCGTGCCTTCAGCCGATTGTAAGTTAATGTCACAGGGCTCCTAACGAGAGAATTTTAACAAAAGAATTAACTATAATAACCTAAAATTGCAAACATTTTATGACTGAATGCATACAATCAACAAACAAAAATTCTGCACTTTATTTTAACAGTTTTCTAGCACTTTCATGCATATTACCTTCTGAATCGTAAGTGTATTTTGCTTTACATCGGCCTAAGCTTGGCAGTATAACTGCATGCCAAATGTGATACACACAAGAATAGGACCAAGCAATGTACCGGACCCCACATTTATAAGGGAACCAATTATAGACTAAGAGACCTTCTTTTGACTTTTTGAAAAAAATAATCAGGCATTCAAAAAATGTTTGCTTGTTTTTAGGTGGGTCTCAACAATATTTATAGGCTTGTTTAACACTTTCTAACATAGTTGAAAAGTGTTTATAAATTCGGTTTGTCTGCTGTCTAGCCGTTCTCTGACTCTTCTAAATATATACTTGGATTCTCGTGCAATTTTTATATGTTATTGAGGTTGACAACAGAATGTTTGGTATTGAAAATGAAACTGTGTAGCATGTATAGTTCGGTTACAGTGATACGCAACAGATTCCCGTTTCATTATAATTTATGGACAAAAATCGTTTGCAGTGCATTTTGTTGATGTTATGATATTTCAAACATAATGAGATTGAAATGCATCACTGAAGTGGATTACAACATGCTTGTTCATGCGTATAGAATAAGTAGCATTTATAGTTCAATTACAGAAACGCACAAAATAATTCCATTATATTAGTATGCTATATGAGGAAAAATCGTTTGCGGTGCCTTTTGATGATGTCATGATACTTCAAACATAATGAAATGTAAAAATATCCCTACAGGTACACAAGAACAAGTTTTCTATCGATTATGGAGTGAACAGCATTTGTCCTTCATTTACAGAGACACACAAAAGAATTCGGTTAAATAACTGAGAATGATCAGTAATCGCGTTTTCAGCTGTGGTGTGCATTTTTAAACTTGTCTAATTTTTCGTGTATTACGTGGTGTGTATAAATTCTATAAATCCTACATAGGGCTGCACAAAAGAATTCGCACATATTACCTGATATGGACAGCAATTGTCGAAAATGGATTTTTACTGAGATATAGGGTTTTTTTAATTTGCTTATTTACATATCATTTCATACAGATTTACATTGCATGAAAAAAATAAATAAATGTCCTTATACTATTCTGTTAATATGGGAAAGTGTTTCATAATCTAAGCCTGATGCATGATTCTCGTTTTTTCTTTAAAAAAAAAAACTGAAAGTACATGGCTCCAAAAATATTGTAGTTCTGGCCTCTTTACACTGAGAAAAATGACACTTTCAAATCTGAGTAAATCGATGTTTTCATTTTATTATGAAACTTTTTTTTTCAGATATGATGACACAATGCTTTCAATTCTGAAATACCAGACGTGCTCTGAATATTGAAACGTCGATATATTCAAAACTGAGCACATAGAGGTCAGTTCATACTCATTTTTGAAACGTGGACATATTCAAAAAGGATTAGAATCAATTCAACCTCATTTTTGAAACATGGAAATACTCAAAAATGAGCACGTAGAAGTCAGTTCATACTCAGTTTTGAAACATGGACAATTGACATACTCAAATATGAGCACATGATGTTTTATTCTTGAGTGTGTACATGTTTTCAGAAATGAATATATACATGTTTCGAACTTAAATAAGTTTGATATGGAGCCATTTTGAGTATGCAACATACTCAGATTTGAGTATTTTTTGCTCAGTTTTGAAAATGTCATTTTTAGAGTGTAATGAGAAGGACGGCACTGCATGCAGGATAAAAATATCTTATATTCAGAAATACATGAGTGGTTATTAAAGTTTTTTAGTGGTTATTATGGCTGTTTCGTTTCATAAACTTCTTAAAAAATGAAGTAAAATAAAAAAAATTAAATCAAGGTTTTCACATAATCTAGCTAGGTTTATCATATGTCCGTGGTTGGACAGTCAGGAATTCAGCACCACATCTGCGATCTTTACTAGAGACGTTCAATAAAAATATAAACTTTGGATGAAAATAACAAGTAATTTTGTTCCATGAGTTTCACTCATTTCCACTGTTCTCCCTGCTTGATTATTTCCTGCGTCCGGGTTTGGCTTAAAACCAATCCGGAATGCTTATGGTAACCTAAGTCTAGCCTTCCGTTAACAAAAGATGTATCTAAATTGATTAATAAACTTATTAATATTGCAAGGAAAATGGCTATATTATAAAATCCATGTATAACAAATAATTTTTTCAGCTTCGTTATAAGCTATATCACTGTAATATATATATATATATATATATATATATATATGACTCTAGTAGCAAACCAATATTGACCAACATTACATCAATATTACATTAATTTTAAATGTTTCTAATGTAATCCCAGTATTGGTTAAATATTGGTTTTATGTTTAAAATATTTACAATGAAATGCTATTAATATAGAAACATTAACTTTACATTGGAAATATTTGCAATAAAATACCAATATTTCAGAAATATTGTTTTTTTCGGCTTTGCGTCGGCAAAATATTTCTTGCCAATATTGACATATTATTGTCAAAATGTAAACATTTCATTGTTGGAGCAATATTTCACCAAAATCCTAATATTTAGCCACGATATAAGCCATTATTGATCCAATATTATTTTTGCTTAGAGGAGTGTCGTCAAATGGAGGTTGATAACTTTGTCCATTTTTTGCTAAAATGTGAGTAATACTGCTTGCAAAAGTAATTAATTAATGAAAATGTGATTTTGTAGACGAACTGACCCAGTTTGACGGTACATAGAGCATTTTTTATGCCAAAATATTCAAAACATTTCTGGAAACTTATGCGCATATTTCATGTATTATAAAGTCTTTATACATTTTTTAGAAACAAGCTCTAAATCCAATTTCTTTCCAGGTGATCTAATAGAATACTTTCATCAGAAGAAAGAATAGCCATTGTTTGTGCTCATATACTTAGATTACGTATGAATTGTTGTAGCAGTTTCCAGCAAACCGTAACATATAGTTTGCTGGGCGGGATTAGTTTTCAGTTATGTGCATTTTTAATGTGATTGGTATGTTTGTTTAAATAATTACGTACAGTTTTTTAAACAGTAGAAAGCGAAATAGGGAGCTTTGGACTGAGTCCAAGCCTGGATGCCTTGTGACTACGCGTAACCGCTTCTTGTACTCTTAGCACATCTGATGTTATCGGAAGTCTACCTCAACGATTTTCATCTTTAACGTTACCTATATTCGCCCTAATTTGTTTATCAAGTTTTTAATAGCTTCTCTAATAAGGGGCTAATTTTATGAATTTGCTGCTGAGGTTCTCCTGCACCTGTTAATACGTTAATATACATAGACGATCATAAAATGTGGCTATTTTTTCTTCTGATGAAAGCATTCTAACAAATCATAAATAGGATTTAGAACCTATTTCTCAAAAATGTATAGAGACTTTATAAGCATCCTGTAATTAATAAGTTCATTATTGTTTTCAGGACAAAATGGAAAAAACAATTAACAGCAAGAATGAAAATTGCACAGCGTCAAGGTCTGTGGCCGGCCCACTATTTACCGTCTGCACACGCATTTGCTCCTTTCCTCAGTACTTCATATTGTCAGCTTTCCTCGGCAGCTCTCGGCGACAACCTCAGCGACATTGCAAGGACACAAGTTGGTGAAAACGGTTCGACACCATTGGAACTCGAAGACAACAAATCACTCGATGACAAATGAAACAAGAAGTCCACAGTTTTCATTTTCAAGACGTGTTGGGCATCGAGAGACATTCTATGTAAATTAATGTATATAGTCCAATAAATTTTTGCGAAAAAGAATTCTCTTACTAATGCTTTTTTTCTAAAATTAATCATGACTCTAAATTTTACATATCTGAAACAAACTAGTATGCTGTTGCTATCACAGAACTTTATTCTATATCATTGTAATATATTAATTTAAATAAGGAAGTTACACATCAGCAATTATGAATGTGATATATATGTGAAGTACAATAACAATAATGAATATGGAAGTCTAGTATATTTTTTTAATAAATTTGGCATGGTATTAGACTAGAGTGATCATTTTTAGAATATTTAGCGCAATAGTGCTCTCTTCTGTGTATTGAAAGCCAATGTTGGACCGACATATGTATTTGTTATTACTAATCTCAAATGTAAAATTTGGTGTCTCTATATACCCAACAGAAACTGAGATATAATATGCATCGCAAATGAGCAAGGATAGTTTTACTTTTCTTAATAAAACTCTTACATATTAAGTTTGATGAAATTACATCTTTTTGGTGCTGAAATGTATGTAACATATAATATGCAAAATGTGGCATAGAGGTGCCCTTTTAAGTCTATTGCATCAAAATCTGATTGGCACCAATTTATGTTCTATTTCAAGTATCTATGTGGTTACATGATATTCAGTGTGATAGTTCTTATAGCAGCCACAAAATTTGTATAACACACAGACAGACACATATGTGTCCAAAAATAGTCAAATCGGGTTCCGCATATCTCAAAACAAATAAATCCATAAAAACTGAAAGTCTAAAATTTTCCCGCATCGAATATCTTCTTCTTCTTATGAATACAGAATAAATTAATAAATAAAACGAGTTATTTATGACATGAAGAAGCGTTTTTATTATCAGTGATATTAGAAAAAAAAACACATTTTCAAAAGGGAATTATATTTTTAAAAATTAATTAAATGAACTTTGCTCTCTTTATGCTGAATTTATAATGCGTGTACCTCAAAAAGTTAAAACATTTAACACTTTACAAAATATTAATCAAGAAATAGAAAATCAACCATAAAATATTGCGCTTGCAATCCTTTCGCGTACAATTTTAGGACGATAAAGAAAAACTAGCAATGCATCTTTTACAATCTCAGAAAGTTTTCCGTTTTAACTCATATTACTATATAAAAAGTTTAAGTCGAGGTAGCACGTAGAACACACAGCAGAAATCACTCACTATGCATTGCATGATTTCGAATAGAACGGTGGAGCGCTAGTGGGAACTGTTTCATTGTGAAGAGAAACCTAATTACTATACAATATCCAGTAAATGGTTAATCTTTTTTGTTTATGCTTAATACATTTACTAATTGCAAGATTAATATGGAAGACGATTACAAAAAAATTAAAAGCTCTTTATTTCAAAACTGCGTTCAAGAGAGGTGGATTTTAAATTAGTTTCTGATAGGCTAGACCAAATTATTTTAAGACAAATTTCCATAAAAATATGAAATTATTAGGAAAGTCTTTTCGGAAAGAAAGTGCGACCAATTCTGAAATACGTATAGAATTCTTCAAAAAATGGCAGTATTATACTCGTTTTTTACAGTAACTGTTTTAAGTAATCTTAAAGCTTTTTTTTTTCGTTTTCTTGTGTTTAACTTTTTAAGTTTATGAGCTAACAGTATTAGATAAAATAAATTTTAGCAATTATTTCCTATAATTTATGACATAGACACGTCCTCTGCCACAATAAGAAAGTGTCCTCCAGTGCTTCACTGCTTGTATAGTGATTTGTACATTAGGTGTATTCTACCTTCCCTTTTCTTTTTTAAGATTTTATCATGAGTTTTGTGACTCCCCCTTCCCACTCCATGCTATTTTCCAAAAGCATGCACTGAAAAAAGTTTTCCGGTAAACATTTTTAAACATATCTCTTTTTTTTTAATTAAAAGAATGCGCCGTTATCTAATTTAGTATTTTAATGTTTACTTTATTTATACAATTTATTATCGATAAACATTTACAATCCTCTTCAAGTTCTAAAGCAGTGCAGAAACAACGTATTCCCTTCACCTCTACTTCGGCATCCATATTTGAAATATATATATATATATATATATATATATATATATATATATATATATATATATATATATATATATATATATATATATATATATATATATAAATTTTGCCTTAAAATTTTTAATTATGAATTGTAGCAAAAATAAATAACTGACTAAATAAAACAAATTCTTTTTATGTTTTTATTCTTTGATCACTCTATACAACTGATACGCTAATATTTGATCCTTTATCTCTTTCTGTATAAATAAGAAATATTGAATCAAGATGTTCGACGAGGAAAACAAAATAATAAAAATAATAAGCACATGAGCAGCGATGATAAAGCGAGGATCAATGGTATTCTTAGATCGCAAACTTGACTCTCAGGAGCTGGAAGCAGATCAGTCCCTAAAGAAAAGACAAGCTCATTAATAGAATAAACAAGAATGTAAAAGTATGCATTGCGCATAGAGTATGAAGCACTTTCTTACACTACCAGAATATGGTAACACAACTTTTTTTTTTTTTTTTTTCATGAAGACGGAATTTCATTTTTGCGCTGACCACGGAAGTATCGGGCGTCAAATTTCTTACCTATAAATCTATTTTATATATATATATATATATATAAATGTATCGTTGTTTGTTTATGTTTAACATCAGAGCCGTTTGAATTATCAGTAAAGATTATGCGGCAAAAAAATGGAGAAAAAGTGATTTTAAATCATACAACCATAATAGTAATACGGGGGGACGGATATTTTATTTTTCGTCTAGTTCAGCACAGCGCAGCAAAACACCTAGAAACGGGCATTTTAGCATGCTTTAAATGGCAGTAAACGTATTTTTAATTTATGTTAAACACACGGACCCATAAATTTGTCATTTTTACACATTCGCACACAATGTGGCAGAGCAATGTTGAATGGAAATGCAATTTATTTTTGGGGTTTTCGGCCGTACTAAATCGAATAGGGTCCAAAGTTTAATAATGCAGTCAATAATGCATAACATAATATTAATAATAATAGTTGTGTAAAAATAGTTAATGTTACATAATATATATTATTAATTATTAACGTATATAGCTAATAATTAATAACAGTTATGTAACGTATTATTAGTTAATAATGAATATTTTAAAAAAAGTTTAACAAACAACGTGCATGTGCAATACGTTTGCCTTTCACAAAGCGACATGTAAAACATAAAATAATGAAATACATAAATTATTCTTCGAGTCAGTTCTAAATAACCCGGTGGTTTTTTTAACACTGGTCGGATTTCATTAATTTATATTTCACTAACCACTGGTTCAAAATTAATGAAAAAATTTATTTCCATTAAAAAAAAAAAAAAAAAAAAAAAAAAAAAAAAACCTTGATTATATATAATAAAATTATGATGCTAGTAAATATACCGAAATTTTCCGGAATTACTTTCCCCTACTTGGCTGCAATGGGTAGTTTCTTACTTTTTGTAATAGAAGCTACTTAACAATCGATAAACATTTATAAAGAACCGTTTAAAAAAACCGGTTAAACTAGAAACGTCGACAGAACGAAATCCACGAAGCGGCAAAATTTAGAACAAGTGTCTACAGTCCTCTGTCCGTATTTTTCAAAAGGAAAATATAAGCATGAAATAAGATAAACTAAGAAATTTTTGACATAACACCGCATGCAAAACAATTTTAAAGCATATCAACATAAAAAGCAATTCAGAAGTTCAACAATTAAAAAATGAAGGGTTCGGGTGTAAAACATGGTAACTGACATTTTTTAAGTAAAAGGTTTATTTTTCTTTAAATATATGAAATAATAATCAAAGATAAATTTTAGACATCAGTTTTAATTACGAAGACTCTTTGCACATAAGTGCAACAAAATAAAATCTATGAGACAAAAAATGTTGCACGTAGTTAGCTGAAAGTCCGGTCTTAACAAATCAGCTGTTTTAGATAAATGAGAAAACACAGTATTTGCTTGTAGCTTTGTTTAGAAAATTTATATCTTTACTATCTCGAAACTTGCAATTTGTTAGTTACCCGAACCCTTAAGGTATTGAACATTAAAACGTTTCTACCAGTATTTTTCACGAAGGAGAATTGAAACAGAAATACCTTTTTTCGTGGCGATTATTAAAGTGGTGATATAACTAGTAAACGGTCCAATATTTTACCAGGACCAATTAGTTCTACAATTACAGTGGCGACTTTGTTTTTTTTTTTTGTTGTTGTTGTTGTTGATTGTTTGTTTGTTTTTACTTTGAGAAATAAAAAAAAAGTGATATAAACATCAGCTGTAACTAATAGGTTCTATCTCTAGCAGCACTTTGACGTCACAAATGGTCACAAGTATCACAGTCACTACGGGGAATCAAAATCTGATATATTTCAATCGTCTCATTATTACTTTCCACTGATAGTCAAGTGACGGAACTCTATTGAGAAGTCACGTGACTGTTGCTTTGGGATAATTCACCATGTGACGTTATAAAGAAGTCCTTTTCTGATTCTCACGTGATCGTCATTTGAAGATTATGTTGTGAAATCATCAGGGGTGTTGCATTGGGATGGGATATAAAGTAGAGTCACAATGATGTCACCTGGTAACTCTCAGGTGACCGAAATGAAGATAATCTACTGTAAAAGGCACCACAAGCGCTGCTTTGCGACAAGTCTTCATAGATGACTTCACTTTGCTGTCACTTAGGAGCTTGTCACACAAAAAACTATCATGGTGACTTTACAATGGAGTCTTCAAATGATAGTCACATGAAAGTCTCGAAGTGACCTGCCCTATAGCCAGGGTGACTTCTCAGTAGAATGACCAAATGACAATCACTTCAGAGTAACAATGAGGCTAATGAAAGGTATCACATATTAGTTCACCGTAGTGGTCACGACACTTGTAACCATTTGCAACATCAAGGAGACGTCACGTCGATTGACTGTGCTGGTAGGGATGTACCGATTTGCTACACCTGCCGTTTATATCATTTTGTTTTTTTCACAATTAATATTTATTTTCAGAAATAAGCATTTTTTGTTGGACACCAATCTGCACTAGTTTATATATAATAACATTTCATTACCTGACCCTAAAGTAACACAAGGGGGAAGTTTGGGGATCCAACTTCCATTCATTTGACATCGATAGAATCCATCCGACACTTGAGATTTGTCATTTTTCTCTACACAAGTTATGTTGCAGTACACAAATTCTTCATCAGTGCCAGTGAAACAGTTTATCTCACCCTCATGCAACAGAGACACAGACCAATTTATATACGCTGCATAAAAAGAAAGAAACCTTCATGAATAAAATGCTTTGCAAAATGTCTAAAGTTCATTATACAAATAACAAAAAAACGTGAAATTTCATGCTTCCATTTTCCTTATGGCTGATGAATCCTTTTTGAGAAATGTACATTTTCAGAGTCTTGATTTGATTTCCATGATGATTGATTTTAATTTCAATGGAAATCAAAGTCATTTCAATGAGCATGCAAGTCACTACTTCTTCCTGTCTGTAAAAGGCCAAAACTTTGCAAAACTTTACATCCTTAATTCGCACTTTTAAAAAAAAAAAGTCCTTCCGGCCTGTACCGGGAGGAAAAGGTAGCTTTCCTATATCTTCGTTTTAAAATTTAGCTAATGTTACTCGAAAACAGCAAGCTAAAATGCAAAGAAACCGTTTACAAAAGATTCGTTAATACTGAATTTGAATAAGAAATTTGCCAAATTATTGAGCTATAGCCAAGTTGGCTTCATTTATGAAAACTTATGTCGGTCGCCAAATTTGGCGATATTTCGCCAAATGTCGCCAAGTTGGGCGAGAATTTGGCGCTAACGGATATGAATATATAGTTTTATGCGTATGATGGGAAAATGATTACAACAATGAAAGATAATAATTTGCGAGAATTTGTTCACTAAAACTTATAAATTAATCATTGGATTTTTGTAATGTGCTATCTTGTTTCAAAATGTCTGCCACCTTAGAATTTCAAACTGCTGTATCTCAGACGTTTTTTAAGATAGAGATAAAACAAAAAATACTCCGGAATCCTTGTATCAAGGCCTAACACTTAAGCCAAAAATAAATTTGAATTTTTAACTTTTTTGTATATTTATTTTAGTTTTAAATTTTTAAATGGCCGCCATCTTGAAACAAAATGGCGGACCAAGCTGGCCAAAGAACTCGGTCGAGACATTGGTGAGCTTAATACACACAATTAGTTTCATCGAAATTGATTTATAAATACGAGCGTTATCGTATAACATAGGTCAGATATATATATATATATATATGTATATACACTATATTGCCAAAGATGACCGGTCACTTGCGATTTTAGACGTTTTGTTAACTATCTAGAAAAATACATGAGGAATTAACCTGAAACTGCAGGTGTGTAAACAGTATAGTATAGATTATATATTTCCGCGAAGATTTTTTCCCGAAACCCCATAGGGGACTGTCAACAAATTGAAACAGAACGAATATGTTTTGGATTACCCTGTAAAAACTAATGTAGCAAAAGCGTTCAAACTCGAGATTATTAATAAGTGTCTTATTGTAATATACTGTGTTCATTTTTATGAGGATAGCATGTATACTCGAAGAGAAATTAAGGTTTTTATAAAAACAGTCCCAAATTTGGCCAAGTTTTTTGCTTATAATTTGCAGAGTTCTTAATATAAAAAAAAGTTGTTTTCAGAAAATATGACAAACAACATTGTACATAATACTCTGCAATCAGAATTAAAAAATAATAAAAATTGGATGAAAAATGAGCAGGTTTACTAAAAAATGTTTCACTGCGCATGCGCGAATGCAATCAAAATATAATGTGCATAATGTATTAGCTAAGTATATAGAGCAACTTTTGTGAAAGTCTCAAAATCATAGCGTGAA
The DNA here is from genome assembly GCA_963931845.1 of Maratus michaelseni. NCBI lineage: Eukaryota > Metazoa > Arthropoda > Arachnida > Araneae > Salticidae > Maratus > Maratus michaelseni. The sequence continues at coordinate 317,794,116 of OZ007589.1, forward strand.
AATTCTGAAAATTATCGTCAATAGAATAAGCTCGAAATCCGTTGTTCCCAAAAAGAAGCAAAAATATGAGGGGTTGTATCAAGTATCTGTTGATTAGTGCCAAGATAGCGTACACAATATTGCACGTACTACTGTATTTGGATACAACACCTCATATTTTTGCTTCCTTTTGGGAAAAACGGATTTCGAGCTTCTTCTATCGACGATAATTTTCAGAATTTTCAAGCTATGATTTTGAGACTTTCACAAAAGTTGCTCTATATACTTAGCTAATACATTATGCACATTATATTTTGATTGCATTCGCGCATGCGCAGTGAAACATTTTTTAGTAAACCTACTCATTTTCATCCAATTTTTATTATTTTTTAATTCTGATTGCAGAGTATTATGTACAATGTTGTTTGTCATATTTTCTCAAAATAACTTTTTTTTATATTAAGAACTCTGCAAATTATAAGCAAAAAACTTGGTGAAATTTGGGACTGTTTTTATAAAAAGTTTAATTTCTCTTCGAGTATACATGCTATCCTCATAAAAATGAGCACAGTATATTAAAATAAGTCACTTATTAATAATCTCGAGTTTGAACGCTTTTGCTACATTAGTTTTTACAGAGTAATCCAAAATATATTCGTTCTGTTTCAATTTGTTGACAGTGCCCTATGGGGTTTCGGCGGAAATATATAATCTATACTATACTGTTAATACACCTGCAGTTTAAGGCTAATTCCTCATGTATTTTTCTAGATAGTTAACAAAACGTCTAAAATCGCAAGTGACCGGTCACCTTTGGCAGTATAGTGTATCTATCTATATATATATATATATATATATATATATATATATACAGGGTGTCTCAAAAGGTCGTTTACAAACTTAACATGCTGGTCTGTCATATCATGATAAACAAGATTTAATAGGAACATATGTTCGAAAATGCAAACTGCGACCGCTAGAGGGCGATGAGCGCAGACTTACGGGAGAGTGGAAAGCGCAATCATTTCAGGCGAAGACGTTGCAGGAGAAGGATGAATCGGTTTAGTAACGCAGAATTGGCGATATGCAATACGTATATGGCGCCGCGGATAGAAATGCCCGAGCCGCGGTACGGATGTACCTTCAGCGCTTCCCAAGCAGACGTCATCCAAGTCATGCTTTGTTTGGTCAATTGCACCGCAGATTGCGTGAAGCAGGAGCTTTCCAAGTACGTAGCTACATCGGTCAAGAACGCACTACACGCACGCCTGTCGTAGTGGAAACTGTGCTACGGGAATTTGACAGGAACCCGTAAACAAGTCTCCGAGCAAGCGAACGCGTCTTGGGTGTACGTCGTTCCAGCATTCTGCGCATACTGCATGAGGACACGAACCACCCCTACCACTTACAAAGAGTACAGGCATTGTGCGTTGACGATTATCCCCAACGCGTTGCATTCGCACACTGGTATTTGCAACAACGAGTCGCACAGCCGGATTTTCCCATTTTGAACGGGTCCGTGAATTCATGCGGCGACGTTGTGAAGCATGCATTGCGGCGAATGGGATGAATTTTGAACATCTTCTGTACATTAAACCATGTTCTTTAATAACAGTCATATTAATACCTCTTTCGATATACTTTCTTTCTTCCCCTCCACACCTGCAATCATCGCCCTCTAGCGGTCGCAGTTTGCATTTTCGAACACAAGTTCCTATGTAAATCTTGTTCATCATGATATGACAGACCTGCATGTTAAGTTTGTAAACGACCTTTTGAGACACCCTGTATATATATAAATCAACATTTGAACGGAGGGGGGTTTTGAGAGTCATGATCGGTGTAAATATACCGAAATTTTCCGGAATTGCTTTCCTCCGAATGGCTGCAATAGGTAGCTTTATACTTTTTTTGTATTGAAAGCTACCTAAAAAAAATCAACACTGAAAAGTAAAATTTCTGAAGAAATGGCCCAAATAAACATTATCTTCATTTGAGAAAAAAAAAATTACCTTTGTGGAAAATTTACATTTTCCATGTTTTATAAATGAAAATTCACGTTCTCTGTTGAAGGTGATGTCGGTTATGCATATAAAATACGTACATTAAAATTTCAAAATTAATGGATTATTAACAAAACCAGTAGACCCGTGCGAGTTTTTCGCATTGTAATCTTTTAGATCAGGGGTTCTCAAACTATGGTACGCGTACCAGTACTGGTACGTGAAGCTCTGGCTACTGGTACGCAAAAGTCTGATACTGGTATGTGAAATGAAATACAGCATATTATTATGAAATCAAAATTATCACCAGGAAATTTTCGAACGCTATTTTCTCTAGCTATTTTTTGTTACTAGATTTTAGAACAATATATTTATGTGAATGTACTTTTTCTTCAATTCTTCATATGAAAAACAAATACAGGAAAGAACTAAACATCAAATCTGGCTTACGACTACGGCTAACTAATATTGAACCAGACATGAGAAATCTGTGCTTGATAGATCGAACTTACTTTTCTCATTAACAATACTAGAGAATTACTGCAATAAAGCTACTATGTATGAATCAGTAGGCCAATATGTCATGAGTATTGTGATTGTTTTCCAACCAAAACACTGTATTTTGATATGGTATGTATTATTAAAATGTAATGATGATAATAATTCTTTTTATTTGAATGTTAATATAAAACAGTCAATCTAAGTACGATTTAGTAATGTAATCATGAATTTTGAAGTACAGTTAAACCTGCTTAGACGGAATTATAAAAGATATAGGACATATTCCGTTTTAGACAGGTTCTGTTTTTGCAGTGTTTTTTATATTAGCTTTATGTTTGTTGCCTGGTGGTACACGGAAGTATGAACTTCGATTTAATGGTACGCCTGTCTAAAAGTTTGGGAACCCCTGTTTTAGATTATTTCCTGATACGTTTTTTGATTAATCTACTGAATGTTGGCTATTTTCTGTTATTTTGATGCAGTTAATTATTTTATCTACAAGATCATAGTGTTTTAATATATGTGAAAACTAATGTGATAATTCCTGGTTTAATGGCTTCTTTATACGAGATGCACATTATTCACAGTGTATTGCTTCATGGTTTCGTAAATTTAAATACGAAATTGTCCCCCCCCCCCCCCCCAAAGATTTTATGCAGTGACCAATGGCCATATATACAGAGGCGAATAAAATTCCAAATACATGCACCTAGATTTTTAAATAAATTTTGAAGAGAAAAACTGCGCAACATATATAAAAAAAATACAGTTTTCTCTCTATACAGAGTGTTCCAAAAAAGATGAAACGTGCTTTAATTTTTATATCTGTTGGAGATACATTGGAAATGTAAATTCAAAAAGTGTTCAAAATATGGTACGATTTAAGATTATGTTGATGAAATAGTCCTGCGATTAATTTTCAAAACATCACACCTTTTTTTTTTTTTTTTAAATGGTCCCTTGGTCCTATAAATTATATTTAAAAGTATTTTAACCACACTTTGACAAGAAAAACAGTAAAAGTTCCATTCTTCCACAACCAAAACTCACTGAGCTATCATTATTTTAAATTTTATGAAACTTCGGAGCTTTCCAGCAGTAAAAACAGAAAAATGCGTTTTTAGTGCCAGAAAGCTGTGAAATTACATAAAATTCAAAGTATCATAACTAGATGAGTTTTGGTCGTAGATGAATGGAACTTTAACTGTTTAAATTTTTTTTAAACTCTCTGTATGTATGTGTTAATAAAAACTATCTGTTTTATTTTTTTATTTTATTTTTTTCCTTAAGGAGAGTGAAGAAAGGAAGAAGAAAACTTACGGCGACATTCTTCAAATCCTGTTGGTTTCCACACATTTTCTGAATGAAAACACGTTACTTCTCTGGCAATACCTTCCTCTAAAGTGAACCCAAATAAGCATTTCTGTTTGCATAATCTAAGAAATAAAACACAAGTCATTAGTTCCAATCCAGCAATAATTTTATGTAGAAACAGAAGCAGTAATCTAATGTTATGTCTTTTATAAAAAAAAATTTATAACAGCTCATGATGTAAAAGAATATTTATGTTTTCATGTCTTTTCAACTGTAAACCATTTCGTGACGAGTGGTACGTATATACGTGCCGTGTAGAGTGAGCAAAATCGTTGAATTTGAATACCACTATTTCCGAGCAGCACTTTTTGACTCATTTAATCACAGATTTGTGCAGCGATTAGGTGCGGCGAAAATTACCATTTGGAAATAGTGGTACCCAAAAATTTAAAGAACACACTCGTTACAAAGGGGCTAATATTTATGAATTACTTTAAAATTTTCTAAACTCAGTCTCTCGGAGATAAGGAATTAAGAAATATTCCGGGCAATAGATGGTCCAATAGATGGTTTAATTAATTATTTTTATAAATACTGTGAAGCCATAAAACTTCTGTATTTACTTGGATATTAATAGAAGCCAGGCAAGTATGATGGGTACAAAGAGATATTTAAAAGTATCTTGCTAAATACGAATATTTTACCCATTCGAATATATTACCCAAGAATATATTCAATATATATAAAAGTAATAAAAGTTAAAATAGTATTTTTTTTTTCAAAAGACACGCATTTATTAATGTAGTAAAACACCGAATTTAAAACTCATCTACTATGTACTGGTATATAAAATGCAAATGGGAATTTTATTCCGATATAACTCAGATTCTGCTAAACAGGTTTTTATAGGACTTGCATTGTCAGTTAGGTAATTCGAAGGGAGGGAGAGTTTTAGTGCATAACACATCGTTCTACGTTGTTTAGTTAAAGAGCTATCAGAGAAAGTTCTATAATTATGTCAATCGATTATGAAAGATTAGCTTTTGAAAAGCCTACTATCTACTCTATCTATACTGTATACATATAATGCAAATGGGAATTTCATTCCGAACGCTTATAACTCACGTTATGCTAAACGGAATTTTATGATACTTGCTTTATCAGTTAGGTAATTGGGGGTGGCAGAGATTTTAGTGTATAACACATCGTTTTACGTTGCTTAGTTAAAGAACTATGATGAAAAAGGTCTATAATTATGTTAATTATGTGAACCCGATTATGAAAATTAGCTGTATTAAAAAGTTCTACTGAACAGATTTTGTTGGGAGTTGCAATATTAGTTAGATAAATTATGAAAAAATAATTAAAGAATTTTATGTAAAATTTGCATTTCGAATTTCAAAAGTTGCATTCTACGTGAGCGGATCCACGAGCACAAGCTGGTATTTTAAAAATAGCAAATTCATCTTTACATGACGTCACATTCTCATATTAAATCCAGACATTAAAGGTTCAAAATTAATGGATTGTTATCAAAATATTTAAATGTTTGCTCAGTTTCTTTTTGAGATATGGCAACAGGAAAGAAAAAAAGCATTTTTATATTTTACTGCAGAAAATATTTTTTTACATCATTGTAACAAATACTTGTTGTTGAGTCACGTGGTAATTGACTTAAAAAAAGTTCATGTCTGAAAATTATTTAAACTATCCGGTATTTCTAATTTTCTCTCAACGTATAATCCTATTTAATTTAAATTAATCTACTAATTGATAATTAAGTTCTACAAATATGAAATGAAAATATTCTATTGTTGTCGTGGACACACCCTTTTCACGGCACCCTTTTTCAACTCTAGCACATCGAAATGTGATGTGTGAAAAATAAATTACAAAATCCCCTTTAACATAACCAAATTAAGCTAAATAAAATTGTGTAAAAAAGCTTTGAATATAAAGAAAATAAAAATAAAATATTGCATATAAAGTAAATCACAGTTTATTTAGACTTCTAATATTTGTTTCAAAATTATTAAAAAAGTTATTTACCTTAAATTTTAACGTGTCAAAAAAATTATATTTTTAATTTGTTTTGGGGAAAAGTTTTCATTTCTGATAGATTTCACTCCGACATTTATGTTTGGCTTCAAATGATGCAACAATACCAAACAAACTTTATTGTTCTATAAAAATTGTTATATAAAATTGTGATGTAAAATATAATTGAATTAAACGTGATTTCTCAAAAGAAAAAAAAATAATGATTAGATAGATTAAAAAATTACATATTTTAAAATTATTTTCAAATTTTTCAAAAAACAGTAAATTAAAGTATCGCACTACTTTTGAATATCCAATTTCGAACAAAGATAATTTTTCTTTTATCGGTTTGTTTGAAAGACTGCACAATTAGCTTTCCAAAACCGTTTTTCTTTTCTTCTTACGAGCACTGGAAGTTTAGTTTGTTTCCGTTCTGTTTTTGTTTCAACTCTCAAACCGAAATGTGTAACTGGAAGTTGCTTTTTAAAGGCCTTAATAAAGAAAATAACTTCTAATATTGAGATTAAAGAAGACACAATATAAATATCTGGACAATTTTAAGAACTTGAGGTGAATATTCAGAATAAATTTTTCCGAAATAAAAACTTTAAATACGTTTTCTAAAAAACATTACTGTCATGGACAATCAGTTATTATAAACGCTCTGTTTCTAAAGATTATGGTTACATTTATGTAACACCGATCACCTACAAGTTTTACGATGTTGTAAGCGTAATGAGCTATCCGCTTAAATATCTGAGAATTATGTTGAACATAAATAAAATCAACATCAAGTTAAGTTAAATTGATTAAAAGATACGTTGCATCAGAATACACTCATAATTGTATTTTATTTCGTTTTATTTTATTTCATGAAGATAGAAAAAAATCGTGTAGTAAATGGTTCAAATGAAATAAAATAATTGGACCGCTTATTATTTTTTTAAAACGATATTAGAAGATTCTTTTCTTCTAAAACGAATTCTTCTAACCCTTTTATCTAATGATTAAGTAGCTTAGCATGCTTCGAGAAGTACTGGAATCGGTTCTATGCTAGAGATAATCCTGTTGTAATGGGTAGTTAGGTATCCGTTATAAAAATCCTGCTCAATTAATTTAACCCTATTTTATTTAATGGACTCTAGATTGCATTAGATCAAGGTAGGAGATCTAAAACCACAGACATGTAGATCACCAGATGGACATTTTTATGAGAATCCTTGAAAACATTGTTTATCAATCCTCAATTCCGACACATACGAACTGCAAACTTTTGAATTGCAGTTGCTATTTGGGCTAATGATTTTTAAGTTCTTGAAAAATGTTAGTGTGATTTGCGGTGCATATCGCCTCTCCCCAGAAATGTAATGGTAAATTAGAGTCACTTAACAATGTTCTTGTCATTTCAATTAATGATCTATGCTTTCGTTCAGCAATACCATTCTGGCTGGGAGAATATGGTACTGTTAGCTGTCGCTTAATTCCATTTTCTTTTAGAAAATTATCAATATTAGAATTTTTAAATTCTTTGCCATTATCAGTTCTGAGTTCTGTAGGCTTTTTGCCAAACTTATTGTTGACCAGTGCAACATATTCCTTTAATTTTTCAAATACCTCACTTTTATTTTGTAGTAGATAAATTATAGTAAATCTAGAGTAATCGTCTATGAAGGTTAAAAAGTAATTTTTTCCCCCTATTGTTGGAGTTTGAATAGGACCACAAACGTCAGAGTGCACTAATTGCAGAATTTTATTTGCTCTCAATTCCGTTTTCTTTGGGTAAGGTGCGTCAGTTAATTTTGCTTTAATGCAAGGCTCACATTCGGTACTATGGGAACAATTATTTCTGTTTATTCCGCATGCTAATTCCTTCGTCATTAATTCTTTAATCGACGCGACATTTTTATGTCCTAATCTTCTATGCCACAGTTCTATGCAATTTTTATTTTTGCAATTAGTTATCATGTTTACGAAATTTTCATCTGTGTTTATGTTTGTTTGCTGAATTTCATACAGATTATTTTTTCTTATCCCTTCTAAGCGTATTGATCCTTCATATTCTAGAAAACATTGATTATTTTCAAATGTAATTTTGCATCCGTTTTTCGTAGCTTTAGCTACCGAAAATAAATTTGTTTCAATTTCCGGTACTAGTAGAACATCTTTTAATGTTATTTCATGTGTTCTACCGTCGGATGTTATTGTGGTAATATTTACATTACCTGAACCATAGGATTTTAATTTATTGCCGTTGGCAATTACGACGTTGGTATGTTCTTTATTTGTAAATTCATAAAATAAATTTTCATTATTTGAAATATGGGAGGATGAGCCAGAATCGATAATCCATGCGTTATTTTTCGATTTGTTAGTTAAAAATGCGCAATTTTTCTTTTCTTCGGTTCCGAAATAAGCTGTGCTTTTTTCTTTCGGTTTATTTGAGTCCGCGCTTCTTAAATTATTTTCGTCTTTTTGAAAGACTAGCGAAGAAGAGAAATGTTTTTTGTTGTTTTGTTTAAAATTATTTGTTTTATGTTTGTTATGCCAGCAATTAACTGTGTTGTGATTTTTTAGTCTACAAATCGTGCAGTATTTTTCTTCTTTTTTAAAACCTGTGGTTTTAAATTTTCTTTCAGCTCTAAAGGCTTTGTTCGAATTATCACTGTTATTAGAATGCTCGTTTCTTTTATTAAATTCGTCTGTTAATTTACTCTTTATAAATTCTGGAGTTAATTCGTCTTCCTGTCTGGCTTCTAATGCGGTTATGAGGGTGTCGTATGAAGGAGGTAAAGAGCAGAGCAATAATGCTGAAATATGATTTGCTTTAATTTCTTCGCCTATGGCTGATAACTTATCAATAATTTCTAATATCTTTGTTATATGAGTTATCATGTTGCCTCCTTCTGATAATTTCGTTCCGTAAAGTCTCCTGAGGAGAAAGAGTTTGCTAGAGAGATTTGATCTCTCATGGATGTTTTTAAGCGTGTTCCATGTGTCCCGTGCATTCTGTAAATGCTTAATATGGATGATTTGATTATCCTCAATACTTAAATTAATCAAGGCTCTTGCCTTTCTATCTTTCTTCGACCATTCCGGGGTTATTGGAGTAGGTGGGTCGTCTGTGACAACTTCAAAGAGCTCTTCTCTTATCAAGAGCATCTCCACCTTGAATTTCCAGTTTGCATAGTTACTGGAATTTAATTTTTCAATTATACTTCCTTCTTTGAAGGTTGCCATTTTTTTATTTTAGAATATATCTAAAATTAATTAATTTCTTTTAAGTATTCGAGGATTCTAGGACACTATTTTTAACACTTTCCAACCTAGTTGAAAAGTGTTTATGACTTCGGTTTGTCTGGCCGTCTGCCGTCTGGCCGTCTGGCCGTCTGCCGTCTGGCCGTCTGGCCGTCTGCCGTCTGCCGTCTGTCCGTGCTCTAACTCCCGTAAATATGCTCGGATTGCCCTGCAAATTTTATATGTTATAATCGTTATCTATAGCATGTTCCCTATTTCAACGGAAGTGTGTAGCACTTATAGTTTTTTTACAGGGACACTCAAAAGAATTCCGTTACATTGCGGTCTATGGGGAAAAATCATTTGCGGTTTATTTAAATAATGTTTCAATACTTTAAACGCATTGAAATTTATATATATCACTAAGGTGCATTAGAAGAAGCTTAATATGGAATAGGGTGTGCATAGCACTTATACTTACTTTACAGGGACAGTCAAAAGAATTCCGTTACATTACGTCTATGGAGAAAAATCGTCTGCGGTTTATTTAAATAATGTTTCACTATTTTAAACGCATTGAAATTTATATAAGGTTCATTACAAGAGACTTACTACAGAATATTGTGTGTATAGCAGTTATCGTTCATTTACAGGGACACACAAAAGAATTCTCTACTGTATGTTAACAATAATTCCTGGAAGTGCGTTTTAAGTTACTGAATGTGATTTTAATTTTAAATCGCTTTTTGTATATTACGTGGTGTGTATAAATTCTGTAGATCCTATACAGGGAAGTACAAAAGTTCGGGAACACATTTCCGTATTATTTAACTCCAGACGGAGAATTTTAAACTGTGCTACGTGTTTCCTAACTGAACTAAAATTTAGCATCCTATGTAGTATATATACAAATCTATAGATCCTATACAGGGCTGAATAAAGTATTCGGATTACTTAGATGTTATCTTTTAGCTTATAAAAGAGTATGATTCGTAAAATTATTTTGGAAGCGTTGGAAAGTGTTACATAATCTATGCTTGACGCATGATTTTTCGTTCTTGTTATTTTTATTTTTACCTTTTATATACTTAAGAATTTTTCACGTCTCAGAATCTTTGTTAGTGTTATTTTCTCGGTAGTCAGTAATTTTGCGCTTTCTAAAGCAATATAAATAATAAATTCAACTTTCGGAACAAAAGATAGGTAAGATATTTGCTTACCTCTATTTTCCAGCAATCGTCCTCATTGTACCGCTAGGCCATGATCGCCAGAATTTGTATTAATCCATTATGATTAGCACACACTCACTATGTAAATCCTTGGTTTGTAGGATATCCATGAGACTGATTAAGTAATGTTAAAATATTATTAATTAATAAAACATATTCATAATACTGTTAAATTATTTAATTTACATAGCTTACATTTAATAGTTACATAAAATTTAGTTTTAAACATTATTTCAATTTAAGTTTAAGGGAAAACGACATAATGTCCGTTTCCATCGCGAATTAAAAAGAATCTGTTAAAGTTCTATAAAGCAGAGATGCAACAGTCTTAGTCCTTATATAGTGACATCATTTTTAAGTTCTTTCATTGGATGGTAATGACGTAAAGTCAATTTACGTCACTAATACGTATTTTAGTCTTTCACTTCCTTGTTCAGAGCACGTGCTGTAAAAACTTCTTCATCTTGCATCAGGCACTTTCATTTCCTGTTTGAAATTCTAGATAATTACTTTTTATCGGGATGAGTTTTTAAATGATGTAAATAAACTGTCATAGAAATTAATTCCGGATATTAATCTTTTGATATATTACCAACAAAAAAACCCAGTTGGAAATCTTTCAAAGCGACTAAGGGTTAAGAGATCTCGCTGCCAAATCGCTATAGAGCCGAATCCCCATTGGGCCAAATTGCAATAAAATGCTTCATTTGGAGAGGAAAGGGACAATCAAAATTGCCAAATTGCGAGAGCTGAAAAAAATTCTTGTGCACACACGGGCAACACTCTCATCCACGTTACTGAACAATTGATGTTGTTTTATCTCATTCAACCGTGCTGTATCATTTACATGAATCTGAGAATCTTCTGCATTTCGACAGATTTCCGCTTTTTCAAAAAAATTATCAAAATTTCTTCGTTTCCCAAAATTTTTTCTCCTTCTTCAATTTTTTTAACTTATCCTGTCCTATTTTTTGCTTCATAATAGCAATGAATAATTAGTCTTCTAAATCCCCTCCAAAAAATTACCACTTCCTCTTTTGCCGCACCCCTCCTACCTTATACACAGTTTAAATTCATTAAAATTCTTTAATTTATATTTTTTTCTGCTTTCTTTACTCTGCAGTAAGAGGAAAATAAATAATCAGTCATTTAAATGATTCTTTCTTCTCAAAATTTGCATTTCTATACCTTTGCTCATCCACAGCTTTCAAATTTTAAAACCTTTAAAGCTCTATAGAGCTTTAAATCTTTAAAAATCTTAATTAAAAAAAAAGAAAAAAAAAAGAAAAAAAACTTACTTTTCCGTAAAAGAATAAAATTCTAGGTATGAGGAAGGGGAAGTAAATTGTTTTCTCTTTTTTGCAGTTTGATTGCTCGCACCCCTCTTCAGAGATGTATTATTGCTCAACACTATTTTACTTTCGCATCAGCCAAAGCCATAGTAAGGGTTGTGTGGGTGGTGTACCGGCACCAGGCGCAAAACCTGATTGAAAATGGATGTAAAAAATTTTTAGAATTTATGTTTCAAGACGAATCTATTTTGCTAATTTTCTTTTTCATTTTGCAACAGTTTCTTGTTGCTGATTTTCTAGCAGACACTACGCTTGTCAAACGTCCCTGGTGTACACAAATAATTGAACTGTTCTAGTCTAAACATGTTCAAAATTAAAAAATAATAAAAACTTTTATTAAATAAAAAATAGGCATAAAAGCATAATATTGTTTTTTTTCTTTTTTACAATATTTTTAATAATTACGTTTTTAAAGAAACATCTAACAATTATAAGATATCGTTTTCGAGATTGCTTAAATGATATACTGAAAATTCAGTTTAGTTTGGAAAATAGCGGCATTCCAATTCAACAATCAACCATAGAAGTTATTACTGTATTTCATCATTATAATTTAGCAAGCCATTGGCTACAATAACAAATTTTTACTAGAAAACATCCTAAAATGAGTTTTCCGTCGTTAATAATAGTCTAAAGTTTAGGTCTCTATTTTTGTTTTTTGTTTTTTACAAAAATTAGATCACGCAGAAAACAGAAACGCACCGGTGAATCGAAATCGAACACTTTTCAGAAACCTAAAAGAAATATATATATATATATGTTTAAATCCAAGATTCTTACACTAAATCTGGATATTCCTGACAGATCAAATCAGCAGTCATCAGTCCTTTTGGATAGGCACATGTGCTTCTTACTTTGCGACTTTTGCGTTTCACTCCGAAAAGATCCATAGCTTCCAAAGCTACAAAAATAAAATCAGAATTTAAATCAACTAGGAGTATTGCTAATAATTTATAATTGTAGAGAAAAACTTAAAATTTGATCCTGTTGTAACCAGTAAAATGCAACATATGAAACCAAAATACAGGCACTCGAGAAACTTTTTTCTTTTTTTAATTTTTAAGCGACAGAGTTACTTATTGCTGTCAATAGCTTAAAAGATGTGTGATAGAGTAGATTATGAAGTTTAATGAAATTCCATGCATTAGTTCTTGAGATATCACTATCGCTAAAATTGTGTAAATCCTGAAAAATGCTACATAACAGCGCCACCTGTTGGGAGATTTACACCAAAACTTAATCACCCACAACTTATGTGTGAACGTCTAATACAGCGGTTCCCAACCTGGGGTACGCGTACCCCTTGGGGTACGTGGCGGGTCTGCTGAGGGTACGTGAAAATCATATCGGTAATGGCGGAAATTACAAAATAATTTAACTGAAAACACATAAAGAAAGTTGATTGATCGTTTTGGATTAGAAAGTTAGTCTCATGTGTAACTCCAATTTGTTACACTCAAAATGAGAGTAATCATATTGCATGAGTACTTATATATTTCCCCAATCTTTGCTAAAAGTATCATTGATCATTTTACAATGTTCTTTTCCCAAACCTTATTTATTCTCGTTTTTAATAATAATTGCAAAACGCCTAAATTACGCCAGAGCTTATGGTTTTAATGTTTTATTTTAAAACTTGTTGGAAAGCAGGCCCTTATTTTCACTTTCGAATAGGCGGAGTTATATCACTAAGTATACTAATTGGAAAGTGTTTACTTATTATTATTATGATTTGGTTTATATTTAAAATGGATAACTGGTTGAAATCTGGAATTCTAAGAGTATTACAACTGTGATTGAAATTCAACCTGATGACTGCAAGAGAACATGAGTGCAGCTGTTAATAGGCATGTTCTCATAACTGATAAATACTAAATAATAATACTTTATAATACTTTAAATAATACTGAAAACATCAGTGTATCATATATCTCATAACATTTTCTTCAATTCTTTGACTTTTTTTCTTCTCTGACTCGCTAACTGGAACCTCATAATGGGGATCTTCTACGACGCAGAGTCAGAGAACATTTTTATTTTTCTTGCTTTACACTTTTCTGTTTTCCATAATTTCCATAACATTTTTCTTCAAATCTTTACTTTTCTTTTCCCTTTGATTCACTAACTAGAATCTCACAATAAGGATTTACAAATAATACGAGGGAGGACAAAAAAAAATACCGGAATGACAGCGCTGTAGGCAGGGCTTACGTAGTATGCATTTCTCCAGGTAGATGCGTGCAAATAAACTGAATGGTGTGTGTATAGGATCTAGTGTATAGGATCTTTGGTGCGTGTCACGCAACTCATTCTGAGTTCAGTGCACAGTGCTGTCGCCAGGGAAGGTTGTGCCTGGTCACAGTACATGTTTTTGTAAAAGCATTTTCGCTTGTTTTTTGTAATTTCGGACAATGAAAAATGTGCCACCAGGTCAGACAGTCAATCGGACATTCTGTTTGGAGATTCTGAGAAGACTGTGTAACAGTGTGCGACAGCAAAGGCCGTGTTTGTGGCAGACGGGGGACTGGTTTTTCCACCATTCGCCATTTTTTGGCTAAAAACGGCATGACTGTTTTGTCCCATGCCACTCACCCACTCACCTGACCTTGCTCCGGGCGACTTTTTTTTATTTCCACAAATGAAGGGAGGCATGAAAGGACAACTTTCACGTTTTAACAACGTGGAAGAGGTGAAGAAAAAAAAACAGACTGGAGTTTGCAGACATACAGACAGGCGAGTTTGAACATCAATATTTCTAACAGTGGACTCATAGATTAGACAAGTGTATAAAGTTAAATAGAGAGCATATTGGGGTGTTAAGATTGTTTTGTAAAAATAATAATAAATAAATAAAGTTTTTTTATAAAGAAATCCTGGTTATTTTTGGGTGCCCGTCGTAAATGCGTTTGACTGTAAAATTTATTGGGTTGTCCGGAAAGTTTGTGCCGGTTGGGAAAATCAATTCGTACTGGAGAGTTCTATCATTTAATTATTATACATTAAATCCGATATCTTATGTATAATTATTAACGGGCAGAATTTTCCAGTACGAATTGATTTTCCCAACCGGCACAAATTTCCCGGGCAACCCAATATAATCGACAGTTTATTCAAGAGCAGCTTTATATTTCAATCACTTTTGTTTTATATTTTACGGGTTTATAACTTTGGTTTTTGACAAATAAATATTTTTTTCTTTGTTTTTCTCAGGGAAGCGAAAAATAAACAAGTAAAAAGTATCTAGCATAAACGAAATCAGAAATAGGAGGGATTAATACCAAAATACATTGACATACATTAGACATCCTTAACAGCATACCTGTCTTTGGGTCTAACTTCATGACAAATCTATCACTCTTTTCCAATCGTTCTGTAATATTAAAAAAAATTCCTGAGTTACGTTTTAACATTAATAGTTACAGAGAAATATAAGCATATTAAATGTTCAGTCATACATAGATAAAAAAAAAAACTGTACACTGATGAGTCAAATCATAATGACCAATTTTCTTAGACTACCTTGCACGATAAAAACAGTTTTCCTGGTGGAAACTGCATGTGTTGGGGTTTATGAAAGGGTCTGTTGGAAAACTCAGAACTGAAGATCCCTGAAAATCGAGATGTTCTCAATCTAACCAGGATTCGGTTATGATCAAGCTGTACCAGATTCAGGCACTTCGGGGCTATAGGCACAAAATTCTTTTGGGGCAAGTAATTGGCGCAAAATCGGTGCGTGTGTGTGTGTGGGGGGGGGGGGGGGGGGGTCGGAGTACAGAAAACCGAAAAATTCAGTTGTTAATTTGTGTACATTTTACTTTAAAACGACGTCTTCTGTTTTAAAAATTATTAATATTAACTCTTTCAAAAAGAAATATTTTTCGAAAGCCGATTACGCAATTTTCGTTTTTCCCAATTTTTTTTAAATTTTGTATACAGTTTGGAAATTGAAATACGAAAAACAAAATACACATTTAACCTACGTACTTTGCCTTTCTAACGACATCTTCGATTAAAAAAATATTAATATTAACCCTTTTGAAAAAAATTCTTGACTGAAAATTACTTCAGGATTTCACCAGTGTTTTTTTATTCTCGGTAAAAAGAAAGTTTTTCCCAGAATTCATTTTAAATTTTGAAATCAGAAATAACAACGCATCCAGAGAATTGCGTTTCAGAAATTTTCGCACGAGGAGTGGGTGATATCATTTGATGTCTCAAAAGAGGATGTAGAACGTTTTCTATTATTTAGGTTTATTCGGAAACTGTTGGTCAGAATTGAAATTTTAATGTATCTAAATGTCCGATATTAAATTAGAAACTTCACCTCCCTTTTTTTTTAAATTTATTAATGAAATATAATGTGATTTTTCTTTCCTTTATCGATGAATTTATTCAGGAATACTCGTGTAATATGAATAAAGTGTGTAAAGTCTACTACATTACAATTAAGCTTCGACGAAAGCAGTGGTTCCCCCAACTATAAGTTCGTGTGGATAGATTTTCATTTTAAAATAATATAAAATCATCCAAATTCGAGAGTGTACGCTGCCGAAGGCAGTGGAGCCTCCAACATTAGGTTCGGCTCGGGCAATATATATATGTGTGTATATATATATATATATATATATATATACATATGTGTGTGTGTGTGTGTATGTGCGTATAATGTATGTATATACGTGTGTGTGTGTATCAGAGATGGCATGTAATAAATATATTAACATATAATGAACCAAATGTAACATATAATATAACAAAGTTTAAACAGATGCATTTTTTTTCGAAATAAGTAGCCCAATAATTCCTCGAATATTCAGGATCACATTACTGCATGGGCAAAGCAAACATTTGTCCGGTGCCCCCAAGATTAAAGAGCTTCTCCAATTATATAATATATGTATGTAACAGATCCTCAATATAATTTGTGAAGGGAAAGTTTCTCCGAGTTCTCCATTTGCCGCACTTCCTTGAGTTGTCATAATCGGGATCTGATAGCATTGACTTATATAACAGGTTGATAAAGTAGCTCAAAGAATTAGTAAACTGAAAAATATTTTGTGTTAATTATAATTTTTAAAAGAATAAAAAAAATAATACAACAAATAAACAAACATTTTAATAAACAAACTGCAAATTTTTTTTTTTTTTTTTTTTTGTACCAGGCGAATAGAAACGAAACTAATGTAATCATTATGAAGAGCTAACATTATCAGCTTGATTGGCTGTGCTTTTCAAATGTGACTTGTGAGTTTAATAATTATGCAAATTTAGCATTACAAGAATAACAATATTGTGTCCATCAAATTTTCCTCTTTTGCATACCAAATTATACTGATTTGAAGTTTCTAGTGGCATTACCTTCATTGGTGAATAACTATCAATCCTTAGGAATAAAGATCTATTAAAAATAAAGTTTTTCAAAATGGGCAAGTGTTCTCTATAACTGTTTTCAGAAAAGGTAAATGGTAATGCATTTTCTTTTAATCATTAGTTTACGCATACAAATTGAAAGTACTTAGTTTTTTATAAGCCATTGTCTCCAACTAGAAACATCGAATTAAAAAATCAATAAAAAATTAAAGTTCATTCAAAATTAATTTCAAATCAGTATAAATTAGCAGTAAATTAATCAGTACAATTAGCAATTATGACTGAAAAAGTCAAATTTAAAAAAAAAATAGAAATGACGTTTTAGTCATGAAAAGAAAAATATACAGAAAGTAATAAAAATTACCTTTTGAGATTTCGCACAATGCACAACTTAAAACATTCTATAAAATTGAGAAACAATCCAAAACTTCTAAAAAGTGACAGGCGTACATAAAGTGATTCACAATTTTAAAAGAATGAAAGATGCATTTTCTGTAACTCATTAAATTATCATGTTTCCAATTGGAAAAATAAATCATAAAAATAACCTATTTTTTTCTTCCTATTATAATGATTGAATAATGATTCCTAGGTGTCTGGAAGAAAGGCCTATCTTATTACAAATTTCAGAAAATTGGGTTTTTGTTGGCAAAGGGCTTATGTGGGATGATTGATAATTACCCAGTGATAAATTTTGCAATTTCATAATATACAAGTTTGATTACTTTAAATAAAAAATTATAACAATAAACTAAAAACGAGTCGGATGTGCCAATCCCAGATCTTTCTTCTATCTCACACAGGTTTCGCATACACTAAAAAGAATCAGCACCAATTTATATCAATGTCTAACTGAATCTAAAGTTTTATTAAATTCCGTGCATTAGTTCTTGAGATATGACTATTGCTAAAATCGTGTAAATCCTGCAAAACGTAGCATAGCAGCGCCACCTGTTGGGAGATTTAGACCAAAACCTAATCAACAACAACATATGTCAACGTCTAACTAAATCTGAAGTTTGAAAAAAATCCGTGCATTATAGTTCTTGAGATATAGTTATCGTGATAATAATGAAAAAAAGTAGCATAGCAGCACCACCTGTTGGACTACTTACACCAAAAAATAAACAGCATCTATTTATGTTAAGGTCTAACAGAATCTGAAGTTTGATGAAATATAGCTATCGTAAAAATCATGAAAAAAGTGGTATAGCAGCGCCACCTGTTGGGATATTTACACCAAAACGTAATCAACGTCTATTTATGTCAAGGTCTAAATGAATCTGAAGTTTGATGAAAATAAATGCATTAGTTCTTGGGATAGAGCTATTGCGGAAATCGTGAAAAATGCTGCATAGCAACACCACCTATTGGGTGATTTTCACCAAAAACTAATCAGCTCCAATTTATATCAGGGACTAACTAAATGTAAAGTTTTATTAAATTTTGTGCATTAGTTCTTGAGATAGAGAGTCCAAAAAATTTTTGTCACATGCAAACAGACAGACAGACTGTCAGAGTCACAGACTCATAGACAGATATTTTCTAAAAACAGTCAAATCGTGTTCAGGACCTTCTAAAACGTATAAATCCATCGAAAACCGGAAGTCGAAAATTTTCATGAATCCGCAATACTTTCTTCTTGTAAAGATAGAGGAAAGTAAAAATATTTTTACTTTTCTTACCCACCCAATTATTTTTTTACTACTCGTCAATGAGGACAAAAGTGGCGGGTTATTAAGATCGGAAGTACGGCCTATGTGGCACTAGGTGCTCAAGACATCAATAATCAATGACATTAACAGTTTTTTCCCTCATTTCTCCAAATTTTAAATTCGTAGCATATAGGCTCTCCTTCCAGACACCCCCGTTCGATTAATATCTTTAACTAAAGCATCAGAAGATGAAACACGGAAAAAAATAATTTAAACTGTATCACGATCTGCATTTCATCTGTAAAAATTAAAGATTTGAGCTTTGTGATTCCGAAAGTATATTTCATCTGTATAAAATTTTACATGTTAAACTTCATAAGCATAAACATATCTATAAAGGCCATAACTATGTAATTTTAAATAAAATGTAATCCCAAAATGATCTGATATTTTAACTGTTCATTAAAAAAAAAAATTTCTAATTTGTCATCATTTTAAAGTGGATTTTTACAATTTCCACGCGTTGTTTGATTGTGTACCTTTCCATAATTTAATCTCGGTGGTTGCAGCTAACAGCAAATAAATATCTCTATGGTTTAATTTCACAAAAAATGGCAGCAAATTAAAAATATTAGTTCATTTTAGGAAAAACTTTATAATCAACTAAAATATTAAAAAAAAAAAAAAAAAAAAAAAAAAACACGGAAAATACATTTAATAATACACTGCTAAAAAAAAATAGTAAAAAAATAGTAAAGTAAGCAGTAAGTAGCATATTACTGCTTATTTTACTGTTTATTACTGTTAATTTTATGGCATAATACTGGCAGCTAGGATGTCAGAATTATACTGTAAAATCAAATTTTTTTTTTTTTTTTTTTTTTTTTTTTTTTCAGTGTGGTCTTGGAACAGGGGGGGGGGGGAGTACTTGGCCAATTTGTTGTTTTTGTTCGTTTGTATTTATTACATAGAAAGATTCATAATTTGTTTGTTTTATATAAGGAAATAAAAACAATTTTCCTAAAGGATTATTACTTACTAATAACAATAGTAATAATTTAAATCCTAACTGAAAAAATCTCAGATAAAATAAAAAGTCGATGCAAAGACCCGCGATGTAATGTTTTTCAATCTTTTACACTATACACAAAAAGTGGGAAAAAACATACTTGTAATGCACTCAAACTGTATAGAAGTATTGAATATTGGTGAACATTTTCTCAGTTCAGCCGTGCAGTTACTACATTCTTTTAACAAACTGCAAATTTTAGCTTCAAAATTTTCACTGCAGAATATATGATTTCGAATACCTTGAAATATTTTCTCTAGGCCGCCCCTGCATAAAAACATTGTAAAAATTAAAATGTTCATAATTATTCAATGTAAATAAATATTATTAAATGATTAACATATATCTATGAACCTTAAGGGAGGATACCGTTTTTTTTTTTTTTTTTTTTTTTTTTTTTGTGGATAATTTGAGAAATTTATTTTCAAGCCAAAATCACCACTAGATTATACAAACTTCAAACAACGCTTTCCATGAAAATAAAATTAATCTGATATTCAGGAAGCTCAGAACAAGAAAATGACTTGCAAGTCTCCCTTCTTAGTGAGGCACAGTTGCTTGGTATGATGATGGTTCAACAAACAAACAGACAGGGTTTTTTTTTTTTTTTTTTTTTTTTTTATTAGTTAACGCAGAAATCTGGAAAACCATTCATTTTCACAAAATAATTATATCATTATATATGTTTTTTTCTTTAAGTGAAGTTTTAGGGGTAGATTGCAAAAGATTTTCTTATGATCCATTTTTGTCAAGAAGAAAAAAAAAAGGGGGGGGGGATTTTAAAGGCAAATTTGATGGTTAATTAATATTTAGGTTCTTTTATTTTATTTTTATTTTTATTTTATTTATTTATTTATTTATTTTGAGTGGCAAAGTCCTATTTCTTTCTCTATAGACTTTTATTTTATTGTCGTCAAGAAGTTGTAATGCACTTTTGATCGAATCAAAAAACAGTTGCTATTTCTAGAAATGCGTAACGATGGTGGCTATGACTTTCGCTTTTATTGCTCATACATCACTTCTAAAAATCGCATCATTTAAATTTTTGCATCATCGAATGGAGAAAATATTGTACTTTTAAATGAAATTTGTTTTAAAACTGTAGCTCAAATTAATTACTTTTGAAATAACTTTCAAGCACGATTTTTTTTAAATCTTTCTCAACAATGAGCATTTGTTACAATAATGTAAAGTAACTAATGACAGGGTTGTCAAAATTGGCAATTGATTGCTCAGAGCAAATTAAAGAAAACAAAAAAGCCGAATAATTATAAGATCAGATTAACCATAAGATACCGCCACTTTGGCGCTAAACTAAAATCTATCAGCGAAAAGACAGATTTTCGTTACTTTCGACATGAAATTTATATCGAATTATATTGGGTAAAAGATACGTTCCATCATAATATGCTTGGTATTATTTTAATTTACTTATTACTTTCTTTTTCTTTGCAAAAAATCAACTATAAATTTCCCATGCGATTTATTAGGGTTGTGTTTCCTTAAAAAGTTATTTTTCCTTCCATTGTGTGAACTCATCCTTAAAAAGTTATTTTTCCATTGTGTGAACTCATTTTTTGGTTTTTAGTTTCATGTTATGCAAAATAAATAACAGACAGTTTGTCTGTTTCGGTGACCATCGAAGACGTCAGGAACAGTATAACAGACAGTCTGTCTGTAACTCCGAGCAGATCGTCTACTGTCTGTTATCCCCAGACAGTTAGTCTATTGTCTGCTCCCACTCCATCAAATATTGAAGACTGTCTATACTTCGACAAATATATCAAAAACGTTTATTATTTTGTTTATTTATTTTTTAAATCTACATATTTATTTAGTTTTATTTTCTATTTATTATTTATTTATTTATTTATATTTTTATTTTCTATTTATTTTTTTATTTATTTATTTATATTTTTATTTTCTATTTATTTTTATTTATTTATTTGTAAAGGGGATGGATGGAAGCATACGCTTAATAATTTTGACTCACCACATTAAAATCTCTTGCAGATAATGCAGAAAAATTTAAGATATTTTTATATTAGCCGGCTCAGATGATAAATCCCCAAATATTGTTCTCATCGCCATCATTCGCATTGCATTCATTTTCTTAATCTTTCTCTCAGATCATTTTATTTTTTAAACTTTCATTTAAAGTGCATATATTACACACATTTAATTACACACTTATTTTATTTAAAATTAAAAAAGAAGAAAAGGAAGAAGTACCACAAACCAAAACATTTCAACATCCAAACATTGTTTCTAATTTACACACACGAAAAATAAAAGTTGCTATTGGCGAGAGAAAAAAAATGAAATTGGTGAGATTTGCCCCGGCTAACATAAATGTACCAAATTTACTTTATAGAAAGCATAAACATGTGCTTTAAAATGTATGCAATATTTAATATTGTTAACATTACAATGACTTACTCTGGAAGATTTTGTACTACTGCCTTCTTTTCACAAGTGCAGGAGATAGAACCTTCTTCTTGAAGTGGGATAGTTACATTATGACGTTGCTGGGAATAATGAATTATAAATGCATCATTCAATTGTAACGATGTCAGCAATGTCCACATAACTGAAAGATTAAAAATAGAGTAAAACAATTTAAAAAAAAAAATACAGTAAGGAGCTATTACTATCATGAGCTATGTCATAATGCGTAAGAGCCCTCGAGCCTGCAATGTAACTATCACTTCGAATTATTAATTTCATAAGTTAATGCAATGAATGATAAATATTTAGAGATATCCGGCACCTTTGTATCAGTATTGTATTATTTTTTATTACTATCTATATAGGTTATATTTTTGTTTTTGCAAGTTCGTTTTTCCAGTTCAAGCGAAAAGTATAGTGTGGACATATGTAAACTGGTGCTATACAAAGTCCCCTACAATTTGATCCAACAATATAATCTCCCCAACCCATATCACTAAGCATAGAGTTATGCTTATCAAACCCAAGACCCCCTTATCATACTTCTGTGGTATATACTTTAACTGTTAATATGATAAAGGGGTCTTGATCAAACCACGGCATGGTTTTAACTGGAACAGCTGTCGCAGACGCACCGGGGTTAGTGCGATTTTTGTTTTGCGCCATTTTGGCGAGAAAAGACTGTTTTTGGATACCTGCTAGCCTAGTTTGCTAAAATTGCATGTTAATTTTATTTTCTTATGAAACAGTTAATTTTATGGAAGAGTTCCATATCCTGAGCTGGTTGGCGCGATTGGCAAAAAATCCAAAATGGCACCAAAAACAGTGTGACGTCACGTAGATAAAGTCTATTCCAGTAGTTAAAAATGCAACACCAAAAACTGAAGATCGCAACAACCACATCAAACATACTTATCGCCAAAATCAACTCGCAAAAAAAAAAAACAGCACAGGATACGGAATTTTTCACAATTTTATTATAAAACACGCACACAATTTTTATTATAAACGCACACAAATTACTTTATTATAAAACACAATATTTAATTTATTATAAAACACACCATATTTAATTTAACATAAAACACATGGAATCTGCTCTATCGGATTGCCATACAAAGCAAAATCTCGCCAAAATTGCCAAGTTGCACAGGCATAAAATCGCCATCTTGGCTTTAAAAAGATACCCCAGTGCGTCTGCGGCAGCTGTACCGATATGGCAACAAATCTCACTTTTTGAAGCCCGAATTGCGCCAATTTTTTTTAGAAAAACGCCAAGGCCCGTATACTGGAAAAGTACCATTAATTCTAAAACATTAATTTAGTACATATTTATTAAATGTATAGCATCAGGTTGGCAGTTTATAGCGGTAAAAGATATCAATATAATACAAATATCTATAATACGAAATAATAATTTAACACGACATTTTAATATATAAATAATTACGAGGTGATAAAAGGATTTAAGGTGGCTTTTTGTTTTCCGGTGCGATGGGAATAATTCTCCAATCGTCTTTAACATGGTATTAAAAGCATTGTTTCCTTGTTTACCATGTAGAAAGAAGAAAAAAAAAGTTACTGTAATTAGTATTAATGGCAACATGCTTGGCAAAGTTCTATCTGACTTGGCCCGGATAATATGTAAGTACCGAAAATAAATTAAACAAATGTCACAATTAAAATTATAGGATATAAAATGCAGCTACAATCTAGAAAGAAAAAAAAATAAGGGTTACTGCAATTAGTATTATCGGCGCCATTGTTGGCGTGGTATATCCGACATGGCACGGATAGTACATAAGTACCAAATGGGAAAGTACTCCATTTGGTACTTCTTGATAGTCACTCTGTTTAAAATTTTGCAGTAAACTACGTTCACCAAATTACGCCAATTGGCTGTGGACCCGATTACGGAACTCTCACCTATTAAGTATTTACAAAATGTACTGAAATAATTTAAATTCACATCATTTGTAGTCGCTTATTATCTTCTATAATTTTACAGCAAAATATCGAACGTTAGCGACAAAAAAAATCATCTCGGTTACCAGACTATGACCAGGGCCTGGGTACCACAAAGACAAACAGGCGATTGACCCCCCCCCCCCCCCCAAAAAAAAAAAGCCAAATATAGAATATTTCCCTTAAAATGATTACAGCCATAAAAGTGTCATGGGGATCCCAATCAATTTTTTGCCCCGAGACCCCTAGTAGAGTTAAGTCGACTCAGATTATGACTGCACTTCAAAACACGCTAAATTGGCGACTAATCCGATTAAGGAAAATTCTAGTTTTATATATTGCAACAGTAAGTTGTTACAATAGTTTCTGCGGTACTTACGTATTAATGCCACCGCAGCAGAAGTTGGGCTAATGCGCCAATAAAGAGCAATCTTGTTGTTCGCACGCGCACTCAGTTATCTTTTGGATTCCTTGTTGCCTTGTTGTTTGCTGATTTTTGACGCCATTTTTTAGTGCTACGAAAGATTTGGGGCACTTAAAAACCGCCAAATCTGTAGCTGCGGTGGCGTTAATACGTAAGTACCGTTTCTGCATACGATTGTAATCTTTTGTATACTGCCAGAAAATTTTAAAGATTATGCAAGAAAAATTTAAATGGATTTTACTTACTTATTAGATGCATAATCGTATAACTTCTAAAAAGAAAAACTAACTAAAAAGAAATAATAATAATCATCATATGATATTTTCAATATAAATTAGAATAGCGAGTGATGACAACTACAGTTTTACTCATCCGGTCTAACTAGATTATTCACGGAACTAATGCTTTCATTTCTGGGAAATGTAATTGGATAAATTCGTGTAGGAAATATTTTAATCGAAAACATGGATAGAGTAAATGACACTACACGACTTAGTGTTTTAAAAATTGTTGTTTCACAGCCTTTATGATTTCATTATATGGCATTGAAATCTTAAAGATTATTCAATTTAAATTGTATCAGAAATTCTTTAATCGAAAACTAGTCGTTGGGGGCCACCGTAATACTTACCCATCATGGATACGCATAACATAAAATATGAAAATAAAACATGTGTAAACTATTTATAAAATGCATTGCAATTCGAATGAAATCCGGGGCTTGATGACGTCATAAACTTTATATGCTCTATTACTGAATTGCGTAAAAGAAACATCCTTGTAACTCCAAAATTGATAATCCTATTAACTAACGGTTTACTGCGTCGTACTAAGCGTCTCATTTCCAATTAAAATATATCTTTGAATGGAAATTTGAATGAAATACAGGGTCATGAAAATTCGAAGAGTGTGGAAAATAGGATTGCAAATATCTTGGACAACTCATTATCCGATCGACTTCATTCTTTATGCAAAATTTATGTTTTTTTATTGTCTTTTATATTCACTCCTTAAAATACACAATTTTAAAAATTTGTATGTACCTTTTATCAGAACGAATATTTCGAGAGTCCGAAAAAAATAGTTCCGGATAATCGAGGATACTGAAATTTAATAAGCTTCTTCCCATTATTGCATTACTAAGTACATACCAAATTTCAAGTCTCTATCTCCATTTGTTCGGGAGCTAGACTGTTTACAGACAGACAGACAGACGGCAATTTTTTTTTCTAAAAATGTGTTTTTCGGAATCTCCAGTGTCTAAAACGTGTAAATCCTTCAAAAAAAATTGTTTCGATTTTCAAAACGATTACAAGACTTACCCTATACGTATGATGGGTAAGTAATATACTACGTATGGTGGGTAAGTAAAATGGATTAAAAAATTAACAGTGAAGTATAGTGTTCGAAAAATTTGTGTTTTCGTGGTTCCATAACTTTAATATAGTACAATAAAATACAAAAGATTACTTAATTTGATATAATCGATGCTTGCATCAGTTTCTTACATAAGTTTTTAAATGCTAGATTTCAAAACCATCTGTTTGACTAAAGAAGTTTAATCTAATTTTTATTCTGCAAAAAAATAAGCTGTTTTCTGTACCTTATCGCTTTGCATTTTAATTTCAATAAGTGCTATTACACAAGACGTCAAAGTTGCCGCTAATTTCGTAAACCTACGGTTTCAAAACAGTTGCTCGAAAACCAAGCAACTTTTTACTGTCGGTGCAATTTTGTTGCCTGTGGTGCTTGTTTGTTTTAGGATCTCCCGGAACAGCCAATGAAATGCTTGGAAAACTGACGAGTCGCTTCAATTTTTGTCGCTTTAAATTATCACGTATAATAGCACTGTTACACTTGCCTCGCAAGACTGCAATTAAAAAACTAGTCGGATGTGCCAATCCCAAAACTTTATTCTATCTCACACAGGTTTCGCATACACTAAAAACGAATCAGCACCAATTTAGATCAAGGTCTAACTGAATCTAAAGTTTTATTGAATTCCGTGCATTAGTTCTTCAGATATGACTATCGCTAAAATCGTGTAAATAATGAAAAATGCAGCATACCACCGCCACCTGTTGGGAGATTTAGACCAAAACCTAATCAAAAACAACTTATGTCAACGTCTAACTCAATCTGAAGTTTGATGAAATTCCGTGCATTAGTTCTTGAGATACAGCTATCGTGAAAATCATGCAAAAAGTAGCATAGCAGCGCCACCTGTTGGGATATCTACACCAAAACGTAATCAGCATGTATTTATGTAAAGGTCTAACTGAATCTGAAGTTTGATGAAAATACGTGCATTAGTTCTTGAGATAGAGCTATTGCGGAAATCGCGAAAAATGCAGCATAGCAACGCTACCTGCTGAGCGATTTTCACCAAAAATTAATCAGTACCAATCTATATCAGGGACTAACTGAATATAAAGTTTTATTAAATTCCGAGCATTAGTTCTTGAGATGTCCCACAAATTTTTGTCACATACAGACAGATAGACAGACAGACTGACATTTTCTAAAAATAGTCAAATCGCGTTCAGGACCTTCTAAAACGTGTAAATTCGTCGAAAACCGGAAGTCGAAAATTTTCATGAATCCAATAATAAGAAAGTAATTAATCAGAGGAAGATGCCTTCCTTCACCAAGTTTGCACAATAAATCACAAAAATGTTGCTTTAAACATATGATAATATTTAAGATATATCAGTAAGACACAATGCAAATAAATAAGATTCATCTTATACATCCTGATATATTTAGTTTAGAGAAAGATAAAATCATCACAAAAACTATACTACTTAGCGCTGCTTAAAAAGGGATAAAAGTAAAGAGAATAAAAACAGGCAGTACTAATGCCAAAAAACTAATTGCACATAAACTTGCACAGTTACATTTTAGCAATGGGAAATGTAATCACGATTCACGAGACAAAATGTTTACAACACTCCCCTTTGATTAAATTTCTTTTGGAGTCTTGCTCCTACACTAAGTCTATGATTAGTAAATCTGCAGATCAGGAGCCTTAACGTCAGCTCTGAAAGTCATTGTTTTTTAATCTTACTTTTCATATTATTTATCATTTTTTAATCCGCAATTTAATTTTCTTTTATATTACATGCATATTTATAGGCATATAAAATACTTCGGAGGTTTCGGAGAAATATTCATTAACTGCACCATATCAAAGAGGGGGTAAATCAAAGAGAATGGCGAAGATGTCCAGGCCCGATGAGTCCCATCGCACCCGGCCATTTTTAGTTTATTTATCGTGTGAGCTTGGTATGAGCGGTTATTATTCCCGATATATTAAAGAGTACGCGGCTATCGTAGAGCCTTTAACCCGGCTACAAAATGGAAAATATCGAATGGAACTTAAAAATGGACGAGACATCGTCCAAGCTAAAGAGTAAATTAATGGAAAAACTCATACTTATACGCTCCGATTACCCGAAGGAATTCATTATACAAACTGACGCGTCTTATAAAGGGATTGGAGTTATCATGACCCATGAAAAAAAATAAAGAAGAACACCCAGTGCTTTAATTGAGCAGAAAATTTACGAAACCAGTGAAAAAAATTAGCACTACGGAGAAAGAATGTGCGGGGATTATATTTGCAAATAAGAAACTCAGATAATTCTGAGATGAGCAAAAATTCGTGATCGAAACAGATCACAAACCTCTAGTTTGGTTAAAAACTAACGCCAGAATTATTCCTGAGTTAATGTAGTGGACAATAGCCCTACAGCCTTTTAATTATACTGGTGTTCATAGACCAGGTAAGGATATTGTTGATTGCCAACAGGCGGATTGTTTAAGTAGAATTGACTAACAATTTAAATAATGGAAATTATTTGTAGTGTAGATAATTTTCAATTTTTTGTTGTTGTTGATGATGATTTTTTTTTAGTAAATAAAGTTTTTCCTTTCTTTCTTTATTTTGTTGCATAGTGTTACAATTGTAAAACCTCCTAATTACATAGTAGTTAGCAGTATAGGAAGATTAATCAAAAAGTTTTATCTATATTTTTATCTAAATAGCCTCTCTCTTGAGTAATCAAGCTGCCTGTATTGTCTAACCTAAAATTTAAGCCACTTTTCTTCTTTAATTCCAGAAAAAACTTTTAAAAAAGGGGTATCTGTGACATTGACACCCTCGTACAGTTAAAGAGACTTGATCTCCTCCAGAAAGTGATAATTTAGAGTGGTCTTGCGTACCAACTGTAATTTTTCTACAGCCCGGCCCAAATTTTGACAGGAGGGAAGTTGCTGAACTTATCTTATCGAAGAGCGGAAGGATCTCTAATTAACTGAAATTACTTACGAGCAGTAGCTGAGTATCTATTTCAAAGGGACTTTCTCACCTTTTCAATTGTATGAAATTATATAATTTCCTATTTCTCCGAGGAAATCTTAATTAAGAAACTTTTTGACTCTTTTAATAAAAACATTATTCTAGATTAATTTTGACACAATTATTCTAATTGGTAAAGAAATCATATGAGTTGTAATTTTCCAACTGGACGAAAAATGTCCGGGCCAGGATTCGAACCTGGGATCTTTTGGCTAAAGCTGCCATGTTCTTATCAACTGGGCAGTGGCGGCTCGTCTATTGGCGCACATGAGCACGTGAACCCCCAAAGAAAAATGAAAAAAATATATATTAGCAAGTCAAATAAAATAAGTAAAGAACACATATCTATTTTTTCCCATTTGCAGAATAAACTTCTTTCACTCCTCCCCCCCCCTCCTCTTATACATGACAAAGACAAAACGTCTCTGTAATAGTGCAAAAATTGAAAGTGTTCGACAGAGATCTCGCCCGTTCACACGTGCTGCCGAAGAGATACTCTTCAAAACAACTTTATGCGGACGGCAGCCGGTAGACGTATGTGAGGGGGACGCATCACTCATATCCTGCCGTTCGCACAGCCTGTAATGTGTGGGAGGATGTTTTTGTCAGTTTCTTTCGCGTTTGTTCAATTTCTCCCTTTATTTTCAATGTTCGGATAGTTTATTTTAAACTAATTATTAATCTGTTTATTCATTTTGCGTTTTATAGATATTATTCTGCTTAAGATTCAGTTGTATACAGTTAAGATGACACATACTAAAATTAGTGTTTGAGCAGGTGTGCAAAAATCTAGGCGCCAATGGGCCGATTCCCACCACTAAATTTTATTAGTATTCTTCGTCAAATTTTATTAGTATACTTCGCCCAAATTTTATCAGTATTCTTATTAGGCGAAGAATACTAAAAATTTAGTGGTGGGAATCGGTCCATTGGCGCCTAGATTTTTGCACCCCTGTGTTTGAGTACTAAAGTAATTGCATTTTTCAACGCTGTCGATGGAAAGAAAAATTGAAATTACATTATTTAATACTCCCTCCGTAGCTCCGTCCCAAATTAGTTGCTACATTTGGGTTGAAATTTTTGTCCCGAATTAGTTGCTACATTTCAAGTAGGTGGAGTCATAAATAACTTCCGATGCAGTTTAATAAATCGATACCAGTAAAATTATTATACTACAATGTATATAACGCGGTATACTAGTTATTAGAAGTAATGAACTCGAATGTGAAATATGAGAATAAGAAGTAATGTGACTCGACCAAATAAAAAAGTGACGATAATTGTAATTATCAATAACAATTTAGAAATTACCCTAAAGAAGGAAATGAATAATAAAGAGTGTAACGCTGTATTACAATTTTTACTACAACATTTAAAGAAATTCCTTAAATATCCATTAAAATTGCTTTATGTACGATTAAAATTATCACAACTTGACATTTTCATTCTAATTTTTAACTTTCCACAAATGTAGCACATATTTTGAGACAAATTTTTTCGAAGCAAATTTACAGGATTCGCACGCTCTTAAACCACGCCCCATTTTGTAAGGATTCTACCACCAGTATACCAGAAAGATCATTATCTTCCTAATGAATTCACGATTCATTAGCTAGAAGACAGTTTTATGTGATTACTTGTGGAAGAATCCTTACAAAACGGAGCGTGGCTTAAGAGCGTGAAAACCCTGGATTTTTAAAAATAATTCGGTACTGATTTAAGGAGGGACGGAGGGCAAGTAAATGTTGGTGATTGATAGCATAGCACCCTGAAATCTTTGAAAAAAGTTCAAACAAAATCATAAAATCATCAGTATCAGTACAAAAGTATTCAAATGTAGCAACTAATTTGGGACAGATGGAGTATTATTTAAAGGGGGTTGGTCAGTCAAATCTCAAAGTCCCTAACTAATGTTAAACCTTTGGGAATGGAATGCATTCTTATTTTCAAAATATTTCATAAAGGAATTACTATTTTTAATGTATTTTTTCTGTGTATTCTTCTTAAAGGATGTCTCTTATTTTTAGTTGTCAAAATGTTTTGATAAGTAGATAACAAAGGCCGGTTCTGCATCAGCGGCGTACGCGGCGTATGACCTCTGTGCTCTGTGAAGGTCACCGGAAGTTGCAGGTGTGGACACCGGATGTAGCAGGTGAGGATAACAGACATGTTGAGACAGGAAGTGTAGACAGGAAATTTAACCGGAAATGTGACAGGAAGTGAATGCGATAAGGGAGAGAGGGGGAGGGCTTATTTTTGTGGGGGGCTTAATTTTCTTTGTTTGTTTTAATCCTTCTAGTCGAGTGGAGTTGAGTTGTAGGAATCCTGCTATCAGAATGAATTTAGTTTGAAAGTAATATTAGCAAAATGTTCGATTTTTTTTTTTTTTTTTTTTTTTTTTCCTCACCTGAAATAAAAATTTTATTTGCTAACTAACACCTAATATAAAAATGGAAATCTTTCTGACTTTGTTTTACTTTATAAAAGTTTAACGTGAAATTTATTTTTAGACTGGAAACGCGACAGGAAATAAGATCGGAAACGGGATTAGACATGCTTTTTCCAAAAAGGGTTTTCAGGAAGCAGTAAACATGTTTTAGGAACATGTTTGGGAGCTTGTTGGAACAGGAGAGGTGGTTTGTGAGACCGGAAGTAATTAAGATGAGAGAGATAAAGAAGGTGCATGATTAGACATATAGATTTTGTTATTTGTAGAGGGTGAAATTTTGTTTTATTTTTTATTTAAAGTGTTTTCATTTTTTTTTTTAATTTAATTTATTTAAAGCGTTTCAAATTATTTTTTATATTTTTTTTTGTAGTGTTTTACGTATTATTTTAATTTTTAGTGACATTAGAACCTGCAATTTCTGTATCACACATGTCTTATCTTAGGTCACCAAGAATGTGTGTGTGTTGTTATCTCTTTAAATGCGAGAGATGGTTACTTCAGACCTGCGTTGAGATATCTTTATCATAGTTTTAATGAACTGCAGGAAATTGTCTTTAGCTATTGAGTAATTCGCGAGTTTTGGTTTAATATGAATGCTATTACATCTGTTTGTTTAATTTACAAGCACATTTCTCTTACAACACTCTGTCAACAGATCACTTCAATATTCGAAATAATAATTTAGAGGGAAAATTTTTACTTTCTATACGAAATTTTATTTATAGAGATTGACGAAGATAGTATGCCTAATTCTTTCTTGTACATTTCTTGTACAACATTATATTCGAAATAGAGTTTTGTTACCAAAAGTAACGTGTTTATACATTTTAAAAACGAAAGCAAAGTGATTTTCAAAAATGTAAATATAAGCTATACACCCACGCATTTTTGTTATTGAATTAAATTACAAGGTTTAATATTGTATTCAGCGTAATATTTTCTTATAAAAGCCGTTTCACAAACTTGTATACTAAAAGTAATGTGTCATTTTTAGGAGAAAAAATTAATTCAAGTCATTGAGACTAATCCTTTATGGGGGAAAAATTTGTCATACTTCTTTGTGTTACATTACATCTTCCGTTTTTTAAGTTTACAAATTTGTGGACTAACTTAAATAATCGTTTTTAGGATACTTAAACAATATATATATACTTTTTAATTATATAATTTTTTTTAATTGACTTGTAATATAGCTTTTTTTTTCTTAAAAGGGTACTGTAGAATAACTTATGTCACAAATACTACATCCTTCTTTAGTTAAATATGTTTCACTTAAGACATGACAAAGTGTCTTAGAAACATTTCATTTTGGAGTTAAGTGATTAAAGAAGAAAAATATTATTTATATAAACACAACACATAAGACCAGTGACTGAGAGGTTCTGGTTTTAAAGCTACTAGACGTTTGGGTTTAAACTTCTCTCGCGCTCGTCGACCTAACCGTTCGGAGTTTTCTTCGAACCTTGTCAATACGAGTTAGGAGTCCTTAGAATGACCCCTAGAGTGACCTATATCCCAAGCGTAGATAATCGGTTTTAACAAATAACCAACCATCCACAACACATAAGACATTTTAGATCATTACATAAGACATTTTAGATCATTACATAAGACATTTTATATTATTACATTTAGTTAAGAAGTGATTTGACGTGCAAAATATTATTTATAAAATCATACAATAAGAGAATTTTAAAGATTTTTTCCTTTTAAATGAACAATTTTTAGTGACTATTTAACTTATTAAAGAGAGCGGGTATTTTGTTTAGAGTTATACGATTAAAATAAATTTTCAATAGATTTGACTTTATACAACCAACATTTTAAAAAAAGGGAATGGAATCTAGTTTTTATAAATTAACGTTTTTCAATTTTACAAATACTTCACACCCCGTCTTTTTTTCCCCCTCTTTTAGTAGACTTTACATACATAAGACATAAAAAGCGTTTTAGAATACATCATTTAGAAATTAAGTGGTTTGATAAATAAAATATTATTTATAAAAGCAATAGATACGAGAGTAATAAGGATTTTTACTTACATATGTACGAACTTCTGATAGGTAAGACTTTCTAAATCATTGTGCAAGAATTAAGTGGTTATTGAACTTATAACATTACATGATGAAATAATCACGTGACGTATTTTTAAACCAATAAAATGTCAGTATTTTCAAACAAATAAAAAGTTAGTATTTTTACACGAGCGCCCTCTATCATTATATAAATTTCAATGAAACGAGTTCATAACATTCTACTGTGACCTGATATCGTTGTAATAGGTTGTATTTTTCATTTAAGTTATTGTGGAACGAGTTATGAATTCTTATGTTGGTGATGTAACCAACTTGGAGTGTCAACACTCATCACCAGAGTTAAATAATCAAGAGATGGATTCTACACTTTTATCCAAAGAAGGACTCGTTTCGAATTATGAAGTGAAACTCACCTCATCAGGACTAAAGAAACAGAAGTTACCCCATGTGCGTAAGATGTGTAACACAGCATTTCCTCGAAAAGTTAACTTAGTGTTTCATATGAAAAGTCATCTAAAGGAAAAATCTTTTTGCTGTGAGGTGTGTGCTGAAGTTTTTTCACAAAAGAGTGATTTACGTAATCATCAAAAGATTCACAAATTGCCCAAATACAAGTGTAGTGATTGCAACGAGATATTTTCAAGAATGTCTGACTTATTAATACACAAGAAGACCCATAAGATTCGTAAACAATATTCATGTGCAAAGTGTTGTGAAATATTTAAGTGTGAATCGGATTTTTTACAACATTGTGATACTTTTCATAAAGTTTTACCTAACATTGCGAAATCACCCTGTTTAAAAGATTTGTTATTTGAACTTATAGTGAAGCTTATAGATTAGTTCGAACTTATAGTGAATTAAAAGACAAAATGATATGCAAAATATATGAACTAGAATTAACAGACCAAAACATACATGTACATGCTGAGAATGCCTTTTTAAAGTTGTACAACGGCTTTGAAGATTTCACAGAACGAGTGTTTAATTGGACATTATGAAAATTTTTGAAATTAGAATTGATTACAGCTCAATATGACAGGCTTATTTGATTTGTATTATTTTAAATGATTAATAAATAGTTTGATTGCGAAAAAAGTGTTTTCTTTAGCATACACTGTGTGACTTTTAAACTAATGTTGTGTATTTTGAATGTGTCAGAGAAAACAGGAGTGTGTTGACATTTTAAAAAAAAGATTTCACATAATATAAAAGTTTTACAATAAAAATTGACTTACCTAAAGTTTTTTCAAGATAGTCACGATATCCTTTCCATTACAATTATTTTAAGGAAATAGAATTTAATTTTGTTGTGAATAACACTTTGTTGTTAACATCACGTGGTTTGTCTTATCATAACTATGAGATCCTAAGATCACTTCCTATTAACATGATAACGAAGAGTAAAAAAATGACTAATGCAAGCCGATTTTCCTGCCTAAACTTGTTATCAGCTTGCATGAGTGACTCATCTTTACATGTGTGGATTTGTATGTTGAAAAAATGATTGCTATGTTTAACCCGTGTAGACGATTTTTATCCGGAAGCTGTTTGAACTACCAAATTTCAGATATCACACATTTTACTAGAACATTTAAATATTTTAATGTCTTTTCGCCCGCAAATTGGAAACTTAGGATTATCACCTTTACATCGAGACATGGAAGGTAGAAAAATAATAACTTTACACTTAGACAATATTTTAATTTAAGAAGAATTAGACTTAACACATTGTTAGAGTTTCTTTGAAAAATATCTAGTTGGTTGTAAATTTTAGAAAATTCGACCTAACGAAATTAACACACTTAAAAATATCTAGTTGGTTATACATTTTATAAAATAAGCAACAAATAAACATTTCGATACATTGACAAAAGAAAATAATTAAGTTTAAGTAAACTTTACACTTAGACAATATTTCAAACTAAGAAAAATAATAACTTTACACTTATATAATATTTTCAACTAAGGAAAATTAATAACTTTAAAAATCAGACTTAACACATTGTTAAAGTTTTTTTAAAACAACACAACATTTTCAAAGCAGTGGAAATAGTATACCTGAAAAAAATTCAACTTAGTGGAATTTAATAGTGAAATTTTTTAACCTCACTCATTTAAAAAATAAAACTTTGTAAATTTTTTCCATTTTTAAAATAAAACTTATTTAAAAAATAAATAAGCAACTATTAAACATTTTGAATGTCTTAGACAAAGTGTGAATAAATTTGTTGAAATTATATAAAACATGAAAAATTTCATTACTTTTAAAAGAAATTTTATTTTTGGTGAAATAAACTCGAGGTATTTATTATATGTTACTTAAACTACATGAGAATTGATTGAAAATGTGTTACTTTTAATCACTCACAAGATAAGACATGATGTTACAATATACACATAGGAATGACATAGGAATTTCAGATGGGTTTTTCTCCCACACATGACGTCACTGATAACATATTTACTGATCAAGTCATAAAATCATAGTTTAGGGTAGGTTTTTAAGCACGAAGTTTAGTTGAGATTTAAGATATTTGTGAAATATAAACTACAACTTTGGCTACTTTTTGAAATTTCCCCCTACATAAGAAAAAGAACATAGAAAAATAAAATGAAAAGTCGTATTTGAATGGAATCAAATTATTATCCTTTCACTTAACAGCTGAATGCGTCGGTAATTACATCACAAAGGCACTGATAACAACTGATTGAATATATTGTGTTTCTTTTTTAAGGTTAAATTGATTTAATATTCAAGTTATTTCTTAATGATACACTTAAAAACAATAAACTTAATTAGCATTCAAAAAGCAAACGATCACATTATTGTGTAAAACAATCAAATGTTTTAAAAGTCACGAGTTAAAATTTGAAATGACTTAGAGTTTAAGTAGAATTTAGATGTGAACCTTTTAAAATGAAATAATAGTTTTTTGTATCGCCCTCTATCGGTGGGTAATAGAATTAAGAGATAATTAAAAGTTTTAACTTGAATTCGAGCCCACAACAAAAATTATTTTTCGGTTTTATAATTTAGGGTAGGTTTAACTGAGCAAGCCATGATATTTCAGTATTTATAGACGATTTAAGATATTCGATAAAGGAAATCATCTGAATTTTTAATTTAATTGAAGGGTTTACTGCTTAAAGTACTACAAAATGAGTACAACACGATGCATAGTTTTTTAATTAATTATATTTTTCGAAAGATTAAATTGACTTATTGATAAACTTAGGATTTATGTTTAAAGTGAATAAATTTGACATGTTAGGTTCACTTAATAACAGAGGGTTGAATAAGTTATTTTTAATAAAAATAAAGTTTACTAAAAGTTTTTAAAGTTAAAAAAATATAGTTTTAAAAAATTTAAAGTTTACAAAAAGTTTAAAAATCTTTAAGTAAATCAAAATTAACTTTTTAATTTTAACTATTGAGAGACTATAATCTAACTGTTTATCCTTGTAACCAACTGGTGCATATCAACTATATACTCTGTATCTGCATATGCGCAGAAAAACATAGACATTTAATCTAACTTGAGTTCGACTTTAAATTATTTGCCAACTTTTAAGTTTAATTACTATACACAACTCGATTACCTTTCCCAGAAAACACCTTTCAGAAACAAAACAGAAATTAACACTTACCGAAAAACACGTCCACTTTGGGTGTTAGTCTTCACGCAACTAACGTTTCTCCCTTATCTTTGCTAGGGGGCGCTGCAATCGCCGCTAGAGGCGTTAGTAGTCTTCAGGTGTGTGATAAGAATAAACTTTAAATCCAACTTACACTCGCTCAGTCATTCTTGCTTCTCTCTACCTTGCTAACAACCGTTTGCTGCTGGCTCATTGTTTGGTTGTTTAAACTTGTTGAATGACGTCATCATGTGTTTGTCTAAACTTGTCCAGTCTTGTTTTTATGCAGTACGTCTATTTAGATGAGTCATCACTCGCTTATCTTGGTTGACTTGTCCAAACTTGTTTTTGTGTGGCACGTCTATTTGGGTGAGTCATCGTTCGCTTATCTTGCTTTACTTGTTTGAACTTGTCTAGTATCCACCACCTCATCTCTTTTGTCATAGCTTGAATATACTTTACACCAATCACTTAAATATAAAAGTCTTGTCACAACTTACTTAAACTTTGATAAAAATATTAATTATTTATAAATTTCATCAAATTCTTATTTTTCTGATACATTTACTATGTAATTTTCGTTCAAAAATATGGTAAAGCCCGATTTTAAATCGAAGTCTAAGATAAATTCCCCAACTTTGTAACATTTTAACACTAATAATAAATATTGTAAGCACCCAGTACATACAAGTTTTGTAAAAATAATATTACTTATAGCTAACTCGTTATGTCCCATGATACAAAACTTCAATATAACTAAAATCAGTGTTAAACAAAAATCTAATCACGTGTCTTTATATATTATTTTGAAATGCAAAGCATTATATCTAAACGAATGATATAAGGAGTAGTTAGAATAGTTCTTATATTTTTGTTAGTAAAAAATTTATACACATTATCTTACAAGGTTGCAATATTCAACACACGGTTCACCATATTTAAAAACGATTCACCATGATTTAAAAACTTAGTAACATATTTTAAATTTATAAATTTAAATTAAAACATATTTTTATAAATAAACAATTATAAATACTTAAGTATTTTTAATTTAAATTTATAAATTAAAAATATTTTACTAAGTTTTTAAATCATGGTGAATCGTTTTTAAATATGGTGAACCGTGTGTTGAATATTGCAACCTTGTAAGATAATGTGTATAAATTTTTTACTAACAAAAATATAAGAACTATTCTAACTACTCCTTATATCATTCGTTTAGATATAATGCTTTGCATTTCAAAATAATATATAAAGACACGTGATTAGATTTTTGTTTAACACTGATTTTAGTTATATTGAAGTTTTGTATCATGGGACATAACGAGTTAGCTATAAGTAATATTATTTTTACAAAACTTGTATGTACTGGGTGCTTACAATATTTATTATTAGTGTTAAAATGTTACAAAGTTGGGGAATTTATCTTAGACTTCGATTTAAAATCGGGCTTTACCATATTTTTGAACGAAAATTACATATTAAATGTATCAGAAAAATAAGAATTTGATGAAATTTATAAATAATTAATATTTTTATCAAAGTTTAAGTAAGTTGTGACAAGACTTTTATATTTAAGTGATTGGTGTAAAGTATATTCAAGCTATGACAAAAGAGATGAGGTGGTGGATACTAGACAAGTTCAAACAAGTAAAGCAAGATAAGCGAACGATGACTCACCCAAATAGACGTGCCACACAAAAACAAGTTTGGACAAGTCAACCAAGATAAGCGAGTGATGACTCATCTAAATAGACGTACTGCATAAAAACAAGACTGGACAAGTTTAGACAAACACATGATGACGTCATTCAACAAGTTTAAACAACCAAACAATGAGCCAGCAGCAAACGGTTGTTAGCAAGGTAGAGAGAAGCAAGAATGACTGAGCGAGTGTAAGTTGGATTTAAAGTTTATTCTTATCACACACCTGAAGACTACTAACGCCTCTAGCGGCGATTGCAGCGCCCCCTAGCAAAGATAAGGGAGAAACGTTAGTTGCGTGAAGACTAACACCCAAAGTGGACGTGTTTTTCGGTAAGTGTTAATTTCTGTTTTGTTTCTGAAAGGTGTTTTCTGGGAAAGGTAATCGAGTTGTGTATAGTAATTAAACTTAAAAGTTGGCAAATAATTTAAAGTCGAACTCAAGTTAGATTAAATGTCTATGTTTTTCTGCGCATATGCAGATACAGAGTATATAGTTGATATGCACCAGTTGGTTACAAGGATAAACAGTTAGATTATAGTCTCTCAATAGTTAAAATTAAAAAGTTAATTTTGATTTACTTAAAGATTTTTAAACTTTTTGTAAACTTTAAATTTTTTAAAACTATATTTTTTTAACTTTAAAAACTTTTAGTAAACTTTATTTTTATTAAAAATAACTTATTCAACCCTCTGTTATTAAGTGAACCTAACATGTCAAATTTATTCACTTTAAACATAAATCCTAAGTTTATCAATAAGTCAATTTAATCTTTCGAAAAATATAATTAATTAAAAAACTATGCATCGTGTTGTACTCATTTTGTAGTACTTTAAGCAGTAAACCCTTCAATTAAATTAAAAATTCAGATGATTTCCTTTATCGAATATCTTAAATCGTCTATAAATACTGAAATATCATGGCTTGCTCAGTTAAACCTACCCTAAATTATAAAACCGAAAAATAATTTTTGTTGTGGGCTCGAATTCAAGTTAAAACTTTTAATTATCTCTTAATTCTATTACCCACCGATAGAGGGCGATACAAAAAACTATTATTTCATTTTAAAAGGTTCACATCTAAATTCTACTTAAACTCTAAGTCATTTCAAATTTTAACTCGTGACTTTTAAAACATTTGATTGTTTTACACAATAATGTGATCGTTTGCTTTTTGAATGCTAATTAAGTTTATTGTTTTTAAGTGTATCATTAAGAAATAACTTGAATATTAAATCAATTTAACCTTAAAAAAGAAACACAATATATTCAATCAGTTGTTATCAGTGCCTTTGTGATGTAATTACCGACGCATTCAGCTGTTAAGTGAAAGGATAATAATTTGATTCCATTCAAATACGACTTTTCATTTTATTTTTCTATGTTCTTTTTCTTATGTAGGGGGAAATTTCAAAAAGTAGCCAAAGTTGTAGTTTATATTTCACAAATATCTTAAATCTCAACTAAACTTCGTGCTTAAAAACCTACCCTAAACTATGATTTTATGACTTGATCAGTAAATATGTTATCAGTGACGTCATGTGTGGGAGAAAAACCCATCTGAAATTCCTATGTCATTCCTATGTGTATATTGTAACATCATGTCTTATCTTGTGAGTGATTAAAAGTAACACATTTTCAATCAATTCTCATGTAGTTTAAGTAACATATAATAAATACCTCGAGTTTATTTCACCAAAAATAAAATTTCTTTTAAAAGTAATGAAATTTTTCATGTTTTATATAATTTCAACAAATTTATTCACACTTTGTCTAAGACATTCAAAATGTTTAATAGTTGCTTATTTATTTTTTAAATAAGTTTTATTTTAAAAATGGAAAAAATTTACAAAGTTTTATTTTTTAAATGAGTGAGGTTAAAAAATTTCACTATTAAATTCCACTAAGTTGAATTTTTTTCAGGTATACTATTTCCACTGCTTTGAAAATGTTGTGTTGTTTTAAAAAAACTTTAACAATGTGTTAAGTCTGATTTTTAAAGTTATTAATTTTCCTTAGTTGAAAATATTATATAAGTGTAAAGTTATTATTTTTCTTAGTTTGAAATATTGTCTAAGTGTAAAGTTTACTTAAACTTAATTATTTTCTTTTGTCAATGTATCGAAATGT
This sequence comes from Maratus michaelseni, assembly GCA_963931845.1. NCBI lineage: Eukaryota > Metazoa > Arthropoda > Arachnida > Araneae > Salticidae > Maratus > Maratus michaelseni. The sequence goes on from OZ007589.1 coordinate 317,835,017, forward strand.
TTATTTGTTGCTTATTTTATAAAATGTATAACCAACTAGATATTTTTAAGTGTGTTAATTTCGTTAGGTCGAATTTTCTAAAATTTACAACCAACTAGATATTTTTCAAAGAAACTCTAACAATGTGTTAAGTCTAATTCTTCTTAAATTAAAATATTGTCTAAGTGTAAAGTTATTATTTTTCTACCTTCCATGTCTCGATGTAAAGGTGATAATCCTAAGTTTCCAATTTGCGGGCGAAAAGACATTAAAATATTTAAATGTTCTAGTAAAATGTGTGATATCTGAAATTTGGTAGTTCAAACAGCTTCCGGATAAAAATCGTCTACACGGGTTAAACATAGCAATCATTTTTTCAACATACAAATCCACACATGTAAAGATGAGTCACTCATGCAAGCTGATAACAAGTTTAGGCAGGAAAATCGGCTTGCATTAGTCATTTTTTTACTCTTCGTTATCATGTTAATAGGAAGTGATCTTAGGATCTCATAGTTATGATAAGACAAACCACGTGATGTTAACAACAAAGTGTTATTCACAACAAAATTAAATTCTATTTCCTTAAAATAATTGTAATGGAAAGGATATCGTGACTATCTTGAAAAAACTTTAGGTAAGTCAATTTTTATTGTAAAACTTTTATATTATGTGAAATCTTTTTTTTAAAATGTCAACACACTCCTGTTTTCTCTGACACATTCAAAATACACAACATTAGTTTAAAAGTCACACAGTGTATGCTAAAGAAAACACTTTTTTCGCAATCAAACTATTTATTAATCATTTAAAATAATACAAATCAAATAAGCCTGTCATATTGAGCTGTAATCAATTCTAATTTCAAAAATTTTCATAATGTCCAATTAAACACTCGTTCTGTGAAATCTTCAAAGCCGTTGTACAACTTTAAAAAGGCATTCTCAGCATGTACATGTATGTTTTGGTCTGTTAATTCTAGTTCATATATTTTGCATATCATTTTGTCTTTTAATTCACTATAAGTTCGAACTAATCTATAAGCTTCACTATAAGTTCAAATAACAAATCTTTTAAACAGGGTGATTTCGCAATGTTAGGTAAAACTTTATGAAAAGTATCACAATGTTGTAAAAAATCCGATTCACACTTAAATATTTCACAACACTTTGCACATGAATATTGTTTACGAATCTTATGGGTCTTCTTGTGTATTAATAAGTCAGACATTCTTGAAAATATCTCGTTGCAATCACTACACTTGTATTTGGGCAATTTGTGAATCTTTTGATGATTACGTAAATCACTCTTTTGTGAAAAAACTTCAGCACACACCTCACAGCAAAAAGATTTTTCCTTTAGATGACTTTTCATATGAAACACTAAGTTAACTTTTCGAGGAAATGCTGTGTTACACATCTTACGCACATGGGGTAACTTCTGTTTCTTTAGTCCTGATGAGGTGAGTTTCACTTCATAATTCGAAACGAGTCCTTCTTTGGATAAAAGTGTAGAATCCATCTCTTGATTATTTAACTCTGGTGATGAGTGTTGACACTCCAAGTTGGTTACATCACCAACATAAGAATTCATAACTCGTTAGTAGAGAGAAAATGGGGCTCCGGCCTCAGGAGGAGCTTGGAGCCGGAGGAGGGAGGAGGGCTCCTCCTCCCGAAGTGCCCTCCTCCTCCTCCTCCCGAAGTGCCCTCCTCCTCCTCCCGAAGTGCCCTCCTCCTCCTCCTCCTCACAAAGTGCTCTCCTCCTCACAAAGTGCTCTCCTCCTTCCGAAGTGCCCACCTCCTCCCGAAGTGTCCTCCTCCTCTCAAAGTGCCCTCCTCCACTACTTAAGATAAGGGGATTAATTAAGGATTAGTGTTAATTAATTTTAATTGCGGGACTTAGAAATTTTTCGAGGCCATTTTTTTTTTTCGCGGAGAATTTTCTACTAGAATACGAGGTGTGTTTCAATGGATTTATTTTAGCGAATTAGAAGTTTAATTAATTTTAATTTTAATTAATTTTAATTGGGGAACTTAGAAATTTTTCATAGCAATTTTTTTTTTTCAACGAGAGTATGCAGTTTGATTATGAGTGTATGCAGTAGAAGTAAATGATTAATTAATTAAAAATATTAATTAAAAAATAGTAATTAATTAATTTTAATTGCAGAACTTAAAAATTTTCGCGAGATTTTTTCAACGAGAGTAGGGTATTCGATATACATGTTAGAGGAGAATTTTAAAAGTCAATAATGGTTTAATTAAAAAGGGTCATTCATTAATTTTAATTGAGGAACTTAGACATTTTTCGAAGCAAATATTTTTTCAACGAGAGTAGGCTATTTGTTATACATGTTAGAGTATATTACAGGTGAATTTTAAAAGTCAATAATGATTTAATTAAAAAGGGTCATTAATTAATTTTAATTGGAGAACTTAAGAAATTTTGGCAAGATTTTTTTTTCCCCTCAACGAGAGTACGCAGTTTGCATGTGCAGTAAAATGGTAGATGCTAGTAATTAAAAAGGGTCATTAATTAATTTTAATTGGCGGACTTCAACATTTTTGAGGCAAACAGGCGCGTTTTAATGAATTCGATATAGGTTGTAGTAGGTCCCGCATGAATGATACTGTACTCAACTGAATAGCTCCCCCCTCCCCCTCCCTTTTTTACCCAGAGGGGGCCCTTCGATAGACTAACAATACACACTTACAAAAGTATAGAGTACTATAAAAAGAATTTTAGCGTATATGTAAATAAACAAGTATGTAAAATCAGGCATAATTCATGAATCACTTTCCACAAAAAATACAGATTGGTACAAAAAGAATTTTAACGTATATATAAAATAAACAAGAATGAAAAATCATGCGTAGCGACATAATTCATGAATCACTTTCCAACATCATTGAAATGTTATGTGAATAAAATATAATTTTACCAGCTAGTGCGTAGTTAATTAAAATAGTGAACAGATCCCCTTTTTAATAAAAAGGAACCCTTCACAATAATCCATTTATGCATAAGGACCCTTCATAAAATCAGATAATTTACACTTTACCCTGTTTTTTTTTCAATTCAAGTTAGGGTAAAAGTACAGTTTACGCATCGATAGATTCAAAATACAGGGACCCTTCGAAGTGTGAACTCGCATTAGACTGTAGGACCCCTTCATAAAATAAATGAGATACATGCCCTATTCGACCTTTTTTTTTTTTTCAATTCAAGTTATGCTAAAAGTACAGCTTACGCATCGATAGGTTCAAAATACAGGGACCCTTCGAAGTGTGAACTCGCATTAGACTATAGGGCCCCTTCATAAAATAAATTAGATACATGCCCTATTCAAATAAAAACCACCCTTCACAAAAACTGTAGGGGTTCCCTTTTGGAATAAAAAAGCATCCTTCACAAAAATTCCAATTATGCATAAGATCCCTTCATAAAATCAGATAATTTACACTTTCGCCTTTTTTTTTTTTTCAATTTAAGTTAGGCTAAAAGTACAGCTTGCGCGTCGATATGTTCAAAACACATAGTTATAGATATTAAGCTACCTTCACAAAATAAATTCAATAGATTCATGTTATATTATGGCGACAGAAATACAAGGGATACTCACCTTCCATGAAAATGCAAGGTCCGCTGTTTGAATGAAAAGGCCTCCCTTCACAATATACCCTGTAAAAATATTATGATTCCACAGATATTTTAAGAAATAGAGTACTAATCTCAAATGAATACGAATTCATGCAATGTAAAAAATAGGTTTTACACGAACACATTTTTAGTATAACGTTCAAAATATAGTTTTTAGAAAAAAGATTCATGTTTCACCAAATTTATCATACAAGTCTGTAAAATAGGGTAGATCATTTCATGAAAAATAATTGAATTTTCGAATGATTATGCTTTAAAATACATATTTATAACTGCAACTAAGATTTGAATGTTCCCCCTCAACATGCATATCGCTGAATCATAATGAGTCATATTATCAGATAAGCGAAGATCTTGCTTTGATTTCACCCCGTATGCGATAATGAGTCACTCCGCGATAAGAAATACCTGAGACTCGTAATTTCTGACACATTTTTTGTAGGTAAATGAACTATTTAAAACCGTCAATGTATACGAATTATTTCGTGTAGTTCTATATAGGTGCTACTCTTCATATATACATATGGTGATATATACTAAAATCTGTTAAGTTTTAAAAGGCTTCACTGTGTATTCATTGTAAAATAAGAAATATCCCTTAAGAATTTTGAGTATAAGAGACGGGTTTAAAGGAATTTGAATCTGTTTAAATGTACCTGTGTTTAAATGAACTTGATACAGCTTAGGGTAAAAAATATACAGGAGTCCCTATAAAATATAGGAATTAAATTTTAAATAATATAAAACTAAATTACATTAGTCTATGCTTTTTTTTGTATAGAAAAATTATACTAAATTGAGTTTTTAGTATTTTAACTTAAAAACTTCTTTTGAGGAATGAATAACTAACCTTTTGACTTTGTTTTTATAAAATATATATTGTACTATTTAGTTAGGGCATTATTTAAAAAATTTTTGTTTTTAATATTGAAAAAAAATGTATCTTACATAAATATTTAAACCATAATGTACTGGAATTCATCCAAATTTGATCGACTGCATGCATGTCTTAAAAGAACTAAACGTGTTCGCTTATCTCTTAAAACCACGGGATATTATAACGTTATGGATAAAGCATAGGGTAGAATACAGAATGAATAGGTATTATAAAGCAGAATCATAAATTTTGCATACTTTACACTTGTAGTATGTGAAATGATTGCTACTATTGCCTATATGAGAAAATGAATCATCAACGAATCTTATTAGTGTATGTTATATTTAACCAACAGGCTTGAAATGCGTGAATTTTGACTAGAATTAATCATTGAATGTAAAAATGATTTATTTTTAGATCTAATATTTATATCGTTTAACATTTTAAAATATATACATAAATTAATCTTACCTTATTCACAAACTTGCAATCCCGTCTTCAATATATGACTACAGCATGAAAAAACATGCGTGCTACTTGTATAGCAACAGACCAGAAATGATTTCAGTACAAGTCCATTATCTTATCGTTAATCTATAGATTAGTAACATCACGTGACTGATTGCGATAACATTCTATATAAGATTTACTGATATGAATACATTTCAATTCATTTCTCCCAAAAGCAAGTGTATGAGTTGGTTGTGAGATCTAGGTAAGTATCCTTACTTTATATATTTAAAGTTATAATATATGAATAGATATAATATTAATGTATTTTTTCAATATGTATGGTAGGCAAAAAGGAATAGGTAGGCAAAAAGAATAGGTATTATTGCATGTTTCCTCTAATTTATTTTTAAAATAATTATTTTAAAAATACATACTAACAATTTATGCGATGAGTCACACAGCATGATGGGACGATACATGAAATTTATTTTTATATTATACAAGCTCCTATATACAATTCATATGGGTGAGCAAGATTATTTTTAGAATTTTTCACTCTTACCCTCTATAGGCTATACTTTTAAAATAGTAGTATTCGAATACTTGTAAAATGTAATTATAGCTTAGTAATTTTCTAGTCTTTTAACTATGCCGTTGAAGGAGTATTGTCATATTTAACTAACAGGCTCGAACATGCGTGAATTTTGACTAGAATTATTCACTGAATGTAAAAAAAAAAAAAAAAAAATGATTTATATTTAGATCTAATATCGTTTAACATTTTAAAATCCTATTAAAAGTATATACATTAGTATGCTTGTGAAAGGCCTATTGTTAATACGAAACGTTGTGTGAAGTGTCCTGTTTTAGGGTTAAAAGTTTCGTGAAGGGGTCTGTTTGAAGGAGCCTGTTTCGAAATGACTTAAGAACGCACAATTTATTCCTAAACATTCAACTCGATTCGTTATATATGCTTTATTAAGTATTCAATAAAAAATAATAACTAAGAAATAAAATTAAAAATAGTAATTAAGAGATATCCTTAAGAATTCTTGCGATAGGAGATTGGTTTTAATTAAATAGGTTAATGAATCTAATTCGATACAAGTCTTGTTAAAACAGAGATTATAGTTAAAATACACATTAATTATACAGCATTACACTGTATTACACAATGCGCTACCTCACCTATATTATCACAGAAATACCTTCGATAAAATTTAGACTAACAATACGCACCTAAAAAATATATACAGAGTACCCAGAAAATGATAGGAATGAATGAAAAATTTTAACGTAAATTATAAAATAGGATCTACAATAAGTGACAATAAATAAATATGAAGGAAAAATCATGAGTCATGGTATACTTTATGAAACACTTTCCAATGCTATGTGACTATCGTTAAGAATTTGAAATAAGTGAATTAGATTTAATAATTCATACTGGAAATGTATTTTTAAAAAAATTAATAGCTTCGTCTACTTTTAAATCATTCAAGACATATGATGAAGATTTAACCGCTGCAGAACGACTAAAAACTAGTATCTTAATGAATAGACCTATTTACGTCGGGTTCACAATTTTAGAATTATCTAAATTAGTTATATATGATTTTCATTACAATTTTATAAAGAAAACATACAAAGATCATGCAGTTTTACTCTTTACGGATATAGATTCCTTAACTTATCATATTCAAACACATAATATTTATAAGGATATGGAGCACCATCATGATTTTTTCGACTTTTCTGAATACTCGAAATCCCATCGTCTAAACCGCACAAGTATCGAACCCACAAACATATAATCAGACTTGACATTTTATAACCAGGACGCTAACCACAGGGCTAAGTGAGCCCCCGCTTATTTTATAATCACCACGCTGACTATTGGACTTAGTAAGCCCCAGGCTAATTTATATACACCACGCTAACTATTGGGCTTAGTGAGTCCCTGCTTATTTTATAGTCAACATGCTAACTATTGGGCTTAGTGAGCCCCAGGCTAACTTATACCAACCACGCTAACTGTGGGGCCTAGTGAACCCCCGCTTATTTTATAGCCACCATACTAACCACAGGGCTAAGTGAGCCCCCGCTTATTTCATAGTCACCATGCTAAGTATTAGGCTGAGTGAGCCCCAGGCTATTTTATACCCACTATGCTAACTAATGGGCTGAGTGAGCCCCAGGCTATTTTCTACCCACCACGTTTACTGGGCTTAGTGTGCCCCCGCTTATTTTATAGCTACCACGATAAGCACAGGGCTGAGTGAGCCCCCCGCTTATTATATAGTCCACACGCTAACTACTGGGCTGATTAAGCCCCAGGTATTTTATACCCATCACGCTAACTACTGGGCTGAGTGAACCCCAGGTTATTTAGTCGCATGAATATGATTTCCAAGGTATATGTCCTAACTTGATTTAGACCATTGCCTATAGTAAGATAAAGCTGGGAAGTAAATTGGTAAACTATGTACCTCGAAAACTCACTTGTATTTTCTTAAATATCTGCAGAAATCAGCATAGTTTATTAAAATTATATACATTCTCATTAGTTTATGAATCTACTAACTTATAATATCTATATGGTAACTTGGATTATTAGTATTCCCACTTAAAAATTTCTTTTGTAGATTTAATATGATAAACACTAACATGAGACTGACTAAACTTTTACCATTTTCATTTCAACTTAGTTTTAGGAAATTTATCTACATAGCTTTAAATTTTACTGTTTAGTAAGTCTATTATTTCAAAGTATTATTTTTTAGTTCTAATATACAAAACGTATTCATATCGTTTTACATAGTAGGTATCAAATTAATTTAAAGTCATATTAAAAATATATATATATATACAAATACTATTCTTACCTAACACACCAGCTAGCTAAGCACCCAACCGTCTCACACCAAGACTCTGAGAAAAGTGAATGCTTGTTCAGGGCCTTATCAGCTAATATAATCACTGATAAGACTTGATCACGTGACATGTGACGTCACTGTTTAAGTGATATCACGTGACCATGTGGTATCATTCAATACGTCACCAATGACGTCAGAGATCACGTGACTAGGTCATAAAAGAACCAATTGCTAATTGCAATTAACAATTTACCTTTAATTGATTTGTATAATATATATATATATAGATAAATTAATACCTGATTTTTCTATTATTTCGTAAAACAAGGTACATGTGCTATGTATTACGAAATAATACATAGAAAAATCAGGTAATAATTTATCTATATATATATATATTATACAAATCAATTAAAGGTAAATTGTTAATTGCAATTAGCAATTGGTTCTTTTATGACCTAGTCACGTGATCTCTGACGTCATTGGTGACGTATTGAATGATACCACATGGTCACGTGATATCACTTAAACAGTGACGTCACATGTCACGTGATCAAGTCTTATCAGTGATTATATTAGCTGATAAGGCCCTGAACAAGCATTCACTTTTCTCAGAGTCTTGGTGTGAGACGGTTGGGTGCTTAGCTAGCTGGTGTGTTAGGTAAGAATAGTATTTGTATATATATATATATATATTTTTAATATGACTTTAAATTAATTTGATACCTACTATGTAAAACGATATGAATACGTTTTGTATATTAGAACTAAAAAATAATACTTTGAAATAATAGACTTACTAAACAGTAAAATTTAAAGCTATGTAGATAAATTTCCTAAAACTAAGTTGAAATGAAAATGGTAAAAGTTTAGTCAGTCTCATGTTAGTGTTTATCATATTAAATCTACAAAAGAAATTTTTAAGTGGGAATACTAATAATCCAAGTTACCATATAGATATTATAAGTTAGTAGATTCATAAACTAATGAGAATGTATATAATTTTAATAAACTATGCTGATTTCTGCAGATATTTAAGAAAATACAAGTGAGTTTTCGAGGTACATAGTTTACCAATTTACTTCCCAGCTTTATCTTACTATAGGCAATGGTCTAAATCAAGTTAGGACATATACCTTGGAAATCATATTCATGCGACTAAATAACCTGGGGTTCACTCAGCCCAGTAGTTAGCGTGATGGGTATAAAATACCTGGGGCTTAATCAGCCCAGTAGTTAGCGTGTGGACTATATAATAAGCGGGGGGCTCACTCAGCCCTGTGCTTATCGTGGTAGCTATAAAATAAGCGGGGGCACACTAAGCCCAGTAAACGTGGTGGGTAGAAAATAGCCTGGGGCTCACTCAGCCCATTAGTTAGCATAGTGGGTATAAAATAGCCTGGGGCTCACTCAGCCTAATACTTAGCATGGTGACTATGAAATAAGCGGGGGCTCACTTAGCCCTGTGGTTAGTATGGTGGCTATAAAATAAGCGGGGGTTCACTAGGCCCCACAGTTAGCGTGGTTGGTATAAGTTAGCCTGGGGCTCACTAAGCCCAATAGTTAGCATGTTGACTATAAAATAAGCAGGGACTCACTAAGCCCAATAGTTAGCGTGGTGTATATAAATTAGCCTGGGGCTTACTAAGTCCAATAGTCAGCGTGGTGATTATAAAATAAGCGGGGGCTCACTTAGCCCTGTGGTTAGCGTCCTGGTTATAAAATGTCAAGTCTGATTATATGTTTGTGGGTTCGATACTTGTGCGGTTTAGACGATGGGATTTCGAGTATTCAGAAAAGTCGAAAAAATCATGATGGTGCTCCATATCCTTATAAATATTATGTGTTTGAATATGATAAGTTAAGGAATCTATATCCGTAAAGAGTAAAACTGCATGATCTTTGTATGTTTTCTTTATAAAATTGTAATGAAAATCATATATAACTAATTTAGATAATTCTAAAATTGTGAACCCGACGTAAATAGGTCTATTCATTAAGATACTAGTTTTTAGTCGTTCTGCAGCGGTTAAATCTTCATCATATGTCTTGAATGATTTAAAAGTAGACGAAGCTATTAATTTTTTTAAAAATACATTTCCAGTATGAATTATTAAATCTAATTCACTTATTTCAAATTCTTAACGATAGTCACATAGCATTGGAAAGTGTTTCATAAAGTATACCATGACTCATGATTTTTCCTTCATATTTATTTATTGTCACTTATTGTAGATCCTATTTTATAATTTACGTTAAAATTTTTCATTCATTCCTATCATTTTCTGGGTACTCTGTATATATTTTTTAGGTGCGTATTGTTAGTCTAAATTTTATCGAAGGTATTTCTGTGATAATATAGGTGAGGTAGCGCATTGTGTAATACAGTGTAATGCTGTATAATTAATGTGTATTTTAACTATAATCTCTGTTTTAACAAGACTTGTATCGAATTAGATTCATTAACCTATTTAATTAAAACCAATCTCCTATCGCAAGAATTCTTAAGGATATCTCTTAATTACTATTTTTAATTTTATTTCTTAGTTATTATTTTTTATTGAATACTTAATAAAGCATATATAACGAATCGAGTTGAATGTTTAGGAATAAATTGTGCGTTCTTAAGTCATTTCGAAACAGGCTCCTTCAAACAGACCCCTTCACGAAACTTTTAACCCTAAAACAGGACACTTCACACAACGTTTCGTATTAACAATAGGCCTTTCACAAGCATACTAATGTATATACTTTTAATAGGATTTTAAAATGTTAAACGATATTAGATCTAAATATAAATCATTTTTTTTTTTTTTTTTTTACATTCAGTGAATAATTCTAGTCAAAATTCACGCATGTTCGAGCCTGTTAGTTAAATATGACAATACTCCTTCAACGGCATAGTTAAAAGACTAGAAAATTACTAAGCTATAATTACATTTTACAAGTATTCGAATACTACTATTTTAAAAGTATAGCCTATAGAGGGTAAGAGTGAAAAATTCTAAAAATAATCTTGCTCACCCATATGAATTGTATATAGGAGCTTGTATAATATAAAAATAAATTTCATGTATCGTCCCATCATGCTGTGTGACTCATCGCATAAATTGTTAGTATGTATTTTTAAAATAATTATTTTAAAAATAAATTAGAGGAAACATGCAATAATACCTATTCTTTTTGCCTACCTATTCCTTTTTGCCTACCATACATATTGAAAAAATACATTAATATTATATCTATTCATATATTATAACTTTAAATATATAAAGTAAGGATACTTACCTAGATCTCACAACCAACTCATACACTTGCTTTTGGGAGAAATGAATTGAAATGTATTCATATCAGTAAATCTTATATAGAATGTTATCGCAATCAGTCACGTGATGTTACTAATCTATAGATTAACGATAAGATAATGGACTTGTACTGAAATCATTTCTGGTCTGTTGCTATACAAGTAGCACGCATGTTTTTTCATGCTGTAGTCATATATTGAAGACGGGATTGCAAGTTTGTGAATAAGGTAAGATTAATTTATGTATATATTTTAAAATGTTAAACGATATAAATATTAGATCTAAAAATAAATCATTTTTACATTCAATGATTAATTCTAGTCAAAATTCACGCATTTCAAGCCTGTTGGTTAAATATAACATACACTAATAAGATTCGTTGATGATTCATTTTCTCATATAGGCAATAGTAGCAATCATTTCACATACTACAAGTGTAAAGTATGCAAAATTTATGATTCTGCTTTATAATACCTATTCATTCTGTATTCTACCCTATGCTTTATCCATAACGTTATAATATCCCGTGGTTTTAAGAGATAAGCGAACACGTTTAGTTCTTTTAAGACATGCATGCAGTCGATCAAATTTGGATGAATTCCAGTACATTATGGTTTAAATATTTATGTAAGATACATTTTTTTTCAATATTAAAAACAAAAATTTTTTAAATAATGCCCTAACTAAATAGTACAATATATATTTTATAAAAACAAAGTCAAAAGGTTAGTTATTCATTCCTCAAAAGAAGTTTTTAAGTTAAAATACTAAAAACTCAATTTAGTATAATTTTTCTATACAAAAAAAAGCATAGACTAATGTAATTTAGTTTTATATTATTTAAAATTTAATTCCTATATTTTATAGGGACTCCTGTATATTTTTTACCCTAAGCTGTATCAAGTTCATTTAAACACAGGTACATTTAAACAGATTCAAATTCCTTTAAACCCGTCTCTTATACTCAAAATTCTTAAGGGATATTTCTTATTTTACAATGAATACACAGTGAAGCCTTTTAAAACTTAACAGATTTTAGTATATATCACCATATGTATATATGAAGAGTAGCACCTATATAGAACTACACGAAATAATTCGTATACATTGACGGTTTTAAATAGTTCATTTACCTACAAAAAATGTGTCAGAAATTACGAGTCTCAGGTATTTCTTATCGCGGAGTGACTCATTATCGCATACGGGGTGAAATCAAAGCAAGATCTTCGCTTATCTGATAATATGACTCATTATGATTCAGCGATATGCATGTTGAGGGGGAACATTCAAATCTTAGTTGCAGTTATAAATATGTATTTTAAAGCATAATCATTCGAAAATTCAATTATTTTTCATGAAATGATCTACCCTATTTTACAGACTTGTATGATAAATTTGGTGAAACATGAATCTTTTTTCTAAAAACTATATTTTGAACGTTATACTAAAAATGTGTTCGTGTAAAACCTATTTTTTACATTGCATGAATTCGTATTCATTTGAGATTAGTACTCTATTTCTTAAAATATCTGTGGAATCATAATATTTTTACAGGGTATATTGTGAAGGGAGGCCTTTTCATTCAAACAGCGGACCTTGCATTTTCATGGAAGGTGAGTATCCCTTGTATTTCTGTCGCCATAATATAACATGAATCTATTGAATTTATTTTGTGAAGGTAGCTTAATATCTATAACTATGTGTTTTGAACATATCGACGCGCAAGCTGTACTTTTAGCCTAACTTAAATTGAAAAAAAAAAAAAGGCGAAAGTGTAAATTATCTGATTTTATGAAGGGATCTTATGCATAATTGGAATTTTTGTGAAGGATGCTTTTTTATTCCAAAAGGGAACCCCTACAGTTTTTGTGAAGGGTGGTTTTTATTTGAATAGGGCATGTATCTAATTTATTTTATGAAGGGGCCCTATAGTCTAATGCGAGTTCACACTTCGAAGGGTCCCTGTATTTTGAACCTATCGATGCGTAAGCTGTACTTTTAGCATAACTTGAATTGAAAAAAAAAAAAAGGTCGAATAGGGCATGTATCTCATTTATTTTATGAAGGGGTCCTACAGTCTAATGCGAGTTCACACTTCGAAGGGTCCCTGTATTTTGAATCTATCGATGCGTAAACTGTACTTTTACCCTAACTTGAATTGAAAAAAAAACAGGGTAAAGTGTAAATTATCTGATTTTATGAAGGGTCCTTATGCATAAATGGATTATTGTGAAGGGTTCCTTTTTATTAAAAAGGGGATCTGTTCACTATTTTAATTAACTACGCACTAGCTGGTAAAATTATATTTTATTCACATAACATTTCAATGATGTTGGAAAGTGATTCATGAATTATGTCGCTACGCATGATTTTTCATTCTTGTTTATTTTATATATACGTTAAAATTCTTTTTGTACCAATCTGTATTTTTTGTGGAAAGTGATTCATGAATTATGCCTGATTTTACATACTTGTTTATTTACATATACGCTAAAATTCTTTTTATAGTACTCTATACTTTTGTAAGTGTGTATTGTTAGTCTATCGAAGGGCCCCCTCTGGGTAAAAAAGGGAGGGGGAGGGGGGAGCTATTCAGTTGAGTACAGTATCATTCATGCGGGACCTACTACAACCTATATCGAATTCATTAAAACGCGCCTGTTTGCCTCAAAAATGTTGAAGTCCGCCAATTAAAATTAATTAATGACCCTTTTTAATTACTAGCATCTACCATTTTACTGCACATGCAAACTGCGTACTCTCGTTGAGGGGAAAAAAAAATCTTGCCAAAATTTCTTAAGTTCTCCAATTAAAATTAATTAATGACCCTTTTTAATTAAATCATTATTGACTTTTAAAATTCACCTGTAATATACTCTAACATGTATAACAAATAGCCTACTCTCGTTGAAAAAATATTTGCTTCGAAAAATGTCTAAGTTCCTCAATTAAAATTAATGAATGACCCTTTTTAATTAAACCATTATTGACTTTTAAAATTCTCCTCTAACATGTATATCGAATACCCTACTCTCGTTGAAAAAATCTCGCGAAAATTTTTAAGTTCTGCAATTAAAATTAATTAATTACTATTTTTTAATTAATATTTTTAATTAATTAATCATTTACTTCTACTGCATACACTCATAATCAAACTGCATACTCTCGTTGAAAAAAAAAAATTGCTATGAAAAATTTCTAAGTTCCCCAATTAAAATTAATTAAAATTAAAATTAATTAAACTTCTAATTCGCTAAAATAAATCCATTGAAACACACCTCGTATTCTAGTAGAAAATTCTCCGCGAAAAAAAAAAATGGCCTCGAAAAATTTCTAAGTCCCGCAATTAAAATTAATTAACACTAATCCTTAATTAATCCCCTTATCTTAAGTAGTGGAGGAGGGCACTTTGAGAGGAGGAGGACACTTCGGGAGGAGGTGGGCACTTCGGAAGGAGGAGAGCACTTTGTGAGGAGGAGAGCACTTTGTGAGGAGGAGGAGGAGGAGGGCACTTCGGGAGGAGGAGGAGGGCACTTCGGGAGGAGGAGGAGGAGGGCACTTCGGGAGGAGGAGCCCTCCTCCCTCCTCCGGCTCCAAGCTCCTCCTGAGGCCGGAGCCCCATTTTCTCTCTACTCTCGTTCCACAATAACTTAAATGAAAAATACAACCTATTACAACGATATCAGGTCACAGTAGAATGTTATGAACTCGTTTCATTGAAATTTATATAATGATAGAGGGCGCTCGTGTAAAAATACTAACTTTTTATTTGTTTGAAAATACTGACATTTTATTGGTTTAAAAATACGTCACGTGATTATTTCATCATGTAATGTTATAAGTTCAATAACCACTTAATTCTTGCACAATGATTTAGAAAGTCTTACCTATCAGAAGTTCGTACATATGTAAGTAAAAATCCTTATTACTCTCGTATCTATTGCTTTTATAAATAATATTTTATTTATCAAACCACTTAATTTCTAAATGATGTATTCTAAAACGCTTTTTATGTCTTATGTATGTAAAGTCTACTAAAAGAGGGGGAAAAAAAGACGGGGTGTGAAGTATTTGTAAAATTGAAAAACGTTAATTTATAAAAACTAGATTCCATTCCCTTTTTTTAAAATGTTGGTTGTATAAAGTCAAATCTATTGAAAATTTATTTTAATCGTATAACTCTAAACAAAATACCCGCTCTCTTTAATAAGTTAAATAGTCACTAAAAATTGTTCATTTAAAAGGAAAAAATCTTTAAAATTCTCTTATTGTATGATTTTATAAATAATATTTTGCACGTCAAATCACTTCTTAACTAAATGTAATAATATAAAATGTCTTATGTAATGATCTAAAATGTCTTATGTAATGATCTAAAATGTCTTATGTGTTGTGGATGGTTGGTTATTTGTTAAAACCGATTATCTACGCTTGGGATATAGGTCACTCTAGGGGTCATTCTAAGGACTCCTAACTCGTATTGACAAGGTTCGAAGAAAACTCCGAACGGTTAGGTCGACGAGCGCGAGAGAAGTTTAAACCCAAACGTCTAGTAGCTTTAAAACCAGAACCTCTCAGTCACTGGTCTTATGTGTTGTGTTTATATAAATAATATTTTTCTTCTTTAATCACTTAACTCCAAAATGAAATGTTTCTAAGACACTTTGTCATGTCTTAAGTGAAACATATTTAACTAAAGAAGGATGTAGTATTTGTGACATAAGTTATTCTACAGTACCCTTTTAAGAAAAAAAAAGCTATATTACAAGTCAATTAAAAAAAATTATATAATTAAAAAGTATATATATATTGTTTAAGTATCCTAAAAACGATTATTTAAGTTAGTCCACAAATTTGTAAACTTAAAAAACGGAAGATGTAATGTAACACAAAGAAGTATGACAAATTTTTCCCCCATAAAGGATTAGTCTCAATGACTTGAATTAATTTTTTCTCCTAAAAATGACACATTACTTTTAGTATACAAGTTTGTGAAACGGCTTTTATAAGAAAATATTACGCTGAATACAATATTAAACCTTGTAATTTAATTCAATAACAAAAATGCGTGGGTGTATAGCTTATATTTACATTTTTGAAAATCACTTTGCTTTCGTTTTTAAAATGTATAAACACGTTACTTTTGGTAACAAAACTCTATTTCGAATATAATGTTGTACAAGAAATGTACAAGAAAGAATTAGGCATACTATCTTCGTCAATCTCTATAAATAAAATTTCGTATAGAAAGTAAAAATTTTCCCTCTAAATTATTATTTCGAATATTGAAGTGATCTGTTGACAGAGTGTTGTAAGAGAAATGTGCTTGTAAATTAAACAAACAGATGTAATAGCATTCATATTAAACCAAAACTCGCGAATTACTCAATAGCTAAAGACAATTTCCTGCAGTTCATTAAAACTATGATAAAGATATCTCAACGCAGGTCTGAAGTAACCATCTCTCGCATTTAAAGAGATAACAACACACACACATTCTTGGTGACCTAAGATAAGACATGTGTGATACAGAAATTGCAGGTTCTAATGTCACTAAAAATTAAAATAATACGTAAAACACTACAAAAAAAAATATAAAAAATAATTTGAAACGCTTTAAATAAATTAAATTAAAAAAAAAATGAAAACACTTTAAATAAAAAATAAAACAAAATTTCACCCTCTACAAATAACAAAATCTATATGTCTAATCATGCACCTTCTTTATCTCTCTCATCTTAATTACTTCCGGTCTCACAAACCACCTCTCCTGTTCCAACAAGCTCCCAAACATGTTCCTAAAACATGTTTACTGCTTCCTGAAAACCCTTTTTGGAAAAAGCATGTCTAATCCCGTTTCCGATCTTATTTCCTGTCGCGTTTCCAGTCTAAAAATAAATTTCACGTTAAACTTTTATAAAGTAAAACAAAGTCAGAAAGATTTCCATTTTTATATTAGGTGTTAGTTAGCAAATAAAATTTTTATTTCAGGTGAGGAAAAAAAAAAAAAAAAAAAAAAAAATCGAACATTTTGCTAATATTACTTTCAAACTAAATTCATTCTGATAGCAGGATTCCTACAACTCAACTCCACTCGACTAGAAGGATTAAAACAAACAAAGAAAATTAAGCCCCCCACAAAAATAAGCCCTCCCCCTCTCTCCCTTATCGCATTCACTTCCTGTCACATTTCCGGTTAAATTTCCTGTCTACACTTCCTGTCTCAACATGTCTGTTATCCCCACCTGCTACATCCGGTGTCCACACCTGCAACTTCCGGTGACCTTCACAGAGCACAGAGGTCATACGCCGCGTACGCCGCTGATGCAGAACCGGCCTTTGTTATCTACTTTGATATGCTTGGAATGTTCTCAAACGCATTTTAGTTTATTTTCCAGCTATTAAAAATGAATTTAGCAATAGCCTCTTGAGACCCAAGCTCATGTTTTTTGAACAAATTTTACAATTTTTGAGATTTATGGGTTTTTTTAGCCTAGAAAGCAATACATATTTTCATTTATTTACAAAAATTAAAAATACCTTGTTTTTTAGCGTATCCAATAGAATGGACATTGGGTCTTATACTCCTGTAAAAAACTTGCTATTGAATTAGATGAATCAAAATGTAAAATTCTTAATATTTGAGAAATAATAATGACACAAAATTGAATTCTACATAAAATAATAATACAAAATTTAATTAGATACCAAATAATAATAATAAGAGTTTTAAAAAGTTCATTACCCGTAAAAAATAAATAGATGAACCTGAAATGCAGTAGTTTATAAATGTGCTTCTGAAAGTCAATTATTAATTATAGTTAAACGAATTATTAATTATAATTATAGTTAATTATGAATTATTAATTATAGTTAAACGAAGTTACATTTCATGCGCACAACCTTATTTTATATTATAATACTTATCAAGTAAGATAAAATCGCTACATAGGCTTAAAAAAAAACAATTTTTAAACAAAACACTCAAAAAACAGCATCAAGTTCTTATTTCTACAAAACTTTTCTATCATCAGAAGTGTGTTTGTTTTTATCATTTATACGTCACTTCTAAATATCGCATAAATTCAATTTTTGCATCATTAAATAGAAAAAGTGTACTTTAAATACGAAACGTGTTGATCAATGTACTAATTTTCAAAATAATAATAATAATAATAATATTTTATTTTGTCTTTTAACTCTTCTCAACACCAGTCATTTGTTTGTTAGAATATTGATAATTAGTGGCACAGCTACCACAATTGGCTAGTAAATGCCAAAAAGAAATGTAAAAGAAATCAAAATGAGCTTATTTATAATCTTTTACTGTTATCTTTAAATACATTGTCTTTAAAATTTTGTTGTTATTTAAATATGATTAAATTTATTAATTCAATTATGAATAGCACAGTAACTGTCACGTCGTTTCGGATTGGTGTGAAAAATTAAAGATTGAAAGTAATTTTGAAAATAGAGATGCAATAATTAATGAAGTTAAAAGAACTAAAGAAATGCTTTAAAAATGCCAATCCAAAACAACGTCACGGCACGCGATCGTAAAGTGGTAATTAACCCAATAATCGACATAACAGTAAAAGATATAGCAAAAGAATTTAAGAATAAGGCCGGATGAACAATTAAATAAACTTCACAAAACAATTTGGAAAAGATTATTAAATTTAAAAATCGATTATTAGATTAAGATGTAATAGATATAAATTAATCACTCACCCAAGTCTTGAAATGAAGAGAGAAAATTGATGTTTAAACACATATAGAAATTTTATTTACGAAATACATGTAAATTATATGTAAAGGAAAATACTTAGTTGGCCAACCCTGTCACAACATATTCATAGATAAATTATACAATCAATATTAATTTCATTACTTTATAAATATTATTTCAGATCACTGATAATCAAATATTGAATTATTTATCTAATGTAATACTGTATTCATGCTGAAAAAACATGAGTATCTGATTTCTCCGTTAATAATAAATATGGCACATCTATACTATTGTTAGGAAGAAATAATGTCTATTAAAATTGCACAAAAAAATGATTATATATGTTGAATTTTTTTTTTTTATATTGCTGACTGACCGCGGAACACAGTCTAAGACGTTAAAGGAGAAATTATCACGATTACTTGTCTTAAGAAGAATGTTACGTAGCAACTATATTACGATTGAATGAAAAGAAAATGTTTATATTCGTCGAAGATTATATTGAAGACCCACAGCAGAAAACAGTTGTTGGCGTTGACGAAGAAACTTAGCTGAAGACGAAGACATCAGTGTCCGGAGAAAAACGAAGGCATTTACTGGCACTATTAAAGAAGTAGTATTTAAGCGTTTTCTCCTTAAAACTATGAGTTAAGTTTATTCAAAAGGAATAAAGAAATCGTGCTGTAGTTAACTTGAATTGCCGATGGAGATAGCAAAATCGGAAGGACTTTAATTGTTGGCAGCCGGAATCGTAGATAAAGATATTAACAACTGAAGAATCGCTTAATATATCGCATCATCTTAGCGATGAATGGAATTTAGATTTTGAGTGAAATACTTGCATAGACGAGAGCAAGGGCCGTAGAAGAAGAAACTCGCAAGGGTGAAAAATTAGTCTTCTAAAGACGAAGATGACGCCTTAGAGAAACTGCCTAACTCAGCATTTCATAAACGAAGAAAGCGATGAAACCCCACAGTGAAAAGCAGCATACGAAAGATTTACATTTAGCAATTGAAATTCACAGCAAAAAACCCCGGCGGGACCCGAAGGTCCGCGCCATTTATAGTACGTCTAGCTCACTTAATCCCTAGTCGATAACTGATGAGAAACATAACTTTCAAAAATCAGTTAGAATTTTGAAAGCCAACTTTCAGCCAATGAGCATCGAGCATTATCGAGCGTTCGCTACGCAACGTAGAGTTGAGATGAATAAAAATCATCATTACTCCTGAATGGCAACGACGCCGTAAAAGTACCCGGATGGACGCTGAGATGGGAGCGCGTCTCTGCCTGAGTGCAATGAACTGTACGCTATTTCTTCCGAGAAATCCTGTCACGTGATCGTAAACAACAAGTATCTTGGGGAAGATGCGCAATCAAAATGTCGATATTTCTGCAAAACAAAACGCGCGATCTTTGAAAAGAGAATTGAATAAATAGAATTTCTTGCCATAACTGCTGAACTAAATAACGTATTTAAAAACCGTAAACGGATTCTTGAAGTAGAATTTTTTATCTATAGATTGAATATGGTTTTAATACAAAATATTTAATATTTAATAATTATGATTTTCGTTTTTGGACTTAGAAATATTTCGTATCAGTTTGTATTGACACGCGAAAAACTTATCTTTTTACTGATATTACTTTAACTGAATATTATATTAATGATTTTAATAATTAAAACATTTGATTTATTGATTAATATTATTATTTAATAACAGAATAAAATTACTTTAACGAAAATATTTGAAAATTTAGAAAGAAAAAGGACTTTACTGAAAAATGATTATAAGATTAAGTTAAGTGTATAATTAACCGAAATTAATGAATTAAATTAGCCTAGATTAATACAGAAACAATGTACGGTGGCGTAACATTTTCCTCCACACTGTGGAAAAAAAAAGCAAGAAAAAAAAAGAATAAGCTGACGGATTTTTTCTCACTGAAAAAATGATATTACACAAAGGTAATAATAAAAATGAAACGTTGAAAACCTCAACGATTGATCTCATGAACATAACAGAAATCAATAAAAAAATGTGCAGATAAACAAGTTCAAAAATCAAAAGTCCAGAAGAACTTGACTAATTTTAGCTGAATCTTGAGCACATATGAAACTTAATAATATAAAACATGAATGTAAATAGTTAACAAAATGGTAAATAAAATATATATGAAGCAAACACAAACAGTTACAAATACGCCACAAATAAACACAATATATATATATATACATAGTAAGGGTGAGTGAACGAACGAACAAGTGTATAGTGCCTTAATTAAACCAAAAATCTAAAATTGTGAAAATCTGAGATGTATAAATGTAATATCCATGTGCACACCATTACAGACTATTGCAATGTTTAAATAAAATCTATAACATATATAACAAGGTAAATAGGAATCTGAGTGCAGAATCAAAGTATATTATATACAGGACAAATACTGAAGAGCAGAATACAGGACAAACACTGAAGAGCAGATGTGATTTGAATGAGACATAATTAACATTAATTCATCATATGTCATTGTAAATAAACTACAAATAGCTATAAGGAAAAAACGTGAGTACATTCCCTATGAATTGTAGCAGTGTCCAATTATTTAAATAAAATTAAAGCTAATTAAATTTTAACCAACTGTTGGTAAATTAGACAACATATTCACAAAAACAAATTTTGATTCCATAAATTTGATAACGTTTAAACCATGAAGGATTGTCGGAAGGGCAATATATTTGTGATTGTTAATACCCCATTAAGCCCGAATGTACCTTCTGTGTGCTCAAACATTAATTTAGGAAATAGCCGAAAATATTTTAGAAAAACTTAGAGCAATTGCTCCATCGTATTCTATAAGCATGTTCTTACATGCAATCATTATAAATCTCAACTAGAACCATATAGGCATGCGCATTTTTTGAGATTATCAACATTCTTTAAACAATTGATCAATTTCCAAAATTCTTTATTTATTTCATTTTCTTTTTCATCATTGTCTCATTCTTTTAAATTTGATCATTTCTTGTGAAATGTATCATTAATTTAATTAATAGTATTTTCAAAATTCACATCAAACTACAAACAGTAAAATGAGAGTGTGTAAAATCAAAACAATAAAAGTCTAAATCCATGTAGTAAACATAGAAAAATTATAAAAATATATAGTAGCAACTGAATTAATAAAAGCAGAATGTAAATAAAATGGAATATTTAAATGCATCATGTAAAGGAGAAAATATTATAACTTAAAATTTTTTTTATGAGTTTGAGTATATAACATAAGACAATACTTCCTGAAGCGATTTGTGGTAGCTAGTCACTCACACTGCAGGTAACTTACACTGATATCAGAATGTAAATTGTTTGAATATCATAACAAGTTATATAGGTAGTTGCTACCTACTATGGTAAAATTTTACATAAAAGTTTACGAAATTAAAATGAACTTATATGAATAACATATTGAAATAAAGATTAATTATAAATGAGTTTAAGTTACTACAGAAGAAATCAACAATAAAATTTTGACCAAAAATACACTATTTCTGTCCTGTACGAATTAGTTTGCTGATATGTACCTTTGTAGTTTTCCCCTGGTCCGTACAATGTCTAATTAAATAATTGTCATTTCGAAAGCATTGTAAGATTTCATATGGACCAGTATTTTTTGGTTTGAAAGTAGTAGAGGGAATTAGGTTTTTCAAATAAACTATATCTCCAACAGCCAAAGTAGACGGTGTACGACCCTTCAGAAATTTTTCCTTCAGAGAAAAGTAGTGTTTCTCATTTTCTCTTACTAAATTTCTAGATGCCACAATATGTTCTTGTAGTTTCCGTAAATAAACAGAAGGTTCCTGAGCATACTGAGGTGGTCGAAACGTGTCAATTGGCAAATTTAAATCTCTACCTAAGAATAAGTTAGCTGGAGTAAAGTTGGTAACAGAGTGTTTTGAGTTATTATAATGTAGAACAAAGAATTTTAATCTATCAGACCATTCAATTACATTGTCAGCAAGTGAAGCAACGGATTTCTTAAGGGATCTATGGATACGTTCAATTAAACCATTAGAGCGCGGGTAATAAATAGAAGAATGTCTGTGCTTAATATTAAGTGATTTTAAGTAATCATCAAATTCATCAGATTTAAAATTTGAGGCATTATCAGAAAGTATTACTTTAGCAATTCCAAATCTAGAAAAATAGTCATTAAGAGTTTTAATTATTGAATGAGAAGTAACATTAGCTAACGGAATAGCCTCTAAAAAGCGTGAGTAATGGTCGACAATAGTTAAAATAAAAAATTTTCCATCATGTGACCTAGGTAGTTTTCCTACAACATCTATAGCAAGCATCTCTCCAGGAGCAAGTTCGCTTTTGGAAATAAAAGAAGGTTTGGTGTTTGTTTGTTTGCTTTTGTGCGGAAGACATTTTTCACAAGAATTTACAAAGTTTTGGACGTCCTGAACCATACCAATCCAATAATAATGTTTAGCAACGATATCCAAAGTTTTAGCTATGCCAAAGTGTGCCTGATGTGCAAGAGCAATACAGCTATTTATTAAGGTTTTAGGGATGAGAATTTTCTTAGTTCTATTTACATTTTTAGCTTTCTTTTTTGCAAACATTAAAAGATTATTTTCCGGGTTAATTGAATAATTAGGGTTGGTGCATGTTTTATCTAATATTTTATTTCTGACGTCATTAAGTTTTTGATCGTTAAGTTGTTCTTTTAAGATATTTTCAGTTTTAAGTGAGTCATTGGTAGGTATAAAGATATTTAGAGCATTAACAATTAAATTAGGATTATTGGGATAGTCTATCACTCTAGAAAGAAAATCAGCTGGATTGACAAGACCAGGAATGTGTTCAACTTTGTAGTTGAAGCTTTGAAGAAACAAAACCCATCTAGTTATAATTTCTGCCTGTTTCTCTAAGTTTAGATGGTAAGTGAGAGCTTTGGCATCTGTTAAAATAGTAAATTGCCTACCGTAGAGATATTCATGGAAATGTTTTACAGAAGAATATATGGCATAAAATTCACGTTTAATTGATGGATATTTTGATTCAGCTGGGTTTAATTGTTTAGAGTAAAATTCAAGAGGATAAAATTTGTTGTCGTGTTTTTGCAATAAAATTCCACAGATAGCATGCATGGATGCATCTGTCACTAAAAATACTTCCTTACTCTCATCAAAATTTTTGACAGTAGGATTGTTGAGCAAAATATTCTGAATTTTATCAAAGGCATTTTGGCATTCATTACTCCAAAGAAATTTCGACTTTTTATGGGTTAATTTTACAATAGGTTGAACAATTTTAGCAAAGTTATAAATGAGATGTCTGAAGTAATTTATCATTCCTAGATAGCTTTGAACTTGTTTTACATTTGTTGGTACAGGAAATTTAGTAATTTTCCTAACATTATCAGAAGAAGGAGAATGGCCATTTTTATGTAGGTCAAAGCCTAAGTAAGTTATGTTCTCTTTGCAAATTTGAAGTTTAGCAGGATCTAAGGTTAGGTTGAATTCTTTAAGTTTGTCGAATACTTTTTGAAGCCAGAATAACATTTCCTCAAGAGTATCGGCTGCTACGATAATATCATCCAGAAAAAATTGAACATTTTTGCCTTTAAGTTCATTTAAACAACTATTGATTAAGGTATGAAAATAGCTGGTTGAATTGACAAGTCCGAAAGGGAGTCTTTTTGGTATGAAATTACCAAACTCTGTAGCAAAAGCTAATTTAGATCTATCCTTCTCTTGAAGTAAAATTTGAAAAAATGCAGACTTTAAATCTAAAACAGTGTAAAGCTTCTTCCCAGCAATATTTTGCATGATGTCATTGATTCTTGGAAGACAAATTTTGTAAGGCTCTGTGATAGCATTTAATAATCTGTAGTCTATAACCATACGAAATTTAAGTTTGTTAGGATTGTCAGTTGGAAGAGATTTCTTTTTAACGAAAATAACCGGAAAGCAATAGTTTGAATTGGAGTTTTCTATGATACCTGCATCTAAGAGAGCAGAAATTTCATTGCGAGCAAATTCTTTAGCAATTTTGGGAATGGGATAGGGTTTAGTTTGAAGAGCAAAGTCATGAAGTAATTTGAATTCCGGAACAACTTTATCTGTACATCCAAGAGTATCATATGAAGTAGAAAATACAGCAGAGTTATTCATTAGAAGTTTAAGAACACGTTTTTTGTCTGAGTCAGGTAAGTGGTTTATGGTAAAATTATCTACTTTAAGTTCCTTTTTTCTAAGTTCTAAGATATCCTGAGTTACTAAAGAGTTAATTTGAAAGGTTTCTGAGTTGTTATGATTAGAGATTTGATCTTTAGCAATTGGTTTAATAGATCCCAGTATTACATTTTTCCTGAGTGTGATTTTATCTTTCGAGTTATTGTGGATGTATATAAGAATAGAATTATTTTCATTAGTTTCGTGGAGACTATAATCTAGGTTAATTGGTAATTTAGTAGTTAAAGGACAAAATAAATAGTTAAGAGATTTACTGATTTTAAATTTAGTTTTAAGTTTAATAATTTTGCCTTGGTTGGGTCTGATTATAATTTTATACATGGGTTTTACAAAGTTCTTTTCGTTATCAGGAATATCATCATTAGAAATCAAATTAATGTTCTTGGATGGGGAATAGGTAGCAGCGTTCTCAATTACATCAGAATCCGAAAAATTATTATCATTAAGGTTAGAATTATTAGAAATGAAATTATCAGAATTTAAATTAGAGTTTTCAATATTATCTGGAATTTTGCTTTGGAAAGGAAATCGAAGGTTACCCATATTGAGTTGAGAGTTGGCAGAGTCCAATAAAAGTTTGTTACGATTAAGAAAGTCATATCCTAGAATAATTTGATAGTTGGAGTGCCAGTTATTATGAGTTATGAAGAAAACATTCGAAAACCAAGTGGAGTTAATTTTAAAGCTAAGTTTAACTGTAGAAAAAAATGGGATGGAGGAATTATCTATTGTTTTGATTTGGACAGATCTAGAAAAAAAGTTAAGTTTTTTATATTTTTTGAGAATTTCTATTGCCTTAGGTTGAATTAAAGATAAGTTTGCTCCACTGTCCAAAAGAGCTTCGAAGGAATTTTTATCAAAAGTAAGTTTAATTATGGGCAGTTCTGAATTCTGAGTACTACAAGACATTAATGATTTATTGACAGAAGAAAAATTAGAATTTGTACCCTCGTACCTTGCAAGAGAATTTTTACGACGGGTTCTGTTAGAGTGAGGGGGATTATGTTGAAAAATTCTGTCAGAACCCTCTATAAGTTTAAATTATTTCTTGGATGACGATTGTAGGGTCTGTAATTACGTCTTCCTCTACCCCTGTTAAATCGTGAGATGTAGTTGTGATCATTTCTCCTTTCCTGTCGACTAGAAAAATTCGAAAAATTGACATTTCTGCCCTGAAAATTAGCATCTCTGCTAACAAAGTTGGGATTTGAAGAAAAAAATTGTGAATCCCTGTGAAAATTTCCCTGATTGGCTGCACCCAAATAATGCCAGCAGTCCTTGGCATTGTGCGGTTTCCCACAAATTTGACAACTCTTCTTGTCCTCCTGTAATTTTTGCACTAAGTTTGTTAGTTGCAAAAGTTGTTGATTATGATCTGCCTGCTGCTTTAAGAGCAATTGCATGACTGAATCCTGGCTACTGCTGCTGGTAGTCGGAACAGTGTTTAAGTTGTTAACTTCAAAGGCATTTTGTTCCAGCGCCTTTTCGATGTCAACTGCTTTGGCTACGACATCGTCAAAATTTGTAACACCGAACTTTATTACCTCTGTTCGAATATCAGAACGCAGGGCTTCAATGAATTTTGAATACATTAAATTCATTTTTAAGTCTGTCAAATGGGGATTGTTATCAACATCTGGAGCCATTTTACCCACAATTTTACGAATGACCTCTGCTAACTCTTTTACAGATTGTTTTGGTTTTTGCACCGTTCTAGCATACTCGTACGAAGCTTCCTCAAACGTTTGTTCTTTACGAAAACGGTCTCTGAGTAATCTGACAACAGTGTCAAAGTCTTCCTCGTCTCTGATCTGGGGATCACTGGACATAAATTCCAAAGCCTTGTCCCTACAATGCAATCTTACTAAGGGTATTCTATAATTGTCAGGCCAATTTTGAAGATTGCAAATGTCGATAATGCTTCTAATAAAATAGTTAACGTTTTCGTCCTCTTTCCCGTGAAAAAGCGGAATAGCGGACATTAAAGCATTTAAATGCATCGGAATTGCCATGATACCTTTAAATTTAGAAAAACAAAATAAATAAAATATAAACACGTAAGAAAAGTTACTTTTAAGAAAAATTTTATGATTCCCTAAATAATTTCTAACATGTTATAATCACTATAAAATTTCTTAAATAGTATAGATAATATTGCAATAAAATAATGAAACACAAAATAGTATAAAAATATGAAAACACAAATAATAAAATCAGAATACAGATAATTAAATAAATTATACTAAAATTTTAGTGAAAAATTGTAAAGGAAATTTCACTAAAGTTAATCTTTGGTTAAAATATAAAATATATTTGTATTGCACTATTGGAGGCACATGGATTTGAAATCTCAGTTCTAGTATTTAAAATTCATATCAAAGAATGGTAAAATCACAAAGAAATAATTTATTTACTTCAGAATGTAAAATTTGGCAAAATTAAAAGCAGATAAAATTTTGAGACTGCAGAAAGAAAAGTTATTTTAAGTAAATCTAAGAATTTGAGAATTTACAAAAGATCGTTAAAATAGCAAACATCGTTAAATATAAGATTTTTGAGATATAAAATATTTTGGAATAGAAAATAGTTAAATTATAAAGATCGTTGCATTCTAAAAGATCGTTACTTTTTAGCACTGAAAGAAGCCAAAATTAATATATAAGTAAGAAGTTAAATTTTCCTGAAAATACTTATATTACAAAACACACAGGTTCAACTTCCTAGGGCTAAGGCACCATAAAATGTCACGTCGTTTCGGATTGGTGTGAAAAATTAAAGATTGAAAGTAATTTTGAAAATAGAGATGCAATAATTAATGAAGTTAAAAGAACTAAAGAAATGCTTTAAAAATGCCAATCCAAAACAACGTCACGGCACGCGATCGTAAAGTGGTAATTAACCCAATAATCGACATAACAGTAAAAGATATAGCAAAAGAATTTAAGAATAAGGCCGGATGAACAATTAAATAAACTTCACAAAACAATTTGGAAAAGATTATTAAATTTAAAAATCGATTATTAGATTAAGATGTAATAGATATAAATTAATCACTCACCCAAATCTTGAAATGAAGAGAGAAAATTGATGTTTAAACACATATAGAAATTTTATTTACGAAATACATGTAAATTATATGTAAAGGAAAATACTTAGTTGGCCAACCCTGTCACAACATATTCATAGATAAATTATACAATCAATATTAATTTCATTACTTTATAAATATTATTTCAGATCACTGATAATCAAATATTGAATTATTTATCTAATGTAATACTGTATTCATGCTGAAAAAACATGAGTATCTGATTTCTCCGTTAATAATAAATATGGCACATCTATACTATTGTTAGGAAGAAATAATGTCTATTAAAATTGCACAAAAAAATGATTATATATGTTGAATTTTTTTTTTTTTTATATTGCTGACTGACCGCGGAACACAGTCTAAGACGTTAAAGGAGAAATTGTCACGATTACTTGTCTTAAGAAGAATGTTACGTAGCAACTATATTACGATTGAATGAAAAGAAAATGTTTATATTCGTCGAAGATTATATTGAAGACCCACAGCAGAAAACAGTTGTTGGCGTTGACGAAGAAACTTAGCTGAAGACGAAGACATCAGTGTCCGGAGAAAAACGAAGGCATTTACTGGCACTATTAAAGAAGTAGTATTTAAGCGTTTTCTCCTTAAAACTATGAGTTAAGTTTATTCAAAAGGAATAAAGAAATCGTGCTGTAGTTAACTTGAATTGCCGATGGAGATAGCAAAATCGGAAGGACTTTAATTGTTGGCAGCCGGAATCGTAGATAAAGATATTAACAACTGAAGAATCGCTTAATATATCGCATCATCTTAGCGATGAATGGAATTTAGATTTTGAGTGAAATACTTGCATAGACGAGAGCAAGGGCCGTAGAAGAAGAAACTCGCAAGGGTGAAAAATTAGTCTTCTAAAGACGAAGATGACGCCTTAGAGAAACTGCCTAACTCAGCATTTCATAAACGAAGAAAGCGATGAAACCCCACAGTGAAAAGCAGCATACGAAAGATTTACATTTAGCAATTGAAATTCACAGCAAAAAACCCCGGCGGGACCCGAAGGTCCGCGCCATTTATAGTACGTCTAGCTCACTTAATCCCTAGTCGATAACTGATGAGAAACATAACTTTCAAAAATCAGTTAGAATTTTGAAAGCCAAC
This sequence comes from Maratus michaelseni, assembly GCA_963931845.1. Lineage (NCBI taxonomy): Eukaryota > Metazoa > Arthropoda > Arachnida > Araneae > Salticidae > Maratus > Maratus michaelseni. Next base: position 317,864,375 of record OZ007589.1, read on the forward strand.
TTTCAGCCAATGAGCATCGAGCATTATCGAGCGTTCGCTACGCAACGTAGAGTTGAGATGAATAAAAATCATCATTACTCCTGAATGGCAACGACGCCGTAAAAGTACCCGGATGGACGCTGAGATGGGAGCGCGTCTCTGCCTGAGTGCAATGAACTGTACGCTATTTCTTCCGAGAAATCCTGTCACGTGATCGTAAACAACAAGTATCTTGGGGAAGATGCGCAATCAAAATGTCGATATTTCTGCAAAACAAAACGCGCGATCTTTGAAAAGAGAATTGAATAAATAGAATTTCTTGCCATAACTGCTGAACTAAATAACGTATTTAAAAACCGTAAACGGATTCTTGAAGTAGAATTTTTTATCTATAGATTGAATATGGTTTTAATACAAAATATTTAATATTTAATAATTATGATTTTCGTTTTTGGACTTAGAAATATTTCGTATCAGTTTGTATTGACACGCGAAAAACTTATCTTTTTACTGATATTACTTTAACTGAATATTATATTAATGATTTTAATAATTAAAACATTTGATTTATTGATTAATATTATTATTTAATAACAGAATAAAATTACTTTAACGAAAATATTTGAAAATTTAGAAAGAAAAAGGACTTTACTGAAAAATGATTATAAGATTAAGTTAAGTGTATAATTAACCGAAATTAATGAATTAAATTAGCCTAGATTAATACAGAAACATGTACGGTGGCGTAACAGTAACAGAAAAATAATACAAAAAATAGTTACAATGAATAAGACTAACACATAATAAAAGCTTAATTCTAAGTATCTGCATTTACCAAATGCTGCAAAAAAAATCTTTCACTAAATATTCTTTTTATTTATTTAAGAAAATATATTATCTACTTCTGTATATATTACTTATTTTAATACCGTCTTGACTTTAAATAAAAACTAATGCCTTTCTTCAGTATACAACAAGAGTCTAATATAAATAAAAACAGCTGATGAAGACCCAACGTCCAATAGAATGGACATTAAAAAGTTTTTGGTTTATTCTCTAAAATATACATTAAATTACTTAAACTGCGATGTCATTTCATTGATACAGCAATTAAAATTACATTTGTGTAGCATTAATACCAAAATACTTAAATATATATATATAGAATTTGAGTTAAAACTGTCTGCTTACCTTTAACAGTCTTTTTCTTGTTCTCTGCCACTTTCAAATGATTAAAATACATATTTAGCTGCAATTTTTTTATTATTTCGGTTCACAGATAGCAGCACTAGACTATCTAGTATAATTGACAGCAAGTATTTACCAGTTCGAACTAAAATTAAGTATTTTATATAAAAAATAAACATGTCCAATAGAATGGACGCGGAGTCTCAAGCTCAAAATTTTACATCGGCATAGTTACTAAACTAGTGCATCAAAGGACTTTCCATTTGATACTCTAATATAAAGATTTTCGAGGATTCCAAATATGTAAAGATTAGGTTTTATGTATTGAAAATTTGAAAGTTTGTTACAATTGCTATATAAAGATGACTCTCTAACTATATATTTTTAAACCTAATTGAAAGAAGACATTTTTCCCAATCAAAAGATTATTTGTTTTCTCTGCAACAATTAGGCGAAAAATATACAGGGAATATTCTCTTTTTTTCCCCCTTCCATACTGTACTTTCTTTTGTAGAAAGTGAAATATACCAAAATTTTCTCCAATGAGTACGTCTTTATTTCTTATATTTAAAAATTTTGCCAGGATTCGAAAGTGGGATCTCTTGGCTGAAGCTGCCGTGCTCTATCAACTGAGCCATCCCGGTCGAATCTGGAGGACCTAATTCCTCCGGTTAACCTTATTGATCATATCATCTGGTCTGATATCTGAATCAGCTCAACAGAATAAATCGCAAGTAATTTGAAACTCCAGTAAACGCTGGGATACGTGATTACACTAGATTAATTTTGACACAATTATTCAAATTGGTAAAGAAATCATACGAGTTGTAATTTTCCAACTGGACGAAAAATGTCCAGGCCAGGATTCGAACCTGGGATCTCTTGGCTAAATCTGCCATGCTCTATCAACTGAGCCATCCCGGTCTAATCTGGAGGACCTAATTCACCCAGTTAACCTTTTTGATCATATCATCTGGTCTGATATCTGAATCAGCTCAACAGAATAAATCGCAGGTAATTTGAAACTCCAGTAAACGCTGGATACGTGATTACACTAGATTAATTTTGACACAATTATTCAAATTGGTAAAGAAATCATATAAGTTGTAATTTTCCAATTGGACGAAGAATGTCCGGGCCAGGATTCGAACCTGGGATCTCTTAGCTAAAGCTGCCATGCTCTACCAACTCTGCTGTTTGTAGAGCATGGCAGCTTCTGCTACGGAGTTCGCTCTAGTGGTGGAAACGACATCAAGAGATGCTAGTAACTTAATAAATCCAGTAACATTGGAAGAGAAGTAAACAAAATACAACCGCAAGAGAATGGAGGGTCCAGTAAGAAAATTCGTGACAAACAGCACTTAAATCTCCCGGAAATTGCAATCGTTGCGGCAATAGAAATCAGCAATCAAGATAATATAGATTTAAAACTGTAGTCATTCATGTAGAAAAATCGGCCATATCGCAAATATTTGCAAGTCAAAACCAAAAATTTAAAAAGATGCGAATGTGCACAATTTATAAGTTTCTGAAGGTTCAAAAAGATAAATTTACAACCTTTATAATGTTAAGGAGATTGGAAAAGCTTTGCCTTCCCCTAAAGTCCTTTGCACAGTTCAGGGTAAGACAGTAAATTTTGAAGTAGATTCTGGTGCACATTATGTCATACCCCTGGTGCACTTTAATGTCATCGAACTCATATGATAGAATTAAAAAGTACTTACCCCATTGAAACACAGAGCCATTACATTGCAATCTTATACTGACCATCCCATAAATATCCAAGTAAATGTGTCTTTTAGATACAATTCTTGCAGCCTTCCTCTGCTCATAGTGGAACAAGATTCAGTAAATTTCGCTGGACGAAACTGGATATATCCATTTAAACTAATGTCTGTATTTAATGAACTAGATCCGAACAAGGACTCTCAAAATAATTCTTCATGTAATTTAGCTAGTTGTCCCCCCGGATAGCACGTATACTTAAAAGCTAAACACTGGATTCCCAGGGTGTTCATCTCTGTCCCTGTAATTTAGCTAGTGTGCCATCTAAGCAGTGGCGGCTTTTTTTTTCACGTTTCATCTGCTACACCATATGTAATATTTATGAGCAATAAATAGTTCAGGTAATCTCAGTCTTCTGTCCCTTTATTTCTTGTACTTCTGACATCACTTTCCCATGACGTTTCCGGTCATGGATTGCTATGCAATTCTCAATCCTTTTAATGTGCCCTACCTCCCCTTAAATTTGTCCCAATATTTAGAGGACACTCTATATATATGATGATTATTTTTTTTAAATCAAAATGAAGGACCTGCATTTTGCTTAACGTCACAAAAAACACTTAGGTTCTGTTCAGAAACGAAGATCAGGCGGCGCGCGGGCGAAGGAGATTTGCGTATGGAGTAGGTCTTATCGGAGAAAGTATTTTGTAATAATTTAATTATTTCATGCTTTTATAGTTCAGAACAGTTAAAAACAACGACTACATATCCTTATTTTTCCTAAACAATGGCTCTAGTAATAGGAATACATGTCTATATTTACTCAGACAAAATCCAAAACATTCATGAAAGTATCGCGTGATCTTATTTCGCCCAATCAGCGTTCATAATCCACAAAATTTTCGCCCGCGCTGCTCTCGGTCGACCCAGAAAAAATCTGTGAATGGTTTGATCACGTGATTGGGCTTTTGTGTTTATGTTTTACTTTGTTTGGTAGGTTGATTGATACAGCTGTAGCAGCCTGATAGGTTATCTAAAAATTTTCAACGTTTTAACATTCTAAAATGATTTTTTAAACCTTCATATTTTTTAATGATCCAACATAAAAATAATAGAATACCGAAGTATGATGTGTACATCATACATGATGTATATATATATATGATATATTTATATAACTACTATCAACTTATATGTCACTAAAACTACAGCGCCTACTAAAACTAATATATTAGTTTTGTTGACAGCAGTTAGATAAATATATATATTGTACAAAATAATGCATATAATAAAATAAAGTTTAATTTTCTATAACCAGTGCATCTTGAACTAACAAGGAGAGGACGTTCGGATCACCGATTTCCTGAAACAAAGTGATGGTTTGAGTTTGAATAAAAATAATGCAAACCCTCTCAAATATATATATATATATATATATATATATATATATATATATATATATATATATATATATATATATACAAATATTGTTACTTACTTTACAGTCATTTGGGTTGTCCTAAACAGATGAACTTGGACGGTATAAAATGAGGCTGCGCCGCCCAACGCCTTAGTGGCGTCCGGCGGGCGCATCAATCGCCGCACCCAAGTCCTGAGGGACTAATAACGCACTCGACCAGGAGAGTTCCCCTGTAAACGCTGCGGCCGGTGGGAGCACCGCCACCTGCGCATAGAGTTGCAAAGGCTGGAAAAAACCAGGTTTATTCCCGGGAATAAATCGGGTTTTTTGGGAGGAAAATTTTAAATATTCCCGGGTGTTTTCAGAAGGTTTTAGGCATGCAAATTTTTAATTTGTTATTTTTAACTACTTTTAATGATTTCTATTTTTGTTCATCTAAACAAAATGTTTTTTACAAATTTAAACAAAATCAATAACATAAATATAGAAAAATAATACAGTTTACTTGAAAACTAAGGAAATAGATGCTTAAGCTGCAGAAATATTAAGTAAAAGAAATTAAAATATCATAAGTAATTTGATATTTTAATTGTTGATGAATAAAACGTGAGATAAGCAGATGACAGATTCTTCTTGTCCCACATGAATGTAAGCATCACCCCTGTTCTCTAAATCAGCCAATGTAAACAAAAAAGAAAATTAACAAAACCAAAATAAATTAATGCAAAAACACAATGCAACTCGCTAGAAAAATAATATAGAGTATGCCCGAATAGTAGGTCTTCCATCTAATAGAAATTAAACAATTTAAATTTTTAATAAAACATTTAAATCAACGCCAATTCAAAGTCACCCATTGTTGTAAAGGTAATGAATTTTAATAAATTATAAAAACTTACAGCTCAAAATCTTAAGTTTTGTGAATTCATAATATGATAAAACTATCTTAAACTTTTTAAAAAAGTGCCTGAACCTGAAATTTCTTAAAAATAAAAATTTCAATTTGAAAAATGACTGGTTTTGTGTACCTTCAAAATTTCCATTATTTCCCAAATTTCCGGGTTTATTCCCATCCTTCACAATCTGTGGGTTTTTTGCAACTCACCTGCGCATCACTCCCTTTTAAACCAAGAGTTTGAAGGCAAAGGTTGCTGCGATATGCGGTGTAGCCCAAACTTCGGGGACACCACCACAAAACACTTGGGGAGACGCTGGAGTCCTCCAACGGCTTCGTAACTGGAACCCTAAAGAGGGAATCGGGTCCTAGGCCACATGCCGAACTTCCCCAGCGACCCTTTCTGTACCGCGGCTTCGGTATGGATACAAAGTCCACATGCTCACCGTTTATTTCAGAATTCTTTTTCTATTTTTATTATTTTAAAAATGATTTATCAGTGCTTTATATTTTTTGAGATAAATAGAATACTCTGTTAATAAATCAAGATCGTGATATCAACATGTTAAGTGATTTATTTCTTTATTTGTAATAGTAAAATAAAATCTTTGTTAAAATTTTATAAAAAAGCTTTTAAACATTTCATAAAAATATCTTTTTCGATAACAACATTGGTGGAACATAAATATATAATTAGCAAAATTATTAATTTCTAAAAATATATTTTTCTTGAAATTCATTTTTTGATGTAAATTACATTATTTATTATATTGCAATAAACATCATAAAACACGAGAAACAAATGCCATTCAATACTCAAACCCACGTTAGTATATGCAAAATACTTATACGTTCAGTAGAAAATTTATAAACATTCTAACTATATTTTAATCATTAGGAAACTAGACGGTAAACCACATCTATTTTACCTCTTTACAAAAATAGCTACTGATATTTCTAGTTTAAATAATGTATATCTTTTACATTTTATTTTTATAATATTTTTCGCATTGATTTTTACATTGTAAAATAATATGCTTTGCATTCTATTCGTAATAAAAATTCACTGTTGAAGTACTCATTATAAAAAAACCTGGGGAAATTCGTTCAAACTGATTATTTTCATTTTATTTTTTCATTAATTATTTTACATTTGCTAAAAGAAAAAAATTAATAATGTTTGAATATTAATAAAAGGCACTGTAATGTGAAATTTTAATAGTGAAATAGCTGAATTCGTCGTATTTAAATAAGTAATTGTTATTAATATCAAATTTTACTTTTATGAAATATATTCCATTTATCATGAAAAATACAAAGCAACTGATAAAACATCTATACTAATAAAAGAAAGTTTCGCTCTGTGTGTCTCTGTGTGTGTGTGTGTGTGTCTGTTGGCGATGGATAGGAAAATTTAGCGCACCTAGAAGTCTCCTGGTATACCTGAGCGTCAGAATTTTAATATTTTAATTACTTTCTGAAATATTAATTAAAATGCACAAAGAACTCTCATTAAAAATACGCTTTTATTCTCTTGGGTTGGTTGGTTCACTGGTTGGTTGCATCGATTATTCACAGAAGTAATTAAATAAACCAGAGTAGTGATGCATAAATAAGGATTTCTAACTAAATAGTGTCAATATGGATTGAAGTTATCAGCGTAGAGGAGCCATGCGAATGTCGCGCCACCTGTACATGACAAATTACACATACGTCCCACTGATTGAAATATTTTCCAGGCATATTTTTCTTCATGACAATTAGTCGGGTTTAAGTTTTTTTTTTTTTTTTTACATGACTTTTATTATTATGATGGAGATTGTTAATACATAAAACTTTATTTTACAGATTCTTTTTTATATTTGCGGGAATGAAGAGGGGCAAGGGTCTAATTACATTTAAGCTTCAAGGTGTATTTCTAGAAAGCAGTTACCAGAATTTCCGAATAATAGTGTAATCCAAATTTCAAATTAAGTTCCTAGCGTAACCAAATGAATCAATCATTAAAGATGTATTGTGATTCTCCTAATTAGTTATTTGCTGAAGGCCAACTTGAACAACCCCCGCCCCCCTCCCGGCCCGCCCTTCAACCGCAACTATCTTTCCGATTTCAACGCAAGTGATTTCAAACATTATAATTAATTTAATAGTCACCCTTTATAACATTAAACTAAATTTATGAGTAGCGGTTACCACTATTTACGAATAACAGTTTAAGCCAAATTTGTAATTAAATTCAAAGCTTAAGGAAACGAACGAATTTTGAAAGATGCATAGTGGTCCTCCTAATTAGTCATCTGCTGAAGTGCACTTGAACATCCCCTCCCCCCCCCCCCCCACCCCCGGAACCTCCTTCAAGGTTTTTTCTCTAACTATGCTCCGTTTCCATATCTCAGCAACTATTTTTCCGATTTCAACGCAAGTGGTTCCAAACATTATAATTAACTTAATAGTCACTCTTTATAACATTAAACTAAATTTATGAGTAGCGGTTACCACTATTTACGAATAATAGTTTAAGCCAAATTTGTAATTAAGTTCAAAGCTTAAGCAAACGAACGAATTTTGAAAGATGCATAGTGGTCCTCCTAATTAGTCATTTGCTGAAGGACACTCGAACATCCCCTCCACCCCGGGACCTCTTTCAAGGTTTTTTCTCTAACTTTGCTCCGTTTCCTTTTTTCTCTAACTATGCTCCGTTTCCTTTTTTCTCTAACTATGCTCCGTTTCCATATCTCAGCAACTATCTTTCCGATTTCAACGCAAGTGATTCCAAACATTATATTTAACTTAATAGTCACTCTTTATAACATTAAACTAAATTTATGAGTAGCGGTTACCACTATTTCCGAATAATTGGGTAAGCCAATTTTGTAATTAAGTTCCTTAGCTTAAGCAAACGAACGAATTTCGAAAGATGCATCGTGCTCCTTTTAATTAGTCATTTGCTGAAGGGTACTTGAACAACCATACCCCCCCCGGCCCCTCCTTCAAGGTTTTTCTCTAACTATGCCCCGTTTCTATATATCAGCAACTATCTTTCCGATTTCATCGCAAGTGATTCCAGACATTATATTTAACATAATGGCGACCCTTTATAACTTTAAATTAAATTTATGAGTAGCGGTTACCACTATATTTACCAAATAAGAGTTTAAGCCAACTTTGTAATTAAGTTCCTATCCAAACAAAACGAACGAATTTTTATGCATGCATAGTGGGCCTCCTAATTAGTCATTTTCTGAAGGACACTCGAACATCCCCTCCCCTCGGCACCTCACTCAAGATTATTTTCTCTAACTGTGCCTTATTGCAATAACTGGGCTAATAATGTTCCAATCTTCTCGAAACCAGCTCAATTTTGTAGTGCGCCTACTATACAGTAACGTAAGCAGCGGGGACCTGTCTCAGAAGTTCGTTCGGAAAGAGTTTTGTTTAGAACAGAATGCTCCCCTCGCGGCGATAGGGGAAATAAAAGATTTTCTAGAGCGTAACGAGCATGCCGGGTATACGGTTCCGAAGCCATCGTAGACCGTGGCCAGAGTTCCGTTTTTTAAGAGATTTAAGTTTATTACAAGGGCTCGGGCAACGCCGGGCGGGTCAGCTAGTTTTAAAATAAAAAAGTAGGACAAGAAAGTAAAATCAGGCATTACGCATAGATTATGAAACACTTTCCAATACTTCCAGAATACTTTAACAAACCTTCGCTCTTTAATAACGTAAATAAGATACCCAAGTAAACATTTTAGAAAGCGCAAAACATATTTGAAAACCAAATTTCAGCAATTACAGGCCGTAGCCAGAAAAGTACTGTAATTTTTTTGTGCAACTCTGTATATAATATATAATCTATAGGTTTGTATATACACACTATAATGTTACAATTTAGTTTAGTAAGAAAACACGTAACACAGTTGAAAATTCACCTTCAGCAGTTTTTATCAATAGACGGAAACATATTTGAATTCTTTTGTACAGCCCTGTGTATTACATTAAGATTTTTATACACGTAACATATTCAGCTAAAGTTTAATTCAGACAAAAACACGCGGTAAACTACTGAAATCCCTCTTCCAGAAATTAACATACATAAACGGCCATGTATCCAGTGTGACGTAGATAATATTATTTAAGTGCCGTTTTAGTGAACTTTTAAATTATTATTTATTGCAGTTGTGATTGAAATAAGCAAATAACCCTGCACGATTTGTGCATCTGTTCTTTTGGTCGATTTCTTAAGAAGAGAAACAATCATAATAATAAAATGAATTAAACGGTCTTACTTGAGTGAAATAATAGATGCAGACTATAAATGATGAATACTCCATAAGAGTTGGATCCATAAAATCTTTATTGTAATTCTTGAGGAAGGAGGAAGGATGAGAATAAAATCAGCTGCACATCATTGCTTTATAAAGTACTGGCTCAAATTTCGTAAAATTAGAAGAATCTTTGAAATGTACCTTCTGGCCACGTCCATGAAGAATTATAGAATTAATTCAGGAGTCAATTAAAATTTTCCAGTTGATTTTTACTTTTAAAATATTGAATTAAATTTTACAACAGCATATTTATAAAATAATTAAAAACTTTGAAAACAGGAAGCTGATCTCCAAAGAATCCGCGCAGCGAAGTTTCTCGGACATGAGAGCCGGCATAGGCCTGGCCTCAGATCAGACGACGTTTTGCATAAATTTACAGCATCATTTTTATTTAAATTCTGTTGGAAAAATGCGCAACATTAGTATAAATACCCATAACAGGGGTGCACAAATGTGACAGCAAGATTAATTTAAACTAATTTGTTGATTAGGAATTACGTGAAAATTAAAATAACAAATCAGAAAATCATTAACATTTAATAATTAAAAGAACCATTCTAATTTGTATTTGAAAGACACGCCCCTTTCGGCCGCAGCGCCAAAACAAAACAGCTCCCGAAAACATACCGAACAAGAGCGGCGGTGACGCATGCGCACAACACACGCGTGCGGAGTGAGAGCTGCCGAATGACGATGACGTCACAGCTCAGCGCCGATTGAAGCGAACACAGGAGGGATGCTTTGCCATAGAAGCAACGTACAAGGCGCGCGATCGCTGGTAAAAAGGCATTTTAAAAGAACAGCAATTAAACTGGAAAGGCTATAAAATAGAAATACGTTGAGCTGAAATATAAAGTAATTTAAAAAGATAAAACTGTGATATATCTTTATCACATCCAGTTCTTTGCGTGGCCCTGTATATGATTTTATTTATTTTCAACAAACATATCTTAGTGTACTAAATATATTTCACGTTCAAAATGCATAACTCGATTAAAAAGAAAATGTTAAACAATTTACGGTGATACACAGTAATGCTTACGAATTCTTTTGTGTTGCCCTGTATAAGATCTATAGCATTTATACATACCACATAGTATGCAAAATTTAGTTAAAGTATACCCAGGGCTCGGAAGTAGCGCGCTACAAAGTAGCGAAACTACAGTAGCCGCTACTTTTTCCGGTAGTTTGTTGTGTAGCGCGCTACATTACAAAAAGTGTAATGTACCAAGTAGCGCGATACAAAATATCAGTAGTTTGTAGCGATCATCGACGCTACTTTTGACGCTACTTTAGGAGGGAGGAAAAAAAGTGCCAATCTTCAAATCACGTGATCATAACTCGTTTCTTTTGTGCGAAATATGTTCTCTGCAACAATTTGCGAACGTTAGCGACAAATCTCAGTTGCAGTGTCATATATTTCTCCATAGACGAAAAGCACCGTCACAAATTAACTGTCATTTTCACAATTTGGGTGTCAGAAACTTCGTGTATTGTTATTTAAATTGATAGAAATTTTCTCAATTTAATGTATTTTTGTACGAGTGCGATTGTTTTTATCAAAATATAGTCGTCTTGCTATGTTAAGTCTTTATCTGACTAATTTCTTCTCCCTTTTGTCTCCCACCACCAGCAAGCAAAAAAATGTAAAATCTTTATTAAAAAAAATAAGAAGAAGAAGAAAAAGAAAAAGAACGGATTTATCTAAACATAAATCATCTAAATTATACCTAACCTCTCAAATTCATGCTTCGCCCTAGTTGTTACAAAGGAGTTTAAAATATTTTTAAATCGTTATTTTTATACAAAAATAAAATATTTGAATTCATTTGTTGCTCTCTAATGACAATAAATAAAAATTATTTCCTTGTCGCCCAAATTTACGCTTCCCTTTTTGCCCCTCCTCCAGCTTACAGTTTCAAATATTTAAAACTCTTTATTTAAAAAAATGGCCACATTCGTTTCTACCTATAATAATATCTAAGTAACTATTTAAATTGTCCCCTAACCTGCCATAATTTACTCTTCTCCCACCTCCCTCCTCCCCAGTATACAAATAAATCTAAAATCTTTAAGTTATTTTTATTTTCATATATGAAAAATATTCTGCCCTTAATAGTGCTCTGTAGTGACGATAAATAATCAGTATTATACAGTGCCTGATTTACGGCAGGGCAATCGGGGCACGGGCCCAGGGCCCCCGATTTTCAGGGGCCCCCAAATGCTACTAAAGATTTTCCAATTATTGGCCAAAACAGTCTTAACTTTCAAAAAACAAAATTAAAATGCAAAAATCTGTTTGTCAGAGATTGTCTATGATATGTCAAAGTAATTTTATTTTTTGCTGATTGTCTTATTACAATTTATGTGCAGTAATGTACAGAACTCCATTGTTTGGATCGCCATATTATTTCATTTTTATTTATTTTACATGTAAGGCCCTCATGGTTAACATGGACAAAGCCGTGTGGTTCTGCTAGTTACTTGTGTAAATTTAGTTTTTTTTATACATAGCTTCTATTTGAAAGAAAATGTTGTTTGATTAATAGGCTATGCTAATATTTTACATAATTATAGCTTGGTAAATTTATTATTAGTCGTTGCATACTTTATCATTCCAGATATGTGGACTTGCATAGAGAAATCTAATCAGTACCACACAGTTTATTATAAAATTCAATTAAAAATTCATAATTATCAAATAACTATTTAAAAGTAAATTAATGATTATCAATTTTTTTAAAAATTAATATTTTAAAGAAATTATCAAAGTCAATAGTGGTTATCTTAATAAGTACTGCTTTCGATATTACATTTTTGTATTAAAAGAATCTGTGCGAGGGGGCCCCCATACGCATCTGTGCCCAGGGCCCCCAAATTTCTAAATCGGTCCCTGGTATTATAAATTATCCCCAATCCCCTAAAATCTCCCCAACCTCTCCGTATACAAAATTTAAAACTCTTCTTTTTGTTAAGTTCCGTATTCTTTGCTGTCTGGTAACATTAAATAAGTAATCAATCATCTAAATATTCCCCTTCAAACAAAATTTCTGCTCGCTTCCTGCCAGTTTAAAATCGTCCGAACTCTAATTAAATATATATATATAATCGCAAAAGCACAGAAAAAGAACAATTACACGATTTCATTATTAAAAGTGCACTAGGATGGAATGATTTCTGCCTTCAAACAAGCTAGCAGCTGAAACGGAAAGAGTCAGCATGCCCGAGACTTATATTTGCTGAATTTGCTAATAAAACCACAAAGTACTCACTCATGAAAAAAAAATAATTTTCTTGCTAGCAACCCTTCGTCTTCTTACTCATTATTAGATCTTGTGTTTTAATGTGGGGATGCTTCTTTTGAGATTAATGTAATAGAATGATTGACAAAAATAGTATAGAACTGCCCTGGCTGGCATATAATGAATATTTTGAAGTTATAGAACAACAAAACAATGCTAATTATTCTGTAACATGTAAACTTTGTCCAATTAATAAGAAGTTATTAGTATCAAAATCATCTGCTTACAGCTTGAAGTTGAACATAGAGGTGAGTTAGCATTTACTTTATTAATAACAATTACTGTATCGCATCTCGCACCGAATATCTAAATCGTTATTCACTAAAATTCATAAATCATTAAAAAGGGTATTTTTGAATTAAGATCCCTGGTTTAGAAATTATTCTAATCGAACTGTTTATTATCGCAAATATATATATATATATATATATATATATATATATATTAATACGTTTTTTGATTGTTGTGAAATATTTGTTCAATGTATGCATACAAATAAATTTACTGCATACAGTGGAACTCCAGATATACGTTACCTGAGTTGTACGTTTCCCTCAGTTATACGTTACAACTCAGCGGTCCCAACCACTTGCCATTAAAAATTAGCTGAGTTATACGTTTTAAATTACACATTTACCTCAGTTATACGTTACGTTTTTGCGTCCCCGGATGATTTTTTTCCATTTATACATTTTGAAACCGGAAACACTGACGACGTGTCTGAGGAATCTGATTTGAAATATCTCACTCAAACTTCAGAGCTGCTCTTAGGGCTTTTGATGTAGTAAAGCGGTTCGTCAGTAGTAAAAGCAGTAACGATAAGGCGGTTGCATTATTAGCAGAAATGCAAACTTTGCTGTTCAGTGTCGTCGGCTCTGCTGAAAAGAAACAGTCGAAGATTAGTGATTATTTCAACATGATTCCGTAAACTACTGAAATGTATTTTTATAAATTAATTTATATGCCAAGACAATTGCAACGATGTCTTTTAAGTACTCTATGTGTATTAAAAATAATTTTAATAAACGTTTTATGATAAAATAACTTCATGTGTACTTTTCTTATGTACTTTTTTCTACTCTGTTCCATTTCCGAAAATTATGTCATGGGTACAGTACTACTTAGGAAAATTCTGTTTACAATATAAAAGGCAACAAACTCCTCAGCAGATCAAAGTTTTCACGATATATTTAAAAAATTGTTCCGGCAGACCATTAATTGAGTTCTACGTTTTACTGAGTTATACGTTTCGTTGTCCGGTCCCGGGCAAAACGTATAACTGGAGTTCCACTGTATTTCCTTTTGAAGATTCCAATAGATAAAACAAAGGTGGTTGGAAATAAAAATATATTATTCTAATAAAAGAAAACTGCCCAGTTAAACTGACGGCATTGAGCTCACAGGCTATTCACACTAACTGTAAATTATATTCTTATTTCAAAGAATTGGAAATAAGCCCTCGAAAAATGAAGAAATCGACAATATATTAAGAGGGGGGAACCATCCCCCGTTTCTCCTTCTTATAATTAACCAATGAACCCATAAAACTAATCAGAGAAGCGCCTTACCACAATGAACCTATATACAAAATTTGAAAAAATCGGATAATTCTGCATGAAAAATCCATTTATCTAAATTAAGGGGGAGGGTTAGCCCCCCGTCCCCCCTTTATACTTAACCAAAGAACCTCCAAAACTAATCAGAGAAGCGCCTTATCACAATGAACATATATATAAAATTTGAAGAAAATCGGATAATTCTGCTTAAAAAACCCATTTATCTATACCAAGGGGGGTTAGTCCCCCCCGTTCCCCCCTTTATACTTTACCAGTGAACCCCCAAAACTAATCAGGGAAGTGCCTTACCACAATGAGCCTATATACAAAATTTGGAGTAAATTGGATAATTCTGCATGAAAAACCCCTTTATCAAAATTAAGGGGGGGGGGGGTAGCCCCCGTTTCCCTCCTTTACACTTCACCAATGAACCCCTAAAACTAATCAGGGAAGCCCCTTACCACAATGAGCCCATATAGAAAGTTTGAAGAAAATCGGATAACTCTGCATGAAAAAAATCATTTATCTAAAATAAGGGGGGAGGATTAACCCCCCCGTTACCCCCTTTATACTTAACCTATGAACCCCCAAAACTAATCAGGGAAGCCCCTTACCACAATGAGCCCATATAGAAAGTTTGAAGAAAATCGGATAACTCTGCATGAAAAAACCATTTATCCAAATGAAGGGGGGTTAGCCTCCCGTCCCCCCCCCCTTTATAGTTAACCAATCAATCCCAAAACTAATCAGGGAAGCGCCTTATCACAAGGAACCTATAAACAAAATTGGAAGCAAAACGGTTATTTCTGTCAAGAGTTATCGCGTTACGTAAGTACATACGTACATACATACATACATACAGAACGGGAGGGCACATAAGCTCTCAGGCTTTGATAGCCTGTGAGCTAAAAAATGTCTAAGAATGCTTAATTTTATTTTCATGGCTGTTTATTTTTACTTTAGCTGCACAAGTTTTTTATCGCTAAAATAATTGATTTATGTTTTCTATTTGATTTGATATTGGTTAGTTTGGTGTTTTAATGAAATATCTTTATATTTGTCTCCAGAATGAATCTAAAGCTCAGTATGTTGAAATTCGGGTTTTCAAAGGAAAACAAACAAAAAGAGATAGAAAGGAAAAGAAAAGCTAGGATTTAACTTATGCAAGTCTATATGATCTTGTTCAATTTTTAAATTGCTTTCAGGAACTATATTTAAATTGTAAAGAAATAGGATTATTTAGCTCTATTTTTAAAAAATAATGTATATTCAAATCTACAAAAACAACTTTTCAAAAGTAAAAAAAAAGCCAAGCGTAAAAAAAAAAAAAAAAAAAGTTGTGGCTAAAAAATGGTGTGATATCAAATTTCCAAGCTATTATATTACTTTTTTAACTTTTTTCCATTAAATAAGTTATCATATATATAAGTCGAGTGCCTACGTATATGTTAATAGAAATCGTTTTCTCCTGTACTAAATACATCCTAACGAGTTTCTGAAAATTCAATTTTTTTCAAATTATGCATGATGGGCTTGGCGGCCATCTTTGCATATTATTCACAAAATTCTAAGCATCCAAATCCGTAGTTAAAATCCGAAGTTCAAAATTGTTATTTAAGCAAATATTTTAAGCGTTTCATTTATAGATTTGTATGATCTGAAAATTGTGTCTTAAGATAATGATGACTTATCTTAAAGATTCATCTTATGATTTATTTTTTACAGTAATTAATAATTTCAAACTAGTAAAAATCAATTTCTCAAAATATCAGTCTTATCTAATTTATCTGTCCGTAGTTAAAATCTGAAGTTCGAAATTGTTATAAACATATTACATTGCAAACATATTACGCTTTTACTTTAGAAATTTGGGTGCTTAGAAATATGAAAAGATGGCCGCCAAGCCCATCATGCATAATTTGAAAAAAATTGAATTTTCAGAAACTCGTTAGGATGTATTTAGTACAGGAGAAAACGATTTCTATTAACATATATACGTAGGCACTCGACTTATATATATGATAACTTATTTAATGGAAAAAAGTTAAAAAAGTAATATAATAGCTTGGAAATTTGATATCACACCATTTTTTAGCCACAACTTTTTTTTTTTTTTTTACGCTTGGCTTTTTTTTTACTTTTGAAAAGTTGTTTTTGTAGATATCATTTCTTTTTTTTAAAACAGAATAAACATAATTTAAATAATCTAAACATGAGAAATAATTTAAAATTACATTTTACTTTCAGTCATTGTTTAAAAGGTTAACTAGAAATACCAGTAGATTTTTAAATTAAACTAATAACAACATACTAAATGTGGCTTGTTATAATACTTGTTATCCCCCGTTAAAAAATATCACTGACTTATCGATGAAATGAATAAAAATTCAATACGTACATAGCGTGTCAGCGCTGCATTTGAAATCAAACGTGATATCACGCTCTTTTATTATTAGCACTAGCTGGCTTCGCCCGCTAGCGGACCCCTAATTTATATCGGGGCCTCGAATCTTGTAAAACCTCGAATAAGATAAACCTCGAACCGAACGAACCTCCGACCTGGTTCTCCGCTGTCTTCGGCACCGGATAATCCATTAATTTGCACATCGAATAGTATAAACCTCTAATCAAACTAACTTCCGACACGGGTCCCCGCTGCCTTCGGCACCGTATAGCAGTCGTGCTGCGCACTCTCAAGTTCCATCTTCCACCACCAGGTTGCGCAATCTGTTCTGTATGAACCTCGGGCACTGAAATCGTTAAGGCTATAGATGTCGAGTCGAATGAACTGTACCCCGTCGTGATCTAGCCCATAGAACCAGAGATAGAAAAGTGCCCCCTGGTGGTGAAAAAACGAACTAAAATCGGAAAGCTCTATTGATGTCGAGTCAAATGAGCCATACCCCGTCGTGATCCGACTCGTAGGAACAGATATAGGAAAGCATCCCCTGGTGGTGAAAGCTAATCGCGCTTGGGGGGGCAAAAGAGGGGATGAACACCGGAGACGCATAATAGGATTAAGCGGTCACAGACCTTTCCAACGATGTATCACATGAGGGGTATGTGCAAAATTTAGAAAATACCCCCCACCCCCCCCCACCCCTGCATATTATGATTAAGCGTTCACAGACTTTTCCAACGATATATCACATGAGAGGTGTCGGCAAAATTTAGAAAAGTGCCCCCTTTGGGTGGGAGGGCTGAAAGTAGGAGGATGGACCCCGAAGATACATAATATGAATAGCGGAACAATTTTTAGAATTTCTGAAAGCTGATTTTTATTTATTTATTTATCTATTTTTTATTTTTTGTTTATTATTATTTTATTTTTTTTGCGTTGCCCTGTGCATGTTTGGAATTTCTTAGCAATTTCTTAGATTTACCTTATTTTATTCAATTAAACATTGTACTGTTACAATAAATTTAAATGGAAACTTCACTTCTAAAACAAAAATAATTTAACAACTGGATTTCATTAATTTATAGGAAAACTAGCAAGCTGCGCCCACTGCGCTGGTCGGCTTCTACAAATGAACCCTGAATCAAACGAAATATATCGTTTAATTTGACCTTGTATTTGAAAGCAATCTGTATATTTACGTGGAATATCCTTCCACATTACTGAAAAATGACGCGATTACGCTATTATATTTTCTAATGTGCAGTCAAAATTTTAGCTGTTAAGGACAAACTCTTTTATTTGGTCATTTACAGTTAGGGTTTGCTAAACAATGATAAAACTATATGCAATATACTAAAACCATCACTAAAAATTATCGAAATAACAATGCAAACAAATTAACTAACAAAATCCATTCAGAAGAAGTTTTTATAAAGGCTAATCTTTGATAATCTGATTATTGAACTTTTCCACATAATTCTAAAACAACAAAACGATATAAAATATACTAAAACAATCCTTACAAATTATCTACTTAACAATGCAAGTCGCAAAAAATACGCCCAGTAAAAACTATCAAAAAGGCTAATATTTCGGAATCGGGTTCACTTGACTATATAACCTTCACACATAACTGTTGGACTAAGCAACGTAGGACAATATATAGTACATTAACACCATTTCTGAAATAGCATCTAACTAACAATACAATTCTCATCAAAATCCGTTCAGTAGAACTTTTTTAGAAGGCTAATCTTTCATAATCGGAATCAAATATTGAAAAGGCTAATATTTGATAAAAAAAAATGGTCACCCGATTTTCGAATTTCCCCCTATAATTCTAGAACTAAGCAACGTTATATAATAAAACGTTCCCTAGAAAATTATTTAACAGTATAGGTTCCATCGAAATACATTCGGCAAAATCTTTTAAAAAGGCTAATCTTTCATAATCGGATTGATCTGATTATAGAACTTCCCAGAATAATTATATAACTAAGCTACGTAGAACGATATGTTATACATTAAAACCTTCCCTTAAAAATTATCTTAGTTTAAGTTCTACGAAAATGCATTCAGCAGAACTCGAGTTATAAGCAGCCGGAACGAAATTTCATATATGTAGAAGTAAATAGAAGTATATTGCCATTAATATAGTTTGCATTTGAATAAAAAAAGGTACTTTTCGGTTAGCCGGGCACCAGTGATATATGAACACACACACACACACACACACACACACACACACACACACACACATATATATATATATATATATATACATGTATTTGTGTAGATATATGTGTATATATGTGTGTGTATATATATATATATATCACTGGCGCCCGGCTAACCAAAAAGTACCAAAAAAAAAAATACTGCGAAAATGCAGTCGTACACTTGAAAAAAAAACACCTTTTGGCCTAAAATCTCTCATCAAAACTGTTTTTCTTTTTTTTCTTTTCTTTCTTTTTAAAAAAAATAAAATTAGTAACAGTTTTTTCTTTTATTTTTCCAGATGTATAGCCATTTCAATTCTTTCTGCAACAAAAAAAGACACTTTTTGGCTTAAAATCAAATTGTTTGGGGTCAAAAGTAAAATCAAAATCGCCAAAAACAAAAGATAAATCGCCAAATTTGTTTCAATAGAAATCTTGCCCCTTGAATAATGTTTTAAGCATTATGAACATTTCTAATCATGTTTAAATTAAATATTTTCGTTTTATAATATTCTCTCATCAAAACTCTTTTTTTTTCTTTCTTTCTTTCTTTTTTTTTTTTTTTAAATAAAATTAGTAACAGTTTTTCTTTTATTTTTCGAGATGTATAGCCTTTTCATTTCTTTCTGCAACAGTAATGATCGCCAAAAAATTAGCAATGGTAACCTTTTCGGCCAAAATAACAGAACTTTCTATCATAATTCGATAGCTATTATACGTAGAACGTTGTGTTACATACTAAAACCTTCCCTGAAAAATTATCTCTCGAACAGTGCAAGTTCCATCAAATTCCATTCAGCAGATCTCGAGTTATAAAGGAACGGAACGAAATTTCCGTTTGTGTTTTATATATATAGCGAGGCTAACGAAAAAGACAGGCTACCGCGGTGCGTTCCACTTATCTTTTTTTTACAGACCGCTAGAGTGACGTGATGCTCTTTTCGTACACCTGCATTGGTGGATTCGAGCCTCACGTGAATCCCGCGGTCTGTAAAAAAAGATACGCGTAAAGCACCGCGGTAGCCTTTCTTTTTCGCTAGCCTCGTATATATAGTAGATGACGTGAAAGGTATTCCTGCGAACGAAATGCCTGTCCTTTACCGTGTTTTTTTATTTTTAGAAATAAATGAATCACATTTAATTCATTTCAAAATTTTTGTTTACGTTTGGAAAGAAATTTTAAATGGCGATAACTCTTAATGTATACATTTTAGAAGGTACATTTTCCCTCAAAAACTAATTTATTTTTAAAGATCTTTCTAAAAACGTAAATTATATATTTAAAATATTTTTAAAGCATAAACACTACGTCTGATTACTTTATTTTACAATATTTAAAAGAACACGCATTTTATCAAACAATTAAATACACTAAACAAACATGAGTGAAAAATTGACCTGGGCCTGGACTCGAACCTGGGACCTTATGCGTACCATGCCGACGCTCTGCGACTGAGCTACCCAGATCCATATTCGTAACCGGCAATTTCTCATACTTATTCATGTTAGAAACAATCATCTGCCACAGTTTGCAGTCATATTTAATTATTTGATAAAATATGTGTTCTTATAATTGTGAAGTTTTATTTAAAACAAAAAATATCTTCAGAAGAAAATGGCTGACTTGCAGATGAAATTTGATGTGGTTATATTATAACCTGTAACTGATTTGTGCTATTTTAATACAGATGGTACATGGTCGTTGGCGGGTTTTATCTCTGTTTTGGCATAATTTTTTAATCGCCAAGTTAATTAACAGTTTTTTGCTAATTAAGGATAGAAAATAATATTTTTTTACACTGAATTTTATAAAAGCACATAGATTACGTAATTACTTGTCCAAAAATGCAATCCTTTTTTTATTCTGCCGAATATTAAGGTCTGTAGGTTGTTTGAAAAAAAAAGTTTGACGAAGAAAAAAGTGATCATTTTAAGTAACTCGACGTTTTTTAAAAAAATCTATATCTCTGTTTATAAATCACTTATGAAGATGAGTTTGGTCTTAAATTGAAGAAATTCTTCATTAGATTCTTCTAGTTTTCGTTTTTTATTTCGGCGACGCTTGGTTTATTATATATCTGATATTTTAATCTGGCATGTTTTGTCGATTTAACATTGCGAAGTTGATTCCTGTAAATAAGCAGTAGCGGTCTAGTTCAGTTCTTGGCGTTGTTTGTGTGGCGTTTTTTTTTAAGCTTGGCTTGGCAGAGCGACCGCCCTGCTTGATTTACCAAGAGCTATCCGCTCTTAAGGTTGTTCTCAAATCTAAACTGGCTACTTTATGACATATTCATTAATTCATTTTTGTTTAGAACCGCATGGAAATGCAGGTGTTCTTATTCAGAAACCTTGTAACCGAAAGACCGTTTTCCACTATTCTTTAATTTATTTTATTTTACCTTTTGGTAAAGACAGAAGATTTTTCAGAAAACACTGTCAAAGTCGGCGTTTTCAACCGCATTTTCGACACCACAGCAGAGGAAAGGAAAAAAAGGTGACACGAATGGCTTATAACCCGATAAGTAATTTATTTATCAAAAAATGAAAAACTCATTTCTATTCCAAATCGCTTCAATAGTCAGACCTGCCAATTTTATGCCTTTGTGTTTCAAAATGAAACAGATAATGTATCAGAAAGTTTCGAGTTGTTGAGCTTAACACTCTCCAACATAATTAAAAAGTGTCTATGAATTCGCTTTGTCTGTCTGTCCGTGCTCTAACTCTTGTAAACATGCTCGGATTGCCATGAAAGTTTTATGTTATTGAAGTTTAACATAGAATGTTCAGTACTGAAAATGAAATGCGTAGCTTTATATATCGCTTACAGGGACATTCAAAAGAATTCTGTTACATTATGGTCTATGAGAAAAATCGTTTGCGATACATTTAATTAGCGATGATTACTAAAGTAGCGAAAAGTAGCGACTACTTTTGAAAAGTTGTTTGTAGTCGCTACTTTTTTAGTTGTAGTTAACTACATTTTTCATAAAGTAGTTGTAGTTGTAGTTCTCTACAAACAAAAAGTAGTTTTTCCGACCCCTGAGTATACCTAACTGAAAGCGCACTTCCAGCACTTATCGCTTATAGACAATACTTCGGATACAGTACTGCATCCGAAATATTTTGTGTGTCCCTGTAAATGAACGATAATAGTGTAACGTAATTAAAATGCTCTGCAAATAGTATTTTTTCGTAAATCATTATATAACCGAATATTTTTTACAAAAGTATTCGGTACAGAGTAAATATACTTTCACTTACTCTGTAAATGAGTGAGAAATGCTTTACATTTCATATTCTACAGAGAGCATGTTTTAATGCACCTCACAAATTGATATCAATTTCATTATGTTTGTAATACATTATGTTTGTATAACATGATTAAAATGCACCGAAAACGACTTTTCCCCATAGACCATAATATAAGGGAATTTTTTTTAGTTTACCTGTAAACTAATTATAAGTGCTACATGTACGATATTCGATAGTAAGCATCTTGTAGTGCACTTCAGCATTGTATCGCGACCTGCGTAGTACACGGCCAGCTCACGGTATGACGTCACGACCATAAGATCAACCTCTGAGAAAATAGAGCTCGAATTTTGAATAGGCTTATATATTATGAAATGTGTGCTTACGTTTAGTAACACGTCTTTGCGATTAATTTAAAGCTACTTTGTGGAATTAACAACGTTTTGTATAAAAAAGGACCCTCAATTCATTATTTGGGTTTCCAAAGAATGAAGAACCTAAGAAAAAAATGGATTCATGCAATAAAGCGTGAAAATTTTATGCCTCCACAGTATAGCAAGGTAAGTTTCTAAAGCTTTTCATTATCATATTTGTAGTATATTCTATTAATTTACGGAAATGTTTAAGGGTTATCAATGTTACTGAAGATATAGCATTTCGCCATCCCCATCATTCGGAATCTGGAGGCACGGCAGTGCCTCCGCCAAGTCGAGAGAGGACAGCCGTAAGCATACTTTTCTGGAAGCAACTCAGGGCACTTTTGACCCCCCCATATCTCCGCGCTGGAGTATCCCAAACATTTTAAACTTCAATTATAGAGAGTATTTGGCCCACAGGACCAAAATTTAAAATTACAACTTTCTGTCTTTTCTAGTTCAGGCGATATATGAACTCAAACATTCGATTTTTTGTCACTTCTTACTCACTCGTTCACGCGTCATCAAAAAGATTGGGTAGATCCCGTAGCTCCAGAAACTTGACATTTGGAAAAAAGGTAGTGTTTAGGATACAAAGAAAGGAAAAATTATAAAATCCAGAAAATTCGAAAAAAAAACATTCGAAAATTCAACAAATTCCATCAAAATTGAAAATTGAAAATAATACGATCTTGTAGTCTTGGAAACTTAAGATTTGGTGTGAAGGTAGTGTTTAACATCCAGAAAAAGAAAACATCAAAAACACCAAAAAAATCGAAAGCAAAATTGAAAAAATCGAAGAAATTGAAAAAAACCGAAAATTTGAAGACAATCCGATTTTGTTGCGCTAGAAAATTCAAATTAGGAATAAAGGTAGTATTTAGGATACAGAAAAAGGAGAATTAAAAAAATCCAGAAAATTCGAAAAAAAAATAAAACAATTCGAAAAAAATTGAAAAAATGAAAATAATTTGATACGATAACGCTCGTATTTATAAATTAATTTGGATGAAACTAATTGTGTGTATTAAGCTCATCAATGCCTCGACCGAGTTCATTGGCCAGCTTGGTCCGCCATCTTGTTTCAAGATGGCGGCCACGGAAAATTTTAAAACTAAAATAAATATACAAAAAAGTTAAAAAATCAAGTTTATTTTTTAATTAGGTGTTAGGACTTGATACAAGGATTCCAGAGCATTTTTTGTTTTACCTCTATCTTAAAAATTGGCTGAGATAGAGCAGTTTGAAATTCTAGCGTGGCTGACATTTTTAAACAAAACAGCACATTACAAAAAACCAACGATAAATTTATGGTCAATAATGGTCAAGCAGGTGCAATCCCGAATGAATACTCCGTGTTATTATAACTGTAACTTTGACTTCGAAATTTTGATACGTTGCATTTTCTATTTGTTGATATTTTTGAACTATGATTTACGCTAAGTGAAATGTTGTTGTTGAAGAGGGATTTTCCATGTAAATCCGAAACGTCCAATTTTAATATGTTTTTAATGTTTTATGAAAGTGTATTGTAATGTCTGTAATTTTAATGATTTTAATATAAATTTATAAGTTTTAGTGAACGCGATTTCTCGCAAATTATTTTCTTTCATTGTTGTAATCATTTTCCCAATCATACGCATAAAACTATATATTCATATCCGTTAGCGCCAAATTCTCGCCAAAGTTGGCGACAATTGGCGAAATCTCGCCAAATTTGGCGACAAAAATAAGTCTTCATAAATGAAGCCAACTTGGCTATAGCTCAATAATTTGGCGAATTTCTTATTCAAATTCAGTGTAAACGAATCTTTTGTAAACGGTTTCTTTGCATTTTAAGTTGCTGTTTTCGAGTAACATTAGCTAAAATTTTAAAACGAAGATATAGGAAAGCTACCTTTTCCTGCCGGTACAGGCCGGAGGACTTTTTTATGAGTTGTCGGATGCAATCTATGTTTTGCATTAAATAAAGTAAAACATTGAAAAACAAATCCCACAGGATGGGGATAGTTTGTTTTAGATCTAGAAGCACGGCAGTGCCTCCGCCAAGTCGAGAGAGGACAGCCGTAAGCATACTTTTCTGGAAGCAACTCAGGGCACTTTTGACCCCCTCATATCTCCGCGCTGGAGTATCCCAAAAATTTGAAACTTCGTTTTTCTAGAGTATTTGGCACACAGGACCAAAATTTAAAATTAAAACTTTCTGTCTTTTCTAGTTCAGGCGATATATGAACTCAAACATTCGATTTTTTGTCACTCACTCACTCACTCGTTCACGCGTCATCAAAAAGATTAGGTAGATCCCGTAGCCCTAGAAACTTGACATTTGGAAAAAAGGTAGTGTCTAGGATACAAAGAAAGGAAAAATTATAAAATCTGGAAAATTCGAAAAAAAAAACATTCGAAAATTCAACAAATTCCATCAAAATTGAAAATTGAAAATAATACGATCTTGTAGTCTTAGAAACTTAAGATTCGGTGTGAAGGTAGTGTTTATCATCCAGAAAAAGAAAACATCAAAAACACCAAAAAAATCGAAAGCAAAATTGAAAAAATCGAAAATCGAAAATTTTCAAATAATCCGATTTTGTTGCGCTAGAAACTTGGAATTCGGAATAAAGGTAGTATTTAGGATGCAAAATAAGAAAAAATTAAAAATTCCGGAAAATTCGAAAAAAAAAATTCAAAAATTCGAAAAATTCGAAAAAAATTGAAAAAATTAAAATAATTTGATCTTTTAGCCTTAGAAACTTAAAATTCGCAGTAAAGATAGTGTTTAGGATTCAGAATAAGTTAAAATAAAAAACCAAATAAAATTCGAAAGTAAAACAAAAAAATCGAAAAAATCGGAAAAATCGAAAAATAAGGAAAATTTGAAAATAATTCGATTTTATAGCGCTAGAAACTTGAAATTTGGAATAAAGGTAATATTTAAGATACTAAATAAGGAAAAATTAAAAAAATATGGATAATTCAAAAATACCCATAAATTAGTGCAGACGATATATGAACTCAAAGTTTCGATTTTTTGTCACTCACACACTCACTCACTCTCGCGTCATCAAAAAGATTGGGTATATCCCACAGCCACAGAAACTGAAAATTTGGAATAAAGCTAGCATTTCGGATACAAAGAAAGGAAAAAATATAAAATCCGGAAAATTAAAAAAAAAAACATTCGAAAATTAAAAAAAATCGAACAAAATTGAAATTTGAAAATAACACGAGCGTGTAGTCTTAAAAACTTAAAATTTGGTGTGAAGGTAGTGTTTAGAATTCAGAAAAAGAAAACATCAAAAACACACACAAAAAAAATTGAAAATAAAATCGAAAAATCGAAAAAAATCGAAAAATTTCAAATAATCCAATTTTGTTGCGCTAGAAACTTGGAATTCGGAATAAAGGTAGTATTTAGGATGCAAAATAAGGAAAAATTAAAAAATCCAGAAAACTCGAAAAAAAATCAAAAATTCGAAAAATTCGAAAAAATTTGAAAAAAATTTAAATAATTTGATCTTTTGGCCTTAGAAACTTAAAATTCGCGGTAAAGATAGTGTTTAGGATTCAGAATAAGTTAAAATAAAAACGCAATAAAATTCGAAAATAAAATAAAAAAATTGAAAGAAATCGAAAAACAAGGAAATTTTGAAAATAATTTGATTTCATAGCGCTAGAAACTTGAAATTTGGAATAAAGGTAATATTTAAGATACTAAATAAGGAAACATTAAAAAATATGGATAATTAAAAAAAAAAAATCGAAAATTTAAAAAAACAAAACAGAAAGAAAGAAAGAAAAAGAGAGAAATTGAAAATAATACGATCTCGTAGTCTTAGAAACTGAATATTTGGTGTAAAGGTAGTGTTTAGGATTCAGAAAAAGAAAAATTAAAAACACAACAAAAATTGAAAATAAAATAAAAAAATCGAAAAAAAAAACGAAAATTTGAAAATAATTCGATTTTGTAAAGCTAGAAACTTAAAATTTTGGAATAAAGTTAGTATTTAGGATACAAAAAAAGAAATAAATAAAAAATCTGTAAAATTCGAAAAAAAATTCGAAAATGGAAAAAAATTCGATTTTGTAGCTTTAGAACTTAAAATTCGGCGTAAACTTATTGTTTAAGATACAGAAAAAGGAAAAATTAAAACACAATAAATTCGAAAATAGAATAAAAAACTCGAAAAAGATCGGAAATTTTAAAATAATTCGATTTTGTAGCTCTAGAAACTTAAAATTTGTAATAAAGGATACAAAATAAGAAAAAATTATAAAATCCAGAAAATTATAAAAAAAAAAAAAAAAAAAGCGAAAAAATCAAAAATTGAAAATATTTTTATCTTGGTCTTAGAAACTTAAAACTTGGTGTAAAGGTAGTATTTACTATTCAATAAAAGGAACAGTTAAAAAATTCGAAAATAAAATCGAAAAATCGAAATATGTTTAAGAAATCGAAAATTCGAAAACAATTTGATTTTGTACTGCTAGAAACATTAGTTATAAGATAATTGTCCTATTAGCTAGTACAACGCCCCTATCTGTTTTATGTTAATTCCCCCGGATTATGATTTTCTTTTCTTTCGTTTACGAATTTCGTTATAGAAAAGTTCCGCTATAGACTGGCTACGATATAGGCGATTTCTTTATAGACAGGTTTGTTTTCTTTCACATGTTGTACTCTATTTACTTCACATATGAAATATGGATTGTTAAATGATGTTGGCCCCACAAAAATTTTCACAGCTCCCCCTACCCTCCCGACATTACTGGCTGGTAATGGCTTGATAATCCTTTCTAAATAAAATCATGGTGACTCTAACATTCACTTGATTTATCTCTAAATTGAACCTAAATGATCCTAAGAAGACGGATCAAATAATTACTATATTGGCATGACAATCAGGTAACTTAGAATTAAAATCGAAAAATCAATAAATTCATAAAAAGTCGAAAATTTGAAAATAATTCGATTTTGTAGTCCTAGAAGATTGACATTTGGCAGAAAGGCAGGGTTTTGTACACAAAGTAAGGAAAAATTAAAAAATCCGTAAATAATAAAAAAAAGTCTAAAAAAAAAAACGAAAAAAAAAACATCGAAAAAAGGAATATAGTTTGATTTATTGGAAATTTCCGGAAATTTTAATTTTGGCTTTCTTTTTATACTAAAAAGTTCTTTTATGTTAAATATCAAGTATCTAGGGCTGCGAGTTATATCTCAGATGCATAGCGCCTATCCTGGAAGCAATTGAGAGTACTTTTGACACTCCCCCTCCCATAATTTAGTGCTTGCCTAGGAACCTGAAATCTCTTTTTATCTACAGTACTTTGCAAACGAAACTAAAGCTTCAATTTTTTGATACCTGTAAATAATAGGGACAGAGTGTGGGCTTAGCGAAAATCAGTGGATGATCTCCAAAAAGAACCCAAAATCAAGAAAAGGAGGGTTACTTACAAAAAGAAGTGAAATCTCATCAAAAAGTCACCTGTAAAAAATGCAGCCAAGTCTCGTAACTCATTTACCGTAAAAAGTACTGAGATCGTATAAAGCCAAGTTTAACTATCTTATTAACTCTGAAATTTTCATTCACAAATCACTCCTAGTCTCTACATCTTTAGTTAATTATTATTTTGTGACTTGGCAATTACGCAGCACAGGGTAGTTATTACACCTTACTATGTTATGGGATGGGATGGGATAATTTAATTAAGGCAAATTATATACGCACAGGGAAGTTATTACACTTTAATATGTTATAGTATTATTTGATTAACTAACTAACTATACATCACATTCTCGTGCTACGTAATTGCCAAGTCACAAAATGATATTTAACTAAAGATTTAGAGACTAGGAGTGATTTGTGAATGAAAATTTCAGAGTTAATAAGATAGTTAAACTTGGCTTTATACGATCTCAGTACTTTTTACGGTAAATGAGTTACGAGACTTGGCTGCATTTTTTACAGGTGACTTTTTGATGAGATCAAAATTTAACAAAAGTACCTTGTACTGGTTGATTCGCGGATCATCTGTACATAAATTATATTGTGTAGTTAAAATTAGCATATTATAAGTTTGTAAATAGCATCATTTATCAGTGGTTTGGGTACGCCTGTGCATGTGCAGTATTTTGAGATTATCTTCCTGCATATTTTGCCAATGTTAGTTATTGAGACTTGTGACCGTTTGTTGTTGAAAATTTTGATTATTTTTGAAACCAAAACTCACTATTCCATAAAATTTTCATTACCTTTTAATCGCGAGTGTACCATATTTTGCATTTGTCGAAAAGCTTTTTAATTTAAAAAAACAGTAAAATTTACTGATATATAACTTGTATTGATTTTTAAGGATACAGCTGTCGCAGATGCACCGGGGTGTCTTTTTAGCGCCAAATTGGCGATTTGACACCTGAGTAACCCGGCAAATTGGCGAGATTTTGCTTTGTATGGCAACCCGTTAGAGCAGTTTGCGTGTGTTTTATATTAAATTAAACATTGTGTATTTTATAATAAATTAAGCATTGTGTATGTTTTATAGTAAAATAATTTAAGTGTCTGTATAATAAAAATTTGTGTGTGTTTTATAATAAAATAAAGTTTTAAAATAAATTAAAACAAACATTCTGTTAAGCAAGCTAGGTCTAAGAAGTACCCGAAAGCAGAACAAAAATCGCGCCAACCCCGGTGCGTCTGCGACAGCTGTTCCTTTTTTAAGTAGTATCAGATGCTAGTACATTGACAATAAGAAAAATTAAACAAATATATATAATTTGTTTAATCTGCTGTCCAACAACCAACACCCGGGATTACTTGTAGATCACCATTATTAAATTAAAGATATTTAAAAAAAAAAAAAACTGTTGTATATTTGTAAACTTTTTAGTTGTGTCCATCCCAAAACTTTCTTCTGTATCATACATGTGAATACTGCACCTCAAAATCCTTGTGACATACACAAATCTACAATTTTAAAGCTACGTTTTTAAAATTTTGTACAGTTTACTCATAGTGCTATTCATACGAGGCGTCAAAGTTGCCGTTACTTTCGGGCGACACCATATTAAACTTATGGCATCAAAATAGTTGTTCGAAAAACAAGCTACTTTTTATTGTCGGAGCAATTTTGTCGCCTGTACTCAGAATCGGTCCCATATCGCGTGGAACAGCCAATCAAATGCGTGGAAATCTGACGAGGGAAATATCTTTCCAGTAACATCCAATGAAATGTTCGTAAAACTGACGAGTCACTTCAATTTTTGTCGCTTCGACTTATCCAGAACTTTTCGGTCGCGCTGTATCTCGCCGTGTAAAGATGATCCCGTCCTTGTGACGTCATAAAAGTCATGAAGCGGCCGTTATTACGTAGGTCGTGGTTGCATATCAATTTCAATATATTTGAAATAGACTAACATCAATAAAGTGCACTACAAATGATTTTTCTCCATAGACCACAATGTATCGCATTCTTTTGAGTGCTCCTGTACACGGATATAAGTGCTACATACTTCATTTTCAATGCCGAACATGCCAGTAAACCTCAATAACATATATCAATTGCATGACAATCCGAGTACATTTACGCAAGTTAAAGCACGGACAGACAGACAAACCGATTTCATTAACACTTTTCAACTTTGTTAGAAAGCAGTGTTGAATTCAGGGGTGACCCGGGGGGGGGGACCTCCTCCCCCCGGAACATTAAAATCACCGCCCCCCCGGAAGATTTGAAATTTTATGCTTTTAACGGTTAAAAAGTGCAATCCCCCTCTTCCCCCTCCGGAGCCACAGAAATCCGGAGAAAAGTGTCTGAATTCAACACTGGTTGGAAAATGGAAAGTGTAAAAAACCATGACCAGAGGAGAATCGAATCAGAAACCTCCAGATTTAAGCGCAGTGCTCTAATCATTCGGCCACCAAGCTCACTTCAAGATTTCAACAAAATATCATTAAAATACGCAAATCAATGTTTCAAATGCAGGCCCTTCAACTCACAGATTAAATATATTCCACCAGATAGGACACTTCCATAAGCTCAATGGTAACCGAATCGCAACTTCAGAGCCCCTAGTGACAACAGTCGCAAACGTTCCGGGCGTGTCGCCACAGGTAGGTATTTCTTATCTTATTTGTATAGTATCTATCTTTTTTTTTATGTAAATGCGTCGCCGCAGTTTGTTATTGTTTGAAACATCAAACATATTTTATTTTATCGTACAAATACTTACAAATATACATATTTACACGAGTTTCTTACAGATTTACACTTTTTTCTTAAATAATTTAAACTGAGAAACTGTCGTGTCGATATTAAATAAACAGAACTGCCAACAGGTACATGTGACCGTGACAATCTGACAGTTTATAGATCGCGCGCGTGTGCGTTAGTTCTTGACTGTGCTCAGTAGTGGCGCTTGTATCGCGCCGGTTCGGGTTTTCGCTCCACTGTCAAATCTGTATGACTATATTTTAATCTGTGCTTCAACTTCACCATTCACAGTATAATCACTCCATATTTTAGTCTCCTTCGTTCGCGCGCCACCTGATCTGCGTCTGTGAACAGAGCCTTAAAAATCCGGATTGAGTGGTTGTTGGTTGCTTTATAGCTGACTCCTTGGCTGATACACTGCTTCTGAAAATTTTACAACACATCTTTCGCAAATCGCAAGATGGTTTCGTTTCTGTGATGTTTGTTACGCACAGGCTTGAAATAATACGTGTGATTGTAAATCCTGTGAAATTACTTTGATTAATTAGGGTTTATTAAAAATTTGGAAGCTGTTACATAATTTTTAAGAATTAACGTTTCTGATATTCTGCATAGATTAGGGTAGGTGGATTTTAATTACTAATCTAGACTTGAATTCTATATGAGTATTACTTGCATTACTCTGTTATTTCTTCATTATTTATATAAGTTTGCTTGGAAATTAATTAATTATTTGATTAATTGTCGTACGAAATGCAAATATAATCGTTGTGCTCTGTAAATCGTACAGTAACTTTTCTTATTTTCCATAATTTTAATATAGAAATGTGTGCCTGTCAGCAGTGGCTTTGTGATGATGGTGAAGTTCTTACATTAATGTAAATTTTATGACCAAATTATTTTTGTCCATACTTTGTCTAAGTTCTGATCTTGCCGTAATTTTAGATATGCTGTCAATAAACATAAAAAAAAAAAAGTATTTATTGAAAAAAACAAAACATTTTACACTAAAATGTTTCATCCCCTCCAAAAAAAATCATTCTTCCTTTTCTTATTACCAGAAAAGAAGCAATTTTTGTTTCTTTTTAAATCAGCTGTTTTGTAAAATCCACATTTTTTAAAAACTTTTCTTCAGGTTTAAGTTCAAATGTATTTCTCAAAATTCTTAATATCTTTCAAATTATCACTCTGTGCATAGTATTAATCATGCTGCTCATATTTTAAAGTGTTACAAGAGCTATCACAAAAGTACAACCATTATACTTCTATTTCCATTAAAATAGAAGTGGAGGCAAACCATAGACAGAAATTAGTTATTACAACAGATGCCTGGTCAATTGTAGTTATAAGCACCGATTTTTGACTTTCAGTACAAAGTTGTAATTATTTACTGTCAATTTAACTGGGTGTGCAGTGCATGTGAAAAATCCTGTATAATGCATTGAAGTACTTTTGCAATTTAAAACCTAACCAATCATTATAATATTAATAATTATAGACCGGAAAATATCCAGTCACTATTCATCACATAACATAGTGACTAAACAACAAAAAACAGGGAACAGATGTGTAAGCAAGCACTAGGCCGGGGTTTTTGCACACTTTCTTTTTCTTGGCTCATACCAGACTGCTGTTTTCTAATAAGCCGCCATCTTGGAATCATGGGAAATACAATATTTATAAATAATGAGGTGTTAGAAAGCACAGGAAAGCACATTTTTATGCTACAATCAAAATATAGCAAAAATACATTTGTTTACAACATAAATTTAATGTAAAATAATGGGTAATCTGCATCATTTCAATCTTTTAAACTGTCCTGCTACATCAAAGTAAACATTTAATGATTCTGATTTCTGAACAACTTTTAGATAAAATCATTGCATCATTTCAATCTTTTAAAGTGCCTTTCTATCTCAGCATAAACATTGCATGATTCGAATTCAGAACAGATGTTGCAGACACACCGCGGTTGGAGTGATTTTATTTTCTTTTTGCCATCTTGGTGAGAAAACCCTGTTTTCGAATACCAGGCCTTGCGTGCTTGTTAATTTTATTATGAAACAATTTTATTGTAAACATACACAATGTTTAATTTAATATGAAACACTCACAATGTTTAATTTAATATAAAACACTGTCAAAAATACAACTGACGCAGTTATTAAAACCTGAGGGCTTAAAGTTATGTTGCCACCCCATGTAAAAAATTTGTCATTTTGGCACCAAGCAGAGATCCGGTGCATCTGCAACATCTGTACCTCGAATTTTAATGTAAGAACTTTTACGTAATGAGTTGGTCCTAATTCTGTAGCAATTTCAAAAATGCACGAAATTCGTTAAAGCTGCGATCACCAACAAATGTATGACCTCTTCATGCCCATGAAAGAAAAAAAAAATCACTGAATACAGCAACCTTGTTGTGTAGAAATCTCAAAAATACACAAAATTCATTACTAAAGCATATTACAGGTGTGCAGATTCACGGTCGCCAGTCGGTTCCACTGAACGGCAGATTTTTACTATATCGAATCTGTGGATTGTCTTCCATAATTCCGCAATATTTTGCACTTTTTTTTTTCTACTGTCCATTATTAAAAATTATGATTGAATATGGATGCCACATTTCTGCTGATCTGCAAATTTCCTGTTTTCTTCTTAAAAAAAAAATAATCTGTTGTCTGCAGAATCAGAAAGAAACCAATAATGTTGCTATGCGCCGTGAATGCTCTGTGGCATCGGCATACCGCAATTAACACACGAAACAGAAAAATTCGTACTGAGAAGAGAATAATTTTGGGTCTCACTCATTTAATTTGTCACTCTAGGATTTTTCAGATATGTTCTTGTTCTTACAGGTAAGCATAGACATGCGATTCTACCACGAATTAGTGCAACACCTCGAATTATCTTTATTTATTTATTTAGATTTCTGCAAAATCAATTCGTCAGTCAGTCATGAAAAGAAATTTGGAATTACCTCAATCAGTTGCAAACTTCGTGAAAACGGTCACGGAAAAATCCCGCAAATTTCGTCGTCCGCTCGCCAAATAAAACCACGAATTTCATCATTGCTCACAAAATACAACCAGAAATTTCGTCAATCGATCGCTAAATAAAACCGCAAGTTTTCTCAATTGGTCTTGGAAATAAAAAGAAAATGTGCATTTCGGCAATTGTTTGAGAGGAAAAAAATTGCGAGTTTGGTCAAACGATCCCGAAATAAAACCGTTAATTTCGTCAGTTGCTCATGGATTAAAACTGAGAATCTCATCAAGCAGTTGCGGGGAAAAAATAACATGAATTTCACCAATCAATCACAGTAAAAATTGTGAATTTTGTCAATTGGCCATGGAAAAAAAATCGTGAATCTCATTAATCAGTTGCTGAAAAAAAAAAAAAACATAAAAGATTCTAATTTTGTCAATTAGTGATCTAAAAAAGCGTGAATTTCGTCAATCAGTTGTGAATAAAATTTGTGAATTTCGTCAATTAGTTGCTGAAAAAAATAGCTAATTTCGTGAAGGAGTCGTGATAATAAAACATGAAAATCAGGGGTCACTCACAAAAATTTTAATTTATTATCACCATAGGGACTTAAAAAAGTCCCCTTGCCAACAAAAGTTGCAACGAGACTTATAGTGTTCGATCTTTCTTCATCATCCCTGAATGTCAGAAACTGTTAAAATTATTTTATTGAAATCTAAAACTTAAAAGAAATAAATCTCTATATTTTTAGTTTTATAAACACATTTTTTGATGCAAATCCCCATGTTGAGCAGCGTTTATTTTCAGCTATGAAAAGTACTTTTGGGAAAAAAAAGTTTATAGAACATAGAACAAAAACCTTTAGAGAATCATTAATTCATAAAATGTTCAGGCTGTACAGTACAAACATTTATTCCTACAAACTGTATACCATTATGATAGGAAAATTATATAAAATCCCGTCGTCCAAATTTAATGAAGAAAAAATTGTTTTTATGTTTGTTTCACAATGTGGCCACTGGATTTTTTGGGTTTAGAAGCCACTGGCTCCTTCCAGATTTTGGGAATCTGCACCTATAACGCATATACAAGCGCTTCATGGCCTTGAAAAATAAATAAATAAAACACTGGACCTTGTTGTGTCGCAATCTTAGAAATACAAGCAAAAATACAAAACATTTATTTACATTTATGTATGTTATTAAAACATATTACACAATTTTAAAACATTTAAAAGAATTTAGAGTTCTACAAGATCTTGGAATCGTGGAAAGTACAATATTTATGCATGATTTGAAGTATTAGAAAATACCCGGAAGTAGTGATAGAAATTAGGAAATGAAAAATAGGTATAAAATAATGCCTACTGTGAATTTCTTAGATGTCAAATTAAAATTTCTAGTTGCAATTTGTAAAATTCATTTTTAACATAACTGTATCATTATAATGCTACTTTATACAGAAAAGCACAAACATTTTCTCACGAGGTCCTTTTTTGTGCGTGAACATTTAACATTTGTTTATACTTGTGAAAAATCACATCATAATTTTGTCAGTATGAAATTAGCAAACAATCAGGTTCCTGCTTAGACTAAACATTTTATCTGGGCCCTGTTTTAATGAACAAATATATATACAGTATAGAACCATTTATCCAGAATTTTCGGGGCCAGGTGTATTCTGCGTAACTGGTTGGACACTAAAACAGCATCCATTTAATGAGATTTGTAAAATATATGTGGCTGTAACATTGTTACTGATTTCAAATTATTAGATTACTCTGATTAAGGCTCAGATCCTATCAAGATCAAAGATTAATCAGAGTTTGAAAGAAGGCAATTTCTGGCAATACCTTGGAAACAATAATACTGCATAAAACTCAATATCTACTAAATAGGCTTTCATTTCAAATCCAAGATATTGATCAAGTTGTACAATACATGCGGTAATCTATCAAGCAATGCACATGTCCAACTGGAACTGCATGGAACTTTTTTCTGGAAAGTCTCTGAAATCAGTCAGTTGGAAATATCATTCCGGATAACTGGTTTTAGGGTTATCTGGATTCTGGATAAATGCTTCCATACTGTAAATACTTTAGGTATATAAATTGAAATATACAGAATAGTAATATATTGCTTTTTATAAATGCTTAATATTTAGGTTAGGCAATTTTTAAAACTGCAGTATACCAGCATCAGAGA
Source organism: Maratus michaelseni (assembly GCA_963931845.1). Taxonomy (NCBI): domain Eukaryota; kingdom Metazoa; phylum Arthropoda; class Arachnida; order Araneae; family Salticidae; genus Maratus; species Maratus michaelseni. The sequence goes on from OZ007589.1 coordinate 317,900,450, forward strand.
TTGACTTTCTGATCATGGAAACTGATTTTTGATAATTATATTAGGTAATGAGTAATCTTGTGTTTAAATTTTTGTATGGATTAACAAAAGACTTTGCATTTGGCAAACATCACTCAGACTTTGCCTTAAAACCTTTACTATATGTGTTTGTGTATTGTAATACTTTTCCATACAAATATAAATTAACATAAAGTTTATTATTTGCAAATATATTAATGTGGAAAATGCTAGTATGTAAATTCATTTTGAATTTATCCTAAAATTTTTCTTATTGTTTAAGCGGAAAATAATATAAATTTGTCATATTATCTGTAAGTTTTATTTAAAATTAAGATTCTGTTAATTTTTTTTCAGTTTATTACTGATATCAAGATGAATAACTATAGTGATCCAGAATATGCTACTCTGGGAGCTGAGTTTGGTTCCTCTTTCTCAGAAAAGAACATTCGAATGGGTAAGTATTTTTTTTCTTCTCCTGTGTGTTTAACATATTATTCAAAGGAAAAATAATTTTGTTTTAAATATAATTATTAAAAGAGAAATTTTTTAACTTGTTATTTGCTATAGGATCTGGTGGGGTAAAATGGATAATTAAAATATATTGTTTATAATTTCCTAATTTTTAATGTTTTGTGGACTATAATAATTTGATGGTTTAACTTTATTTCTTTTAAGAGATTTTAACAAGTTTATTTATATGTGAGTGGCAACATTTCAGAACTCTAGTTGAATTCATGCTAAATGCTGTATTTATAAACTTCTAATTGCAGATCTTGATATTTTAAAAAAATCATACCCTGTTACCATGTTTTCGGTAATACCCGCCGTACCCATCGTAAGCGTCGCATCTATGAAAATCTGTTTAAGAAATAAAGTATATCCCCACATATGCGCCGCATCTATGAAAATCTTTTTTTTTTTTTTTTAAGTATAGCCATGTAAGCACTGCACCCAAGAAGCTCATATTTATTGGTAAATATTTTCACTTAAACGCCACACAAAAAGGAATTAAACTAGTAATTAAATACATAAAGAAATATTGTATTATCATTATCGTATTACATATGAATATTTTAACTTTAAATGCCGGAAAAATAAATATATAGAAGAATATCGTTTGGTGACTTTTCCGTAACCATGTCAGCACTGTTTTGTAAAAGGGGTGTTGGGGAGAGATTCCGTTTGACAAAAGACATGTTAAAATTGCTAAGACAATTGCATATGAACTATGAAATGAACAGTTATCTGGACGAATCACGGTGCAGCATAATTCATAAAAAGTACAGCGTCACGCAACTGCGGAGCATCAGCGCCACCTATATGCCCTGCAAACACACCACCTATACGCCCTGCAAAAACAACTTATCACAGGATGAAGTAATCGTGAGACATCTAAACTTAGAAAAAGTGTTGGCGAAAAGGTAAACAAGCAATGCCGTCTAAACAAAAGTACGTTCTCTGAAAGGGTGTATGAACACATAGTTTAGGAGGACAATATTTGAGAAAATGGTAAGCTAAACTTACCGCTAAAACAAAATATTTCCAACATTATCGAAAAAGGTCGCGACAGCTCTATATCCATTCTAATATCCCGAGGATACAGTGCTTATTGATGGGTGCACAGAAAACATAATCATTTTTAATTTGACAGCTGCTGAGATCAATATTTTTCACCCTACTGATTGTTCAAAAATAAACAAATGACCTTTCACGGACATCCGAAGTTGGGAGACGTTTTCTAATGTTTTGGTAAAAATTTGAGAGCATGTGACAGTTGATCAAAAATGGAATTGTAAGATATCGGTATGGAAAAAAAAAAACAAGTATTATAAGACATCCCTATGAAGAAAAAAAAAATCACTGTATCCGCCACCCTGGCGTAAGAGCCGCACTTAGAATATTTTATACTTTTAAACTCGTATGCGGGCTCATACGCCCAAAAATACGGTACAATATACAGATTCTTTGCACATCTCTGCAACCTTGCAACTTTACACACACACACAAAAAAAAAAAAAAAAAAAAAAAATTATTTTAAATATTTTAATGGAATAAAATGGTTACAGAGCCATCCTTAGCGAAAGCTAGAGCTCCTATAATACAGGCTGAATCATACCGCCATTTAATAACCCAACGGACCAAAAACCAAGCTAAAACCGGTTAGCTTACCGAACCGTACTAGTGGACGGCGAGTGACAGTAACAGGGACGGTAAACACCTGCTCAGGCGGTTTCCTAATACTGAGCTAGGTTGCAATATGGCAGTTATTTTGGGCAACAGAATGGATATGCGTCAGCTCCCCTTAGCGAAAGCGAGGCCGAGTGCAAGAACTTTTGCGAGGCCCTTCACTTCCAAACTATAGTTAATCCCTCAAATTCCTACAAATATTGATCATTTAGTTATTTTTTTAATTAATTATTTTTTTTATTTAATAGCATACCATCCCTGATTAAATAAAGTAAAGGTAACTATTCGGAAATTCTGGTAAATGTGATGAATAAAAAAATCCACTAAATTGGCAACACTTCTTGCCACAATGCAATCACCTTTTGAAAAAGCTCGCATGACATACACAGTGGCGCACCAATGATTATGCATTTTTGGGGAGTAGGTATAGTATGTTATAGTAGAGTAGAGATTTATACAGACTCAGGCCAATTTTCTTTCATAATTCTCGGACTGGAATAAAATCATATTAAAAAAATCGAATTATGATCGACATTAATTTGCACAGAAAACGAAACATAATTGTAAAAAATATGGGTATTTACAACTCATTCCAATCATTAGTTTTCGAGATATAGATAAATTTTACTTTTTGATGGCCTAATGAGACTGGCTTCTGTTATCATCAAACCATTCACTTAAAAAATACAGTGAAACTCATTTAAGATACGAATTATCTTCCGTCCCTTGAAAAATGCCTACCTGTGTAAAATTACCCGCTTAATATACGTACGCATAAGATACGATCCCGCTTAATATACGAAGAAAATTTGTCCCTTGATGTAAAAAAACCCACTTAATATACGAAATGGTGCTTATATAATCCGTTTATCACGTGTCTTTAGGACAGAATAGCTAAAAAGAGCAACTGAATTGTGCTCGAGTCTTTCTCTTGGCGGTTTTGTCCCCCCCACCCTCACCCCCCTACCCGTTTCTTCTTCACCTAAGTTCGAAGTCCCTATGGAAGGTTCGGGAAAGTTCTCCTTTACGTCATAATCACGTGATGTGACGCAACTCCATACCATGCCTCCACAGCGTTTTCCGATCTAGGGAAACTCAAGCCTATTTAGGGAATTCCTTCTTATTTCTAGGGAATTTTTAGAAGATAGCAATATTTTCTCGAAATCTAATGGAAAAAAAAGGATTTTTTTTTAGACTTCAGTGTTTTTCTGGCAATGAACGTGATAGATGGAAGAGGAAGTAAAGGGATGGGCAGTGGGGAGAAATTGTCTTTCTTTCGCTAACAGAGGGTGGGGGGGGGGGGGGTGTTTTTCTATAGCACAAACCGGTGCTCATGAATCTCGTATGTGATTCAGCCAAGTCGTTACAGCCAATCAAAATGCAGAATTTCTTCCATGTCACGTGACTTTAGAATCTAGGGAATTTTTATTCCGTAGTCTAGGGAAAAAGGTAAAATCTATCTGAGAACACTGTGTCTTCGAAACCTCTGTACCGGTAAAGCTGTCGAAAGGTCATTGCGTAAATCTAGTCTTTTGTTTATCCGCTGAATAGTAATAGGAGTAAATAATGGATGAGCAACTTAAAGTAAAAAGAAAAGCACTTTCTTTGACTGAAAAATTGGATGTCTTAAGGAAATACGACGCTGAGAATGTGATAAACAAGACAGTCTTTGCCAAATCTGTGGGAATCCACGAGTCAACTCTTTGAGCTCTGTTAAAAAATAGACAGAAACTGGAAAGCAGTGCATCAGCTGGTGGCTCTGGCAGAAAGATAATTAAGGTGGCAAAATTTGAAGAATTGGAGAAGATTTTATTTGAGTGGTTCACCCAAACCCGATCGATGAACATCCCAACTAATGGATAATTGATTAAGGAAAAGGCCTGCTAAATTGCTACATGTCTTGGAGTGGATTTCACGCCTAGCAACGGTTAGCTAGACCACTTCAGACAAAGATACGGCATAGTTTATAGGAAGGTATGCGGAGAGTCGACAGCTGTGAATGTAGATGATGTCAATTGTTGGAAAAATAACGTGTTTGCGCCGCTATTGACAAAGTACTCAAGATGCAATATTTACAATGTTGACGAGATGGGCCTTTTTTAAAAATTAATGCCTGATAAAACTATGGCGTTTAAGGGTGAGAAATGTTCTGGAGGCAAACTTAGCAAATAACGTATAACTGTTCTTGTTGGTTCAAATATGAGCGGAACGGATAAATTAAAACCCTTCGTCATCGGCAAATCGCAGAATCCTCGCTGCTTTAAAAATGCTAGAAATCTGCCCTGCGATTATGAAAGTCAAGCCAAAGCATGGATGACAGGCGATATATTCGTTAAGTGGATCCGCAAGTTCGATGAACGAATGAAGAAAGAGTCCAGGAAAGTATTGTGTCTCGCCGACAACTGTCCCGCCCATCCCAAGGATATCCCCGGTTTACAAAACGTCGAACTAGTCTTTTTACCCCCTAATGTAACTAGCGTTGTTCAACCCATGGATCAGGGCATAATTCATGTTCTCAAAATGAAATACAAAAGTCGTGTAGTTGTACGTCATCTACACCAAATAGATCATCGTGAAAAGGATCTGTCCTGCCTAACCTGTAAGCCTATTAACCTCTTGGACGCCATGTATTTCCTGAGAGTGTCCTAGGAAGACGTAACACCAACCACCATTGAGAACTGTTTCTGTAAAGCCTTTGACGTCGACAGCACTTTTCAAAACGTTGACATCGCAGAAGAGGAGCCGTATCAAGAAGAATGCGAAGATTGGGACTCATTTGTCAATATTGACGATCAGCTTGTAACAAGTGAAGTTCGTTCTATCCCGTATATAATCGCGGATGTCAAAAGTTCCGATGAACCAAGGACCAAGGCCTTCAGAAGAAGCAGAAGACGACGCCGATGAAGAAACTGATGTGCCAGCGATACCATCATTCGCATCTGTAATGAGCTCGCTCAGCTTAATTCGACAGTACGCCTCTTCGATAGATGCTGGTCCCTACGTCGAAGATTTTTTCTACCCCATCAACAAGGCAGAAAGCTTCGTGGTAAAATCTCGCCCTAAGTTGCACCAAACTAAGGTAAATGACTTTTATTTCAACAAATTAAAACTACTTCACGTACTTTAATTTAGATAATGTAACAATTATTGTTCCTGGCATACATTTAGTTTGTCTTTCTAAAAGTAATTATGCAAATTTATTATTTTTCCTGCTTAAGTATGTAGTGTATTTCAGTTGTTGTTTTCTAAAGATTAACAAAAATTTCGTTTTATTGTCTTTTTTTAATTTGGCATTTTAATTTTGTTATTGTACAAACGTGACTCAATAAAATTTTGGAGAAAAATAGAGTAATTCTTTATTTCAAAATCTTAAACTCAAATTTTCTATAATATCTAAAAATTGTTAGAAATGGGTAAAATGAGAGTTATAAATGGTTAAAATACGTTAATAACAACGTGCACTGTCTTTGTATGCATTATTACTCGAGAATCTATGAAATCCGGATAAGATACGATCCCGCTTAAGATACGAAATGCTCTCGGTCCCTTGATTCGTATCTTAAACGAGTTTCACTGTATATAGAAGTTAACCGGAAAAAATATATTATGGTATTTTATTACATATAAAGTGAGTTTGGTGTACACTAAAAAATTCTGTATAATTTTTCTAGTAACTAATTGAATGTTCTCAAAACATCTTGTAAGATATTTTTATTTTTCTAAATTTATGGATAATCACATAACTCGTTTACTTTTATAATTTCTATGAAGATTTAAGAAAAAATATATAAACAATGCTTTCTTTCAAGCTGCCTTAATTAAAAATCATGCGTCAAGCATAGATTATGTAACACTTTCCAACGCTTCCAAAATAATTTTACAAATCATACCGTTTAATAAGCTAAAAGATAACATCTCAGTAATCCGAATACTTTTATTCAGCCCTGTATAGGATCTATAGATTTGTATATATACTACATAGGATGTTAAATTTTAGTTCAGTTAGGAAACGCGTAGCACAGTTTCAAATTCTCCGTCTGGAGTTAAATAATACAGAAATGTGTTCGCGAACTTTTGTGCGTCCCTGTAAATGAACGATGACTGCTGTACACACACTATTCTGCAGTAAGCCTCTTGAAATACACCTTAGTGATATATATAAATTTCAATGCGTTTAAAATAGGGAAACATTATTTAAATAAACCGCAGACGATTTTTCTCCATAGACGTAATGTAACAGAATTCTTTTGACTGTCCCTGTAAATTAACTATAAGTGCTATGCACACCCTATTCCATATTAAGCTTCTTCTAATGCACCTTAGTGATATATATAAATTTCAATGCGTTTAAAATAGTGAAACATTATTTAAATAAACCGTCAATGATTTTTCCCCATAGACCGCAATGTAACGGAATTCTTTTGAGTGTCCCTGTAAAAAAACTATCAGTGCTACACACTTCCGTTGAAATAGGGAACATGCTATAGATAACGACTATAACATATAAAAATTGCAGAGCAATCCGAGCATATTTACGGGAGTTAGAGCACGGACAGACGGCCATACGGCCAGACGGCCATACGGCCAGACAAACCGAAGTCATAAACACTTTTCAACTAGGTTGGAAAGTGTTAAAAATATGATATCAAAAGTGGGTGTTACCATTTGAAAATTTAAAGTTGACGCACTTTTTAATATGTAGACATGGCAGAGTTCTACTTGGATACAAAAATAAAAGTTTTGGCAGCAGTTGATGAAAAATTTATGCTTAAATCTGAAATTGCTAAAACATTTAGCATGCACTTTATTTACGATTATTAAAAATTGATTTGATTTTGAGGGCCGGAGAAATTGGAGTTTCTGCTTCTCGTAGTCAATTGCAAGCAGGAAAATTCAGCAATTAGAGAAAGCATTGCATAAATGGCTAAAATTTATGCCGATGCCTAATGTAAAAAGTGTTCAAATGCTATTGACACTTTAAAACATTTTTTTTTAGACAAGAAAACACAGAAAATTATTTATTTCTGAGATGGAAAATTTTGTTTTTAGAAAATATCAAATGACAAAACAACAAACAACAATGTTAAATTATTTTTCTAGAAAACAAATGCCAATACGAATGTAACTTTTTGTGTGTGTGTGTGTGTGTGTTTGTTTTAACATTTACTTTAAATTTTATTTTGGAAATATCTAATCACTCTCTTATATTGATTTTTTATAATTTTTCACTGTCAATGTTTATTTGATACGAAAGTAAGCAAAATTTTTTAATAATATTGGGAATGGGGGGGGGGGGGGGTTCGTTCACTTTCAATATAGCGACCTCCCATTATAATGATTCTTTTCTTTGATGTGCAAGGTGTCGTTATTACGAGTGTCGACTGCATCTCTTCAAAAGATTATTTTTGTAGAAAATAAATGCTAATATGCATGTAACTCTTTTTTGTGATTTAGCATTTATTTTAAATTTTATTTTAGAAATACAAAAAGAATCATCAGATTTTTTTTTTCCTATTAAATGTGATACAAGCTTACTATTATTACAAGTTTATTGTACTTTTACACTTTTGAGGAGTTCAGCTTATAAATAATTATTTAAAGCTTCTTTCATTTATTTAATAAATAAGCAAAATATCTTTAGAAATATTGCAATTTATGTTTATCTCTTGGACTTTAATATTTTTCACATCATTTTAAAAAAATCATTTGACTAAAATCACTGCTTTTAATCAGCTGATTCAAATTGTTGACACTCTGTGAAATTTTTTGGGATTAAAAGATGCTTTTTCGCAAAACTATGCGATATGCTTTTTGCTTGATACTGTATTGTTACAGAACAACTGAAGTTTTAATTTGATAAATATAAAACATAAGATTGCATGGTTATAGTTGCAATGAGGTTTGTTAGAATAACAATAAAAAAATCACAATTTTTGGTTAAGAAATGAGCAACATTTTTTTTTTCTTATGCTCTGGGCATTTTCTCAGCGACATGTAAAATAAAGATGATTAAAGATTTAAAATACTATGGTAATAAACTTTTAAAAATTATTATACATAAGAATGATTTGGGACCGGGAAAAATAGATGTACAACAATGCTATAAAACAGAAATTGTTAAAAATATGTAACTGTACATGTAAAAAAGCTTGAAAATTTTAAAGCCTATTTTCCCTTCCTGTATGTTTTTCCCTAATGTATATAATAATCTCCAAGGATTTAAAGTTTAATTATATATTTATTCTACTTTATTTTTACAGCTTTTATTCGGAAAGTTTATGCTATCTTAATGGTGCAGCTTGCTATAACAGTTGGTTTCATTTGCCTCTTTTTATACAGGTAAAATTTTAATTTATTATCTCATCTGCATTATTGGTTTAACGCATTTTTGAATAGGTGACATTTAATGATTAAATATTATCAGTAATTAAAAAAGTATCTTAAATTTTGCTTCAAATATTTTTATTTAATTTAATCTTTTAAATCTTTCTAATATAATTTTTTTTTCAACTAATAAAATCAATGTTTTACCAGCAGAACAGAGAAATTAATGTTAATGTATTTTTATACAGTGTTGTCTTGTTTAAAACTTTTTGTTTAAAATGGGTGTTTTAAACACATTTAAAATAGGGATGTGCCAAATAATGTTTTTGGCTGAATACCAAATATTCGGCACACAGGTATACCGAATATTTGGCCAACCGAATAGTAACTACTCAGCCAAATACTCCTTGATTTCAGGGTTTAAAGATATTAAAAAGTTAATTTTAAAACCCACCCAAAAAAAAAAAAAAAAAAAAAAAAACTGCTTTGAGTTGTTATTTAAGAAGAGGGACAATCGTAAATCCCTTTTTAATGAATACAACTTTAAACTTCATAGCTTCTGTGAATTAAAATAAATGAATATATATATTTTTTATATTCTAAAAAAAATATTTTAAAACTGAAGAAAAAATTTGAGGGAATTACAAGGAAAATTTTGCAGTCCATGTTTATTTGTGAGGAAGGCAAGGGACTAAAGTTTAAAAATAAACACTTTTTAAGTAATTTGTATATAATAATAAATTATTAATTAATTAGTGTTGTCGTTTAAGGTTTTATTATTCTTGTTTTATTCTTGGCTGAGGTTTATGAACATCTTATTATACAAGAAAGAAAAAATACTGTAAATTAAAAAGAAAAAAAAAATTCAACCCTGTTTTTATTATTAGGAAAGCTTTCCCCCTTACTGCATCCTTCAGACCCCAACCGTTTAGCCTTACGACCAATTTATGTGATGTGATATTCCCCCTTATTCATCCATTGGTAAGAACAGCCTTAAACAGGGTTCCTACGCGACTGGAAAATATGGAAAACAGGGAATTGTCAGGGAAAATTACAAGTGCTCAAAAAGTCAGGGAAAATGGCATTTTTTCCCTAAAACCTGGAAAAGCCAGGAATTAAAAAAAATATTATATGCTATCATGTGTCAAGATTCTTCCAAGTTCTGAATTCAGTCTGCAAAAAATTCAGATTTTTTTACTACAAAGTAGTATTTTTGCTATATTCATATTTTGAACATAATGATGTTTTAGCCATACAAATTTGTTGCTAAATAGGTGATACTTCTGCGAAAGAAATATGGAGCTATGTGAAGGTAGCTAGGATCAGATATCATGAATATTTAAATAAGAAAAAGAAAATTCTAAAGCAAGCAAAAAAGAAAAGCTATAGCTAATATTAAATTGTTAAAAGACAAAAAATTAAAAGTTACATAACAAACTGTTTCTGAAACAACACAAAAAAGTGACATGGTAGTAGATATGTCAAAAAATATTTGAATGGTTGATATGTAAAATTTAATTATAACAATAAAATGTTACTTTGAATGCATCCAAATTGTATATTTTAAATTGATTTTCGTTTTTTATATTTTAAATATCAAAAAATAGATTTTTAGTTTCAATTTTATGGATTACTTTTATTTTCAGAGGTATATTTAATCATTAAGATCTAGAATTGCTAATCGTATTTCTAAAAATGTCGTGAATTGAGGGAATGAATTGTAGGAAAAATGGTCTGGAAAAAACCTGGAAAAGTCAGGGAATTTTGTTATTTAAATAGAGTATGAACCCTGTTAAATCTCTTTAAAATAATCTGATTTAGTATACTTTGATAACAGTTGCAAGAATGTGCATTAAATTTGAAACTTTTGTTTAAAATTCAAACTTATTTTCATGGAGTTATTTGGTTGAATTTCAAGTTATTCAAAATGCTCACATAGTCTGTAAAATCTCTCTATTAAATAAAAACTCTGTTTCTTCTAAAGAAAAAGAATTGATTACAAACATTGGTACTTTTCGGTTAGCTGGGTGCCAGTGATATATATGCATATATATATATACACACATATACATATATGTATGTGTATATATATACATATATATGTATAAACATATGTATTTATATATGTACATATATCATTGGCACCCGGCTAACCGAAAAGTACCCAAATATTTACCCAGTCATGTTCAAACTAGTCTAAAATTTTACTCTAAGTGATTGCACACTTCGCCACTGACTTGATTGTGTTTGAATTGCACAAATGATTTATTGAGTTTTGAACATTCTGGACAACTTTTTCTTTGAATCATAATATAAAGAAAAGTTGATTAGATGATTTATAAAAATTTTCTTTTGCTGTTCAAATTATAAGCATTTACTTATAATGCACAGTGTAAATTTGATGTTTTGTGGGAGTGGATGCGATAAGGAATAAAGCATCATATGTTTGGTAATAGCTGATAAACTGATCTGCCTCATGGATTTCATTAATGAAAAACAAGACTACATTGTTGCATAGTTACAATTGGTGTATATTCAAATGAATAACTATATAAAAATAATGTCCTTAGTAGTCCAATAAACTGGGGGGGGGGGGGACTTTTAAAATAAAGTTTTTGAAACACTTTTTCATACTGTCCCCCTGTTAAATAATAAAAAAGCTTATTTTACTGATATTGTTACAGTAATTTTTTCCGTCAAGTTTTGACGGGTTCCATCTAGTATATTATAAAATTAATAACTTAATGTTTTTTAAACATTGAAGTGTAATGTTTTTGAACTAACTGTATAGTTTTGTAAATTAAATTTTGATCAGCATATCTATATAAATGGATATGGAATGTTAATTCAATTTTTGTTGCTGTTAATGTGATGTTTTAAGTTGTATCTTTTTGTTTTCATTCATATTTATTTTTTGAAATTTATTTTAATTTTAATTCAAGTCAATTATTTGTTTAAATTTTAAAATATTTATCCCCTTTCCTCCCCCTTTTTTTTCTTTTTAATGTAGTGAGCCTGTTCGGAATTTTTCAGCAGAAAATCCATCAGTGATGATTGTTGGAATGTAAGTATAATCTGTTTCATAATTAAATCTAAAAGTTGTCTTACTAGTACAGATAATTCTTTTTTTTTTTTTTTTGTTGAAAACAGATTAGTTATAAAAATTATAAAGAGTTTAATTTATATGATTATAATCTAGTATATGTACATGATTATAATCTAGTATATGTACGTCTGTATGTATTTCACATATACTCTACCAAGAATTGTGAACTGAAAAATAGCATCAATTATTTGTCAGAGTCTAAAGAGTTGCTCTTGAAATTTAAAAATTTAAATTAATTTCTGACACATTAATAATAACTGCCTAGTCCTTAATAGGCCAGTTTTTTTATGAATTTCAATTTTTACATAGTTAAGATTATATATATATATATATTATCTCTTTGGAGATTTAAGTAGAATGATACATGAACTTGATATGTTTTTTGAAATTCATAGATATTATATATATATATATGAAAGGATAAAAGCTAAACCCCTTTTTAAAATGCAAAATCCCTTTTTGCCCCTTTTAAAATTTTAAATTACCGTTTTAAAAATAGAAATTTAAATCAAAACTTTTTAAATGCTTTAATAATTGTGTTTCAATTGATTGAAATTCACGTTGCCCCTGTTAAATTAGTTTTCCTGCATCGCATCTTATAACTTTCAAAGATCGTTTTCTGACTCTTCATAAGAATATTTGTGCTGACGCTAACGCAATTTTAAAGTGTTGCTGCATCCTATCGGCCGATGGAGCCAACGCCTTTATTCCGCACAATCAATCACTCAGCTCGCGGCCAATTAAAATTAAAAATACGCCTCTTTTGACTTTGACGACCTCTAGCAGAAATAATGCAAAACCTCATATTTATACCATTGCACTGCTATCAGGAGCGAACTTTTTACGATTTCCCTCATCTAAACAAATCCACGCCAATCTGCTCTCTCGGAATTGCCTCGCGATGGACGAACCTTCGATGTCCAGACAGACTTAAAAAGCAGCTCTCACGCCAATATGGGCCTGGTTTAAAAGGAATCATGTAAGAAAAAGAAATAAACCAGGTTCCGTAATAAACTGCGTCTTCATTTAAACAGAAATACATTCACTCGGAATTTAACCGAATCCCGCTTACGGCCCAGGACTACACGAACATGCAAGGGAATCAGAATACGCGCTTTGACGTACGGAGCCGCCATCAGTCCGCTCAGCCACCGGCCCGGACCAGCGCCCAACCACCGACGGAGTCCCGCTTCGTTTCATATATATATATATATACAGTAGAAGATCTTTATAACGCAAACCTAAAAACACGAGGTTGTGCGTTAAATGGAATTTTGTGTTATATAGATCACATTTCACACATCATTAAATGAAGCTTGTAAAACATGGCCAAATATATGTGAAACATACCAAAATACATTATAGTATCTTTATATTGCAATCTTTATTACCAGGAGTTGTGCAGATAATTTTTTGCATAATATAGATCATTCCACACATTGTTAAATTTACTTTATAAACATCGTCCAAACATACCTGTATCAAATCATAGCAATTTTTTCAGCAATTAGCTCTGAATTAAGGAGATAAAGTTGAACTAATGTATCAAATTTAGTCCTCTAGAGAATAGCAACTATTTATAATGTGAAAATACAGGTGTTTCTTAATTGAAAATTCATTGTTTACATTTGAGAAGTTGTGCGTTATATGGAGAATTGCGTTATATAGGATTGTGTTATAAAGATCTTCTACTGTATGTATGTATATACAGTGTCTCACAAAAGTGATGGGACACTTGTGCTTTATAAAAAGAAACTGCAATAAAATAAATAAACAAACATGTGCAAAAATTTTTTGGGTGTGTTTCATATTTAAAGTTAGTAACAATTATTACATAACATACATTTTGTCAAAATATTAAAATATTAATTTAGTAAAAATACAATTGTTCAGAACGGAGCAAAAAATGGCTCACATAAGTGATGGGACACTTACTTTTCCATCAAATATTTATCCAAAAATTTTACTTTTTAAAAAGTTTTAATATTTTGTTGGATTTCCTTTTACTTTTAAAACATGATTTAATCTTTTTGGGATGGATTCGACTAATTTTTTTGTGATTTCTGGAGTGATTTTACCCCATTCTTCTTGAAGCACCGATTTTAGTTGTTGTTTTGAAGAAATTGTGTGTTTGCGAATTCTTGATTCCAATTCTTGCCAAATATTCTCTATGGGATTTAAGTCTGGAGATTGTGGTGGTGTTTTTATTATTTCAGGACAGTTATATAGCAGCCAGAGTCTAACGTTCAGAGCAGTGTGCTTGGGGTCATTGTCCTGGTAGAATTTAAAATCGTTATGAAGGTTCAATTTTCGTGCTGAAGATTTCAAATTTTGCTTTAAAATATCAATATACTTGTACTGATCCATTATACTGTCGATAAAAACAAGATTACTAACTCCAGCGGACGACATACACCCCCATACCATAACTCCTCCTCCACCATCTTTTACTGTTGGTACCAAGTTCTGTTTGCGAAATTCTTCCCTGGGTTTTCTCCACACCAAGATTCTACCGTCAGAACCAAATATATTAAATTTACTCTCATCAGCAAATATAACTTTATTCCAGTAATCAGAATTCTTATTTATGTTGGATTTTGCGAAAGCTAGTCTGATTTTTCTATTCTTTTCACTTACGAAGAATTTTTTCCTGGCTACTCTATCGTGATATCCAGCAGATCGAATTACCCTTCTAATAGTCTCAGGATTAACAATTATTCCATATAATGCTTGTAAATCAGCAGCAACTTTTGAAGCACTAATTCTTGGATTTTTTTTAATATTTCGAACGATAATTCGCTTTATTCCATTGGATAGCTTTGATGGTCGGCCAGGTCTTCTTTTATCCTGAATCATATGATTCTTTTTATATCGTTTAATGATATTGAAAACTGTTGAACGACTCAAGTTAACTGTTTCAGCAGTTTTTCTAATAGATTTTCCACGTTCAATATGCAAATTAATAACTAATTTTCGAATTTCAGGCGAAGTTTCTTTTCGTTTAGCATTCATGGCTACACAGAGCTAAAAAACACAAAAATTCCAAAACAAACTGGAGAGAAATACTGCAGACGATTTTATAAATTATTGCCAATTGCTTTTAAGTAAAAATAAAACCCCAAAAAATATTTTTATTGCTTATTTCAGACGATTTTTGTTGCATATATAATGGTGTCCCATCACTTATGTGAGCTATTTTTTGCTCCGTTCTAAACATTTGTATTTTTATTAAATTAATATTTTAATATTTTGACAAAATGTATGTTATGTAATAATCTTTACTAAATTTAAGTATGAAACACACCCACAAAAAAATGTGTACATGTTTTTTTAATTTATTTGATTAGTTTCCTTTTGTAAAGCACAAGTGTCCCATCACTTATGTGAGACACTGTATATATATCATCATCATTATCAACCATTTTCAATCCACTGTTGGATGATGCCTCCCCCAGATTTTTCCATTGTTGCCTGTCTAGTGTTTTAGTCATCCATTTAACACCGGCCACTTTTCTGGTTTCGTCACTCCATCTTACTTGAGGTAGTCTTCTTGGTCATTTTACATCTCTGGGATACCATTGTAGAGTGTTTGTGCTCCATCTATTGTCTTGTCTTCTTGCAATGTGCCCAGCCCATTTCCATTTTAGCGTTTAATTCTCTCAATGATCTCAAAAACTTTCGTCTGACTTCTTATCAAAGTTATTCTCTTTCTGTCTCTTCTGGTTATGCCTAGCATACATCTTTCCATACTTCGCTTGTTGTTTGTAATCTTTGTACCATCCGTTTTGTTAGCATCCATGTTTCTACTCCATAAGTTAGTGCAGGAAAAACCCATTGGTTAAACACCTTTCTTTTCAAACAAAGAGGCATGTTACACTTCAAAATGATATTGTTCTTCCCAAAAGTACTCCATCCATTTCTTATTCTTCTATTGATTTCATTCATGATACGGTTGTCTGATGATATTTCTTGTCCAAGGTACACATAACTTTGCACATCTTTAATCTTAGTGTTGTTGTAGACGAATTTCTTTTTTGATGAAAATGAATTGAACATCATCTTAGTCTTTTCCAAATTTATTTTTAATCCCACATTAATACTAGCTTCTGCCAAATATTTTAGCATATTTTCCAATTCTTCAGGGTATTAACTGAAAATTAAAATGTCATCAGCAAACCGGAGATGGCCTAAATATTCTCCATTTATTCTAATCACTTTGTTTTCCCAATCCAGCTTCTTGAAAATATTTGCTAAGACAGAAGTAAAAAGCTTAGGCCAAATGGTGTCTCCTTGTCTTACTCCTTTTCCAAGCTTGATCTTCGCTTTTCCTTTGCCCAAACGGATGGTGGCAGTTGCTTTCTTGTAAATCTTTATGATATTGATGTAAGGTTTGTCTATACCCATGTCCTCCAGAAAATCAACTACTGCAGATGTGTAGACAGAATCAAATGGTTTTTCATAATCAATAAAGGCAAGGCAGAGAGGTTAAGTTTCCTTACTGTTTGAATATGATCCATTGTGCTAAATCCACTTCGGAATCCTGCTTGTTCTCTATGTTGAGCTGAGTCCAGAGCTGATTCAAGTCTTGTCGTTAAAACTTTGGTGAAAATTTTATAAATTACTGACAGTAAGCTGATTAGACGGTAGTTTTTAATGTTTTCCTTCTCTCCTTTCTTGTAAAATAGCACCATCGCAGCATTATTCTAATCTTTGGCTGTTGGTATGCATATGGAAATGGGGCACAGGATGATCAAAAACCAAGTCTGTTGGGCCAAACCCCATTGTAATCCGGCCCATAGAACCCTAGATACTTGGCACAGAATAAAATTATTATTCAAAATACTTTAAGACTGTGGAATGTGATAATTAAGATATTTATGTAATTTGGAATCAGTTTTGATCATTTCAGATTATTAGAATGCAAATTATTAAAATAGGGCTCAGTTAAGCAAAAATTGAAGAAGGGGGAAAAGGGGGATAGTGAAAGTATGCTTCAACAAATGACTAATTAGGAGTACAACTATACATTTTTAAAAATTGATTTATTTGGTTAAGCTAGGAACTTAATTTGAAATTTGGCTTAACTATTATTCAGAAATAGTGGTAACCACTACTCATAAATTTATTTTAATGTTTTAGAGGTTGATTATTAAGTTAAATATGATGTTTGGAATCAATTGCACTGAAATCGGAAAGTTAGTTGCTGCGATATGGAAACAAGGCATAGTTACAGGAAAAACCTTGAAGGAGGGGGTGGGGGGGAGCAGTTGTTCAAGTGCCCTTCAGCAAATGACTAATTAGATGGACTATTAATTAATCTAGTGTAATCATGTTTCCAGCGTTTACTGGGGGTCCCGTTACCTGTGATTTATTCTGTTGTGCTGATTCAGATATCGGACCAGATGTTATGATCATTAAGGTTAACTGGGTGAATTAGTTCAGCCATATTTGTCCAGGATTGCTCAGTTGGTAGAGCATTGCCAGCTTCAGCCAAGGGATTCCGGGTTCGAATCCTGGCCTGGACTTTTTAGCCCAGTTGGGAAGATTACATCTCATAGTATAGATACTGTTAATGAACATTTTACTTCTGTGCAAATTTATGTAGGTGTGAAACCTGTTTTGATTATATGTTGAATTTTTCCCCCCCTTTTATACTTCCATTTATACACTAATTATTTTTCTCATTTTTTAGTTTCATGATTATTGGACTGATGATTGCCATGGCTTGTTGTGATAATGTAAGACGAACATTCCCCCTGAACATGATTTGCCTTTTCTTATTTGTAAGTATATTTATTATTTATCTATTTTATAGTTATATGTGTATGCTATTGTGTTTTTGCCACTCATTAGAATAAAATACTAAATGTGAGATGCAGATTTACCGTCACTTTTTACAACCCATGTGGTATTGAAATAAAACTTGGTGTAATCATTATATGGCTCCTCTTCCCTCAATTTAAGATTTGAAAAGAAAAATTTTTTGTTATCCATATTTTTTTTAAGTATAGTTTTTTCTGTCTCAGTTTTCATAAGTTAAAAAAAAATTTAAAAATAATAAAATAAAAATTATCGAATTTTTTTGTTAAGAAGTAATGCTTAATGTGATTATATTTTTAACTTAATCTTATTAAATAATTTTGATACTTTTTTATTTATGAATATAATTCAAAACCAAATGTAAATGTTACTTATGTAATCTCTGTTTAAGGCAGAATCAATCGGGACTGAGAAAATTTTCTGCCATAGACAGTACAGTAAATGCTGCCTTGACGCCAAGTTTACTGTATTTCTATGGATTCGCTGAGACTTAAGTCTTTCTGCATTAGGCAGATTTATGTCTTATACAGTTTATTGTAGGGCAATTTTATCTACAGACAATAATTTTAAAACATTAAAAATTCATTTTTTATGTATGGGAAAGTGGGTAAAACTGCATACTTTATTATTAGTTGCTTCTGGAAGCTAGAATTTCCAACAGAATTTTTATGTAACTTTGTGTACATACTCTACACTTATCTTTGTACCAGAATATCATTTTAAATATATGATTAGTTCATCACAGTTTTATTAAATGATGATTTATTAAAAGTCATCATCTGGTCTTTCCTTTCCGGGGGGGGGGGGGGACATCTTACAGGACACAGAAAAGTTGACTTTCTTTTAAAAGGAAACAATATATTTTATTTTACAACTTTAACTAAGGAACTAAGCTAATAATATTTCAATTATAAATCTAATGATTCAATATTTAAAGACAAAAGAATAACTATCTTCATTGCAATGTCAGAAATAGCAGAAAAGTTCCTCTTTATCAGCTTTATGAAAATCATAATCACTTCTGCCCACATAGTTTTAACAGCCGAACATTGTTTACAATTTTTTCATTTTTTTTTCCCCGATTTTTTTTATTTTTTAATTTTTTTAATTCGATGTACAGCATCCAGTTTTATCCCAAGATAGTGAAGGCTGCAAAGCAAGTCCTAAAATTGCACCTATAAATGCTAGCAACAGTTTCATCGAGGGAAATAAATCTTTATTAAATATGCTGTATACAATAAATGTATTCATATTTTAGAATTTTGACAATTTTCAAACATTAAAACAAAAAATGATAAAATCAACTTTCTGACACAGAAACTACACTGAGCCAGCATGGCGATGCTGTAATAGCTGCTTCTTCTAGCTTAGAGCTATTTAGGCTAGAGTTAGCCACTACAAGTCTGCTCAAATTGAGTCCAAATTAAGTATCCAGTTTTCATCCGACTATATGGTTTTTCCCTTCTTCCTACTTTCTTAAATGAAAACTTTTTTGATATATTTTAAAGAAATATATGAATACAAAATATATTGTGAGTTTTCTTTCTTTCTTTTATTTGTTTATGTGTGTAAGTCCCAATAAATATGTAATTGCTTATTGGGGCTTTTTCATAAGATAAGTGCAGAATTTTTTTATTTTTCATTTTGTACCCCGATATTACAAATAACCCCGATTTCATGAATAAAATTTTTGCTCCTGATGAATTCATTAAATAGAGGTCTGACTGTATAATGTAAAACTTATCACTGTTATAGTTAAAATATTGAACCAATTCAAATCAAATTGGGACAGTATATTGATCTTCCCAGTATCTTGGATGAGCTCATTAATCAAGCATGTAATTTATAGTTCATTTAGAGGAGGACACCAAAAATATTAATTTACATTAGTCTGGGATGGGGGGGGGGGGGATTGCTTGTGGTGCATTTTTATGATATTTTATACAAGTCTTTCTGGCTGTTATAAGAGTAGGTTGATTTCTTTGTTTTTTAAGGTATCTATCTATATATATATAATTCAAAACTTGTTATCATGATAACATCCGAAATACTGAATCAATTTGAACCAAATTGGCACAGTATATTGATTTTGACATTATTTGGAATGAATTCATATTAATCCAGACGATTCAGTTATTTGTTTGGAAATAACTGCCCTCTGAAAATTTGAATAACATTATGGTGAATGGGGCTATATTTTCAGTTCATTATTACTACAATTTAAATATCTTGGAATTCAATCAAATTTTTAGGAGTTGTTTACTTTGGTAAATTAAATAAATGGCATTTTGTTGGTATTCATTAAATGACTTCATTATAATAGTTCTTTAAAAAAAAATTGATTTTATCTGTGTTTCAAATAATTACAATCTATTGGGCTGTTCAGAAAGTTCTTTCCGTTTAGGAAGTTAGTTCGTACCGGAAAATTTTATAATTTAATTATTAGACATTCATTCCGATATCTAATGTCTAATAATTGACAGGCAGAATTTTCCAGTACAAATTGGTTTTCCCAAAC
This sequence comes from Maratus michaelseni, assembly GCA_963931845.1. Classification (NCBI taxonomy): domain Eukaryota; kingdom Metazoa; phylum Arthropoda; class Arachnida; order Araneae; family Salticidae; genus Maratus; species Maratus michaelseni. The sequence goes on from OZ007589.1 coordinate 317,920,405, forward strand.
AGAAGGAACTTTCTGAACAACCCAATAGATTGATTATTTTTGAAGATGTCTATTATAAACGTTGAATATATATGTACTATATGTGTATAACCAACAGCTGTAGCTACTGCTTTATATCATTAATATGCATTTTATTTGAAGTTATTGACATATGAAGTGAATAAAAAATATTTATATATTATTTAAAGATAGCTTATTTCTCATTACCATAAGTTATAATGAGGTAAGTATAACACACCTTACTTCATTCGCAATTGTTTGTGATTAGTAAAATTTGTGAAGAAAATGTTTATTTTATATTATTACATTATTAATTTAAGTTTTATCACTATAGTCATCTATAAATATTAATTAGAATAGCTAAAGTACCTGAAGAAAAGTAATTTTGTTTCTTTTATGTAAGATTTGTTTTGTACAAATTTTTAGCTTTAAATGCATTTATCTCAAAAACTATTGAAGAAAAACTGGAAATTTGCTGAACACAATAATTTTATCTTTATGCATAAAATGAACTAAAATCTTAGAATTATCGTGAGTAATAAAAAGTTTATTAAAAAAAAGTGCGAATTTTTACAGATTTTTTTTATTATTATTAATTATAAATGCTATATATCAAGATAATTACAAGATTTTAGTTCATTTTGTTAAGCCATGTGTTATCTTTAAATTAAAATATATTTCAAGTTAATAAATTAAAATGAAAGTGAGCTATATCAGGCACACAGTGATATATAGTAATTATGAAAAGAAGAAAACAGTAGGTTACTTAAGTTTTCCTAATTTAAATATTTTACGTCCATCTGTTTTTTATTGTAACAAGTAATACTATACTTTGACAGCCCAGAAATTTTATTTGTTTTATTAGTTAATTTGTGAAAATGTTTGGAAATTGAATCAATTTTCTAACATTTTTGATTGGTTGAAAGTAAACTGTTCTCTGAAGTTTCAGCTTTAATAATAATCCAGCTTTAACAATAAATTAACATATTAACAAATTAACAATAAAGCAGCTTTAACAATAAATGTGTATTTTCAAGCTATGTATTGTATGTAGTGTATAAATTATTGCACCAAATGCCAAAGCAAAACTGTTAAGATTTTTTATTTATTAATGTTTATTTAGTGCTAATTCATTTTTATCCAAGTCATTAAAAAAGTAGACACAACATGAATAAATGTGACCTATATTATCTAAATACATTTTTCCAAATTTTAATTAGTTTTTTCTCTTTTGCAGACAATAGCAGAATCTTTCCTTCTTGGTGCTGCTTCAAGGTAATTATTTGGTCATTAACATTTTACGTTTTGATTTTAAAGTATTACTTATTGTGTTAGTATTAATGTTTCATGTAAAAAATGACTTTAAACGTTTTATTCCCAACATAACTTTAATTTTGCAATTATCTAACATCTCAAGCATATTAAGGCTAACATGTCAATGATTCCATGCTTATTGTCATGGTGTATCCTATGCAGTTATTTATAAGTTTGCATTTTACAAAAAAAAAAAGCAAGTGTTAAGTATTGACTTATTTATTCTGACACACTTATTTTAAAATCAAGTTAATTTAGTTAATATTTACTTATTTTAAAATCAAATTAAATTGGTCAATATTCTCAGTAATCAAGTTTTTCATGTTATGAAATTTTTCTGACTGACTTTTCTTTAGAGTGTTTATGTAAAGACCAAAACTTATTATTTTTAAAAACTACATAAATAAGTAAACAGTTCCGAAAAGAAAATACCAACACTAAATAAACATATTTATTCATTTTTCTAGCTTTTAAAACATCAAAACTAGTTATTATTATTTAACACTTTAAACAAAAATACAACATTAGCAGCTTTTGTAAAAGATACTCTTCAATCAAGGAATTTTTCCTCAGCACTCTACCTAATTTTTTTTAAGATCATGTGATTACTGAAATAATCTGCATGTTTTAAATAAATATATTTAATACTAAGCTCTGAATATGTATATGTAAGATTGTTATTTAAATTAACTCTTTATGTCATTCAGTATTCTTTAATATTTGTTAATTACATTAATACTTCATTACATTAATATATGTTTTGCCCTAAATGCATAAAAACATAATCTAGTTTCAGCCAGGGTTCATGCAAGTTGGTTGCTGAGATAAAGGGGTCAGTTAAATGTACAAGTTACTTATAGACAACTAGCTGAAGTACCTTGAAGTACCTGGCATTGTCCGGGATTTTAAGAATCTTTATGTAGAAAAGTCAATTTAAAAATTAAATATGTTGTACTGAGACCTACAAAATGTTAAAATATGTCAATATTTCCATAATTGGGTTTTTATCATGATTCAGTACGTTCCTCAAACCCATATGACATATTCACCTGCTGACGTCATATCTACTTGCTTTTTCTCTATTACTCATATTCATACTTTCTTTGAATGATTCTCAAACATTTGAAAAATTACGTAAAACTTTCAATATGACGTCATATTAATTTTCTGTTTAATTCTCTAATGACATCATATAAACCTGCTTTCTGTGCTTACACATACTCATACTCCTTGTATTATTGAGAAATGTTTGAAAATTTTTGTTATATTACCAATATGACATCATATTAATCTATATTTCAATTGTCCTATCTGCCTACAGGGCCACGTTAACTTGCTGAAACATAAGATAAATAAAATGCATGGTGGTGTAAATGAAAATAAACAATTTTTTTTTTAATTAACATTTATTTAAAATATTATCAAACACATAAAAATAAGACATATTAATTACAAAAAATAAAAACAATTTTAAACATAACCTTTTAAACGTCTTTAAAAGAAAAACATTTCATTTAAATTTGCTTTGATTTATACTGGAAGAACCTCATGACAAAACCATTAAACTCTTTAAATGAAGAAAAGCAATTTCACATATTTGAATTTGAAAAAGAGATAATGCTCCAGAACTTGAAACACGTATAGCAATTAGATATTTCAATTTTAAGACTTGAATTGCCCACTTATAATTAGGATCATTTTATTTTATCAAGTCGATCCAATTGTAAAAACACAATGAAGCCAATACGATAATTGAATCTCAAGCACATAAAATACAAGTTTCCTAAATTTGGTATTTAACACATTAATTGCTGTATGACATACTGGTGGTGGTATGTATTTTAAATGAAATGGGCGATACGATGTTTGTCCTCAGTATATCATGTAAATTCTGGCAGCTTAATATTATTGTTGCTTTATATTCGTTTTTTTATAATACTCTTTATCTCTCGCAAATGTCTTGGATATAATAATGACTGATAGCTGAAGTGGATAATATATGCAGTTTGTGTTAATCATCTGCAATCTGCAGTAATAGCAAAATATGAGAAGTCCTGGAAAATATATCTGCAAATATCTTTGAATGCAATTGTTTAAATAATTTACACAGTGCTTGATATTGAAGTCTATGTATCACAATGTAATTGTAAAAGATCATGCTATAATGGCATGATGGTCAAAATTTGAAGCTGGTTCTATATATTATTTAAAATAGTTTCTTGTTAAGTTACACCCACATATTATGTATTCAACTCAACAAAATACAATTATTTTTTTAATTCTGCCTTATTTAGTTATTATTTCTCAACTATAACTCTGTTATTGACTATGTAAGAATTGTGTTTCGTGAACATCTGTATAACTATTATTAACATTAAAAAATTAACTATTTCTTTCAGTGCTTATAATGCAGATGAAGTTATGTGGGCTGTTGGCATATGCACTGTAAGTGTACTGTTTCTTTTAAGTATGAATAATTGTTTAATATTAGAATCTATTTTAAGAATTGCCTAATTTATTTTTATTAAAGTTTTGGAAGAAATTTTTCTTTTCTCTTCAATCATTTGATCAATATTGTCAATCAATTCTGTTTCAGTTCATATGTTTGGGTCTCACTGCTTTTGCTTTTCAAACAAAGGTAACAAAAAACGAATGTCCTTTAATTAAATAATTTTTAATTTGTTAAAATTTTAAATTAACTATGTTATCACTGTATTTTTTGGCTTTAACATGCTGTATTATTATTTTAACAGTATGACTTTACTATGATGGGTGGAATGCTCTTTGTAGCCTTGCTGGTTTTTGTATGTTTTGGATTTCTGGCCATGTTTATGCCCAATGAGGTAATTTTTTTAATTATATTTATTATGTTGTTGTTGTGTCATCAGTGTTATAAGAAAAGAAGCAAATCTGTGATATATGTGTAAAAATTATTTATTAACCATTATGCAGGATTCGTTGATATATTTCAGTGGATATATATCATGATATATATCCAATATTTATTTTCAAAATATCAAGATTTTTGATATTTTCATATTATTTGATATTTATTTTTAAAATATCAAGATGTTTGTTATTTTCAGTATTTGATATTTATTTTCAAAATATCACTGTGCAAGATATTTTTGCTATTTTAAGTCAAAACAAGTGTAAATGAAATTTTCAACTGATATTGACTGTCATTCTGTAGATAAAGAACATTTGTCTCTAGCAGTGATTTTTCTAAACTAAAGAAAAAAAAAAAAAAAAAAATCTTATCCAAGCTTCGTTTGAAGTATTTATTTTTAAATGTAGATTATATGGGACTAATAATTATGTGGGACATAACTAATTCAGGACAGATATAGAAAGATAAACTGTCTAATTTAGATAATCAGCTGTATAGAGCTTCATCAGAAAAGAATCAATTTCTCGTTTTGGTGTTGTTAAGCTTAAATTGTACAACATGTTAGGGAACAAAAAAATAAATAAGCTTACATTTATGTTTAATTTTTTCAATTAAAAAAAAATATATATATTTAATTTTTTGTTTTATACATTTCTGATTTCTTCATAGTTGATACTGAATTTTATAGTAGTTTTTTTTTATAAGTGTATAAGGCACATTGTTTCTGTCTTGTTGATTAGTTATCTTCAATTTTGTTCAGAGTGAAAAATTAAAAAAGAAAAAGCGAGAAAAAAGCATTTTGAGTACATTGCTTAAGTTTTCATGTTAAGTGCAATATATTTTAGCTTCTAATTTATATTATGCTTGAAAATATTTATTATCAGCAGTAAGTTGACTATTTTGAAAATATCGGATATTTTTGATATTTTCGAAAATATCATGATATTTACGAACCCTGACCATTAGTGATATAGACATCCCAACATTATCACTGTCATGTTGAAAGCATTACTGTGATGTAAGACCAAAAAATCACCAGACACTTGGTTTTACGCATTTCGTTGAATATCTAGAAAAATACTTGATGAATTACTCTGGAACTTCAGAAACATAAAGAAAATGTCTGACGTCATATTTTTCATCGAAGGTTTGGTGACCAGTAAACTTAGGAGACCAACAACAAATAGAATTAAAAAATATTTTTGTAATCACCTTTTAAAATAAAATACTCAAAATGATCTGTAGCTGTAGCACATGACTGTGTGGGAGCTGTAAAAAAAAATTATTCATTTGTGTAAGAATAGTATGTATATTCATGGAGATATAAAGGTATTTTTAAAAAATTCAAGAAATTTTCTGCGTGTTTTTTGTTTATAGCACACACGGTTTTCAACCAGATTTTATGCCACTTTCAGAAAACTTAACAAGCTACAGTAGAAACAATATACTGCCATTAGAATATCAATATATTAAATCCGAACGGTCTACGTGTGCCGCCATCTAGTGAGTGGCAGAGGCACTACCTCAGAAGTGCTTACGATGTTCACGATGTAGTGCGGTTCTCGTTAGAAGTAAAAATGTGTTTGTGTTTCTGTAGTTACGTTTTAATGATGGACTAAATAAAAAGTATTTGTTCCTGAAAGCAGCTCAAATTATGGAAAGAATAAAATGCAAAAGGTAAGTAAAAACAATGTATTTACAAAAGTAAATTATATTTATGAAGTGTATTTTATATTTAATAAAGGTAAAACTTTAATGTTTATTACTTAATATGAAGAATACTAAGAGTGCATGAGTGATAATGAATGATAGTTTTTATGTGTTGCTTGAGTCAATAAGACCAACAAATATTCTGGAGGCATGTGATTTTCCTGACATGTGCCCCCCCTCTTATTGTCTCAACGCAACTATCAGCCAATTGTCCAAAGAATATGTAAATGACTTGAAAAAGTCTGAAAAGACTAGAAAAATGGATTTAATATCCAAAAGACTTCACTATACACATCTCAGCTGAACTGAACAAATTAACTTTAAAAATCACCCATGTTTGATTTTTTTTCATATAGTTAAAAACAATGTTAAAACAATTTAAACACTTAAAAAAAAAAAAAAAAAAATTGGATCCTCGATCAATTAGCATAACTCTCCAACAATATTAAACTCCCACAAACGACCATAACAATTTTAACCTTATAATAATTTAATTTTAAAACAATGTTCAACACTTGAAAACTTTAATTTTTAACTAAACTTATTGATAAAATCTGAGCATCTGTATGAAATCATTTTTAATTGTGCTTACACAAACAGTAACAAAATTGTTTTTGCATAAATTAGTAGTCAAATATATAAGGATCATATAAAAAGGCCAGTTGAATATCTGAAAAATTCTGAAAGATATCAGCGATTTAGTGAGCTAAATTTCAGTTTCTTTAGTAATAGCAGACCTGCCAAGTCTCCGGCTTTTTGGATACCAGTAATTTAGTACAGAAAATGTTGTTTTGTTGAATCGAAGCATTTTGCAATTTAAAAGAACAACATTTTCTCAAAAAAATTACTGGTGTTCAAAAATCCGGAGACTTGGCAACTCTGTAATAGTGAAAAATCCCTTATCGTCCAGCTACTTTTAGAAAAAGAAACTGAAATTCAGCTCACTATATCACTAATATCTTTCTGAATTTTTGCAATATTCCACTGGTCTTTTTATATGAATCGCCCTATATAGTAGTTGGCTCCTAAATTCTGCAAAAATGAATAAAATTAAAAATAATTGTTTGTGCATGCACAGTTAAAAATTATTTAATAAAAATGCTTATAATTTAATCAAATATTTAATATGTTGTTAAATTTAGTTGAAAATACTGCATGCTATAAACAAAAAAATACGGAAATTTCTTGAATTTTTTAAAGACATATTTCATTGAATATACAGTCAAACCTCGTTATACCGCCATTATCCGTTCAAGAAATTTTTGGCACTATAACGAGTTTGGCGGTATATCAAATTAAAATACAATAAAAATTAATTTTCATACTATTATACTAATATTATTATTATTATAAAAATAAATATCAGTAATGCCTTTTTATTAAATTATCCAATGGTATATAGTATATTATAATAGTATAAATTAATATAATATAATTAATATACATAATATAATTAATGCTACATGATTCAAAATTATCCAATTAATGTATGAAATTAACATGCACTTACCTCTTTATATAGTCAATTTTAGATAAAGTAGATAATTATGCACATAACAGACACGCACATACATTAAATATCACACTGAATTATTTTACTTTAATTATCTTTTACAGGAAAATATTTTAATATGCTAGTTTGAGTTTTCCTTTCAATATTGATTTTTTCAATATCTTTTTCTACAACTAAAAGATTGTTCATCATTTTTTTATCAGTTGCATGTTTTTCTAAGAAAATTCTTATTTTCCCAATGCAATTTTCAACTTCATCAGATGTAACATGCGACGTTTCAGCTTCGCTGTCAGATGAATTTTCATTTTGATTGGCAACAATTTCTTCGATTGTCAAATCTTCAAATGTTGAAACACTTTTGTCTATATTAATGTACTCAATTGCCGATAGAGGATGCTCAATTTCTGTTAATTTGTGTATTTTGTCTTGTAGTTCCTGAAGTGCTGTACTGTTTTGTTTTTTAGTAGATCCTTCAGGTTTAATCAATCCAGTATGTTTCCAGCAGTTAACAATAGTTTCTGATGAAATTTCATCCCATGCTTTTTTTATCATGCGAATAGCATCATGTAAAAGGATTGGAGAAAAATCATCTTTACTGATTTTTTCAATGATATGGCGGACGTGATACTTTCGATAATGAGCTTTGAATGAGTTTATTATACCAGCATCCAAAGGTTGCAAAAATCCAGTACAGTCAGGAGGTAAAAATTCAATGCGGATATTACTCATTGGATATGCTTTGTGACAAGGGGCATTATCCAAAATCAATAAAATATGGCGTTTGCTTCTTTTCATTTCTATGTTGAAATTCGCTAACCATTTTTGAAATAATGCTGAAGTCATCCACGCTTTGTTATTATTCTCATAATCTACATAAAGAGCAGGATTAAAATTTTTAAAACATCGTGGCTTAGCTGATTTTCCAATCACTGTCATAGTTCTTTTATCAGATCCATCACTATTCGTACAGAACACAAGAGACACATGATCTTTTTTTTTTTTTAATCCTTTAGCAGGCCCACTCGAAATTGTTTTATCTGGCTGCAAGCGGTAAAAAAGGCCACTTTCATCCATATTGTAAACGTCCTCTTGTTTATATTCTAAAATCAGCGCACTCAGTTTTTTGCGACCATTTGACACAATATCTTCATCAACACCTGCAGTTTCACCACTTTGTATGTACTGAGAGAATCCTCATCGCTTTTTAAATCTGTTCAACCAGCCACTACTGTATTCGAAATCTGTAATATTCATTTGCTGGCCAAGAACTTTTGCTTGCTCTCTGATGACATCTCCGTTGATAGTGGCATTTTTAGCACTCATTTGTTGTATCCATGTGCAAAGGGCATCCTCTAAGTCTTCATGTTTCGCTGTTTTCAGTCTTTTTACAGATGATTGCAGTTCGTTGGTGTTAATCCATTTTTCTGTATTCATCAAAATGTCTCCGATGCAGCGCCTGCTAACAGGCTTTTTTCCAGAGTGTAGAAAAATGATTGGAGATGTGTTGCTGCGATACATTCACATTTCTTTCTTTATATTCACAAATTTCCCGCTTTTCTGAAATTGATAAAACTGCTCTTTTCGCCATAATGAGTTGAAATAAAGAGACAGAATGATATTTTACAGATTTAGCTGGTGAATTCTTCGATGTTTCAATCAACGTCCGACCAAAATTTTGAATGAGAGATTTTGCACTGCACACAGTTTTCTTTCTAAGAAATCGACATAAAGTACAGGGAGAAGTTATTTTTTACATTGTTCTCACCTGAGAGAGGAGAGACCCTTTCAGCCAATGGCGTGCCATGCCTTGTTTTCTCCCCGCTCCAGAAGCGGATCGGATCACGTGACTCGCCAGTCTGAATCAGAAGTTTTACTTGCTCGGCACTCAGTGCGCGTTATTTTTCTTCTCCCAATGACAAGTAGAATGGGTAGCAGGTGCATTTTGGCAGGTGTTGAGTGTTTAAATAATATAGGTAGTCTATTTCGAAGTAAGCAGAGTATAACTTTTAGTTATAGCGTAGTGAGAAGCTTTTGCTGGTTTTAGATAGATCATCATATAAAAGTTAAAATAGTGAAATAGTGAAATGCAGAATATATATAGAATTCAATGAAGACAAAAAGTTATTCAAACACAGGAGATTTATTCAAAGTACTCACATATTATAATACAGCATCTTGATTCTAATAACTTGATATGACACAGTTTCGTTTTGAAGACAGTAACGTTTTCACTTTTCACAGAACACGGATATTCAGTAAATAGACGTAAACAGAACAAGATAAACTTACTAAACACATCAAATGTATTTATACTTTAATGTACCAAGCTGCTCGAACTTTAAATACTATCGCCATCAATCACAACGATCATCGTTTACTTTTATATAACATTAACAAGCCAGATATTCCAATACTACGACGATGTCTATTGAAATAACACCGCCGATCACTTGATCAATTGATTTCCAATATACACCCTATGCAGAGATATAGCAACTATTTATACTGGTAGAATGTCGGCTAATCACTAGAAACACCCACTTTACTAGAACGATCCATCGAAATTTGCATACACGTGCCATTGTTGATTCGTCGTTCGGTCTTCCAATCTGAACGGTCTACGTGTGCCGCCATCTAGTGAGTGGCAGAGGCACTACCTCAGAAGTGCTTACGATGTTCACGATGTAGTGCGGTTCTCGTTAGAAGTAAAAATGTGTTTGTGTTTCTGTAGTTACGTTTTAATGATGGACTAAATAAAAAGTATTTGTTCCTGAAAGCAGCTCAAATTATGGAAAGAATAAAATGCAAAAGGTAAGTAAAAACAATGTATTTACAAAAGTAAATTATATTTATGAAGTGTATTTTATATTTAATAAAGGTAAAACTTTAATGTTTATTACTTAATATGAAGAATACTAAGAGTGCATGAGTGATAATGAATGATAGTTTTTATGTGTTGCTTGAGTCAATAAGACCAACAAATATTCTGGAGGCATGTGATTTTCCTGACATGTGCCCCCCCTCTTATTGTCTCAACGCAACTATCAGCCAATTGTCCAAAGAATATGGAAATGACTTGAAAAAGTCTGAAAAGACTAGAAAAATGGATTTAATATCCAAAAGACTTCACTATACACATCTCAGCTGAACTGAACAAATTAACTTTAAAAATCACCCATGTTTGATTTTTTTTCATATAGTTAAAAACAATGTTAAAACAATTTAAACACTTAAAAAAAAAAAAAAAAAATTTGGATCCTCGATCAATTAGCATAACTCTCCAACAATATTAATGAAACTCCCACAAACGACCATAACAATTTTAACCTTATAATAATTTAATTTTAAAACAATGTTCAACACTTGAAAACTTTAATTTTTAACTAACTGCCTCAAAGATTAATATATTGCAACTTTCCCATTTATACTAGTACGACCAAAATTTAACTTCTCAGCTTAAGTCAAATTTACACACAAAGCCCCAAAGAAAATTTTCAAAAAAAAATTTCAACCCATGGACTTAAGGACTAGCCGGAAAAACGTTGCAAAAATACCAACAGCAGCTTAATACATTACAATTTTTAATACAAACAATTTTAAACAATTTAACAAGAAAAATATTGCAAATACGTACCAACAATTTAATCTTCAATTTGAAAGATTAAAACAAGTTTTCCAATAACAAGAAATCTTTTCCAACTGCAATCCAACATACACATATTTAACACTAGAAAAGTTCTTTATTTATAACATCAAAGAGAAGAAAAATTTAATTTGGAAAAACTTTGAAGAATTTAAAAGACTTGACTCCTTGGGACATTAACTCAATATCCAAAACAAAATAGTAACTTTGAGGAACTTTCAGCATCTGAGTTAGGATAAAACTATTGACTACAATCAACTACTTTCTTACATAACACTCAGCGTCAATTACTCTCCACGCCTGGATTCCATTCATACCGATTGAAGTCTCAGATGCCTAAAAGAGATCAGAATTAGATATCTACATTTATAACAAGGTAAAGAAAAATACATGTACCATATTTTTGACATTAATTATAACAGATTATTCAACAGACAATTTCAAAGAAAAACATTTAACTTTAAAAAAAAATTAGATAAGTTCATATACTGTTATCCCCTTGGAGTCAGCCAAAAATTTAATTTTTCAATTTTTACAGATCTAATTATCAAAAACATTTCTTCATCTGGTTATCCATGGATAAACGGGATCCCTCCCAGACATAGAAAAAATGCAAAACTTTCATTACCCATATAACTCTATCTCTACACTACATTACAATAATATTATCAAAAAGAACCTTATATCTTCTATCATCATTTCCCATCCGGTATACGGGAAAAAAGTGACACTCCCATTAATAAACTAAATAAAACTGGACTTACTGACTTAAAAAATTTAACGTGCCCGCGGAAAGGCCCTGATGTGGCAGTTACCCCCAACACAACCCCCCGAAAGAGTTCTCTGTCACTTACCGGTCAAGGGTCACCCTCCCGAGACGGTACTGAGGGCTGATCGAACTCCTCGAGAGGAAGTATTAAAGGGCACCATCTCCACACCAAAGCGGGAATTTAAATGTATACCGAATGAGAAATTTGCAGTTTGGAAAAAAAAACCCTTTACCTTACACACAATTTTCCATAAAAATTCTATATTTAAAATTACTTTAAACCTACAATCTTCAATATATCACTAAAAATTCAAGAATTATTCTAAAAAAATATATATTGCACAATTTCCTTACACTTATAAAATTTACAAAAAGAATAGGTACGTATTTGACTAGATAAGTAATTAATCTATTTTAAACAAGATTTTTACAAATCTCAGAAGATCATATTTGGTGAGGGGTTTGGTAAACACGTCTGCGAGGTTAGCCTTGCTACGGACAAAAGTTAAATCAAAAAGATTTTTATAAACCAAATCCCTGACAAAAAACAGTTTAACGTCGATGTGCTTACTACGGTGATTTTCGATTGGGGACTTAACGAAATCTATGGCCGCCTGGTTGTCAACGTATAATTGAGATTTAACATCGCATTCACGAATGATCTGCCTACTCCGGCATTCCCGCAGGATCCGGTCATACCAGACTATATTCTTGGTAGCTTCAGTCAAGGCCACAAACTCTGACTCCATGGTAGACAGGCTTACACATTTCTCCTTGAAGGTTCGCCAATCCACGGGTGAGTTTCCCAAAAGAACGAGCTGGCCACCAATAGAAGTCCGGTCATCCCGGTTCGCTGCAAAGTCTGCATCAGAGTAAGCGATCAACTGCTCCTGATTACATGATAATCGGAGGCGATAATTTCTAGTATATTTTACGTAACCTAGCAGCCGTAGAAGTCCGCCCCAATGAAACAATCCTGGATTACTCTGAAATTGACTAAAAATATTAACTGCATATGATATGTCAGGCCTAGTACGATTTGCTAAGAATGACAGACAACCTAGCACATTCCTATATGGTATGGATTTCATGACATCAATATCTGACTGTGAGGTTGGGCAATCAACTTTAGAAAAAATTATACCCTTGCTAATTGGGAGTGAAGATATAGGTATTTTAAAGCTTTTAAATTTATTACAAATTTCATCAATATAATGAGATTGATGAATCTCTAAGCCATTCCTTTCTTCGAATTCTACCCCCAAAAGCTTTTTGGTTTTTCCCAATACTTTCAAGTCGAAAAATTTCCCCAACATTTGTAAAGCATTATCTATGACAGTCTGATTTTTCCCAAACAACACTATGTCATCTACATACAACAAGAGTACTATTTCAGATTTAAAGATATATACACAGTTACAGCTATCCAATTTGATGAAACCAGTATTAATTAAGACTTCGTGTATCTCAAAAAACCATTCTCTACCACTTTGATGTAGTCCATACAAAGCTCGATCCAGCTTGCAATACAAATGAGACTTCTCAGGTATGGTGAAACCGGGCGGTTGTAGCATATACACGTCTTCTCTCAATGGTGCGTAAAGATAGGCGCTGGTTACATCACACTGAATGTGACGCCATCCGCTACACGATACCAAGAGAGAGAAAAAGAATCGGATTACACCAAAATTGACCACAGGGCTAAAGGTCTCATCGTAAGATTCGCCTTTAATTTGTTTATAGCCCTGGGCAACTAAACGAGCTTTAAAGCGGGCAATCCTCCCTAATTCATCTCTCTTGATAGTGAAAACCCACCTACATCCCACTGGAGTTACGTTGGCAGGTAAAGGAGCCAAATGCCAAACCTTCCGTTCACGCATAACACTGAGTTCGCTCTGCATTGCAGCAAGCCATTTCTCACGTTGCACGGACTCCATCGCTTGTTTAAATGTTTTGGGTATTGTCGGACCATATAGTCATGATTCAGGATTGACTTGATTAGATTCAGGAGCACTAGATTCTTCATCTTCACTATCAGAGTTGTCTACACTTGAAACAGGACCAGAATAAAGATTATTACCCTTAAAATCAAATATGTCAGGATTATATTTTATTTGATGTCTATCACAATATCTTTCAACATCCATTATTGATCTCAAACGATCAGTTTTCCCAGTTTCATAATAATAGACATCTACCCGTTTTCCGGTAGGCCTAGGTACTGCTTTACGAATCCAGCTAACATCTCTAAGTGAGGAAATAGTCGGACTGGAACTGTCAATGGACTCGGAATCGGACTCCTCCTCCCCAGATGCCTGTGAATCACTTGCTTCGTTGGAGGGACCAGGGATGACCTCTGGTTCTACCTCTACAACGGTATCATTTTGATTACTCACAAGGCTATCCGGAAAGAAGTCAACCTCCTCCGGGCCCATCACTGCTCCACTGTTGTCTGGATCAAACCTGGATTTTTCGTCAAATGTGACGTCAATGGATTCTATTATACTATCTGTTTCAGGTATCCAAATTCGATAACCCTTAGTTTTAAAAGCATATCCAACCAGAATTCCCCGTTTCGCCCTTGGACCGAGTTTCCCATCCCGCCTTTGTCTTGGGATTCCCACAAAAGCTACAGACCCAAAAGGTTTTAGATGTTTAACTGAAGGTTTATTACCTCCATACAACTCAAAAGGAGTCTTACATGAAGTTTTGGGACATACTCGATTCCAGGTGTACACGAAGAATTTTACGGCCTCTGGCCAAAAACTTAAGTCTAAGTTGCTCTCTGATAGTAAGGTACGGGCTCCATTTATAACAGTCTGCATAAATCGCTCAGCCGTTCCATTTTGCTGTGGAGTATATGGATTTGTAAGCTCATGCATAATACCCTTGGATTTAAAAAATTCGTCAAGGTCATCATTGACAAATTCCCCCCCATTATCCGTCCGTACATTTTTGACTTTCCTTCCCATGAAAGTTTCAGCTCTAGTAATATGATTACGAACAATTTCATAGGAATCTGACTTCATTCTCATAGGATAAATGGACACACGGCGGGAATAGTCATCGATAATAGTGAGAAAATATTTCTCGCCATTTCTACCTTGTACTTGGCAAGGACCCCAGACATCAGCAAAAATAAGTTCCAAAGGGTACTGCGAGCGTCTTTGACCTATTGCCTTAAATGATACTTTTTTATGTTTACTTATTTTACATTTTTCACATTTAAAATTAAGATCTTTAAGCTTTGGCATTCCCCGGACTCCCTCTTCATTACAAGTATGCACTAATATGGCTGGACTTATATGTCCGAACCGCCTATGCCAAATCTCCATTTCTGAAGACTTTGAAAGAGAATTTGTTTCAATTTTTAACGATTTTGGAATCCTAGGAAAAACCTGGTATACTCCCTTTTTAAGATAAGCATTAAATAAAAAATGTCCTTCCCTCGAGACGGTTACCTTCCCTCTTCCACCAATAAAAGTTGCCCCGTTTTTATCCAATTGAGGACCAGATATGAGACTACGACGTAATTTACTTGAATACATAACATTCTTTAGTAAAACATGGCGTTTGCCAAATAACAATTTTACATCACCTCGGCCCTCAATTGGGAAAGATATGTTTTTAACAGCAACAGTCATTTCCTGATCTATTAAAGGAAAAAATTTTACAAAAATGGATTTATCATTAGTGAAATGGTGCGTCGCACCAGTGTCCAGGATCCACCTGGCCTCTACATTTATACAATTTACATTAACATTTGATATAAAAATATTAGAGGACTTACAAAAATTTACTGGACTTTCTGAATGTCCTGGCGACTCATTCCACCTTTGATTATTCCTTCTTATCGGGGTCGGTTACGGGGCATGTTTCCTCCAGGAGAGTTGTAGTTTCCTTTCTCAGGTCGGCGACTTCTTGATTGACATCTGGACGATGACGGTGAAACCCTTCCATAGTCAGGTGCTTGGGCATGACAGGATGGTGAACCAGTATGGCGAGAAGTTGAACGAGCTTGACAAGATGGTGAATTTCCACGAAAAGAGTTCCTATTCGGTGTATTCCTTCTGTAAAACGGGGAGGAAAAGCGAGATCTTGAAAAACCAGATTGTTCATATTTACTATTGGCCTTACTTAAACAATTTTTCTGTAAATGACCAGATTGACCACATTTCCAACACTTCCTCTTCTTAAACCCCTTGAAATTCTCTTGCTTCCTTCTAAAATTCAATTGATTTGCTTGGAGATTACCTTTACCGGAATCTGAATCTCTTACATTCAAACGAGTTTCTTCTGCTACTAGTTCTTCTACTATTTTAGAGAACTGAAAATCAGATTTTCCCCATCGCAAAATATTTTGTACTATTGCATCGAATTTCCTGGGAAGAAACCGGAGAAGCTGAAAATTTGCATAACATTCGTTAAAATTTTCATCTATCTGTTTTATATCTCTGGTAATTCGTGCCAATCTTGCCGCAAAAAGATTTATAGTTTCATTTGTTTTAATCTTGCACTCCATTAGATCCGTGAATATCTTCATATGGTGGGAACGGGAATCTGGACAGTAATTTAATTTTAACTTATTCCATGCTTCAACGGGATTTTTGCAATTCTCGATTAGTCTTTTAAATTCCACACTTATATTCAAATAGATAATGGATAGTGCTTGATTAGATTTTGCTTTAAATGCTTCAATTTCCTCAGCAGTTGGCTTTTCTTTAGTTGGTGCTACCAAATTATCTTCTATTATATACCAGAGATTTTTATCCAATAGAATGTATTTAATATCATTACACCAATTTCTATAGTTTGATGAATCCAATTTCTCAATCAATATGTTAGCCATTTCCCTTTTTTTTCTTTCTCTTTCCCTTTTTTTTTTCTCAACTCCTCGTTTTTGTATTAAAAGATATGTATGTATATGGTTAAAAACTGATAAAACTCTTAAATTTCATTCAAATTATGTTAAAATTTATCATAATTAAAACTTCAACTGCAAAAATAAAGGTGTATAATTTAAAATTCAGTCTAGATTTGTTAAAAATTTCGAAATTAAAAGCCAGTTCTCTTATAAAAAAAAAATTTCTTATACTTCAAACAGAAACCTCTTCACTTATTTTGATACTATCTTTCGTTAATCATCTATTTCTCCATATTTTCTTTCACTCATGTCTTCAATGATCTCATTTCATACTATAATACAGGCAAACCGCCCCCCCCTCTCTTATTTTCGTTGCCGGGACTTACGTTATTACGATCGGGAGCGTTTGTTTACCTTTTTAATCTTTCATTTTTTTTTTTCAGCATTTTTCACTTTATCAAATCATAAATAGCTTCATTATATGAGCTCTATCGCCCATAACCGCTTGTTTAAATAATATAGGTAGTCTATTTCGAAGTAAGCAGAGTATAACTTTTAGTTATAGCGTAGTGAGAAGCTTTTGCTGGTTTTAGATAGATCATCATATAAAAGTTAAAATAGTGAAATAGTGAAATGCAGAATATATATAGAATTCAATGAAGACAAAAAGTTATTCAAACACAGGAGATTTATTCAAAGTACTCACATATTATAATACAGCATCTTGATTCTAATAACTTGATATGACACAGTTTCGTTTTGAAGACAGTAACGTTTTCACTTTTCACAGAACACGGATATTCAGTAAATAGACGTAAACAGAACAAGATAAACTTACTAAACACATCAAATGTATTTATACTTTAATGTACCAAGCTGCTCGAACTTTAAATACTATCGCCATCAATCACAACGATCATCGTTTACTTTTATATAACATTAACAAGCCAGATATTCCAATACTACGACGATGTCTATTGAAATAACACCGCCGATCACTTGATCAATCAATTTCCAATATACACCCTATGCAGAGATATAGCAACTATTTATACTGGTAGAATGTCGGCTAATCACTAGAAACACCCACTTTACTAGAACGATCCATCGAAATTTGCATACACGTGCCATTGTTGATTCGTCGTTCGGTCTTCCAATCCGAACGGTCTACGTGTGCCGCCATCTAGTGAGTGGCAGAGGCACTACCTCAGAAGTGCTTACGATGTTCACGATGTAGTGCGGTTCTCGTTAGAAGTAAAAATGTGTTTGTGTTTCTGTAGTTACATTTTAATGATGGACTAAATAAAAAGTATTTGTTCCTGAAAGCAGCTCAAATTATGGAAAGAATAAAATGCAAAAGGTAAGTAAAAACAATGTATTTACAAAAGTAAATTATATTTATGAAGTGTATTTTATATTTAATAAAGGTAAAACTTTAATGTTTATTACTTAATATGAAGAATACTAAGAGTGCATGAGTGATAATGAATGATAGTTTTTATGTGTTGCTTGAGTCAATAAGACCAACAAATATTCTGGAGGCATGTGATTTTCCTGACATTGAGAACAATATAAATTCATTGCTATTCAATAAAGTTTGAATTGAGCTTGAAAACATCTAGACACATGAAAAGGAAGTGTCCTTTGAAATTCTAACAAAAAATTTAAAAAAGAAAGATATGCAAAGAAAATACAGTAATTTCTAGACATTTTTTTTTGGCGGTATATCGAGTTGGCGCTTTAACGGATACATTACATTGAAATTCCTATTTGGCAGATTTGTTCATAGACGCAATTGGCGGTTAAACGGAATTGGCGCTATTTCGAGATGGCACTAAATCGGGGTTTGACTGTATGTATTCAGGGTTGTTTGATTTAAATCATGATTTAAATCAAATGATTTCTTTAAAAAAAATCTTTGATTTAAATCAATATTTTAAACATTGATATTTACAAGCTGAATAAGGATTAAATTAATCATTCGTGTTCAAATAAATGTCATAATTCATGTCAGATTAAAATTACCTTTTAAAAATTTTAAATAAAACTTTCATAAAATAATTATTTTCAACTAACACTACATTCAAAATATTATTTATCCATGGTGCATCCTAAAACAAATACTGATAAATGCTCTCTCATTTTTAAACTTTTGCCTTTCTTAGATGATCACTTCATTTTTGCAAGTTAGATGTTGAAGCTAAAGTTAAATATATTCAATATATTAGTATTTTATTTCATAGCATTTACAGTGAGGAGTTGCTTCCTGTAAAGTAGATTATACACAATACAAAAGTTTGTTTTATGTTTAGTTGATTAGACCTGCAAATTTCAATATCCCATATGTTGATGGGGGATGTATTGATCATATAATATGATCAATCCAAGGACTAAATTGTAACATAATAAATAAGAATTATAGAATTCCAGTTTCATGTTTCTTCTATAACTGAAAATAATTTAATCCCTGTGACTGATCCCTTTGCCCTTTCCTTTCCTAGAATTCATAGCTTACTGCAATGGAAAATATAAGATATGTTATTATACCTTATAACTATATATATACTTATATATACTTTATAGCTAAACAGTCATTTCTACTGTTAAGTAAGCATAATTGATTGCTGAAATTGGCTGAGGGCTGGTTAACACTCACAATTGATAGCTTCGTACTTTTAGTTATAAGATTACTTTGTGTATTGTAACTATTTGGTAATCATTAATATAGTATAGTGTGGAACACAAATTGGGACAAGAATATCAGTACAGAAAGCTTTCGGATACATTGATACATAAGAAAAATAGCTGGCAAAAAGAAAAATCCAATGTGGCTTTATTTTACAGGAGAAAAAAAAAATAATCAGGAAAATGTGTGAAAGCAATATGTAAACCATATAGTGTAGAAATGGTAGAGATCGTGGCAAAAAAAAAAAACACACAAAGAAACTTAGTTTATGGGATAAAGATGACAATGAATCTGAATCTGTTGAAATGAGGTTGGTTTTTTGCCTTTTGCAACGCTGTTTCGGATTGGTGTAAAAACTAACAACTGAAAATATAATTTGGAAAATGGAGAAGCAAAAATTAATGAAGTTAAAAGTTAAGAAAATGGTCAATCCTAAAATAAGTCAATCCAAAACAACATTACAGCACAAAATCGTATAGCGGTGACTAATCCAATAATCGACATGACTGTAAAATATATAGCAAAGGAATTTAAGAACAGGGCCGGACAATTAAATAAACTTCACTTAAAAATTTGGAAAAAAAATTTAATTTAAAAAGTCGACTATTAGATTAAGAAGTAAAAGAATGAAAAGAATCACTCACCCTAGTCTTGAAATGACAACACAGAAGGATTAATAAACATATATTATTTATTATATCAGCATCACACTTTACTTACACTGGCAGACAAGAACGGTTGGCCAACCAAAACATCAAACATTTAACTTCATTTCATTATATTGAATCTACATGCTTCTATTGTAATTTTCAGATCTTATATAAATTTAAATAAACAGATCATAGTAAGATCTTTAATTAAGTAAATCTTAATCTATTATGATGAAGATATATTTATTTGTAGACAATTATGCTGTATCAGGTGAGTTCATGAATTAAAGTAGTTTATCAAATAGAATGTTCAAAATGTCAGTTCTTGTATACAATTACGTAAAGCTATTGAGGAAAAGTTCGAATGTGAAAGAAATTCTTGAAGTAGAACTATTACAGTAAATATATGAAGCTAGAAGGTTATGGCATATTACTTGAAATGATAATGATGAGAGGTGTAATTTAAATCGCTTGAAAAGGAACTTCCTTGCTCGGATGGATTGAAGCTACGACTTCTAATTAAAGATGATGCTATGAACCTACGTTGATAGATGATGGAGTACGCTGAGTAAACTCAGACAAATCAATCTTTCACGCGGCAGTTATCGTTGATGTTATCTTCTTTGGAAATAAAGGATTATTTCTGGAGAGGATTGGCGATTGCTGATGAAACATCGCGAAAAGATAGCAGGCTAGCAGCAAACGGAAGCGTTGACTTTAAAACTTAAAAATGGCAGAGATTCCATTTTGGAATAAAAGCAATATAGAACTGTAAAACTAAGACTGCGGGAATGAAGATTCAAGTGCGAAGGCTGTTGGCACGAACACCGCGGCAAACTTAATTACTTTGGCTTACTGCAGACTGGAACGAACCCCCGCGGGACCCGAAGGTCCGCAGCTTATATACTACAACCGATCGCGTTAATCCCTCGCTGACAAGTGATTGAAAACATCATGCTCAAAAGTCAGTTAGATTTTTGAAAGCAAACTTTCAGCCAATGAGCATCGAGCGCTCGCTACGCAACGCAGAGTTGAGATGCATAAAAATCAAAATTACTCCTGAATGGCAACGACGTTGTGAAAATACCCGGATGGACGCTGAGAAGGGATAGCGTCCTTGCCGGAGTGCAATGAACTGCAAACTATTTTTTCGGAGAAATCCTATCACGTGATCTCAAACAACAAGTATTTTGGAAAAGAAGCGCATTCAAAATGTCTAGATTTTAGGAAAACAAATCGCGCGAACTTTGGAAAGAGAATTGAATAAATACTTTCTCTTGCTATAACTCCGGAACTAAGTAACGTATTTAAAAACCCTAAACTGATTCTGAATGTAAAAATTTAGATCTATCAATTGAATATGGTTTTAAGATAAAATAATTAATATTTAATAATTCTGAATTTGGTTTTTGGACTTAGAATATTTCATGGTTGTTTGTTTTGACACGCGAAAAGCATATCTATTTGCTGAGATTACTTTTACTAAATATTATATTAATGATTTTATTGATTAAAGCATTTGATTTATTGATTAATATTATTATTTAATAACAGAATAAAATTACTTTAACGTAATATCTGCAAATTTAGAAAGAAAAAGGACTTTAAAGAAAAATGGTTATACGGTTAAGTTAAGTGGTTAATTAACATAAATTAATGAATTAAATTAGCATCGATTAATACAGAAACAATGTATGGTAGCGTAACACCTTTCAAAAATGTATTTTGGAAATATATTTTTGTATTTTCTGAAATGTATTTTTGTCAGGACAGTGGCAAAAAGTGGAAAAAACAGAAGTTGATCACAATTGTAATTTAAATCGCTGATTTTAATCTGTTAAAATTATGATTTAAACAATGAAATAATGTAATTTAAAATAAAAATCCTTAAAACTCTGTTTTAAAATACTAGCAGTTTTTGCCAATGGCAAAAATTATGGCAAAAAGTATTTTTGCTGGGACAGTTTTTTCCACTTAGGCAAAAATTAGCCAACTCTGGTTGAAATACACATATATATTTAGCATTCTTTGCTGCATTTATTATGTGATTAGATATTATGTATATTATTAGAGTAATACCTTAATGAAAAATTTAATAAATTAACTAGAAATTATACACACAAGACACATAGGTATATCTTATCTATAACAATTTAATAGTAGAAAAATATGATAGTAAATCCGAATTTGTTTGCAACAATATATATATATATTTTTTTTTTAATTTTTATCTAGGAACTGTATAATAGAAATGTGTAAATCTATGCAGAGAAAATGAATAAATACATGCACAATACACAAATAATGTTAATAAAAAAAATCTTTTTTAAATCAAAAAAATCTGATTTAAATCAAAAAAATCCGATTTAAATCAAATAAATCCGATTTTTTTTATTTAAAAAAAAAAAAATCATGATTTTTATCAATCCTGTATGTATTAGACTTACACAAATGTTGTTCAGGGCTCACATAGTCATGTGCATGTGCTACAGCTGCAGATCATTTTGAGCATTTTATTTTATTAGTGTGATCACAAATATTATATTTTTATTCAATGTGTTGTTGGTCCCCTATGTTCCGTGGTAGTAAAACTTTTACTGAAAAATATGAGGTCAAATATGTTCTTTATATTCCTGAAGTTCTAGAAGAATTCAAATATAAATCTAGAGAATCTCTATATCCCAGAATATCTAGAGAAATATTTGTATTGCTCTAGATATTCAACAAAACATCTAAAATTGAAAGTGTCTGGTGACTTTTGACCATATAGTATCTTCTATGGTAATTATTCCCAAAATTGTGCAAAAAAAAAAAAAAAAAAAAAAAAAAAATCATAAAAAGTAATGTTTACACAATATCTCAATTGGCCAAGCTCTCCAGAAAAATAGAACAAATATGCATCTGCAAAATTTGCCAATTGCTATGAAAGTGAAAACCTCAATTGACTTTTTTCAAACAGTGTTTGCTATCCTGCATCCTTTTCTCGTGTTTTTATGGTGCATGTAGTCTTTACAGAATATGTGCAATACATTGTTTCATGACTAGTCAGTCATACCCATAGAAAAGGAATGATATGGCCTAATTTGTCAATATTTCTAAGACTAGGGCACTTCATTTAGCTTAATGTGAAGCACATGTGAATTGCTTTTGTGGTGTTTGAAAGTGTGTGAGTTACCAGACTTAGAAAATATAGAAATATCGGGGAATTTTGTTGATGTTGTATTATGTAGTAATTTTTTCATGAAAACCAACAGTTTCTGAGATATTTGTAAAAAACTAAAAAAAATACTTTATTTAGCCCCCCCCCCCTCCCCCCGCTCACCTCCTATCAATGGGGACTTTTTACATAGTCATCCGTAGCTATCAATGAACAACTGGACCAATTTTTATTCCTTTAGAATTTATTATGGCGACATTAAATAAATTAATTTGAAATTAAAGTGATTTTTTGGGGGAAAATCCGTTAAAGCTCCGGTCTTCTGACTGACGGATAATCGAGGTTCCACTGTATATACCTGTCATTTGTAGAGAATTTTATGTTCTTTAATTTATGTCCAAGTAATTTTTTCATGAAAACCAACAGTTTCTGAGATATTTGTAAAAATCTAAAAAAAATACTTTATTTCCCCCCCCCCCTTCTCCCCATGCTGACCTCCTATCCATGGGGACTTTTTACATAGTCATCAGTAGCCATCAATGAACAACTGGACCAATTTTTATCCCTTTAGAATTTATTATGGCGACATTAAATAAATTAATTTGAAATTAAAGTTTGAAAATCCGTCAATGCTCTGGTCTTCTGTCTGACGGATAATCGAGGTTCCACTGTATATACCTGTCATTTGTAGAGAATTTTATGTTCTTTAATTTATGTCTGAGTAATTTTTTCATAAAAACCAAGTTTCTGAAATATTTGTAAAAAAACTAAAAAAAAATACTTTATTTAGCCCACCCCCTCCCCCCACTCACCTTTTTAGCAAAGCTAAGACACTTGTTTTTATTTAACTGTAAAGTTAATATGTTTAAAAGAAAGCTATAAACAAAGTTAGTATGATTATTTATTGAACTTCAACATGGGGCAGAGTGAACCACCCACTCCTGGGGCACAGTGGTCCACAATCCACTGTGCTCCTGTAATGCAGAATGTTCAAAATATTTAATAATTGCTTATTTTCTATAAAGAAATATTGTTT
Organism: Maratus michaelseni; assembly: GCA_963931845.1. Lineage (NCBI taxonomy): Eukaryota > Metazoa > Arthropoda > Arachnida > Araneae > Salticidae > Maratus > Maratus michaelseni. The sequence goes on from OZ007589.1 coordinate 317,944,637, forward strand.
TAAAGTAGTTATTTAACTGTAAAATAAAGTAAACAAAGAAAAATAACAATTTAATTAACATAGTAAGAAATATTTTGTTTTGTATTTACTGCCTTTGATAAATATAACTGTAGTCTAATTGATGATTCTATTCAAGTAAGATTCATGAGACGCAAATTGAATGGAAATCAGTTTATTTTTCCCGAAACTGTAGATGAATTTATTGTTGATGTCAATGATTTCATAATATTGCTCCCAGACCCAAAAGTATTTCAGGAAAATTCTAGGCTCAATCTTACTCATAAGTATTTTGGAATTTCATTTGCAAATTTTAGTGTGTGCTGATTTTTTTGTACTTAAGTAATAACTTCATCTAAATCGCAATTGTTTCTGTATTAATCTGTTATTCTTTTCAAAATATAATTAATTTGTTTTTGTTTCAAAATGTTACTTGAAAATTTATATTACTATATTATTTTGGTGGTAAAAGGGAAATAAAAATAATTAGATTAATGAAAAATAGATTTATATTGTATTTCAGATAATACCTAATAGCGGGCCACTGTGCCCTGGTGGGTGGACCAGTGTGCCCCACTTCTGGAGCACACTGGTCCACTTACGGTCTGTATTAAAAAAAATTTCTTTTGAAAAGTGTATTGAAAACTATGTTCTGAGAAAATTATGGTGAATGTATAAAGATTTAAGGAATATTCAAAAATATTTCAATGCAGATCGGTTCATCCATTAAAGAGAAAAAAAAAAAAAAAAAAAAAACTGAAAATGTGGTTCACTGTGTACCAGTCTCCCGTACTATTAACCATTTTGTTTTATAATGAGTTGCAAGACTCAAGAGACAAAAAAAAAAAAAGCATTTTATTTTTAACAAAAAAATGAAACATCATATGTCAAGCATAAATTATGAAACACTTTTTTACTACAAGAACTGCAATAGAATTTCAGTGTTTAAAAAGATTAAACCAGATTTCAGCAATTACCAACTATAGCTGGAAAGGTATTCGAATTCTTTTGTGCATTCCTTGTATGTGATCTATAGATCTGTATATATAATACACAGTATGCTAAAATTTAGTTTAGTTAAAAAAGGCATGACACAATCGAAAATTCACTTTCAGTAATTTTCACCAATAGGTGAAATGCATTTTAATAATTTTGTACAGCCTTGTATATTATCTACAGATTTTTATGCACTCCTCATATTAAACTAAAATTTAATTCAGGAAAATAAATGTGCAACACAACTGAAAACATACTTTCAGAAATTACCATCCAATGTATCTGGTTCTTTGCATAGCCCTGTATATGAATTTATTTATATTCTACAAAAATCTCTTGGTATACTAAATGTAGTTCAGCTGGAAAATTTATAAGGCTGTATATGAATTTATTTATATTCAATAATAATCTCTTAGTATACTAAATATAGTTCAGCTGGAAAATTTGTAAGGCTGTATATGAATTTATTTATATTCAATAATAATCTCTTAGTATACTAAATATAGTTCAGCTGGAAAATTTGTAAGGCTGTATATGAATTTATTTATATTCAATAATAATCTCTTAGTATACTAAATATAGTTCAGCTGGAAAATTTATAACTTGATTAAAAAACACTGTAATCAATTTACGCACATACACAATAATGCTTATGAATTATTTTATGTAGCCCTGCATATGATCTACGGAATTTATACACACCACATAGTATTCAAGAATTTGCTTAAACATAAAGATTTTGTCCAAAATCCTTTTGACCACTCAAAGTTATTTTTTTGTATGCTGTCTCTCTCACATTTATAAAGGCAATCTATTGCTCATTAGATTTGAAACACAGTAGGCAATTATATATTAAAATATTTTATATGTCTCTGTAAAAAAATAATAATGATAAATAAATAAAATTGTACACAATACAATGAATCCTTTAAGCTTAAAACCCTGGTGTAATAGAATTGTAGTGTAAAAGTAATATTCAAATCTCTTCAGTAGTTGTTGAGAAAATTGAAGACATACATATACATAATGACCAAAAGTAGATATATACATAAATTTTATTGCATTGCAAAAATACTGTGGGAATATTATAAGTTTGTATTTTTGTAATTCTAGCTTAGAAAGAACCATTTGCTTATTAAAGAAAATATCCTTGTCATATAGTATAACCTCTTTATTCAAATGTTAGTATCGATTTTGACTATGAATAATAATTATATTCATTTCTCAATTAGACTCTCCCATATATATTTTTTCTATCATAAAAATATACACCCAGATTAGTTAAAATTATTTTAGAAGGAGAAAATTTTTGCAGTTTCCATTGCTTATATTTCTAAAATTGCATATCCAGTGATGCTAACAATTACATATTTTCTGTAATCATTAAAAAAAAAAAAAAAATCTTATAAAGTTATAAGCATGTTCCTATTGTTATCTTTAAAAAAAAAAAAATATATATATATATATATCATCTTACATTACTGATAAAATTACTAAAAAATATGAACACAATTATTGAAAATCATAGTTTTTATTACTAAAAAAAGCTTTCAAAGATTGGCATCTCAGTATATCTCATTTGCTCCTTTATCCATGAAATTATAAAATTCTCTAATGAAACATTTTACAAGCTATTTATGAAATTGACAATTTGTCCTTGTGTGTATTTTACATAATCAATAATTACAATACTCAATTATTGTCCTCCCATGATAACTTGGCTGATGAGTAACCCAAATCAGAAGAATTTATTAATTGAGGTGACATTTAGGGCTAGCAACTAGCAGAATCTAGTTTTTAATTAAATAATGCATCTCCTGCACATTATTGTTAGTTAGCAACTTTCTTTCCCCATAGCATCGCAAGTTCTTTCAAGGTCATTGGCTAAGTTATTGTGTGAGGACTATAACATAATATTTGTAAAATAATCAGATTATATTTCTTATATTTATCTTTCATTTTGTTTTATTATTATTTAGATTGTAAGACTGGTTTATGCATGTGTTGGAGCTCTGATCTTCTCTTTGGTAAGCAAATATCTCAACCTTTTTTATATTTAATGATTTAAAAAGAAAAAAAAACTTATCTCAATTATAAACTTTTTCTTCCCCCACCATCCCTCTTTAAAAAGCACAGTTCCAACTTAATGTAAAGGTTTAACAAATTTTAAAACTATTAATACTGCTTACTTTGTAAACAACTTTTTTGCTATTATAAATCACATACTGCTATTTTCTTTATTTCTTATCTAAATATTAGGGTGTTTTTGTGTTATAAAAGACATCTAACATTTTTAAGTCTAACAATCAGGGTTGTATAATTGCCACTCTCTGTAATGCACAGTGTTTTAGGTAGATTTCGTACGAAACACTACCTATTACATTCTCCCCTATGTTGGAATTTCTGGAATATTTTTGCAGATCTATGCCGATCATGACTCCCAGAACCCAAAACCACCCCCAGTTCAAAACTTTATATATATATATATATAATCACTTTTTTATGGACACGATAACTTCAATTCTGCACAAATCTCTTCCAAACTGATACATAAAATCAAGGGGTATAAAATCTCGGTCAAGTTCGTTAATTGGCAAAATTGAACCAGGGGCAGGGGAAAATGGGGGGGGGGGGGGGCTTTTGGGAAAACAGAAAAGAACCCAAACTTCTTAATTATGATACTTATCGAATCTATTTAAAGTTATTATTACTTCTAGGAAAAGGGCCAAAAATTTAAGTATGACAGATTTTTTATATCATTAAAAATGACCTCAAGGGGAGGGGGGGGGAAATAGGGGTTTAAGAAGAAAGAAAATTCATAACTTTGTCAGTTTACAAGATATCAAATCCGCTTAAATTTATTATAAATCCTCTTAATATTATCTGCAACTTTTATATTGACAAGTTTTTTATAGGACCAACCCTTACAGCAAAAAAAAAAAATTAAAAACCAAAAAATCCCTGCTGGCACTCCCTACAGACATAGGTAGATTTCGAAGTGGGCGATCCTAACTGCCACATCATGGCAAAAAGGTCATTTCTTCTGCAATTCCCAAAAAACAGGCGGCCCATTTTCTGCGTCTTAGAAATCTACCTGTGCCTGTAGGTCGAGCAGTCAGGGATTTTTTTTTTTTTAATATACAGTATAGCATATAAATATCTGTTACAAGTTCATCATAATGCGCAGTATTTTAAATTTAAATGCATAATATTTAGTAAAACATTGGTGAAGATTGGGTAGTCAGTAACAATCTAGATGGTCTGTTCGGAACTCCGCTGTCTTCCGCAGCATTTAACCATGCTTTACACATCTAAGAGGTGTCAGATTTTTAAGAAAATAAAAAGCAGTACAAAAATATAATAAATAATAAAATACAAAAGTTGGCTTCTGTCGACTTTTTTAAAGCTGAAGAACTGAAACAGCTAATTATCTTGTTCCCATGCATAAAAACATAATATTCTGTACACAATATACTTAAAAATAAAAATAAATAAATATCAAGTGGAATAACTTTAAATATTATTTGTTAGTAATAACTGAGTAATGGATATATTTCCATAAGAAAATTTACAGAAAAAAATGCAAAAGAATTTTCTGAAATAAAAAATTTAAACCAAAACACCAATGGACAATATCCCCATCATGTCATGTAAATATTAGTAAATGGCAGTTAAGGTAAATAGTAATTAGTAAGTGGCAGTAGGTAAAATGACAGCAAGATCGTTTGTTTATGATTTGCCTTTGTAAAGTTTTCAGCTGTTTTTATTATTCATTTTACTTTAATGTCACAGTTATATACTCAGAATCAGAATTAATGGAAGTGAATACATGTTGCTTTATTCATGAATTAGTAAACATTGAAAAATTTGATAAAACAAATGATTTGTTAAATTGAAATGAAAGTTTTTCAAATTACTAAAACTTGCCATTGAAATCATAAAAAGTTAAAGTCAAAAGTTTTAATCAAAGTCAAATAAACTTATGTTTATCAAATAAACTTATGTTTAAGATAATTTGCAAACAAATGAATGTAAAAAGAAAAAAATAAATATTCTCTGTCCCCGCCACCACATCCTCTTGATGAAAAATGATTTGTACTTTTTCTCTGAAGTCAAAAATATGTGCATGCCAAATAAGGACAATATTATTAGTATTGGAAGAAGCTAACAGCTTTAAAATATTTTCACTATGAATTTTGATAAAAATCATTAATAAAAATGAAAAGAATTAAAGAAAATATCTTTTAAATGTTAACTATCAGAAGTTAAATGTTATCAGTTGCAAACAGTATGTGTCATATCATTCATTGGTTGTTCACAGCAGCATTCCCTGATTGGTTGTTAGACAAATGATGTAATCTCAATGCGATCTTAGAATTGCATACGGTTTTGCATAAATGAACAAAGGTTGTTTCCCATGGTTTTAAAAAATGATGATAATCATAATTGATTTAGTTCTTTTGGACATGGTTTGTTTGCATGGAGGTTTGACAAGAATATAATTTTGAATGGCAATAACTCAAAAAATATAGACATTAGAAAGTATGTTATCTCTCAAAAGTTAACTTTTTTCCACAACCTTTCTAAAAAGATAACTTTTATGCAGCTTTATTTAAAAAAAAAAAAAAAAAAAAAAATTGTGACGTAATAGCCGACTGGCTTTTTAAAGTGGTTAACCCAAATTTGTTTCTTTCAATGGTCATATGATTTGGGATTTTATTATAATCATTACTTTTTTTAAATAGTATACTCTGGGGTTTTTTCAAATAGCACAATTGCTTAAACTTTTTTTCTAATACGATATATATATATATATATATATATTTTTTTTTTTTTTTTCAGTTATATACACATGCATGTTTGTCAATAAAAATAAAACTTTATCATTTAGTTAGTATCTCTTAATTTTGACAATTAATACTTTATGTTAAAATTATTTAAACTAAGATAATTATAATCAGTTACTAGAAAATCATACATAATTAATCATAATCATACATACATAATAGCTGTTGTTTTATGCTCAAAGAATGAACACAGTTAACATGCAGAACCTTGATATATCAAATCTCTAAACCTTTATCTCATAACATTGATATATCAGATCTCTTTATCAAAAATACTTTAATATCTCAAAAAAAAAAAAATCTTTATGAATGATATGTGTTTTTCCGTAATTATTGTAAAAAATTTTCCTTGAAACTCCTGCTACCTTGAATGTCTGACTTTTTTTTGTTAGAGCACTGAATGAGCATTTTTGACCTGTTCTGTTTAAGTTTAAATTAAAAGTTCTGGAGAATTCCTTTTATGAAGAATTTCTAGGTTTTGATACTTACCAGTTGAGTTTTTATCCTTTTCTTTCTGTAAATATTGTATATCACCACCTGAAGGCTTTTCCCTCGAAATTACCAAGTTTCTAGTGACAGTAAAAGAAGCAGGGGAAAAAGTTTTACATGTTTATAACCCAGGAGGCAACTGTACGAAACCCTATGTTATCAGATATAAGAAAAAATTATATATTTTATGTAAGAGTAGAAATAAGAGAATCTAATGATCCAGTTCTGCTGAAGGTGGAGTTTTGTCTAAGCCAAAAATTAATACCACTTATGGTGTATTTTTAGAAGCTTATCCTAAGTTATGTAATAAAAGAATAATATCATTCATTGGTTGCTCGCAGCAGCTTTCCCTAATTAATTGGTTGTTAGACAAATGATGCAATCTGAATACAATCTTAGAATTACTGCTTTGCATAAATGAACAAGGGTTGTTTCCCATGGTTTTAAAGAATCACACAAAATATTGAAAATGTTGCTTTCATCTAGTACTATAATAATGTCCAGGTCTGCCTTGTCACAACCAGCCCCAAACACTTAACAGAAGTATTTTTATTGTAATTATTTTTAATGTTTACCTATGTTAAGGAATACAAGTTTAATTTGTATTTTAAAACTATATTTAAATAGTCTTATTGTGGAAAATCGAGATCTGCTAGCATTCAGCTTTGGCTATACCTTTGGCAGTTTAATAAAATGGTGCGTATTAAATACTGAATTACGATGAGCTGAAATTGAAAGTAATTAAAAAATAGACTGTGATATCTTTATCACAGTTATCATTTAAGATTTCAAAGCTGCCCCCTTCCCCCCAGGGAGCTGAGTTGGGGAGGGCTACTTTGATATCCCTAAATAGATTTTTCAAAAATATTGAACATGCATTTTTCTGTTTTTCAATCTGATGTATATTTATTGAGTTATTCGACTGTTTCCAGACTTTTTGGACACCTTGTATATCTCTTGAATCCACCTTAAATTAAAATTCATAACAATACAAAATACATTAGTTAAAGGCATTTAATTTTGATGTAAAAAATATATTTAAAAACCTTGTTTTAATCCTGATGATGAATGCGATTGCATTTGAAAGTACTTGGTTTTAAATATACTTTTCACATCAAAATTAAACATGTTTAAGTAATTTATCTTACATTGTTATGAATGGAGAATTTACTTTTCAATTTCATTGGTGTGTGTTGAAAATTCTTCCACGCATATAAGCTTTTTACGATTTTTAATTTCCAAATTTAATAATATATTGTCTGTATTTTCTAAAACCATAGATTATGATGTGAGAAAACTGTATCTGCATTTATGGAAAAATATTTTTATTTTTTTAGCTTTCATTGATGTTTTATAAACCATCATTTTTTTTTCTTATTGCAGTACTTGGTGTATGATACTCAGCTGTTGATTGGTGGCCATCATAAATATTCAATATCACCTGAGGAATACATCTTTGCTGCTCTTAATTTATACTTGGATATCATCAACTTGTTCATTTATATTTTGCAGATAATTGGATCCCGAAACTAAACTGATTTGTGTTTATTTTAAGAGTTGGTATTATGAAAATACTAGTTGTGCTTACATAGTCATATCGTTTTGTGTCCATTTTTACATTTTTTCATTTAAATTTACTTTTACTCTATGAAATAACCATTTTTCAGAACGAAATAAAATGTAAATATTAAGGTTTTCTTTCCTGTCAAACCAAAGATAAATTTAAAATAAATATTTAAAATCCATTTTACTTATAAGAATCTCAAGTGCTGATTTTTTTTTTTTTTTTTTTTTTTTTTTTTTTTTTTTAATGTAACCTAAGTCCTACCAAATCTACCAATGTGGTCTTTGAATTTTGGCAGCTTTATTATTAGAATTAGGAAATATAATTTTAATGATTGTCTTTTTAACTCTTTTTAAGGTTGGAATTATAAAACATTCAGTTTGCCAATAAATTTTAAATATTTTTGTATATTATTCATTGGTGATGTAAATTTGTATCTTGTAATGTAAATGTTTTTATCATTCTGTGAAATATTTTCAAAAAGTAAGAGTGCCTGAGCAGTATTCAATAACATGGTTTGGAAGTTTTTTGTAAAATGTATTCAGCTATTTGAGTGATTATTAAACTCCTCATCTTCCAAGAATTATTTCTGCTCTTAAATTTATTCTCTATCAGTAATTAGAATTTCATTTGTATTTCTTTATTACTTATTCCTTTACTGATATCATAGATTTTGTTTTTCTTTTGAACCCTTTAAAACAAATGCATTAATATTATTTAATGCATCTGCATGAGAAGGTATCTAGTCTATTTTACCTACAAAGGATATATTCATATTATAATTCAGACCAAAACATCTTTACTTTCTCAACTGAATAATTATTTTAATATTCAGCTCTAAAACTTTTGAGCAATCATTTTAAGAAATTTAACTTCAGAAGCATGTTATTGGTTATTTCTGACAAGGGAACTCTAAAAAATATTTAATCTGAGGAATTATTTGGAGATAATGCCTTATTTAATTTGTATATGTCTGTGTCATTTTTTTTTCTTTTAGTTGTCATAGTGATTTTGAATATTTTTAGGATCAACTTAAACATGTAACAGGAATAAAATTGAACATGAAAAAAGCTTGCTTAATCTTTCATATTATTTATATATTTCTAAAATTATTTATTGGATAATTAACGAAACTATGGTTGCTGTTTATAAAATCACTCCCTTTCAATTTCTCCATTTGTTTGCTGTCACTTTTGTTAATGTCAGCCTTGTTTTAGCAATTAGTTTCCAGATAAAACTTTCTGAATATTGCCATATATTATGGAATTATTTTTTTTAAGTTAAATATATATATATAAACCAAATAATCTCTCTATTTAAAAACCTAGTTTTAAAAAATATATATTAATTGTTAAACTACTTTATCATAATAACTATAATTTCAGCCAATTGCAACAAAATTGCTGCGATTAAGAGGGAGGATGTGTTAATAATTTTAATATGTGATTTTTTATTTTAAAATCTTACTGATGGGAGTAAATCATAAAATATAGTTTGTATATGTATTTGTCCTCCTTCATTGTGTTGTTTTGAATTATGTCATGAAATGAATGACATCATTCTAAAATTTAAAAAATAGTTTAAACATTTTGAAATGCTTTATTTATTTAAAAAATAAATAAATAAAAATTGCTAAAACTATAATTGTAAATTAGGCATGAAGTATTCATAGAGTGTAAGTTTCTATGTTTTTGACATACATTCTTTTTATATGATGCATTCATAATGTTTAAACGGAATAAATATGGTTTGTATGTGTAAAAAATCACTACAGCTTGTGTTAAGAACTTTTTGCTATAGTTCGGAATCACTATAGATGTTAGATTTCTTTTTAATTAGTGTTGCATGAATTGTTTGGAAATTTTTCAGCTTCTCTATAAATATGTATATATATATTTTGGTTGATGTGTTTGGTTACAAGCAATTATTTATCATTGTTTTGTTTTTACAATTATGGTGCATCTATGGTTGTATGTAATATTTATAAGAAAAAAGGTTTTTTTTGTAAATATAAGTATTTTAATGAATGACTGAATTTTAAAAGTGCTACACTCATGTAATATGTATAATAAAATCTGTAAATATTAAAATGCAGATTTTAAAATGTACTTTTTTCTTTCTGTCTTTTTTTTTTTTTTCATTTTAGAGGTGGTTGCGTTTTATTCTTTATATAAAGTTAATTATATTTTCTCTGCAATTTTTCAGTATCCCCTCACCCCTCCCACATATTTTCCCCTCATGCCTCCCTGATAGCATATGTGGCTCTAAAAAATAATTGTTTTATGTATTACAGACTTTTTTAAGCAAGATAATTCCTATTCATTATTTATTTTCTGACTATTGTTTCATAGTAGTGGCATGATGATAATTTTAATAATAAAACTTACAAGGTGCCATAAGACCTTTATTATTTCTGCCATTTCCAAGATCATTGCATTTTTTACTTTATTTAAACTTTTTTTTAATTAAAATAAAAACATTAGTTTAAAAAATATGTAAATCAAATTTGTTACACATAATGGAAAAGCTATAGAATATAAATGCAATTGTTTCATCTTAAAACCAATTCAATAAAAAACAAAGTTTATTAACTGGCTCACTTTATTTACAAAAGGACAATCAACAAGAAATAGGGTTGTGAGAAAATAGAAAAGAGTTAGTGAATTAATAATACAAATAGTACATGAAAGAAATCGTAATGCATTAAAAATGTATGCTTCCTTCAGAGTAATCAAACTTTTAATAACAGTGTGAAAGAAGTTATTGCTGTTAATTTGTGAATTTTTGTTATAGTTGTAACTGCTTTCTATACATTTTTAATTTAATAACACACCTTGTTCTGTATAAAAAGCTTGTATCTATATGACACATCTCACTTTTGGAAGAGTACCGAAAAAAAAAAACTACATAAGCCCTTGATGGTAAATTTCAAGGGAGCCCCGATCTGAATTTGATGTTTGTATAGTTGTATTAAATGACTTTGTAAACCTTTCGCAATTTTTATCTTTTAATAAATGGGTCTCTTTTACTCAAGATGTGATCACAACATAATATATACAAATTACTGAAACATGTACTGCTAATTGCCATCACTCTCATTTAAAATTTAAAAATAATAATAAAATAAAACTTTTAGTTTAGCTTCTAGATCTTTTATTTAACAAATTTAATTGTTATTACAAATCTAAATGCTAACTTATTAATAATAGATAAGCATTTTCTTTCTCATATTTAAGATTTTTTTTTCTTGCATAGACATCAGTTTATCTTTAATTGAATTAAAATTATTAAATAAATTATTTAGGAATAATATTAATCCTTATCACACCTGCAAGATGTATATGGCATGAATTAGTTAAGGAAAGAATAAGTAGTTGATGATTTGCTTTAAGATATTGGCCAATTTCATTATTCAGCAAAATAATCTTAACTATAATAAAGATGTTTAAAAAGTTAGTTATCGTAAATTAAAAACCCATTCACAGATGTTTAAAAAAGTTTTTTACTACATTTTGGAAGTTGAATGTATTAATACAATGATATGAGATACGGCATTATTGTTATTGTCTGTGTTAAACGTATGAAGCAGCTTTCTTTCACCTACCATATGTGTATCAAAAATATTTTTCAAAGCCTTTTAGATTTGAAGCACTTGCATAATTTGGAAATATAGTGAGAAATTCAATTGTAAATGTTATACATTCTTATTTGTCTAAAAACATTGGCAGTACTGTCACAAAGCTGCATTTACATTTATTGTAAACTGTGTCTACTCTTTTAGTTTCCTACAGTTTTTATAAAGCTACTAAATATTTTTCTTTTCAGTACTTGGTGTATGATACTCAACTGTTAATTGGTGTCATCATAGATATTCATTATCACCTGAGGAATATATCTTTGCAGCTCTTAATTTGTACTTGGATATTATCAACTTGTTCATTGACATTTTGCAGATAATTGGATCAGGAGACTAAACTCATTTTGCATTTATTTCGAATTTGAACAAAATAAAATTTAAAATAAAATAAGCTTGCAAAATCCTTTGTTATTTGTATATTTTTTAAATTATGTGTTAGATTTCAAAGGGAATTACTTATATTTGGCCCTCTATAAAGTTTTCTTCTCCCTTAGATTGTATTTGATGTGTCATTATTTTACCAAAATCAATCCTGTTCCAGCCGTTATTTTTCTGATTAAATGTTATATTTACTTTTAAAAAGGGAAATCAAATGATTATTTATTTTTTCTTTTTAAAGAAAAATAAAATACTTTCTGTATTCAAAAGACATTATGTATAATACCTTACCAAATAATCATCTTTATTACAGTGACAGTAATTTTATGTGTATTGTGATCAAATTGTTATTATTTAGTTGCACATTTTAAAGAGTACTTTAATAATTTTACAATATATATTTTATTTTATATAAAATATTTTGTATGGAAGAAAATAATGAAACACAACAGTTTGTATTTGTTTTTTTCTTTATATTGTTTTATGAACAGATTAAATATTATTCAAAAATCAAAATCTAAACTTATGACACAATATTTCGATTATCTTATGTAAAAGAAATTTTGTCATAGATTAAAATCTTATAAAATGAAGTAGTCTCTGACTACTTTTGTACAGGTCACCATTCTGGTTAGTTAGGAATATTTTTCAATAATTAAAATTTTTTTAATATGCATGTGCTCAAAATATAATTTTGAGATTAGGCTTGAAGTATTGAGAGTGAAGTTTCCATGTTTATGACATACACCTTATTGTATGATCCACTATCTTTGTTTAAACTGACTAGAGAAAATTCGTGTGTGAAAAATCGATATTGTGTGTTTGAAAAATCGATATTGTGTTTGAAAAATTGTTAAAGCTTACCTGAAGAACTTTCTGCTGTAGTCCAATGCCAGTGTAGATGTTAGATTTGTTGTTTAATATTATTGTGCATGAAAATGTTTGAAGTTTCTGAGCTTCTCTATAAATATGTATATATTTTGGATGAGTTGTGAAGTTATTTTGCTGTTTTTGGTTAACAAATTATTGTTTATCATCATTATTGTTATCAATATTTTATCAGTAAGGTGCATCTAAAGTTGTAGTTATATTTGTAGTGAGATCACTTATAGGAAAAACAATGATTTTTCTTATGTAAATGTAGTTGAATGTATGCAAATTCACCAAAATCCTTGTGGCACCTTTATAACATATTTAATTTAAACCTGTAAATATTTTTATTATTTTAATATTTACTTTAAAAGTTTCTCTTTTATAATTTCAAAGCTGGATTTTACTTAAAAAGTTTGTTTTATATGTCATACATTTTTACAAATCTTTTTTTTTTTTTTCCCTTCCCACTCCCCCTTCCTTCTTTTCTCATTATTCATTCCTTGATAGCATTTTTGGTTCTCAGAAACAATCCATATTCAATATATGAAGCTGGAAAAAAGTCAAAATAAATTTCATTCACTTTCTCTCTCTCTCTCTGTAGGGGGAGGGGCTGATACTGCAGAATATAAATCTGTGGATTTGCATCATTCTGTTGATTGAAAATATTAATCAAAACTACTTGCATTTCTAAAATAAAATTATTAATTACTGTTATAAGCAAAAGTATCAAATATAAACAAACTGAATAGTTAACATTATCATGCTTTATTGTAAAGTTTTTGTAATAAAACAAAATTGTTTCATACCATTGACATGATATTGATGATAATTTTAATAATAAAACTTTTAAGATGTCATGTGATCTTTGTCTGCATTATTAATATTTTTCATATTTTATCTATATTATTTATTTTTAAGATCTTTATCAATTGTATTTGATTCCATATTTGTTGAATTTAGATTTTTTAATTGAGAAGCAGCCTCAGGACTACAGACCAATTATTTATATCAAACTTACCTTTTTCGATGCAGTTAAAAAGTAAAAGTGTTTTGTTTTTTCACTGCCTTATAAATTTTCTTATCACAAGGTGAATTCTTCAAATTTGCTGTAATGCATTTTAAAATCCCCCAACTCTTGCCCTAATCTAATTTCTCTACATAAACTGTCAGTTTCCCCCTCAAGTGAAATCATTGCCAAAATTTTCTTGTGTGTAATCCATTTATAAGGAATATCTCGTTTCCTTACATCAGCAGTCATTTTTTCCTTAAGTGAACATGCTGTTTGAATTTCTTTTTGTAAGGATTTGCCTAAGGAAGATTATTTGTTGTGCTTTTAAAATTTCTTTTTTCTACTTGTGTTTTTGTTCATGTTGAAACAAGAAAATTTTTGTGTTTCCCTAATTTTCTGTATTGTATTACTTTATAAAAGGGTGTTTACTTTAAAAATAACCTTTTTGCAATCATTTTTTTTTTTCAATCTACACATTTTCAGTGATGAGTTTTCAGATATATTAGTTATTAAATTTCACTTACAATATAGTAAGATATATATTATTAGTATATGTTACTATATATAATATCAGTAAGATGTAGTGTACTAAATTTCTCAAAATTATTTTCCAGTTAAAAAAAACTATTAATGTATTTGTAGATAAACAATTCAGTTTTATGAAAATTTAACAATCTTGAGTTTTTCCAATTGAAAACTAAAATTTGTTAGAAATTGTAATGATATCTATACTAATAAAAGAAAGTTTGGCTCTCTCTGTGTGTGTGTGCGATGGCTAGCAAAATCTACTGCACATAGAAGTCTGAAAATTTGGCCCAAGGCGGGTCTTGATGCACCTGAGGCTCAGATTTTTAATTTTTCAAGACCCTGGTCCTCTGGGCCCCTTTAATTTTTTTGTGTCCTAAATTGTTAATAACTTGCCCCGCTTTAATCCAATCTTCTTTTTTTGGGGGGCCCTTTCTCCATTTAGTTATTCTCCCATTTCTATATTCCAGTTAAAACCCTGGCCCTCTGAAGTTTTTGTGCCCTAAATTGTTAATAACTTGTCCCCTTTTAATCCGATCTTTTTCGATTTTGAAGACCTTTCTGCATTTAGTTATTCCCCCATTTCTACATTCCAGTTGGGACCCTGGGCCGTTGGGGCCCCTTGAACTTTTTGTGTGCCATGCATTTTTCACACCATAATTGTGTCACCCTCTCAATGAATAACTTTAAAGTTGAGTCTGGGATTACTCTCCCTGGGTTAATACCCTCACATTTTTATTGCGGCCCTAGGACCTTTTTTTAAGCATTATCCCTCCATTTTTAGCACATATCTTTAAAAAAATTTCTAATAACTAATTCATATCCTATACTTAATTTTGACTAATTAAAGAGCTAAAGCCCTAAGTACTAGGACCTTTTAACATTTTTTCTCTTAGGGTTCTGCTCTCAACTATCAGTTGGCCCCTTTTGGACCCCTACTATAGCTCCCTTAAAAATAGTCCCATTCGCTAGCCTTTTTTTTTTTTTTTTTTTTTTTTTTGAACAACTTTTTAGGTCCTCCAGCTACTACATGAATGACAAAAAAAAATTCTCAAACCTCAGCTACCACCAATTTTGAATATTAATCTTCTTGGGACCCTTGGTGCAGCTTCTTTAAAAATTATCCGATTCTCTTGCAATTTTCTGTAACACTTCTAGGGTCCTCTGGCTGCTTTATAAAGTACTATAAAAATTAGACTCCAGATACCATTTTTTTTTAAATAATTAATCTTCCTTTTCGGCATCAACTTGCGTTAACTGTTACAGTACATTACTGTTAAAGATAAGTGGTTAATTTTAGAGGGGGGGGGAGGGGGGTTTCATCCATAAATTAAATATTGCATTAATCTTAAAGGTAATTCGTGAAATTTACAGGGGGGTGCACCTTCCACCACCTAGTGGTGCATTTTTTTCTCTGGTTCTATGAGCCCGATTTCAACGGGAATCGGTTCATTCAACTTAGATTCAGCTACTTTCTGAATTATGAAAGTTTATCTTAGATTTCTGTTACTACCATTTTCGAACATTAACAGCACATTCTTTTCTCAGGCTTTATGGGCTTGATTTCAACTGAAATTGGTTCATTCACGTTAGCTTACGATTGTTTTACAGATTATACTTCCACCTTCCTCTGCTAGAGGGAGCATACTTATCTCGGGTTCTATGGGCCCAATTACTATGGAGTTTGGCTCATTCAACTTGGTTTGCAATTGTTTCCAGCACGTGCAGAGCACTCCTGGTATACGCTGCCTTAGGCAGCGGGGACCGAGGTCTCAGGTTCATGTGGAAAGAGATTTGTTGGGAACACACTAGATGCTGCTGAAGGCATTGGGGCTCCGGAAACTAAGTTCATGTGAAACATACTACGCTGCCAAAGACTCTCCCCCCCCCCCCAAACTTGAGCTTTGTTTAAGGTTATTATCATGGTCCTGGGGCAATGCTGGGCAGGTCAGCTAGTTCTAAATACATCCTGTCTTTTTGATTAAAGTAATTGAAAGTGTCATTTATTTTCCAAAATTACTTCTGATGTACTTTTTTTTAAAAAAAAGGCATACAGAATATAAATGCAGATATTTTGATTAAAAAAAACAAATTGACTAAGAAACAAAATGTATTCACTGGGTCGTTCACTTTATTTACAAAAGAAAGATGAACAAAGAATAACTTCTTTGATATGTGATCTTGGTCTGACAAAAGAAATGAAGTGGAACAAAAAAAATGGAAAAAAAACATAGTTGTGAATTTATAATACAAAATGATACATGAACGAAAAATTGTCTTTATCACAAAATGCAATGTTATCAGTATGATTGGTGAAATCATTGCACATTGTACGTGTCGACATCAGGTTTCACATTTTTCTAAATAGATATATTTACATGTATATATACAGATTTTCTCTTTGAACATATGCTGAAACATTTTTTTATTTTCCTTATATTCTTGTCATTTTATCTTTATGGCTTTAGCTGATTTTTCTAATATAACACATTATTTTACTTAAATATATACAATTTAAATATCTTGCCATTACTTTTTGCATTCCAATGATAAATTGTTTGCAAGATTATGATTTGTAAACAATGACTTTTACTTTCTAAATTTCTATAATCATGAAATTTATATTGAATGATTAAATATCTAATGTAGCTTGAACACTTCACTTATTTTCAAAGCAGCTGCTATTGAGAGTTTTGATGTGTGTTTGTATGTTATAAATACTGTCAAAGATGTTAATTATTTTTCTTAGATTTTTGCCGTGTTGAATCTTTTCTTAATTGTGAAACTATGTATGGCACACCAGCAACCATTACATAAGCTAAGAATGCATTCACAAAAAATGCTAGAATGTAAAACACAGTCATATTTCCTTTAGGCAGACTGATTTTTTCCGATAGTTTACAAATACCAACAGACAGTGCAGCGCATGCAATTTTCGTGGCTGTTTTGAACTTGTCTTTAGACAACCGATGGAATCCAATACTGTTAAATCCAAAACCCATACCAAGCATAAAGCCACAGTATCGCATCATGGAGAAAAATGGTGTAGTATCCAGATGAACATATTCTGGTTTAGCACACCATTTTATAGCTCTGTCAACTGACCACATTGGATCAACCCCGATAGCTTTTAAGAGTCCATACATGGCGAAAGCACTTGCCAACAATCCTCCTGTTATTGCACAGTAACTTAAAGTGTTCATTTTCTTCTGATCAATATCTTCTAAAGCCCAAGCCACCAAACAACCTATAAAAGAAAAGTTTATTTCAACAACTTTTTTTTTTTTCAAACATCTTTTTAATTTTAATGAACAATTTTTTAAACATTTTTCAAAATGTCAATAATGTGTGATCAATATAATATAAAAATTGACTATTTACTGCAATTATACATTTTATTCAACATAGCAGATTTTCCTGTTTGTTTATAGAAAGAATTGGACTTATATTTTTCTAACTGTTACAATTTATATATATAATACAAACCTTCAAAAAATACCTCTTTGCCTGAAGTAACACACATCTGCTCCATAAAAGGTATTCAAAAGCTACCATTATATCCTAAAATAATCTTAAGACTTAAATTGTTTTTATTTATTATTTTTTTACATGTTTTTATTTAACTTCATCTTGTATCTGTTAGGGTGAAATCTAAGAATCAAAATTTTTGACCCACTTCCATTGAACCAAATCTCCTCAAATTTTGCACACAAGTTCATTGTTGATAACAGTGCAATATTCCTGTAACTCATCAGGGAGGAAAACATTTTGTTACGTTTTTGCTCGAAATCACATATCTAACATACCAATTTTGCACACAAGTTCAGTGACAATGGAATATTCATGCAGCGCCATACCTCATCAGGGGCAATAACATTTTTTATATTTTTGTTTTGCACACAGGCTCATTGTCAATAGCAGTGGAATATTCATATAGTTTCAGAGCCATACCTCATCTAGGACAGGCTCCAAGGACAAAAACATTCTTTTATGTATTGATTGAATTTGAATGTCTAACAAATCAGTTTTGTTCAAATTTTACATACAAGTTCATTGTCGATGGCAATACATATTAAAGTATTTTCAAGGGCAAAGTCTAGTGATAAAATAACCTTATAGGCTTTTGAATGAAACCTTAAATCTAATTAACTGGTTTTGTTGAGCTTTTGCATACAAGTTCAGTGTCAGTGACATTGCATATTAAAATATTTTCAGGGATGTCTTTATGTGAAAGCATATTAAATTTTGGATTAAAAGTGTGTTACTTCAATTTTTTAAGTTGTGTTTCTTGTTTGTAATTGAAAATAAAACAATATATTAAAAGCAGGAAAAATAGTTTAAAATAGTTACTTACCTATTGCTATGCCCAGAAAGCATTGATGTGGGAAGTGTGCAGCTATGAAAATCCTTGATGCACTAACTACTGTAACTAATATGAAGTAAGCCAGCCAACAAAACTTTGAAATGATGTTACTGCTGTAAAAAAATAAAATAAACATTTCTTAATTTAGAAGAATTTTACAAATTTTAAAAATATTTCTGAAAAGCTTTGCATGTTTTCTATTTATTAATGCGTCTACTTTTGCTATTAATAATAATAGAGATCTTTTTATTCCAAAACTGTAATTTGACAAAAATAAGTCAGATTCTAAAGATAAGTGGATAAATTTAGAATACTGTGTAAATCCTGTATATTTTGTTCTAAAGTTGTTGGTTACATCTGTAAAATCACAATTAGCAAAGTCAAAAGTGTTTTCTTCTTTTCATTCATTGATTAACAAATTTGAAAAAGATAATTCACAATTTGATTGCTTTAAATATACGGATGATTTTTTTTATGCTTGTCCATGTACAATTTTAGAATTACCCCCCTCCCTCTTATATACTAACTTAAGGTAAATGAAACATATTCACAAATTACAGTTTTAGTGCAAAACAAATTGACAAATTTCTTATTTACCTGTTTTTCTTTACGATGTTGGTTTTCCGTAGGTAGGAGTCTAATATAACATACCACACTGCTGCTGTGACCATAGAATGACCAGATGGGCTACCTGTTCCGTAAAAAAATAATAAAATAAAATAAATTTTGTAAGTACCGTTCACTTAAGTTATATGAAATTCCTCAATTTCTAACAAAATTTCAATATGCACAGTGTCGAATTTAAATTATTAAGTATCCTATTCTAAAAAAAGGTTACTAAAGCTGCTGCAGTAATTGAATCTATTGTGCACTTTTCATACCAAAGCTTTTAATTAGGTAGATTTCGTAAGAAATACTACTTCTTACATTCTCCCCTAAGTTGGAATTTCTGAAAAAAAAAAATTATGCCGATCATGACTCCTAGAACCCAAAACCACCCCCAGTTCAAAACTTATATCACTTTTTTATGGACATAACTTCCATAATTCTGCACAAATCTCTTCCAAACTGATACATAAAATATCGGTCAAGTTCGTTAATGGGCAAAATTGGACCAAGCAGTGGGGAAATGGGGGGCTTTTTGTGAAAACAGAAAACCCCCATAACTTCTTAATTATGATACATATCGAATTCGTTTAAAGTTGTTACTTCTAGGAAAAGGGCAAAAAATTTATGTATGACAGATTTTTCATATCATTAAAAATGGCCTCAAGGGGGGGGGGGAATAGGGGTTTAAGAAGAAAAAATTTCATAACTTCGTCAATTCACAAGATATCAAATCTGCTTAAATTTATTATAAATCTTAATATTATCTACAACTTTTATACTGACAAGTTTTTTATAGGACCAACTCTTACAGCAAAAAGAAATCTGTACTGGCTCTGTCTACAGGCACAGGTATATTTCGAAGTGGACAGTTCCAACTGCCTCATCATGATAAAAAGGTCTTTCTTCTGCAATTCCCAATAAACAGATGCCCCACGGTCTGCGTCTTCGAAATCTACCTGTGCCTGTAGGCCAAGCCTTCAGATATTTTTTTTGTTATGGAATATTGGTTAGAAATAAATGCTGAACTATTGTTTTAGGTGTAAATGGGTTAATCTTTCATAATCTGACTGCATGCGATTGCAATAAATTTTCAAGCATTTTTTTTTTTTTTTTTAACATATAAAATTAGTAAATTGAGATGTAGTTTTTTCAAAAAAATTGCATTTGAAATAATTCTTTTTCCCTTATGCAACAATGTAAAAATTAAAATTGTGCAATGTTTAAAATTTGAAAAAAAAAAATGCAGTAGAAGCAAAATTTACTGGTCAATTTGTTGTCATCATCAATATGACGTCAGCATTACTGATGGACATATTTTTGCTTTATAATATAGATATTAATAAATAAAAATAGATATGCATTTTTTCCTCTTCTTTTACAAATATTTTAAGCCTTTTGCATATTTTCTTTTTTTTTTTATGCTTGTTTTCATTCCTGCATAAAGCAATATTTAGATTTTTGTGATAATCGAAGGAATGTTGGCTTACCTGGCCCTGTTTCACATGTTAAGAAGAACTGTTGTATGTCTGGTGTAGTAATGCCAGTTTTATTGTACACTTGGGTTTCATGTATCCACCAGTAAGGCCTTTCTCCATGTAAAGCCCTATAATAAAAATTTAATAACTTGAATCATATATATTTTTAGATATATTTAAAGGAAAATAACTTCATTTCTCTTAAGGAATAAGAAGCTTAAAATTCAGTTATTTTCTAAATTTGAGATAAAATAATTTTAATTTAAATCAGATTATTATGTGTTATTAATTAATATATCTGTTTCCTTGTTATTCTTGTTTTCAAGAATTTGCCATACAATCGCTAAAAATGAGACATACATTAAAGAGAGATTTCTTATCTTTATTTCTCATTATTACGGTTTTCATTTGCTTGGTACAAAATTGCTAAAAATTAAACATACATGTAGTTTTGCTATTAATTAGTCTTTTATTAAAAGAGTAAAAATTTTATGCATATTTCTCTTAAATTTTCTCTTGGCACATTTCTAAAGTGGATAAGCTTTAGAAAGTTTTACTGTTTCAAAATTGCATATTAAGAGAAAAAGTATACATATGCATTCAACTTGGTTGCCACACTACCTAGAAAATCTGGAAAAGTCGGGGGGAAAATGGTCAAATAAGTTTGGGAAATGTCACACGGAATTTCAATATATTATCTAAAATCTCAAAAAGTCAGGGAATTTGATACATTTTCATGGTGGCCGCCGATAAACACAAATTTCGAGCTACGAGAGGAAAGTTTGAAGGTAAGAATATTCCACATTTTGACATTGTTTTCTTTTCCCCCCCTTAAGAAATTTCTTCTAAATTACTCTATCTGAAATTTCCGCTTTCTATTCCCACGTACACACAAAGTTAAAAAAAATTTAAAACTTGTTAACATACTTAAAAAAAAATTAAGTAAATATTGTATTATTTGTTACTTTGAAGTAACATTAATTATAATTAATCATCTCAAACCTTTTCTCCCCCTTTGCCTCCCGTTAAGAATATTGTTTATCTGGACTTTTTTGGTATATTTGCTGTGTATGGTGATTTTGTTCACAAAAGTTGTAAGTTTTTTCTTTTTACAGTTTGAAGAAAATTTCATTGGAAAGTTTATAATTATTAAAGAGAACAATTCCTGTTATTGTCCTAAGAGCAAGATTCTCTTTTATTTATTTACTTTTTCGGAGGAGGGAGAGTTCAAAAGTGCAACTTTTAATCAATGTCATCTGTTTGGAACTAAATTTTTACTGTTTTATGCGTCGTGAAGCATTTATTTTTATCTTTCGTGTGTTCAACATCTACTACACCATTAGACTAGGATTTTCTTAAAATACACCTGAAAAAGTGAGGAAATTTCATTTTCCTATATGAGTAGCCACCCTGATTCAACTATAATAACGTAATAAAACAAACAAAATGAATAGTTAACAATGAATGGACTATAACATTTTTTCTGCTTTGAAGTAAAAAGTACATATTGATAACATTTACCATTTAAAATAAAATAAAATAAAAATACGCAAATTTCTAAGCATTTAACAGTTTTCTAGAGTTACATGTTATAAAATAATATCCATATTCTACTAATTTTGCAAATGCTAAAAAGTTTACTTGTTTAAAAAGTTACAATGAAATAGAATTTTTTTTTTTCAAATATCTACATCAATATACTAATAGTTATGTACAATTATATTTTAAACTGATTTTTAATTCATATTTTATTAAGAATTGCAAATAAAAATATCTATTTTCTCAGTAAAAGACATGTTCTAAAACAACGTGTACACAACTAACTTTTTAATAACCTAAATGAAAACTTTTTTGAAAAGCAAATATTCTTGTAACTGCAGAACTGTTTATAAAAATTGGCTAGTTTCATAAGGCACAATGTGTGATCTCCAAAATATATTCCAAGGCTAATTGTAACTCTTTGATAAAAATTGAAAGAACGAAAAATAAAAGAAATAAAACATTTTTGATCCAGTATTTAAAAAAATAAAAAGTTATCAATTTATTAGGTCACGTCGAGCCGAGCCAGGATTGAAGCTACGTGCATACTTTATAATATATAATTTTGGCAGCAGCTTAATTATAACAGGGTTCCTACAGGTCAGGGAATTTCCCTGACTTTTGGTCAGAAATATACCAGTATTCACTTAGAGAAAAATTCGCCTTATGCAATCGCGCGATTAAGTCGAGTTTTTCTATAAGTGAATACTGGTATATTCCCTGAAACTGTAATAACACTATAAATATAAAATGATGGCGCAGATGTCTACATCAGTGACAGCTGTTTTTCTTTCGTTTTTGAGATTGCGTAACTATTGTATTTTTTGCCGAACGATCACTTTATAGTTAAGCTGTTGTCAATATTATACAGGGTCATTCATAATTCCCTCCGGGGTTTCGAAACGTTATAGTAAAAAAACGAAGACGAATATGAAAAAAAGAAACATATGAAATTATTCCGAAACTATTCAAGTTTTACTTACATACATTACAGGTGTTCTATGTGTGAACCCTTGGTCACACGGCATACATCCATGCGATAGTCCAGTTCCTGCCATACTCCGTTTCTTTAAATTTCCGGTACCACACATGAATTGTTTTGTCAGTTGGTCCCTGTTTTCGATATTTATTACGAAAGGCCCGTTGAACTGACACCACTGATTCAGATTTAAAGAAACGGAGTATGGCAGGAACTGGACTATCGCATGGATGTATGCCGTGTGACCAAGGGTTCACACATAGAACACCTGTAATGTATGTAAGTAAAACTTGAATAGTTTCGGAATAATTTCATATGTTTCTTTTTTTCATATTCGTCTTCGTTTTTTTTTACTATAACGTTTCGAAACCCCGGAGGGAATTATGAATGACCCTGTATATAAAGTATTGAAGTCGCTTCTGCAGTTCCCGAATGCATTCGATAGTTCCATGTCAGCTGTTTTATATGTGATTTTGCAATAGTTGTTCTTAAGTCACTGAGAGAAATATTATCTCGATAAAAATAAAATATTTATATTCTTACCACTTAAGCATTTGATTTATCCACTCGGCAATAACTGTGACCCACATGATTTTTTTCCCTACTCTCCAGTCTAGCGATATGATGAGAGGCGAATAAAAAAGAAATGCATATCTAGGGTCGAAAACATTGGAGATCATGAAGAACATATCGCTTCGATGAAGGAACCTGTTGGAGAAAATATATAGTTACTTATTGAATGACTGATATTTCTCTTTACATTATGTAATTATTATAGAAACCAGGAGTTCCTACCCGGATTACAGAATATAATGCCCAATGTACAGAACATAAGGTGAAAACCGTTTTCTTTTAAATTAAAAAATTTAATTTTTACACCACCGAAAAGCATTTTTAAATGAAAAATATCAATTATGGTACCAAAATTTTTTAATTTATTAAAAGCGATACTTTCGTATTAGTGCATGCCCAGGGCAGTACAGAAAGACCGCGGGCCCCGATAATAGAGTTCCAATGCGGGCCCCCCACCATAAGCCTGATAAAGCAAAACCTGCTTAGATGAAAACGTACAGGAAATTCCGTTTTAAACAGGTTTTTTTGTTTTAAAAGATGCAAATGCATGGAATTTTTTTGGCTAGACCATGATTTTTTTTTTCCATTTTCCGCAGAATTCCGTTATAAACAGCTTTTACTGTATTAGAAAATAAATATGTTGGATAGTACTTTTTTAGAAAATCTGTATTTTCTTACAATTTTATTATTTTTCTTTTACAGTAGTATTACAGTTTATGATGCACTGGTAACACCTTTTCATATAAGGATTTTAAATAGAAATTTAAAAGATATAATTAAATTTCATTCAATTCATCAGTTAAGACGCCGATTGCCTGACGCTATTGAAACTTTTATTATTGTGTTTTAGAATTTAGAAAATATTTGTTCTATAAAACATAAATAAATAAATGCCTGCCTCTTTGCTATGTGCGTTCTGCTGATTTTTAATAAAAGCTGGATTTTGTTTCGAAAGTAAATGCCTCCTGAGTACCTCCCCCTGCCCTTCCTAGCCAGTCCGTAAAGACGTTCAAGCAACTTCTGACTTTTGAATTTTATTATTTATTAGTTATTTTAATTAAAATTTTTATATAAAAAATACCAGTCTATACATTTTCTGGTATTTATTTAAAAACCAGTACCGAAGCCGGGCCCTGGTAATTTATACCGGCCGTACCCTCTTCTGTACGGGCCTGCGCATGCCAGAGGTTAATAGCCGAAGAAATCCCCAAATATTTTGCTACATACACGTTTATGATTCTGATAATTTCAGTGCTTAAGAACGTAGTTCGATTACATACTATCTGTTAAATTTATGTTTCTATTTATTTATTGATGACATGTTAATTTCGTTATGAAATAGTAGCTGAAAAGAAACGCTCAACTATCTTATTGTTTAAGTGCAAACTGTTTATCTTCCGTAATCGAGGTGCACGGGATACAGATTTTTTTTTTTTTAAATCATGCTTGAATTTTTTTTTAAAGGGAAAGACCAAGTTTTCGCACCATTTTGTGATATTTATTATGGTTTTTAATTTAATATCTGTTAACTGAAAAAAGAAAAATCTGAGCCTCAGGTGCATTAGAACCTGCTTTGAACTATCAACAACCAAATTTTCAGACCTCTACGCACTGTAGATTTTCATAGCTATCGCACATAGACAAACATCTTTCTTTTATTAGTATAGATTGTGGATGGTTAATTTTCGTCTTTTAAACAGGAACCCCACTTATGGCCGTTGCTCTTGCATGTCGCATGTTTAACAAAAATATTTTCTGTGTTCGTGTTTATTATATCTAATACTGTAATGGTACTGTTTCTTATTAAATTATTCATATGAATAATATACTAATTGTATAAATACGGAGTAGCGGGCTTTACAACAAAGTAAATTTATTGTATTTATTTTTGAAAATTGATGTAACATATAAAATGCAAGAGTACCACCCATTTCAGAAGACGCCAATTTGCATCTCACATCTTTAGTGTGTTAATAATAGAAATTATATTTGTGTTGTTTGTTTTTTCTTTTTAGATGAATAAAATCAGTTACCAATTCATGTTTTTACAATTGAAAAAAAATGTTAGTTCATTGGAAGTAAGTACATAGTTAGAGTATAGTTCCCCTTATAATGAAAAAGAAGGGGAGGATGTATATTTATAGTTATAAATTATACGCAACTCTCACAATAGAGTTAATTCTCGATGTTTATTGTGTGTAGTAAAATTATGCATTGATCGCCGGCTGAACGAAATCCAGGGAAAGACAAGATTGTGAACATGTGTTGCGGTACGCAGCTTAGGCCGCTTTTTTTTTTCTTTTAAATAGAGAATATAAACATGAAATTAGCTAAACTGATAATTTCTTGTGAAACCACTACATGCAAGACTTGTTTTTAAACATATCAACATCAGAAATTTAACATTTGAAAAATATTGAATATTCAAAAATGAGTATCTACCAGCGTTTTTTAAATTGATAATATGAACAGGAAATAACAAAAATGCTCATTTCTAAAATCAGGGAGTACCCTCCTCCACAAGGTTAAGGATTTTTAAAAATATATAAACATAAAAAGCAGTACAGGGATGTAACCAGTAAGGAAGATGGATATCTTCCTCCGAGGATGTAACAATGAAATATAAAAAAAATCAAAGTAAGCTTCTACCGGTTTTTCCAAAATGGAGAATTGAAACAGTTTTTATTTATTTCTTGTTTTCGTGCCCCAAAAAACTATTTTCCACTGGGAGTTCAGAGGGGCAGAGCCCCTCACAAAAAATCCTTACTTTTTTTCTCTCTTAAGTGTTTTATTATTTTAAGTCATTTTAAAAGAATAAACTTTTATTTTTCCCCCTTCAAACTCCTTAGAGAAGAAGAAAAAAAGTCAGACTCTAGGGAGGGACAATGCCTTCCTCTGCCCCCCCCCCCCCCCTCGTTGCCGACGCCTATGGGATGGAGTTCTTTCAGAAGAATTTTTTGTTTTGACCTCTTTCCCCTCCCTCCTAAAAAACAAAACAATTGTTGGACATTTTGATTTAGTCATTTTTAATGTAAATGCTTACCTTGATTGTAAACCTTCTATGGCTGAAACACTGTTCTCATATACCAAATCCATAGCACCTGTTAAAACAGCCGCCATTCTAAAAGAATATACATTACAAAATATTAATCTACTTATTACTACTTACTATTTATTACACTGAAATATGATTTTTCAGTTTAAAATTATGTAAATGAAATTGAATGAAGTAAAAGTGATAAATCAAATGTATTATATTTAATTTAATTACATTGCATTGTAACTAAATTCACTATTCAATTATTCAGCACATAATTGTATGAGATTCGAAAATGTAAACAGTTTTCAAACTATTTTGATATTTAAGCAACATTTTTTCAAGGTATGCATTTTATTTTTTTATAATATTTTTTTTTATAATACTTATGAAATAGTCGGAATTGTTCTGACAAAAAATTGCTCAAATAAAATTTGAACTATTTTTTGTTTTTGGCACAAAAAAATCGCTCTTTGAAAAATCTTTTGGTGCAAACCGTACTCCGATAGTACCATTTGTGATCTTTTTTAAATGTTTTTTTATGTTGAATAGATTTATTGGACACTGTATATGCCGTGAGAATTAGATCCTTTTTTTCTTTTCTTTCTTTTTTTTTTTTTTTTGTGTAAGCAGACAAATTTTACATGCCACACCCCTTGACATATGAACATTATTTTATTTTCATGCATTTTCATTTGATTTAGCTATCTATTAACACGGTTATGCCCTTTACTCATTTGATGGGCAAATAAACGTTCCCTCTTATCTCTGATTTTGAAATTATCACTGTCGCAAAAAAAAAAAAAAAAAAAAAAAAAAAAAAATAGTAGCCACGTTTTTAAATAGATATTAGTGTTGACTTTCAGCCTTTTAAAGGTCAGTTCAAAAGTCAATAATTATCTTTCGTCTT
Organism: Maratus michaelseni; assembly: GCA_963931845.1. Classification (NCBI taxonomy): domain Eukaryota; kingdom Metazoa; phylum Arthropoda; class Arachnida; order Araneae; family Salticidae; genus Maratus; species Maratus michaelseni. The sequence continues at coordinate 317,972,437 of OZ007589.1, forward strand.
CCGAGAAGGCCAACATCTGGAACAGAGAAATATAAAGGAAGAGGAGACACCAAAGCTTCATTTACAATCGACATTGAATCGTGTTAAGAGTTTTTTTTTTACTTTCAATTACTTGAATGTAACTGATACTTGTTGTAAATTTAAAATAGTTAAAGACTCCCCCCCCCCCCCCTCCCAAATGCAACTAATCATTTTACTGTAATGTGATGTTTAAGATTCATAAAAATCGAATGTTTATTGCAACATAATTAACCTGTAACTTGGGAGGTGCGGTCTCTGAGACCGCACTGTATCGACTAAGTCTACTGAGGTTTCTTGATGAAGAAAACACCATCTTTTAGCAATGTCGTCTGTGCAAAAATTTCTTTGAAAACTGATCCTGGGATCACGGCAATGTTCTCCGCCAAGTCGAAAAAGCACAGCCGTAAGCATCCTTTTCCAAAGAGTATTTTTGACCCTTCCCCCATATCTTTGCGCTGGAGTTTCACAAAAACCTGAAACTCCGCTTATCTAGAGTACGTTACAAACGTAACCAATTTTTCATATTTCACATTTCTATCTTTTCTAGTTCAGAAGATATGAACTATAAGTTTTTTTCACACTCACTCACCGATCAACAAAAACCTTGGGTACATCTCGTAGCCCTAGAAACTTTAAATTTGGCATAAAGATGTTTAGGATATAAAAATCGAAAATATTTCGATCTCGTAGCCTTAGAAACTTAAAATTTGGCGTAAAGGTAGTTTAGGATTCAGAAAAAGTAAAAAATTCGAAAGTAATTCGAGTTTGTAATCATAGAAAATTGGAATTTGACATTAAGGTAGTGTTTAGGATACAAAGAAAGAAAAATTAAAAAATCCGGAAATTTCGAAAAAAAAATCGACAAAGTTTGATTTGTTGGAATTTTCCGGATTTTTAATTTTGTCTTTCTTTGTATCCTAAACACTACTTTTTATGCCACGAGGATTTTGCAAACGGAGCTAAAGCTCCAAATTTTTGGTACCTTCAAATAATAGGGACAGGGAGTGAAGCTTGACGAAAACCAGTGGATGATGTTCGAAAAGCCAAGAAAAGGAGGATGGAGGATTGCTTACAAAATAAGTAAAATCTCATCAAAAACATTACAGGTAAAAAATGTAGCCCAGTCTCGTGACTCTTTTACCGCAAAAAGTTACGAGATCATGTAGAGCCAAGTTTATCTCTCTTATTAACTCTGAAATTTGCATTCACAAATCACTCCTAGCCTCTACATCTTTAGTTAAAGAATATTTTGTGACTTGGCGATTACGCAGCACAAGGAAGTTATTACACCTTAATATAGATGGAATTGAATTATTTGATTAAACCGATTATGAATGCGAGAGATATAAGCCTAAAGGATGGATTCCTTGAGAGGAGGTCTTTCTAAAAGGTGTTCACGTTACATTGGAAGAAAACCATCCAAAACTCCAGACATTCAGTTCGACCGTAGGAGAGGTTTCTCACCCGGGCTTACAACATTATGTAAAATTAAGTCCACGCTACAAATACATATATGTTCAATGCTCACATAAATGCTATTTTAAGCAATACTTTATTAATAAACTCGATTATTAAAATGTAAGCAACAGTCGTAATATTCTCTTGCTGTGTAATTGCCAAGTCACAAAATATTCTTTAACTAAAGATGTAGAGACTAGGAATGATTTGTGAATGAAAATTTCAGAGTTAGTAAGAGAGATATACTTGGCTTTACATGCTCTCGGAACTTTTTACGGTAAAAGAGTCACGAGACTTGGCTACATTTTTTACAAGTGATGTTTTTGATGGGATTTTTATTTTATTCAATTTCGACTTCCGGTTTTCGACGGAATTACACGTTTTAGGGGTAAGAGATCCCGAAAAAACATCTTTTTTACCAAATGTCTGTCTGTCCGCGTGTGTGTGTGTGTGTTCTTTTTGTATCATCGAAAAGTGTATGAAGTTATGCATAGAACTGAACAAAATTTCATATATATGTTTTTGGCTATGGCCAGCAGGTCCCAGTTTAATTTGGGGCTATTCCGCCGAGGCGCTATGATAGCAATTTTTGTGCGGTTTTATCGATTTTTCGTATTTGTGTTGTACATCGGGTGCGGGTGCAGCAAAGGGTGCTTCGCATCCGGGTAACTCGGCGATTCACAAGCAGCTGACGCATAACAGAATGACGATTTTTCTTTCTTTATTTCTGTCAAGTTGAATGTTCAAAGTAGACATGTGCAACATCATACTAATATTTCAATAAGGAAGATTTAAATGCGGTCTGGTCTCTAAAACGGAAAAAATACGAAGTTTAAGAATGTCTTCCTTTTTCTTTTCTCCGTATCCCGAACGGTTCGGCCGTAGGACGTTAAGACAAGCGGCCAAGTAAAAACTCATTTGGTCCTTCCCTTGTACGCACTGGGAAAGCAGGGATTAGAGATCCTACCTTTTCCAACGTAGGATCTCCAGCAGGGACTGAGCATGCTCGCCTCCGTCGATTTGCAGAAAAAGGACGCTTTTTTAAAGAATTTTTAATTCATATCTCAGCTAATTGTCAAAAAAATAAAAATATGCACCTCAAGTGCATCAGGACCTGCCTTGGAGTATTCTCATACAATTTTCCAGACCCATGCGCGCGGTAGATTTTACTAGCCATCGCCGACAAACAGACATAGTTAAACTAAAATAACTAAACATTTTTTAACGTCTGGTGAATAAAAGTCTTAAATTAAATATCACATTTAATCAGACATAAAAGTTACATAAAATACACTTAAAACATTAAAAATACTGCAAACGTTTCAGGCTATAATTTAGCCCCTCATCAGTGCAATTACGTGCGGTCATCAGTTTTCAAGTTTTAACTGGTTAACTTTATTAACTGTAACTGTAAACATGGTTGAAAATTCTCCGGTCAACGCACGTAATTGCACTGATGAGGGGCTAAATTATAGCCTGAAACATTTGCAGTATTTTTAATGTTTTAAGTGTATTTTATGTAACTTTTATGTCTGATTAAATGTGATATTTTATTTATAGTTAAACTAATTAGTATAGATAGTAAGGCAGAATGCATGTGCATATGAACTTCGGTACTTTGATTTATTATTATTTTATTTATTTACATAGAAAGTAATAAATTCCTCAGTTTATTACATAGAAGAAAATGTTTTATTAATTCAAAAATTATTTCTGTATATCAAAGTTTTATCAAAACAAATTAGAATACGTACTTCTTATTTGATTAAACAATTACATCACGGAATAAATTCAGAGAAAAGATTAATACAACTCTACGTAACTGCATATGCTCACCTTATTGTGCAATATACTGTTTATTATGTAGCATATATATTTAGAATTTAACCTTCTTTAAATAACAGAACATTGCAGTCTTATGAAAAGGAATCAACTGCCTGTTTCTTACTAAACCGCATATATCACAATGATGCATCAGTGATTTCAGTATGCTTCGTGTCACATGTGGCTTCGTGTATACTTGCTCTACTTTCTATCTGGAACAGTTTCTCAACGTTCTTTTAGATAACGACACATCTTGAATTTAGATTTCTATGGTAAATCATAATCTTTTCAAACTAAAATAAACCTCATTTCATACAGATTTTTTGTTCATTACGGAATAAATAAGAATAGTAAATATACTACAAAAAGTTAAATACTATTTTTAAAAATTATATTTTTATAAAACGTACTAAAGCAGCATTAAATCCAATATAATATTTTCGCCTTTTGTTTTTACACAATTTATTACTTACTCATCATACAGGGTTAGTCTTGTAATCGTTTTGAAAATCGAAAGAAAAATTTTCACGGATTTACACGTTTCAGACACCGGAGACTCCGAAAAACATATTTTTAAAAGAAAAAAAAAATTGCCGTCCGTCTGTCTGTAAACGCTCTATCTCCCGAACAAATTGAGATAGAGACTTCAAATTTGGTATGTATTTAGTATGTAACAATAGGAAGAAGCTTGTTGAATTTCAGTAACCTCGATTATCAGGAACTATTTTTTTCGGACTCTCGAAATATTCGTTCTGATAAAAAATATATAAAAATTTTCGAAATTGTTTATTTTAAGGAGTGAATATAAAAGACAATAAAAAAACAGAAATTTTGCATAAAGAATTAAGGCGATCGGATTATGAGTTGCCGAGATATCTGTAGTCCTATTTTCCACACTCTTCGTTTTTTCACGACCCTGTATTTCATTCAAATTTCAATTCAAATATATATTTTAATTGGAAATGAGACGCTTAATCCGACGCAGTAAACCGTTAGTTAATAGGATTATCAATTTTGGAGTTATAAGGATGTTTCTTTTATGCAATTCAGTAATAGAGCATTTAAAGTTTATGACGTCATCAAGCCACGATTTTATTCGAATTTCAATGCGTTTTGTAAATAGTTTACATATGTTTTATTTTCATACTTTATATTATGCATATCCATGATGGGTAAGTGATACGGTGGCCCCTAACGACTAGTTTCATCTGTACCAAATAATAGCAAAAAAATTAAGTTCTTCTAAAAAAAGGTCTTCTAAAATTCAGATATTTTTCTACGGGGAATAAAATCCAAAAGTAATTGAAGAGTTAGGGGGAGAAAAAGATGACAGTCACAAACTAGTTATTTATCGCCTTTTCTTTTATGCGCGATGAAAACTAAATTCAACCGTGTTTATCAGAGGAAAATCTTAATTTTTGTCTCAACTCAAGGATACCAGACCTTTTCAAGCTAACTAATGTCATTTTCATCTCGCAAAAGTGGACCATCATAGTTTTTCCCCTAGACACTTCATTAAAAAATAATAAGTTTCCAAGTAAATAAAAATCCTTTAGTTAAAATAAAATTATAATTAGATCACGTAGTGAAAATAGAATTTGAGAAATAAATTTTTATTTTTATTTAATTTATTTATTTTTATTTATTACCATATTTTCAAAAATAAGCGATGGAGGCAATATAGCATATTTATTAAAAAAAAAAAAAAAAAATTAATCGTGAGAATTACTTTAATATGCTTATTCTCATTTTTAATAATAATATTTTGTGAATACACATTTATATCTTTGAGACAAGCAACAAGAAAACATAAATAAAATTGTCATTAGAAAACAAGGACGACCAAAATCTTATTGTTTGAATCATTTTATAAAAATATTTTTTTCATTGTATATAACTGTAAATAATTACACGATACTTGTAACTTTTTTAACTTTACGTACATAAATATTCCGATATAAGACAGTGTCTACTACAAAATAATAATAATTAATAAATAAATAAAAGTAGCTTTTGGAAATCCGGCTCAATAATCAGAATTAATAAAAAACAAATAATAAATTAATAAATTTTTATTCAGTTAAATAATTAGAATTAATTGAAAAAATATATAAAGAAATAAATTTTTAAATTTCATCCAGTTTCACAACCATAATTAACAAAAAAAAAAGTTATAAAGAAGCAGTTTTTAACATTTTATTCAGTTTAATAATCATTTTTATTGAAAAAAAAAATTATAAACAAGCAAATTTTCAAATTTCATCAAGTTTGATAATGATAATTATTTGAGCAAATATAATAAATAGCATTTAGTTTAAATAATATTAAGATACCGCTTACCTTAAAACTGCACTCAGCGCAAAAGCGCTTCACCTACAAAAGATAAACAAACGAAAAATTTGCAAAAACTCTTTATGCAACAGCTCTGAGTTCTTTTCAGTAAAATGCTCTCCAAGGAAATCAATCAGGTATATATACGTTTCAATCGCATCCACTCATAATAGCTGTTTACAACGACTATGAAATATTACGTCATAGCATTAAACGTTTCAGATAACCTCTCTGCCCATATCTTTGTTATTCTTCATCTTCATTTAATTTTGCTAGCTGTTCGAAGCGCCACTTGTTTGTTTTCTCTCTGGATGATGCGGAGGTCGGGATTGCCTTTTTTTTCTCCTATCAGCTGTGATACTGTTGATTCCAAAACCAGAATGACGTCATTTACGCTCGTTACGCCTTTTTAATATGCTTAGAGAAAAAACAAGAAAAATGAAATTTACGAAATGTGTTCTCCTACTTTTCGTGGTAGAAAAAGATTGAAGCAAGAAGGGGAGGTGGGGATAAGAGAAAGAGAGCATAGTGATCCTTCTTTAACTCTGATTATTTAAAAAGAAAAAAAAAAATCCAAACGACTTAAAATAATTAAACATTAAGAGAAAAATTTATGATGGCGAATAAAAGTATTTCTACTTATTATAATGAATCACACTTAAAAAGATGAGATACACTTAAATTTTTCCTCCAAGAAATCTTGACTTGGTCAATTTTTTGTTGTTGAGCGTTTTTATTGTAGAAAGGTTAATTGCTCTCAAGTATCGCTTTAAGTATGGAAAAAGTGTTTCTAATATTTATTTGTATAATATTTAGAAAATCATCCTTCAAAATAAATAAATAAGTATTCAATAAACGTTCTTTAAAATTTTCTACGACACACATAAAGTTTTCTAACGACACACTAATTTGCAGTGCCATAGCGGTTGAAAACCCCTGTCATAGGGTCTCATAAATTTTTTTAACCTTTTACAGACCTAATTAAGATCCAAGTATATTCGAAATTATTATTATTATGTATAATTCGCGTACTAACGTCTTAGTTTACAAAAATAAATCATTAAAATGAAGCGAAATGTTTCTATGGCGTACCCATTTAAACACACCATCTTCTCTCTACATTGGATTCGAAAATGGAATATATCGATGTATGGATTAAATAAAAGCAAAGTAGTATAAGACATTTAAAAAAATATATATTTTTAAATTTACGAACAGTATATAACTTAAGTTGAAAATTTGTAAATTCAAATAACAATAATTTTTTGCATAAAATGTAATTTATATCGGTATCCTATGGCAGGCCTGTCCAACCTTTCAGTGAGCGAAGAATAGCTCAGCTGGTGACCAAACAATGTAGGGCACCATTATTCACATGACTGTGAATGTATAATGTATCATCTCACAGTGCAATGAAATTGAAATAAATCTTAGAATTTTTTAAAGGTTTGTATTTTGCATATACCTTGTCATTTTGCACACACCCATGAGAAACATATTAAAGTTTAATCTCTAATATAACTGTTTGCCGCTTGTGAAGCTTAGAATTGAAAAAAGTCAAATATTTATTTAAATTTATCTAAATTTTGCGGGTCCTTTAAACGTCATAGTGATGGATTTTTTTTTTTTTTTTTTTTTTTTAGTTCAATTGGTTTAACCTTATTTATTAACAAAAATTTAACATCAAATGTAAAACCAACTGAATGAAATATCTTAATATCTGCCTCTTCTCGGGCCTAAACAATGTGGGAAATATATATATTTAATTTGTTCTGCAAATTATGTTTTTGTTTAATATTCCAAGTTTTTTAATAACTACTGCATTCAGACGAACTCATTTCAAAATTAAAAGAACCATCATCAAGGTTTGATATGTACCATATCGCAGCACAATTTGTGATGTAATTTAGCAATCATTAATCCAAAATGTTTCACCATTGTAGTAATATAGGTTGTTGTAGTTTAAACAAAAACTTCCAACAACTTCTGAGGATAAAAAATCGATTTTACTTAAATTTAGTTATCCTGTTTCCCACCGGGAAATGCTATAAATGCAACAATAAATTTTGTTGAATTTTTACAGCTTATACTTAACAACAGTTATAGCTGCCATACATAAAAAAAAAAAAATCCCTGACGGCTCGGCCTACAGGCACAGGTAGATTTCGAAGACGCAGAACGTGGGGTGCCTGTTTGTCGGGAATTGCGGAAGAAATGACCTTTTTGCGGATGATGCTGCAGTTGGAACCGCCTACTTCGAAACGAAACTTGTTTGCAGGCGGAGCCAGCAAGGATTTTTTTTTTTTTTTTTTTTTTGCTATAAGAGTTGGTCCTATAAAAAACATGTCAATATAAAAGTTTTAGATAATATTAAGAGGATTTATAATATATTTAAGCGGATTTGAAATATTGGGAATTGACGAAGTTACGAATTTTTTTCTTCTAAAACCCTCCTTCCCTCCCCCCCTTAAGGCAATTTTTAATTATATCAAAAATCTGTCATACATAAGTTTTTGGCCCTGTTCCTAGAAGTAATAATAACTTTAAACGGATTCGATACGTATCATAATTAAGAAATTTTGGTTTTTTTTTTCTGTTTTCACAAAAAGCCCCCCCCCCCCCCCCTTGGTTTGATTTTGCCCATTAACGAACTTGACCGAGATTTTATGTCCCTTGATTTTATGTATCAGTTTCGAAAAGATGCGGGAGTTGGAACCGCCTACTTCGAAAAATAACTTGTTTGCAGGCGGAGCCGGCAGGGTTTTTTTTGTTTTTAATTTTTTTTTTGCTATAACGGTTGGTCCTATAAAAAACTTGTCAATATAAAAGTTTTAGATAATACTAAGAGGATTAATAATAAATTTACGCGGATTTGATATCTTGTGAATTGACGAAGCTATGATTTTTTTTCTCCTAAAACCCCCCTTCCCCCCCCCCCCTTGGGGCCATTTTTAATTATATCAAAAATCTGTCATACATACATTTTCGGCCCTTTTTCTAGAAGTAATAATAACTTTAAACGGATTCGATACGTATAATAATAAAGAAATTATGAGGATTTTTCTGTTTTCACAAAAAGCCCCCCCCATTTCCCCCCCCCCCCCCCCCCCTTGGTTCGATTTTGCCCATTAACGAACTTGACCGAGATTTTATGATCCTTGATTTTATGTATCAGTTTCGAAAAGATGCGGGAGTTGGAACCGCCTACTTCGAAAAATAACTTGTTTGCAGGCGGGGCCGTCAGGGATTTGTTTTGTTTTTAATTTTTTTTTTGCTATAACGGTTTGTCCTATAAAAAACTTGTCAATATAAAAGTTTTAGATAATACTAAGGGGATTAATAATAAATTTACGCGGATTTGATATCTTGTGAATTGACGAAGCTATGATTTTTTTCTCCTAAATCCCCCCTTTCCCCCCCCCCTTGGGGCCATTTTTAATTATATCAAAAATCTGCCATACATACATTTTCGGCCCTTTTCCTAGAAGTAATAATAACTTTAAACGGATTCGATACGTATAAAAGAAATTATGAGGATTTTTCTGTTTTCACAAAAAGCCCCCCCATTCCCCCCCCCCCCCCCTTGGTTCGATTTTGCCCATTAACGAACTTGACCGAGATTTTATGACCCTTGATTTTATGTATCAGTTTGGAAAAGATTTATGCAGAATTTTTCCAGTTATCGTGGTCAGAAAAAAGTGACATATATATATATATATATATATATATATATAAACTTTTGAACTGGGGGTGGTTTTGGGTTCTGGGAGTCATGATCGGCGTAGATCTGCAAAAATTTTTCAAAATTTCCAACTTAGGGGAGAATGTAATAGGTAGTATTTCTTACGAAATCTACCTAAAAACAGTTTTACATAAATTTATGGAATACCCTATTTTCTCAAAGATGTAGATATAAACGCAAGAAAAAATTATTACCTAATTTTAACTTGGGATATGATTCCCCTATTGGAAAACATTAAAAAATTCATTTTAAAGTTTTAGTTATTCAATTTTCCACCAGGAGAGCAACCAGCGTAAAAAGAGCTATAATGCGAAAATTTTTATCAAAACAAACTTTACCGAGCAGGAGCTTTTCCTGTAAACTTATTTAAAAAAACGTAAATAAATTTTATTAATATTTGGTTATCTCATTTCCTCCCAGGAAGCACTGTAAACGCAAAAGAAAGATTTGTTGAATCTGTATAACTTTGAGTATGGTTGTCATATGAGAAAATACAGGGTGATTCATAAGTAAGTATATACAACTTCCAGATGCTGTAAAAAAGGAACAATTTAAGGCAAGTTTTCCAAATGCAAGCTGTAAAATAGGTGTACCCATAAAGTTTTTTTCCCGCTGCCGTGCGAAGTGACATAGGCGATAGCTAGCGTGTCACGCGAATATCAGTAGAAATGACTACGTCTGGAGTGGAGAAGGTATTGTGTTGTGTTTTTGAATTGAACAAAACGGAATCTGTCACCATTGTGCAACGACATTTTCAAACACTAATTAGAAAAGAACCTCTAACCAGAAAATGCATTTATGATTGGTTTAAAGCATTTGAAACTACGGCTGTTTTCTGTCGACTTTGCACAAACAGCTCGTAGTTTCAATTTTTTTAAACCAATCATAAATGGATTTTCTGATTAGAGGTTCTTTTCCAAATCGAGTTCGAAAATGACGTTGCACAATAGTGACAGATTCCGTTTTACTCAATTCAAGAACTCCAAATGCTTTCTCCACTGCAGACGCAGCCATTTCTACTAATATTTGCCTGACAGGCTAGCTATCGCCTATGTCACTTCGCACGGCAGCGGGAAAAAAAAAACTTTATGAGCACACCTACCATACGGCTTGCATTTGGGGAACGTGCCTTAAATTGTTCCTGTTTTACAGCATCTGGAAGTTGTATACTTCCTTATGAATCACCCTGTATAAAAAAGTCATTTTAAAGTTTTAGTTATGTAAAAAAAGCACCATGGGAAAATTTTTAACAAAACATCAATTTCATCCTGTTTATCATGAAAATTTGCATTTAAAAAAAAAAAAAATTATCTATTTACCCTATTTTCCGCACCAGGTGACGGTTTAAATGCAAAAGAAAATTGTGTTGTATCTGTGCTACGCATTTTAAAGTTCAGTATAGCTGCCACACAGTGAAGCATAAAAAAATCAATTTTGCAAATAAAAAATAAACCAGCTGAGCAGACCGAGGTATGCTCGGTTAAAATTAGCTTTGTGTTCACCTTGCCGAACTTTAATCTTTTCGTTAGACATCTCTTTCTTTTGTCAATCGCAAGATTCACTGTCCAGCTTCACAGACTTCGACAGAAGCACTTCCTTATACAGGTGTTGGATTAATTGCGGGAAAGTTCTATGTACCCTGATTGGTTGAATTCTGTAGAGAACGTTCTATGGACTCTGATTGGTTGAATCATGTATCTCAACTCCTATTGTGAATTTCTAGAAAATTCCTACAGATTCTAAAAGCCAATTTTTTCGCCAAATATCGTTAAAATTGGACGAAAAGTCGCCAACTTGGCGATATTCTTTCATTTGGTGTCAAGCATGTGTTTTGGCACTGGTATCTTGAAAGTCGATTTCCCCGCCAATGCATCCACCAATTCGCCAAACTTTGTAAACTGATGCCAATTTTGCAACTTCGTTTACGGCCAATAGTCCAGTCAAACTAGGCAGATTTTGGGTCATTTTGGGACATAATTACGAAAGTTTTGAAACTTGGTAATATTGTTTGGGAGGGTCTACTAATGAACATACTAAAAGTCCTGATGGGTGGGGGGGGAGGTAAAAGAAGGTACCATTTTCCGGTATTTTGTTAATTTCTCGTAAGCTATAAGTCCTACGGAAAAATTGCTAATACAAAAAATAAAGACAGTTAAATTCTCTACAAAATAGGTTTTATACATTTTTCTCTAGAGTCCATAGGTAACGAGATAATCGCATTCAAAAATGAAGAAATTGTCAAAAGTCACACCAGCGCCAGAGAGCGAGTCCACGGCACTTACCTACTTAACCTAAACGTAAACGAACATTAATAAATGTTGTGGTCAGAAGAATAGAATCCTAAACAATAACTTTATCAAATGACATTTTTTGTTAACATAAGACATACAAAAATGAAAAATGCGTAAAATACAATGATTGGGAATAAACAATATACTCAAGTCCTTGATCATTTTGATTACCCCGGGTTCAATGGAAAATTTCAAAAGATGTTGATTTGTGTTCCATTTCCATTTGGACATCCTCTTCAACAGGTGGTGGACTGTTTGAGCAGTCTCCATGGCAGTAGTGACAGGCAGCAGTGCATGTGATTCCTGTTTTTCTGCATCTACATTTGTTTCCACAACCGGCTGTACACTGGCAGAAGATGAGGTTTAGTACTGCCTCAGGGGCAACAGGATCGGTGGTTGTGATAGGAACTAACCAGGATTAGAAATTAGCGGTCGTTAGTCGCTAAATGCAACTAAATTATTGCATTTGACGACCACAAAATTATACCTGATCGTCAAATTTGACACTTAGCCTTTTTTTTTCGCGAAAAATTGGAGTTGGGATGCAAAAAAATAGTTCTTACGCATCCCATGGGACGCGTAATTTTTACACGTGTAAATTCTTCGAAGAATCGCGAAATTATTTTATCAAATAATAATTAAAAAAAACCGGCTAATTTCGTCTTAGGATCGCGCGAAAAAACGGCAAACTTCGTCGAAGTATCACGAAAAGACGGCGAATTCTGTCGAAGGATCGCGAAAAATCGACAAACTTCGAAGAATTGCGAAAAAACGATGAATTTCGTCGAAGAATTGCGGAAAAACACGAAATTCATTAAAAGATCGCGGAAAATGGCTAATTTCGTTGATATATCGCGAAAAAAATGTAAATTTGGTCAAATGGCCAATGGAAAAACGTAAATTTAGTCAAAAGGCCGTAAAAAAAACGTGTTTCGTTGAAGGATTGCAGAAAAATACGAATTTCGCCGAAGGGCAAAGGAGAAAACTCCACCCTCGTCAAATGATCGTGGAATAAACTGTTAATTTCTTCGAAGGATAAAGAAAATACGGCCAATTTCGTCGAAGAAACGGCAAATTTCGTCGGCGGATCGCGAAAAAACATGAATTCTGTCGAAGGATTGCCAAAAAACGGCAAATTTCGTCGAAGGATCTCGAAAAAAAAACTAAATTTCGTCGAAGGATCTCGAAAAAACTGTAAATTTCGTCGAAGGATCTCGAAAAACGGCAAATTTCGTCAAAGAATCGGGGGGGGGGGGGGACGCGAAATTCATCAAAGAATCTCGAAAATGGCTAATTTTGTTGACAGATCGCGATAAAAATGCAAATTTCATCAAAGGGCCGCGGAAAAACGTGAATTATTTCGTCAAAGGGCTTTGGAAAAATGTGAATTTAGTCGAAAAAAATGAGTTTCGTTGAAGGATTGTGGAAAAAATGCGAATTTTGTCAAAAGCCCACAGAGAAAACGCAAATTTAGTCAAATGGCTACAAAAAAATGCCAATTTCATCAAAGGATAGTGGAAAAAACTGCTAATTTCGTCAAAAGATAACGGAAAAAAGTGCGAATTTCGTCGAAAGGCCACGAAAAAAACGGGAATTTCGCCAAAGGATCGTGGGAAAAAAACCGTTAATTTCATCAAAGGTTCATGAATAAAACATGAATATTGCGAAATAGTCGAGGAAAAGATGCAGCATTCTTTTAGAAAACAGCAGACACACAAAGTTCTATGCTTGTTAATATTTACATAGTTTTTAATCTGAAACAATATACTGAACTAACTTTTGAAAAATCGTGTTAACCCGAACCCAATTTGCAGGAATCTACAACTCAGCCTGAAATCGCAAGTTAATCCGACCTGCAACAAAATAGTGCTGAGAGAGGATCATAGGTTAACATGGGTTCGAAAAGAAATGACAAAATATGATATAACATAAAATTTCAACCATGAAATGCAGTTTGGCACTTAGGAAAAAAATTGCAGGCGTCATTTGGCGCCTTACTTAGAATTCCCAATTTCTAACCCTGGAACTAACGTATGATCGAGCTTGCGTTTCCAACCCCAAATCTCAGGAGACAGTTCATTTCCCTGCCACAGCTGTATCTGATGAAAAACCCGGTATGAGTGTTGCATCGCTGCTCCTTCTGTGGGAGGCAGGGATGCTAATTCTGGTCTCATGTTTGAAACGGACTTTGTGAAGGTTGGAAACCTATGTAAGTTGAGTGACGTTGTAGTATGTGGAGCTCCATACATATTCAAGAACTTACGCCCCGCCTCTGCCACCTGCTGACGTGGCGAGTTTGAGTCACCAAAGAATGAATTTACACACTCTAATGGTTTATGTCGCATCGACATTTTGCAGACAGCAACTTTCCCCTTCCTGTAACAAGATGATGTTGTGTCACAGCCAGAAAATGAATGAGCAAGTAGTATAATGTGTTTGAGGCCCTTTTCCTGCTGTTGTGATGAAAATACCTGAGTTACGATGTTCCCTTGCCTGGTTTGTATAAGTATATATTTTTATCTTAAGGGGTTAAGGCTTTGAGAAGAACAAGTATATCCACATCCTGTCCAACAACAGTAACGTTGTCACTCTCACTCAGTGCATCTATAGCAATCTGAACAATCAGAGTGTCGGCGTCATTAGGACTTTGCTGACATGAGACTCCTTTGTCATTTAGTTTAGAGGATATAATGGGAACGAACTTTGTCTTATTGTTCTTATTTGAGAGAAACTGATTTTGGGCACACTGATGACAGTATGTTCTTCAAAATGTATGTCAACTGACGTTTTCACTGAGCACCTTCTATTTTGTTCAGTTACTTTGGTACTGTTTACAGTGTCAGTACATCCATCGAAAATAATTCTGCAGCTCTTTCCACAATAGTGTTTCTTAACGTACTTTATGTAGGTGTTGCAAATATCTTGTATTGTTGATCCCTTCTGCCACACCACCTTATGTAACAGGAAGCCACCATCCACAACTATTGTTTGTTGTTGGAGGTCTATTATCGCATCTGATTGTTCAAATATTTGATACAAAGAACTTTTCTTTGTCTTGCGCATTCCTCAATTATTGGAAAGAGAGAGAGGATAAGGAGCCAATTGATATTGTAGGTAATTTTCTAAATCATCATTACTACGTTTGCACAAGAAAATCCGTTGGAATATAACTAGAGGATTCACAGTTATAGTGGTATCGTGAAATATAATGGAATTATGCATATTGTTGAGTGATTGTGCGATACCTTTCCGAATTAGTTTCACATCTGAATAGCATTTCCCAGACACATTGAATCATCTTTTTTCTCCAAAGTTTTTTTTCCAAAGCTTTGCAGCAGGTGACAGTTTCATTTCCAATAATCCCAGAAGCAATTGATATAATTTTATCTATCTGAGGAAAGGACGGATGATTTTCTAACGAAGTTGAAAGTTTGTATGTATCCGCAGCATCTCTATTCATCCGAGCTTCACGAAAATCCTCATGTTGTTCACCAGAAGACAGAGTCAAACCACAGAATTCTTCCCGGGAAGTACAAATATGAAAAGTAGCTGTGGCGCCAAGAACCTACTTACTCAAAACGCTGTCATTTATTCCTTGTCCCCGTGTGAGTCCTCCAGATCATTTCATAAATCGCATTAGTGTTTGCTCAATGGCCATATCACACCAAACTCCTGTCCAAAACTTGTCTCTGCGTCGAATCGTGAAATAGCTCTGTGGAACAAACTTGTCGTATTCCTCTTTGGTCATGACGGATTGAAGGCTCAACATGTCTTGAAGATAAAGGTGGCATGCTTTTGTATAAGGAAAATGCCCACACGCATGGAAGTATGGAATCATAAGCTGAACACATTACAAGTGAGAATTCCAATCTCCACAACGTTCAGCATTTATGAACTTTTTCATAAGATCCAACATCTCAATGTACTTCACCCATAGTGCAGAACACAGCATTTATTAACGCTCGTTTTAGTTTAGGTTAAGTAAGTGCAATGTAAGTGCCGATGACTTTCTCTCTGGCGCTGGTGTGACTTTTGGCAAATTTCTTGATTTTTGAATGCAATTATCTCGTTAACTATGGACTCTAGAGAAAAATGTAGAAAACCCATTTTGTAGAGAATTTAATTCTCTTTATCTTTTATATTAGCAATTTTTCCGTAGGACTTATAGATTATGAGATATTAACAAAAAACCGAAAAATGGTACCTTCTTTTACTTTTCCCCCTCGCGCTCACCCCCCATCCATCAGGACTTTTAGTATGTTCATTAGTAGATCCTCCCAAACAATATTACCAAGTTTCAAAACAATTATGTCCAGAAAAAAACCTAATTTGACTGAACTACAACTGTTCCATAAATGGATAACTTTTCAACCTTCATTCCCATTAAAATGCATTGACTCTGTAGTGACCCCAAAATTATTGTGATTGGTTTTGTACGGTATTTATAGCACTGATTGTTTTCGATCCAATTAGATGGCGTTACGTATAGAAAAAACTCTCTAATTCTCCCGCTGCTTTGTTTATTTCTTCGTAGTTCATTTGTTTATGTTTTGGCAGGGGCTGATTACAAAGGGGGCAAACTTCAAACAGTAAAAATGAATAAAAAATTCTTCTTTATTCATGGCAGTAATTTTCCATGAATACGACGTTTAAATAAAACAAAAAAAAAACAATGGCACTCCGGGAGTGCCGACAGAAGTGAAAACTTGAACAATTACGTGTGTATTTTTTGAATCGTCAGGAAACGTTTTATTTCGCAGGAAATACTTTTAAATGAAGTGTTTTTTTTTATTCATTATTATAAACTACTACTACAAAAATTATATTACAATTTTCATTTAATGCGCTATTGTACATGAAAAATAATGCATATTATTTTACATACAAAAATTGCAATCTATTGCTTAAAACGTAAATTTACAAATAAATGAAATATAAAATTTAATTAATTGGTATTCTTTGAAATGAATACCAATGAAACTTATGAATTTTCATCCACAATTTAAACAACTCTCAATACATTCATCATTTCTTCCATGAGATTTAGTTTCATATCTTTTGTAATAACATTTATCTGCAAAATAGAGTTCCCGCTTCCTATCACTCCAAAAATGACTTCTTTGCTGCCTGTCTTGTTTATGGTATTCGTGAACATTATGCTTTTTTCTATCTTCATACTGCGCGTATTGTTTGCGGTATCTATAATTTCTATCAACATCAACAAACTTTTCTTTTCTATAAAATGATTTCACTTCATTTCCGTATCGGTAACCACGTTTCTTAAAACTTTCGTGAAATATTTCATTATTTTCATTTTTTTTTTTTTATATTACTTCCGTTGATTTTTCTCGTGCTCGTTAAATTATAATATTTTCCGTGTTTTGTTATTTCATTTTCATCTTTTGATTTGGTCTCGCGAGTTGAGTCACTTTTATCTGTTTTCACCGCGCGTGCTAAATTGATCTTGAAATTATTTTCTGAATTATTTTTATTCATAATACCAATCATTTCGCTTTCTGCACGTGAAATATTTCCTTTTGATACTTTCGCTTCATTGTATGAATTGGCAACATATACAGTGGTGTCGGTAACAGTGTCGCGAATTCAGTAGTTTTTTCCCATCTCAAAAATGTCCAACGCGCCTAAAGAAGTTTTCACTTCAAAAATTTTATTAAAATGTACTAGTGGAAGTTTGCCCCGTCGGTAATCAGGCCCTGTGTTTTGGTCATTCTATTCAGTTGTTTTTCATAAATTGTTGTGTTTCGCATTCGGTTTTATGTGTTTTTTGTATCTCTGATAAATAAAAATAATCATAAAAAGTACTTTTGACAAAATTTAATATATCTGGTATTCAACATACTACCTGATTAATTGAATATGGTGCTTAAGGGGTTAATCGAATTTTCTCGAACATGTGATCTAGCCCAATGGTCGTTTCGTACCCCAAAACGGTAGGATACAAAATTTAGTAAAAATCGTTAGAGCCGTTTTAGATAAAATTTGCATACATCACACACACCAGATATTTGCTCGTATTATGATATATGGTTTGGTGACGCTATTTTCCCCCAGGGGGCGCTATACTTGCAAGAATAAATTTTGTTGAATCAGTATTGCCTAGTTTTAACTTGGAGCATGGGTGCTATATGAGAAAATATAAGAAAAATCCATTTTAAATTTTTAGTTATGCAATTTCCCACCAGCGTTAAAAAAAACCTATCATGTGAAATTTCTTATTGCACATAAATCTGACTTTGACAGAACATTATTCTAATGATTTATATAAAAAAACATCTTTTTTAAAACAGTTGCGCTATCTCCCGCCAGAGAACGCTACAAACACAAAAGAAAATTGTGTTGAATCTGCGCCAACTACTTTTAACTTCGGTATAGCTATGGTGCCCCCATGAAGTCTTTCGGAATTTTCTGTGAGAATGGTATACTTAAGGGATTTTAGATTTCCATTTTGTATTTAGATTTCTATTTAGTGCTTCTGAATATATTCTGAGGGAAAGTTCGGAATGTGCGAGTTAAAATGTTCTGAACAGAAATTTAAATACCAAACACCTAAATATTTTCACTTAAAAATATGATGGAATTGCAATCTTTTGGACCAACTTTCTGAAATGATTTTTTTAATCATTTTTAAATAGAGAATTTATCACTACTAAGACCTCCGTCTGATTTGTTAGGTAATGATACCCCGGAAGGGCCATTGTCAACCTAAAAAAAGAAACATGTTTTCTTTTTCCTCACAATTCTTAATATTATAAAAAAAATTCTCACACAACAAAGTTTTTTGATAATTATAAAAGGGGCGTGTCTTACTCCACATCACAAGTGAGGCATACAAAACTGGCTAAATCACAAGTGAGGCATGTTCAACTAAAGATTAACAGAACCTTTAACATAATTATTAAATACAATTCAATCGGATAATATTAATTATTTTTTTTAAAAATGTATTACTTTCTTAAAAATAATAATAATAATAATAAAATGTGATATAGAAATACTTAATGCCATCAAAATACTTATCTGAAAATGTTTCACATTAATGCAAAAAACATTAGTAACATTCTAGAAAATGTCACACTTGCATTTAGAAATCATATTATCACATATGTGGAAACGTTACACGTAAATTCAGAAAACTTGGTAACATATTCAGGAAAATTTCCGAAATACAAAGAAACTCTCCATAATATACACAAACATTTCCGAAATATACAGAAACATTACTCCTATTTTGAGCCACTTTGCTGTCCCATTATCCCATTATTTAGAGTAACGTTTTTAGATTTTTTTTATAAACAGTGTACGAACTAGCCTGTCAATGTAATATTAGATAGCAATGAGTTAAGAAAAAAAAAAATACGTTTAAACTAAATTAACAACAAACATACAGAAAATTAAGAAAAACTTCTGTTTTTCTCTATTCTTAAAAAAAAAAAAAAAAAAAAAAACTAACGCAACTGCTGTTGTAATAAGCCTATTCTTGGAGTAGTAGTTGTGAAATACAAACATACTGTGAAATTCAATTGTTGGAGTACCATAATTGAGATTTATTCCAACAGAGCGAAAAATGTCGGGACCATCCGCTTGCCGTGACAACTCTCTTTCTACTGAGCTATCCCGACTATATCCTAACTGGCATAATTCACGCTTATTTGTTGGACACGGCTGCTAACTGCAGCGCTAATTTCATTCATCCGAGCTATAACTATAGAATTTTACATGAATATGATTTACCTAGTTGTAAAAACTTTCCTCTGTTCGTCATACTGTCAAATTTTACTATAATAAATATTTAATAACAGCCGCTAAGTATATTTTGCTTGCAGCCTCGTTTATCCTAAATTTGATCATTTTAAGCTTGAATATATCGTTAATTTTTTTTAACGATTCAAATTAATTTTTTGAAATGCATTTTTAAATGTCGAGATAAAAAAAAAATGCTGTCTTAAAACTCATAGTCGGCCTTCAAAATTATGCAAAACACTAGAACATAAATATGATAATAAGAGTTTAAGAAGTCACTTTTTTATCTGCTATCTCTTGAACTGATGCAAAAGATCAAGATGAGCTTTCATGACCCTAGTCTTGTGAAATCATTTGACGTAGTAAGAACTGTCGACTATGAACTGTTCAAAGTTTTATTTATTTATTTTTCTGTAACTAGATAATTCAGTTCATCTTAGCATCACAGACCACACCCTTATTGGTTTTTTGGTGCAATTTTTTCTTCTTTTTTTGTAAATAGACGGGAATCTTGTTTTCCAACGTGAGGTGCATACTAGTGATACTTTTTTATCGATACTATGGCCAACTCGATTTTATGAATGGCATAAATTTTTTGATAGATTTCTCTAATCAATAAATTGTTATTTTTAACCGACATCAAATCCGATTTTATGAAGAATCGCATAAAAATTTTAAGATTAGTTTTGCTGTTAGACTACATTCGCTGTAATATGACTAATTTTGCATTAACTGTTTCACATTAGCTCTTGAAAGATTAGAGATCTTGTTTAAGGTTTCAAGAAGAGCTGAGAATAGCCAAAAAGCTTAAGGGAAGCTTCACTCACAAAAATCCCTTCAAAAATGGAAGCTGAAGACAATATAAAAACCAATACAGGAAATTGCAGAACCCCTGGCGGAGAGAACTAGAACTAAAATGGTGGGGGTGGGACAAACCAAAACGAATTCTCCAAGTTGTTTGAAGATCGGACCCATAAAACCTGAGATATCGAATAAAGAAGAAATGTACATTATGCAGCAACCAATAGAAGAAATTGCCGCGCCTCTGGTAGAGAGAACCAAAACTTAAATGATGGTGGTGCTGATGGTAAATAAACCAAGACGAATGCAGCAAGTGATGTGAGGATTAGACCGGACCCATAGAACCTGAGATATCGAATAAAGAAGAAATGTTCACTTTGCACTATGCAGTAACTAATACAGGAAATTGCAGCGCCTCTGTCGGAGAGAACAAGAATTTAGAAGGTGGTGGTGCTAAACAAACCAAGACGAATGGTCCAAGTTGTGTGAGGATCAGACCCATAGAACCTGAGATATCAAATAAAGAAAAATTGTACACTATGCGGCAGACAATAAAGGAAATTTCACGAATGGTCCAAGCAAATCCCAAGCTCCTAGCGGAGAAAACTGGAACGTAAATGGTGATAGTGGTGGTGATAAACAAATCAAGACGAATGGTTCAAGTTGTGTGAAGATGGGACCCATAGAACTCGAGATGGTGAATAAAGAATAAATGTACACTAGAGAAATATACACTAGACGTGGCTCTAAACCAAGGATGGAATGTTTGACCTGGAAAAAAAGCCGAAAATTTTGATTATCGTTCATAAATACTGATCACCAAGAGTTACAGAAATAATATCAATGTTTAGTAAGTCCCATTCAAATCGGATCATAATTAAGAAAGTTATGATTGGGGGGGGGGGGAGGTGTGAGGAGACGAACTTGAAAAATACAACTTAATAAACTAGAGATCCAAATAACTAAGCTCTAAACTAAAAATATAACAATTTAACCTGGGAAAAAAGGCCCTTATATACGAAATTTGACAGCAGCTCTGTAGCTAAAATCGTAAAATCGAAAGAATAAATACATTGCTATGAAATTAGCGACAGAAATATCGATCTATCCCCGTTATCACGATTCACGATCAAATTTCCTGCCAATTGATCGAAAGGTTTTGGAATTACTGTTTTTAACTTATCTGTGTGAATATCGATTCTAGAACATCCGATACTAAAATTTGGGGATCGATTCTTATCGTGATAGATGCTGTTTTAGAGGATGCCGATGTGTTTATTGCTGCAATTTTCGAAGAATAACTCGCCCACCTAAACACAACTTATCTTTATTAGATGTTACTATGTCTTTAATTGCGCGTATATGAGTAGAAGAATAATGGGGGTTCTGCGCCATCGGGAGGTGGGAGGTGAAAGGCATGGCCTAAAGGGGATGGTCAGATGACAGGTGATGGGTAGCTGACAGGTGAGTGATTGACAGGTGATAGATAAGATAAGATGCTTAATGAGTTTAATGAGAAGGTTAATAAGAAAGAGTTAATGAAGATGAAAGCGGTAAGATCGTAGGGAAAAAAAACATACTTACGGAGAGCCTCGCAGAGACCACCTTCTATCACGGAATCCTTTGGGCAAATGAACGGGGTTTACCTTTTAACACGGGTTATGACATCATCCTCCTAGAGGGCGCTGCGATCGGCGCTGTGATTGGTCGAGGCGAATGCTACTTTCTGATTGGTTGCTTCCATTTCACCTGAGGGGATGGCAATACCGACCATCCTAAAGGGGTTTGATGACGTCATGTTCTAGAACAATGAGACGACTTACGACTTACGACGCAGGCGCGAGTTCTGCGAGAGAGAGGTATGATGTAATCACAAACAAAGAGATGCAATTCAAGTTTAAAAAATGAAATGTTGATTGTTACAAGTTAAAAATAAATAAATAAAAATAAATAAATAAATAAAATGAATTTTATAAGATTAATTTTTTTTAACAAATAAAAAAGTTTATGTTGAAATTTTGAATTAGATAAGTTCTGGTGAAAAGAATATATTTTCTAATCTAAAAAACGCGATTAGGGTTTATGACAATGTTGTTTTTGTTTAAACATTGCCAAGGGGTGATTGCTAGCCGAAACACAAGCTCGTTTCTAAAACAGTTTTTTGTTTTCAAACTGGCCTTATGTTTCGTTACCAAGATACACTACGAGGAAGTCACTACCCTTCGTATCCCACCGCGCTCTAACATATTTTTTATAACATTTAAAAATGGTAAATTCTTATTTTAAAAAGAGTAAATTTTAAAAATGGTAAATTTTGATTTTAAAAATGGTAAATTTTTTTTTAAAAAGGTGAATTTTAAAAATGGTAAATTCCGATTTTAAAAAGAGTAAATTTTAAAAATGGTAAATTCTGATTTTAAAAATGATAAATTTTGATTTAAAAAAGAAAAAGGTAAAATTTTTGATTTTAAAAAACCGACTGCCTACAATTAGGACATGTTGCATGTTTTAAAAAGACGAACATTAAACAATCGTCATGAAACTTATGTCCAAAAACATACTTAAATATTGATTTTTTGAAATGTGTTATTTGTATAACAAATATCACATTTCATATCATCAATTTCATGCATGTCTTCATTATCAAAATACTGCAGCCTTTTTTTCATACAACAGCTTAGAAAAGATGATTTTGTAAAATTTGTTAACCATGTTATAACACAACTTGAGTGGAAATTATGTTTACAGCTCGCTGTGAAATTAACAGGAACGTCTTCGCTCCCACAAAAGCATTTCTAAACACTTTGCCCATTTCATGACCTACATTACATGGTAAAGCCAAAAAAGTTTCACAGAACATGAAAATCGAGAAATTTGAAGCGAGTTCTGGTTGGCTGTTTTGTTTTCGTTATAGGTATGGCATAGCATAAAAACAAATTTCTGGAGAAGAAAAAAGGGCCTATAATCTATATATCGTGAGAAGTTTTCAATGCTGGCGAAATTGCTTTTGTATAACTTCTACCACTATATCAATGAAAGTAGAAATATGTAAGGGTAGAAAAATTCTAAAGCGCGGATTTCGGTTTTGTTCTGTTATAATCTCACCAGCACAAATAGCTAAACTCCTTTAAAAACATTTAAAATTCTTTTGGGACATCTGCAAGCCACGATGCTTAAAAATTGTGAAGAAACTTCCACTTTTTCAAGTGGCTAAGGAGTTTGACTGAACAAATGAGCAAAATCAGAAGAGAAATAAATTTTTCTCAGATAATAGTGTTGTATTCTAAATTACAGCAAATTAATCTAACATAAAAGTAAAATTTTGACCTTCTAATCCTACTTCCATTTTGCAGCCCACACATCAAGGCATTATAAAAAGAATGCCAAAGTTAATTTAAGCGCGACTGATAGAAAGGGCCTTTTCTGAAATAAAAAATCAATTTCTGTAACGGTGTGAATGTGAGATAGGCAACTAACGTGTACAGGCTGCCTGGCAAAGTGTATCCGTTACCACAATTAAAAACTCTTAGAGAAGTTCCAGCCTTAACATTTGACAAATGAAGTACAAAAAACTGCAGAAGAGTGTACTTATTGCATTAAATTTCCTTCAGATGTCTGGACCACAGTTACAGAATGTTTTTAATTTACATCATCTGCTAATATAGTTACACTGAATGGATGAAGGAGTCGTCACATACCCTGACATACAAATAACACTGCCGAAATTTTAATAAAGCAAACGACAGTGAAAGGTAAGATAGCGATTGTTCATCCAATACTAAAAATTGTGCTCTACAATCAAAAGAAGCTCTGTCGAACATTACAACTTTTAAAAAGCAAAACATTAAGCCGGTCACATTTTATACAACGTTAAATAATATTGAAGATTTTGTTTGGAAAAAAAATTGTCAATTTGAAACAGGAGGAAAATTTCCGACTTTTTTGCAAAAAACAATTAATTAATAGTTACATTAATGGAATATATCAGTGTGAATTTTCCAGCAGTCAGGTCTGTAGAATAAATTATAATTTCTATATAGTTACGAAATTACGACTAAATTCTTCAAAATTAATTTAATTTTTATCTTACAACAAAAATGTTCACAATAATATACAGCATATAAATTCTTTATTGAGATGTTTGCAGAAATTTAATACAACTTTACTAATAATATGTAATTTTAATTAATGTGTATCGAAATTTAATTTTTTTAAACCGCTATATTAGAATTTCACATTAACGAATTTTTCAGAATAACGAACTTCAACGGTGTTCAACTCTACAAATTCGTTGTAACGAGATTTTACTGTATACCTGAGACATAACCCTCAGAGGGTTAGATCCGCCTCTGTTTATGGTGCATATTAAAATGGCAGCTACACCTTCGAGACCTAGTCTGCTGTCTCGGACAGCCAGGAGGAATTAGAAACATCAATAACGCAATCAAAAGAAGAAGAAAAAACGCACATTTAGTAACTAAGTTATCAGATAAACGGCCAAGTTCATCTTTTATTATTTAGTAAGATTTCCTAGATCGTTATCTCTGATATCTTGCCTCTAACAAAACCTCTTCATCTGTTAGGAGATAAACTTAAGTCAGGGGACGCATGTTCTGCAATTTTTGGATAAAATATATCATAGTAAACAATAAAAAAGAAGCAGGATCCTCATCTTTAATTCAGTTATTTGTCTTGAGAATGTTTATTTTATAGTATAAGAATCAGATTAAGGTTTCGTGGAATAGATCAGAAAATATTTCGGAGATTCATCTTTGACGTCATTACAATGTCAACTCATAAACAAATGTAAAACAACAAATAAAAAGAAAAAGAAAAAGGATAGAATAAAAAGACAACGATGATAAATACTGACAGCACTGTTTCCAAGCCTTCAATGTACACCAATTTATCTTAATTCACTTTTTAAATATTAATTACTTTTTAATATGCATCAATGTTAAGAAAATTTAATCGACTTCTGTTTCTTTTTTTTTCTTTTGTGCGCATTTCTATGTTTTTTAGTATTTGTAAAAATGCACAAAATTTTAACAGGCCTTAAGCAGCACAAAATGGTTGGGCCAATTTTGGCTAATTGTTGGACCACAGTAAGAAAAATCCGCCTTTCCGTACCATTGGTGAATGATCCATAGGGTAACAAAGGCCCAACAGTGGTCCAACCGTTAGCTGCCTAGAAACCTGCTCAGATACGTAACAAATTAGGTCTCTGTTTGCTTATTGTTGGCATAATATCAACCATACCAGTTAAAATATATCTTTGAATTGAAATTTGAATGAAATACAGGGTCATGAAAAATCGAAGAGCGTGGAAAATAGGATTACAAATATCTCGACAACTCATTATCCGTTCGACTTCATTCTTTATGCAAAATTTATGTCTTTTTACTGTCTTTTTTATATTCACTCCTTAAAATAAACAATTTCGAAAAATTTTATATACCTTTTATCAGAACGA
Source organism: Maratus michaelseni (assembly GCA_963931845.1). Classification (NCBI taxonomy): domain Eukaryota; kingdom Metazoa; phylum Arthropoda; class Arachnida; order Araneae; family Salticidae; genus Maratus; species Maratus michaelseni. The sequence continues at coordinate 317,998,139 of OZ007589.1, forward strand.
ATATTTCGAGAGTCCGAAAAAAATAGTTCCTGATAATCGAGGTTACTGAAATTTAATAAGCTTCTTCCCATTATTACATACTAAATACATACCCAATTTCAAGTCTCTATCTCAATTTTTTCGGGAGGTAGAGCGTTTACAGACACACAGACAGACAGACGGTCGGCAATTTTTTTTTTTCTAAAAATATGTTTTTCGGAATCTCCAGTGCCTGAAACGTGTAAATCCGTCAACATTTTTTTTTCGATTTTCAAAACGATTACAAGATTTACCCTATACTACGTATGATGGGTAAGTAATAAAATGCAAAACTTTATTAAAAACTTTGACATTATTTTTTTTAAGAATACTAAAACTGTTTTTTTTTTTTTTTTTTTTTTTTTTTTTTTTTTTTTTTTTCAGAATAAGTTAGCAATGTTTTGTTAGTGATTTATTTTTTGCGTTAATTTTATGCGATACTATATACGGGTGCGTATGAAAACGAAATCTTCTACAACGAAATTCTGCCTTAAACGGAAAATTTCATGGTTCTAGCGAAAAGAATACGTTAAAATAACTTTAGAAATTTCTTTTAAGTTGTCGACTTTTTTAATAAAATATACAAAAAGTTATACATGCTTATAGAACTATGTATATATGTGTGTGTGTGTGTGTGTGTGTGTGTGTATGCTTGCATTTTCTTTCTTTCATTTATATTTTATTCTTAAAGATACTTTATATTTGGGCGGAGTAGCTGGAAAAGAATGATCACACCTTAAAAAAAAAAAAAACTTCGTATATTTTGAAAATACGTGCTTATTATTTTGCATTTAACCTTTTGATTACGGGCAGGGCGAGCGACTAATTTTATATTCGATAGTAACACAATTTATATATATTAAAAAAAAAAAAAAAAATTGTTGTAGATTTCTCTTGAAAATATCCTAATATATGTTAAAGTGTATGGCAAAGAGTATTTTTCAGAAAGTGGTAAGAAATGGAATTTCAAAAAAAAAAAAAAAATACTCACTGGGACGTACGGTGTCCCAACCCAATAATCAAAAGGTTAACATTTAAATTTAAAAGTTACGCTATTCCTTACACAATGTAATTGCTTGCAGAACAATATTTTGCATTCCTTTATTTTTATTTTATTCATTTACTAGCTGACCCGCCCAACGTTGCCCAGGCAGACTGTGATTGAAAAATAATATATAACAGTGGAGTGGACTTCATAAAAAAAAAAAGACTGAATAATATTTATGCATACTAAAAATTTGTAAAAAAAAATTAAATAAGAGCTAAAATTTCAAAAATATAACAGTTACGTTTAATCGCGATTTCTGTGCCACGTACGATAGTGTATGTGCATGCGATGGTTATTAAGCCTATTCTGGCGATCGCTTATCCTCCGTGTTTGACGGCGTTCTCGATCCAATCTATTTCGATTTTCTGTTCTTAATTCAGCTTCCTTCTTCTTCACTTTCAAACATTCGCCGAGATATTATGATATTTTGAAGCTCCATAATTGCAGCGAAAGAGATTGCAACGAAAGAGCGAAACCTAAATAACCTGATTTACCTCGGCCTAAATCCTGCCAAAGGACTATTACACAATAACCAATGAGATGCGTTTCATTCGAGCGCTGCCATTAAACAATTAACAAATAATCTCGATTTCTGTGTCACGTACGATAGCGTAATATATATATAGATTATTATTATCATTTGTTAAAGAATATTTTTAATTAATTTATAAGTGTTCAACTAAATTTTGAAGGAAATAAATAGATCAACCAGTCATGTCCATAAAATTATATCGAACGAAATATCTTTTTGTACTTTGTCATCATCTTCACTTAATCACATACTTGAGGAAAAATAAAAACCCAGTATCTCAACCATCTCAATATTTAATAAATATTTGATAATTTTCTGTCATCTAGTCGTCATAATTCGCGAACCTAATCGGACTTTTCAACTCTTTTCTGATTTATCTATGATTCAAAAGTCCTCGACTTTACCTTTTATTGAAACGAATCGTACATAGAAACTACACTCCAGAAAAAGAAAAAGAAAAAAAAAAAAAAAAAAGCAAATAATCTCTTCTAAATGTCTGATAAAATATTACGGATGTTATCTCTATAAAATGATAAGATGCGCGCGTGAGCAGCTATATAATTTTTATGAATTCCCGAAAGCCTTAAAGCATGTTATATATATAAAAAAATAGTTTTCAACTCATTAATAAAATATATAATATCAATCCGGTAAAATTCATAAAAACATTGGATTTTAATGATTTATTTAATAACATTGATATAAAAGACTTACATAAAACAATGTGTATATTATTTAAAGAATTTAAATCTCAATTAAAATTAAAAGAACATATTTCAGTAAATTTTTTTAAAACTTTACTAAATTTTACATTGCATAATAATTACATTATATATGACAATATTATCTATAAACAATGCCAGGGAATTCCGCAGGGCGGAACCGCATCTAGTATTCTCTCTGACCTTTACTTATATTATTATGAAAGAAATATAAGTCCGAACAATGATTATGTATTTTATCGCTATATTGATGACATTATCATATTTTATTTCAATGAAAAAAATTGCACATCACCACTCAATTTTTATCCTACTCAGCTTAAATTAAGCGAAAATGATTTAATCAATAATAATATAAACTTTCTTGACTTAAAAATTAATATTACTAATAATTATAAATTAATTTTTGATATTTATGATAAGAGATTTGATTTCCCATTTAAAGTAAATATTTTTACCAATTATGCTTCATGTTTACATAAATCTGTTTATAAAAATATAATTATCAATTATCTACATCGTATAAAATACTTATGCTCAGATATAAATAAAAACAAAAATATTAGATATATTCGAGATCAAGCAAAAATATATGGATATCCTATTTTTATGATAAATTCAATCATCAACTCTTTTAAATAACATTTATTATATAATTTAAATATAAACATGGTATGTAATAAATTATTGTTTTAGTGTGCGATAACATATAACAAAAGATATAGAAAATAATAATTATAACATACATTATTACAATTATAACATATTAGGAAATTTAATATTTAATATTTGTTTGAACATTATATACACTTTATGTAGAAAATTACAAATATAACATACATAATTACAATTATAACATATTAGGAAATTTAATATTTGATTGAACATTATTTATACTTTGTATAGTTGTGATTGTGCGTTGCCGATCACCTCTGTTTAAGGTATTATTGATGTGCAGTTTTCATACATTTATAAATTAACTTATACAATAACAAATTAAATTATACAATGATAACATTGGTGATTATAACTCATATATATATATCTATTTGCAATATATATAAAAATAAATATATATAGTTTTTATTTTTGTCTATGAATAATTAAAATTAACAAGTATTTTAATTACTGCATTGCATTAATTTGATTGAAAAACAGTAGTAATACTATTAATTATCAACATTATAAATTTTGAGATATTTTGAATTGTTTATGAATTATTTAATTAGATATTTAAATTAATCTATAAATATAAAATATATTTACAATGTAGTATAAATTAAACATTAATTATTTAAAAACAAGTCTAATATATATTTAAGTAGTAGTAAAAATAAAACATTAATTATTTAATAAATGTCTATAATATCAGTGGATTAACACAGCTGGCAGCAAAAATAATTTGAATTAAAATAATATCTCTTTTACATAATATATTCTTGTTAAGAATATCTGAAATGCTGTGCAAGTTGAATTAATTCTGTGTAGATTTATTCATATAGTAGTATTATATTTTATTTGAATTTTAAGTAAAACTACAAGTTAGTATTGTTTTTTAAAGTTTATTTATATAAATAAATCTAATGAAGTGAGTATGTAACTAATAAAGTGGATATTTAACTAAATATTAATTATGAACTATTATAATACCAATAGATGGCGACACTTTACCTTTTAGGTAGTTGTAGATAATATTGTTAATATTATATTTAATTTAACTATAGAGGGAGCTATTGATTGTATATTAATTTTACTTTCAGGAATTAAAATTGGATGGAGTAATATATATTCACGGATATAAATTTGTTATAAGTGTATTAAAACCAGAATTATTTTGAGTGTTTTTGAATCATTTTGTGATTGGGTGTTATTTATGGGGTTGTGTTTTAAAAAAAAGTGTGCTCTCAACTTGTCTTACAAATCATTTCTCTCAACTCGACTTAGTTAACATGTATGATGCATTGCCATGTGGATGTGAATATTATGTAGACTTTGTGACATTTTAAGGATTCTGTATAATTATTGTGAGTAAAATATTTTATCTACAATTTACGCATTCATATTTCCAATTTTATTATTTCAAAACTGTTATCTCGTGGTAATTTAGTGAGGTGTTAATTACAGTTTTTTGGATAATCGATGTGAGTGAAATATATTGTATTTTCTTAATGGTTTTTTATTTCCTATTTAAATATTTCCAAATTTTAATATTTCCAATTGTTGTCTGGTAATAATTCAGTGTACCTGGATGATTCTACTGATCTTAGCATTATGCCAGTAGAATTATGAAACACTGAATTATTATTTAAAACACATGTGGGTGCATCCAGGCTGATGAGTACATGTGCATGTGTTTTTCCATGTCCAATTCATATTTAATTCTCATGTGGTCCAATTTTCCATTGTGTATGGTTCATATTTAATTTGTTAATCCATTTGTGTTTACTTAATTGCAACTCCAATTTATAATTTTTTTTTTTTCCCCTTTCTCTCTATTTCTTTTTTCAATATTCTTTTGGTATGAGTAAAATTTGGCCAATTGCCATTGAAGCATCAGCTATGGTAATATTATGTTTGCACATGTTAATTATTAGCTATGTGGTATTCTGTATACACAGTATCATTGATTATCTCTTTGGAGATTTAAGTAGAATAGAACTTGATATGTTTTTTGAAATTCATAGATATTATAATTATATATATATATATATATATATATATTTTTTTAATGCTTAAATCGAATTTTTTTTCTTTTTTTAACCATTGGGAAAATGGTTGTTGCTTTCGGTCGAGAATGGACCAAATGATGTTCGCATTTTACTATTTTAAGCGTTTTTAACGAAATTATGTAACTTTAGAAGAATTTTTAACGAAATTTTGTAATTTTGGAAGAATTTATCTTTGAATAGGCAATAGAAACGCATAAAATCGTTACAAAAATGTTAAAGTTACAAAAAGAACAGATGCAAATTATCAGATATGAAAAATAAAGTAGAGATTTGGTACTTTTGTGTTATAGCGGCCCCCAGGGATGAATCGCAAAGCGACCAAGATTTATCACCAAATTAAAAAGCATGTAATGACATTATATAATATATGATATATATATAACATTTCTTGACGTATGTGGCCAAGTTATAGTCATATAGGATGCATATATATATGATGTATATATATGACATGTGTATATGATGTATATACGACATATAAGACGTAAATAATGTGTGTATAATGACGTATATGGCACATATAGGAGTGTTTGGAATATATAAATGCGTATATAGCATGCATATATAAGCTTTGCGATGATCTTGAGCGAAATCATAACTGCAACCTTGGCATAATCATAACTGTGGGGGCCGCTATAACACGAAAGTACAATAATTTTTATTTATTTAATTTTGTTTTTTTGTTTTTTTGTTTTTTTTAAGCTTTTGGAACATTTTTCCAATGGTTATTGTAATTTGTTAAATTATATATATATATATATATATTTTCATATTTTCACTCTTTAATAAACTCTCGAAAACTTTGTGGTAAAACAGTTCATTTTTATCGTATTGTGTGCGGCGCGCAGGTATAGAAGAAACAAAGAATTGAATAAGTCTAGGAGGGTTCATTACATGGGCCTGGTATAGATGATTTTATGTAGGTTGGAAATTGTGACTGTTATGTTTAAAAAAACGTTGTAAAACTTTAAATATGTTTCTCTCGAAACTGTTTAACAAATCTGTACCAGGTAAGAACTTGAAATTGGATCGACCGATTTGGTTGAAATTTTCACGCTTTTCTAGTATATAGTCCTTCACGGACGCGTTTTTCAATATTCGAATTGTAAATATTTTTTTTTGCGCGGTTTAAATCCGAAAATGTTTGTCTAAAATCGACAACTTAAAATTTGAACAGACGCCATTTTCTCCAGGATCGAAAAATTGATAAACCCATCCGAGAAAGACTACAAAATATCGTAAATTTTAAGGGGGTGTTTGGTTTTCTGTTACAGATAAGCAGATTCTGAGATTCATCTGGTACCGTGGAGCACTTCACCTTTTTCCACACCCCGCTATCAAAGACCTCCAGAGGACCATTTTTCAACCAATTTCCAAATAAAAATTTGTTTTTAAAACAAGATATGCTCTTTCATTTGAAAAAAATAAATAAAAAATCCATTATTATTACTGTTATAATTGCGCTAAAAAGTCGCAAAAAAGTGGAAATTTTTGAAGTATTTTTTTTTTTTTAGTTATAACATGTCTTAAACAAAATAAAACAAAAAAACTGAAATACCATCTTTTTACCACTTTTCAACATAATGCCAAATAGTTATTGGGCAAAAATGTATCGAAATTCTTGCACGCATAACACCTGCATTCGTACCTCACATATAGGTGTCTGAATTTAAAGAAAAGGGAGTTTTAGAAAGATATAAGAATAGCTTTTCAACGTGCAGCACGGACAAATATAAAGATATAATGCAAAATTCTTAGGAAAGCCACTTCAATTGAAATAAGCCCAGGTGTATGAAATCTCAGGTGTGCATAACAAGCCCCTGTAAAAGGATAGGCATAACAACGTTCCAAGAAATTACAATTGATAAGGGATGCAAGAATACATAACGCGATCTCACCGAAAGTGGGGACTAATAATTTATAGATAGGGGTGTCCCCCTTTCTTCCCCAAAGGCGCACGTGTCCAGACCGGGGCGACGCCAGCACGGAAAGGGGAATATATATTATAATATTAAAGGAGTTATAGCATTTTAGATGATGTCCAATGATTTTGTCCCAAGGCGGGGATTTTAACAAAAGAAAGCTAAGCTATCCACTAACACAAAATTAGGGGGGCTAAGAGAGGGCGTAGAAAGACACCGATTGGATCTCAACGGTTTCTATGGGGCGTTTGAGAAAAGGAAAAAAAAGGTAAAAAAGGGATGAAGAGAAAAAAAAAGGATTATTATGAGATGGAGTTTTGGGGAGTTCGGAAAAGATTGAATATGATGAGTGAATGAGCATCGAGTAGTTTTGAATAAAAATATAGTGGTTAGTGAGAAAGATTTGGACCTTTCTGGGAGTCTAAAAGATCTAAGTGCCTGGAATGATGACTTCGCTGCTTTACCTAGGATTAACAGGTAAACATTTCGTTATCTTACTTATAATAAAATCCAAAGGCGAGAAAGTGTCTGTAACGGTACCGGTTTGTACCACTCTGCGATTCGACCGTAGTTAAACGCCATGTTAGGCTTACTGAAAAAGAAGTTATATTATCTACTTTCGTCGTTTAAATATTTGTAAGCATATTCAAGCTTTTAAATCTTTTAATTTTGTTTAAAACCTTAAAACACTATTTCATAAAAAAAATGTATATTAACATTTCTGTAAAAAAAAAAATTCTGTAAGCACTTTTTTTTTTCAGAATGCGGTGATTTATTTTCTTGGGAGAGATTTAAGCTTGATTCAGTATAGTGTCGCCATCTACTGGCGGATTTTGAAATTTGCTTCCATCGTTCCGGATTTCGGGTCCTCCCGAAATTCACGATTATTTGACAAAATTCATGTCTTTTTTTCGTGATTCTTTGACAAAATTTGCATTTTTTCTGCTGTTCTTTGACAAAATTCCATTTTTTCGTAGTCCTTTGAAGAAATTTGCGTTTTCTTTTTGCGATCCTTTGAGGAAATTTGCGTTTTTTGCTATTCTTTGACGAAATTTGCCTTTTATTCACGATCCTTTGACAAAATTCGAGTTTTTTCTGAGATTGACGAAATTAGCGGTTGCTTTTTTCGATCCTTTGACGAAACTTTACTTTTTTCGCGATCGCTTAACGAAATTAGACATTTTTTCGCAGTGCTTTGAAGAAATTTGTGTTTTTTTTTCTAGACCCTTTGAAGAAATTCATATTTTTCCGCGATTATTTGACGAAATTCGCAATTTTTTTTTTTTTTTTTGCGATCCTTTAACCAATTTTTTTTTTTTTTTTTTTTTTTTTTTTGTGATCGCTTGATGAAATTTTACATTTTTTTCGGAGTCTTTGGAAGAAATTTACGTCTTCTTCGTAAGCCTTTGACGGAAATCGCGTTTTTCTGCAATTTGTTAACAAAATTAGCGTTTTTTTTTTTTTTTTTTTTTTTTTTTTTCAATCCTGCAACGAAATTTGCGTTTTTATTTTCGGTACTTTGACGAAATTCACGTTGTTTCCATAATCCTTTGATGAAATTTTCTATTTTTTCTGCGAACGATAGACATAATTGATTTTTTTCGGCGACTATCGTTCAAAATTCGAGATATTTATGTTCGAAATTTTGGACTGTAGACTTAAATTTTCGAAATCGAATGCCTTAAATTTTTAGGAAAACTTGAACAGAATCACCCCTGATGAAATAAATACATAACTATTTTTTGTTTCTAACGAATCGTAATATAAATTAATTTTAAACTAAAATTTGAGAGAAAAATGATTTGTTTTTAATTTCGGGAAGAGAAGGGGGGGAGCGTTTTCACCCGCCACTGAAGTAACAATATTTTAGTGATTAAACATTGAAACACAATGGACGGAAAAAAATTAGGAATCGGTAAAATTTTCGAAAAATTTCAGAAAATCTAAAATTTTAGTAAAAATTTACAAATTTAGAAAATTTTCGAATTTTTCTTTCCGGATTTTGGATTTTCGGATAATGGGTCATATACTGTAAAATGATTCTTTCTTATCAAACGTAATTAAAATATAAGAAATGCATAGTACAGCGTAATTTCCATTTAATTTTGCTTATGTAATCAAACAATGAGTTATATGGTAAGTCAAGCTGTTTAAAAACTCATTGATAACACTTTTTTACAAAAACTTTCGCACATGGATTATTTGTTAATATTTGATTTTGTCCAATCGTTGAACTATTTCAGAAATTTAATACTAAGTAAAATATATATATATATATATATATATATATATATATATATCCTTATTATTTGTATTTGTAGAAATCATTTGTCCTTTTTAAAATGTATTTCAATAATAAATCTCCATGCTGTTTGTTTGTATGAAGTCTTATGAAAATGAAACGCAGATCAACAATCCGTCATTTTTGACGGGGTTATATACTAGTTTATATCATATTTTGATGTTCTTTGATTTTAGTTTAAAGATATCCAAATCACTAATGTTAGGCGTACAGATAGGCATCCTTTAAATTAATATTATATATTTATAACAGAGTTGTACTGCTTTATATTGTAATTGTGCTATTTATTCATATTGATTCCTTAATAAATATACTTGTAACTTAGACATTTATATTTCTGTTTTATTTGTCTATAATTTAATTTGCTACAGGAGGCGGGCTATGCATGAACTCTCGGTTTTAACTTCGCAAACTATACGGCCTTATACTTCATAAATAACTATAAATTAATAATAATAATATTTAACTCTTGCCAATAAAGATAACTTCAATTATCCGATTAAATGAAGTAATCAAATAAAAATAAATACACCTGTAGCCCAGCAATGGTGCCTTTGGCTAATAATAGCTTTTCAGGTATTAATCTGTTTCTTAATTTCTTTCCTGTAGCACTACAAATTTTTTCGTAAATTTAAAATAGTAATAATAATAATAATAATGATAATAATAAATTAAATAAATAAATAAAAAGATAATAATAATTTGTATACAACTCTGTTTTCCACCAAATCAAAATTGAATTTAATGCCTTCTACTTTATATATTATTTCAACTTATACATAAGAACACAAATAAAACTTCGATTCTATTTCTATCATGTTTTGTAAAATTAACAAATGCATCAATCTTGATGTTTGGTTATATAACGGGGAAGTTAAATTATTCTCTTCAAAAGGTTATTCTAGTGACATTGCACCTCTTTGTGATACATTATCCAATTGCTCACATGTTTCAGAATATATTTTTTTCTTTATTTTCTCTAAATTAATATAAATACAGTCACTATATGCTTTCTATATATTTATCAAAGGATTAATTTATTAACATACATTTTCCTTATTATATATACTTCACTACTATTTTGCTCTGTGTTATGTTTACTGATTATTATTTTATTATTACTTTTAATTGATTGAGTGTACTGTTCGAGTAGGATATTTAATTTATGACTATCGTTAGCTAAGTAAAACTTACCGGAGATAATTTGTTTCTATATTCTCTTTCATTATTAATTTTTGGTATAATCTTTTATTTTAAAATGGCTACCGATAACGAAGCACTAATTAGAAAATTATCAGGATTTCAAAACGTGATACCCCAATTCGACAATATCTCAGCTATTTCCCCACAGTTCTTTATTGAAAATTTGGAAACAATTACAGAATTAATAAAATGCATGGATGAAGAAAAATTATTGATTATGCGATCGCGAATTAGAGGAGACGCTTTAACAAATGTTATTAATTCGCCGGACTTGAACCAAGAAAAGAACTTCAAGGAATTCAAAAGGAAGTTTTTGTCATATTTTGACACGCAATACAGTCTCGGCGCAAGACAAAAACAATTTTCAAATTGCATCATGACTCCAAATGAACAAGTCAAAACTTACGCTGCGAAGGTGGCACTAGCCACACAAAATTTTTTTAACTCGCCTGATTTAACAAACGACGCAATCAAGACCATTTTTGAAGAAACTAAATTAGCAAAATTCCTAGATGGCCTACTTCCTTGTTATAAAAACTCCTTAATATTAAAGGAACCAAAAACATTTCAGGAAGCTGTAGATTTTGCCCAGACATTACAAGCCAGTGAATTTTCACCTATTGATAACACTCAAATGGTCAATAATATATCCTCAAATGCCGCTAACGATGAAATCAAAGCGATGTTAGCTGCTCATGCATCTAACACCCATGAAATGATAAATAGTCTAACTAAACAAATAGAGGATTTAAAATTACGAACACGAACACCGCAACAAACGTATAATACATTTCGTAACCCCGGCAGGCAAGGCACGGAACCTTCACGCTTTTACCAAAATAGATCCTTTGGTCAGCGTAATCACCCCACCTGCAACATCTGCAATCGATCATCCCATCCCACTTCAGAGTGCTTTTACAATTCGAATAACAGACAGAATTCCGGAGGCCGAAATTCTAGTTTCAGGGAAATGGAAGAAGCAACTATTCATACCAAAATACCGCTCGGAATTTCAGAGGAAATTCTACTCGAGGTCCTCGATTTAATGGCAATCAAGGTTCGGGAAACCGGTAAAGGGGAGCAACTACTTTCATAGCTCGAAGCCAGTTGACTCCCCCTCTGACAGTGAATTTAAAGAAAAAAAAAGTATGCGAATAGAAAAGGTAGACACACAGACCATTACATGTGATTCTGGGATTATTGAGAGAAAAAATTCATTACCAGTGATTGATTTAAAAATTGCGGGAATTACAATTAGTTGTTTACTTGATTCAGGATCAAGTGTCTGTTTAATTAGAGATACAGCTTTTCAACAATTTAAGACAGATGATAGAATGAAAATATTGAGAATCGACGTGAAAATTATGTCAGTTACTGGAGGGAATCTAGAAATCACAAATTGTGTCTCTTTACCTATACATATCGGAAATAAACAATATCAACAAAAATTTTATGTTGTTAAAAATGAATTATCTAAGTTCTATGATGCCATAATTGGTTACGATTTTTTGAAATCAGGAAAATTCAATGTTTGTTTTGATACCGACACGTTAAATTCAAAAAACGCCGCAATTACTACTAGAGATGCTTTGACAAAAGCGCCAGAAATAAACCAAACAACATATGCATATTTACCGAAAAACATCGTTTTAGAGCCAAACGAAACAAGAAATATTGAGCTTTCTTTAGATAAAACATTACAGAAAGGGGAAGTAGTTAAGATTTTTTCTAACTTGAAAAATCCAAATATCAAAATTGTTAATAACGTGTGTTCCCTAGAAAATGAAAGACATATAAATTTAGACGTGTCTAATATTTTTAATGAAACGATTCCTATCAATAAAAACATAAAATTTTGCACAATTAGTAGTAATTTTGACTCAAGAAATATAGAGTTAATTAAGCAACTTAGACGGAATGAGCTTAAACGATCGGATTTTCAATTAGATCATTTGGATACATTTACGAAAAACAAACTGTTAGACTTATTGATGGAATTTGCAGATATTTTTAGTAAGAGGTTATACACAATAGGGCGAACTGAAGCTATACAACCTAATTTGCGAGTGGATACGAATAATTTACCATCGACTAGACCTTATCGCGTACCAGGGGCATTACAAGACGAAGTCAATCGTCAGCTTAAGGAATTAGAGGAAGCGAACATTATTGAACGTTCTAATTCACATATTAGTTCTCCGCTCATTCTTATAAAAAAGAAAAATACGACACGCGACCCTACCAAACAGAAGTATCGTTTAGTAGTAGATTATAGGAAATTAAATGCCCATGTGAAGTACCCTCGACACCGCTTACCTATTACCCAACACTTATTAGACAAATTAAGGGGAAATCTTATGTTTTCAACGCTCGATTTAAGTAGTTCTTTCTTTCAAATAGCGTTAAGGCTTGAAGACCGCGATTACACAACTTTTTGTACATCAAATGGAAATTACCGCTTTGTTTCGTTGCCACAAGTCCTAAATGCAAGTGCAGAGTCTTTTGCAAAACTAGCAGATCAAATACTTGCCCCTTTAGCAGATTTAGGAATTTCAAATTATATTGACGATTCCGCAGTTGGTTCCCGAACGGTAGAGGAGATGCTTTACAAACTCAGACAACTTTTCGAGAGATTTCGACTTTTCGGTATTACCATCAATCCCGAAAAATGCTCTTTTATTAAACCTGAAATTGACTTCCTAGGCCATAAATTGAATTCAAACGGAATCCGACCTATAGACGATAATATTATTAAAATTCGAGATTTTCCGACACCAAATACAGTCCGAAAGATTCGCCGGTTTGTCGGTTTATTATCCTATTATAGAAAATTTATTAAAAACTTCTCCGAATTATCTGCACCACTTACCGACTTGACTCGAAAAAACGCGCGATTTCGCTGGACAAAGCAGGCCCAGATTTCGTTTGATACTCTAAAAGAATGCCTTTCTAAACCTCCGATTCTCATACATCCTGATTTCCAAAAATACTTTATTTTGGCTTCGGATGCTTCGGATAAAGCGCTTGGAGGAATGCTAGGACAAAAGGATAACGAAGGTATAATTCGCCCCATTGCTTACTTCTCAAAAAAACTTAACGATACACAAAAACGGAACTATCTTAGAAAAGGAATTAATGGCTATCGTGTGTGGCATTTCTACCTTCAAACATTATTTGTATGGTCGGAATTTCATTATTAAATGCGACAATAAAGCTTTAACTGAAATGTCACGCCTTGAGTCACCTGGAAATCGCGTCACACGATGGTTTGCATTTTTAGCAGATTATAATTACTCTTTCGATCATATACCGTCGTCAGAAAATATAGTTGCGGACGCATTGTCAAGAGATTTCTTTGTGAACTCCACAAGTAAAACAAATAATGATACAACCATTTATCAACAAGGGCGGAGTAAAAATTCATTAGAAATTCATTCGGCGAAAAATGAGCTTTCCAAAATTAACACCGATATGAATAAAAATGACACGAAAAAGAATTATTTGCAAACATGTAAAATCACCGGTTTTGAAAATCTCGGAAATTCATGCTTTATGAATGCTGTTTTACAAAGTTTAAACTCCTTACAACCCTTGACACACTACTTAACTAATGAAACCTTAAATTGTAATAATAGTACATTTTGCATGATATGCTTGTATAAAAAGCATTTAAATTCAATACATACCAACACGGATCAAGTTATTCGACCAGTAGAATTTCACGATAATTTAGAGAATATTGCTAAACAATTTCGCAAATTGCTCCAAGAGGACGCTCATGAATTTCTTGGTCAAATAATACAAAAACTAGATCAATCGACTCTGAATCACAGAAATGAATTTAATCTTATCAAAGAAAATGCTTTTAATCCTATTAAATCAATATTCGAGGGTAATTTTCGAAATCAAATACAATGTTTAACATGTAACAAGAAAAGCTTCACATTTGAACCATTCATGGATATTTCTTTAGCATTAACGCAAAATATCCATAGTTTAGAAGATGCATTACAGAATTTTACAAAATTCGAACATCTCAACGACAGTTATCGATGCTGTAACTGTAAAAACTATTCTAAAGCAATCAAACAGATATCAATCTCTAAATGTCCAGAAATAATTACTTTTCATTTAAAGAGATTCGAATTTTCAAACCAAAACAATCATAAACTAACTAATTTTATCTCATATCCCATAAATTTAAACCTTCGCTCATATGTAACTAACGTAATTGATAACGACATGTTGCAATACAGCTTAAGTGCTATTATTGTTCATTCAGGAACAAATACGGATAACGGACATTATTATTGTTATGTAAAAGATTCGAAGGAAAATTGGTACTTAATAAATGACTCCGAGATTCAACAGATATCACCCCAAGAAATACTTAAAGACGAAGCATACATTTTAATGTACTCTAAGGCGGATACAAATAATCAAATAACAAATTTAAATGATATCATAGTAAATGCGATTCAAATTGATTTACCCACAGTACAAGAAATTAAAGTGGAACAACGTAAAGATACAGAATTATCAAAAATTATTCTTGAATTAGAAAGTAGCCCCAAACAATTATCGCAAAAATATCCAGATTATCTATTGAAAGATGGATTGTTATTGCATAAAGCTTTTATTCCACGCATAAGAAAATCCACTATGGTCGAACAACTAGTCATTCCAAGAGTTTTTGTATCGCACGTGCTTACCGCAAAGCATATTTCTCATTTTGGTGTAATTAAGACTTATCATGCTATCCGTGAACAATACTATTGGAAAAATTTGTATTCCGATACAAAGAATTTTGTTGAATCATGTAAAATATGCGTTTCCTTTAAATCACCTAATAAAATCGCCCCTGCACCGATTCAACCTCATTACGTTCCTTCTAAAGTAGGAGAATTTATATCGGGGGATTACATCGGTCCGTTTCATAAAACTGATAAAGGAAATAAATATATTCTTACTTTTGTGGACCATTTTTCTAAATTCATTAAATTGTATGCAGTACCTAATACCACGACATATTATACTGCTGAATGTTTTATGGACTATATTAGCACTTTCGGTGTCCCAAATAAATATTTAACTGACAAGGCAAGTTGTTTCACAGCTGAAGTATTTAAATACTTATGTGATAGATTTGGCGTTACTAAATTAGTAACCACGCCTCAACACCCAAGTTGTAACGGTCAGGCTGAGAATGTGAACACTAATATAAAAAAGTCGCTCGCTATATTTGCAGACCAAACTTCCAATTTTGACGAATTTATTTCATATTATGCATTAATTTATAATAATAGTGTTCATGTAACCACAGGCGAAAAACCGGCATTTCTGCAATTTGGGTACGACCAAGTACTTCCAA
Organism: Maratus michaelseni; assembly: GCA_963931845.1. NCBI lineage: Eukaryota > Metazoa > Arthropoda > Arachnida > Araneae > Salticidae > Maratus > Maratus michaelseni. The sequence goes on from OZ007589.1 coordinate 318,013,986, forward strand.
CAGATATTCTGAACGAACATCACTCAGTTGAACATGTTTCACATCAAAATTACGTTGAAAAAAGAGCTATGCAGCTTAAATATGTTAATAGAAAAGTACGAGAAAATATTATAAAAGCTAGCGAGAAAATGCGGGATTATCAACACCGGTTTGCAAAAAGTAGAACATTTTTCCCAGGGCAAAACGTATTCTTAAATAATCGGGACTGTGACAGGTTTAAAGTTACTACGAAGAGGCGTTATAATGTTGGGCCATATAAAATAAAAGAAAAACACAATGATGTCAATTTTACAATCGTTGACCCTCACAAAATCAATAGCAAAGGTATCAAAGTACACGCGCAACGATTAATTCCAATAGCGGACAGGAGACCGCATTTAAACTTATTCGAATCTATGGTCAAACAGTCACAAAGAATTCCTACACTTCCAGACAATTACAAAAAGCCTTATGGTCAATTCGATGACACACCTCCTGAAGGAATTTCCTGGATAATGCATTCAAAATGTCCCTTACAGCAAGAGGTTAGAAATGCTACCCCAAAAACACCCCGGAGTCCTCCCTCATCATCTGCTTTAAGCCCGAGTCCAGATCAATTACCCACAGACACAAATGCGTCCCCTCCCTCACCAACAAACATTGACAATCTTCAAGCTTCACCTGTAAGTTCGGACGATTCACAAAAGACCATTGTCTATGATGCAAGCGCTTCATGCCCTCAAACACATCACTATGACCTCAGGGATATTCAGCCGCGGTATTTAGCTGACAGATTTTTGGAATGGGCCTTCGAGGTTACTAACTAATAGCATAAACGAGAGAAAAAAAGGAGACACACCTGTTGGTGCTCTAAAAGGAATCCTTTCACTACCCCTCATTGCCTCAAGCAGAAAGTACCTACAAGATAAAATACAGTAAAACCTCTATAACGGACACTCCCGAATAGCGGACACCTCTATTTAACGGACACTTTTCAAATCCCCACTCCCAAAATCTAAATTTTTGTATGTTTAACCTCTGAATAGCGGACATTCCGAATAGCGGACAGTAGCTTTGGCGATCAAGGATGAAAAATGTTTTTTTAACGAGAAAGAAAATGGAAAAAAAGTAAAAAGCCTCGAAATTTATCAAGGCAATGTGTCTCAAATTTTTTGACCACAGATAAATTTAGGGGGTGGTCTCTGGAAAATCCCCAGTGACCTGTGGAATCACGCAATATCGTATGTACTTTGTATCGATTACTGTTTGATTCTTCAGATTTAATTGACATACAATATTCAAAGCTTCAAAATATGTTAAAACAATTTTTATCGTTTTCTGCGTGTTTTCTATCGTGTTCGTTTTTTCGAGTTCTGCGTATTCTGAATTTAGTGTCTTGTTTGTGATTAATGTTTCGAGAATGACCTCAAAACGAAAGCGATTAACTCAAAAAAAATGTAAATGTAAGTGAATCTGAAAAACAGAAATAGAGTTTACGGATATTTGCCGAATGTTTTAAAATAGGTAAAACACAAGTGGGAGAGATTTTACGAAATAAAGAATTTGTGGATTATTAGCTCTAACGAAAACACCAAAAATGTGAAATTGAGGTATACTGATTCCATTGAAATTAATTCTATATTTCTGAATTGGTTTACTTCACTTCGTTCAAAAAAATTCCTATCAGTGGGCCTTTGATTCAAAAAAAGGCTTTAAAAGTCGCCAAAGAACTCGGATTACATGATTTTAAGAGTTTGGGTAGATGGCTGAAAAACTTCCTGTCTCGGCACAACATCGCTTTCAAAACAATATGTGGAAAAGCAAAATCTATAGCTCTGAAAAAAGTGGGGGATTGGCATTTGGCATGAATAACTGCAGTCAATTTTACGAAAGTTAGGAGGAGAGAAACATTTTGAATGCCGAGGAAAGCGGACTCTTTTTCAGAATTTTTCAAATAAGACTTAGTGCTTCAAAAAGGATGGCTGTATCGGCAAAAAAAAAAAAATGACAAAAGAGCGAATCACTATTTTACTATGTTGCAATGTATTAGGGGAATTTTAAATTCTTCTTATAGTTCAAAAATCTCTGAAACCCATGTGTTTCTCAAAGAACATCCAATTTAAAAAATTTGGTGTTATAGAGCGAATAAAAAAACGCGGATAACCAGTTTTTTTAGTGATTAATTGTTAACTTTCTTTGATAACAGGATGAAAGAACAAAAAAAAGTTCTGTTGTTTTTAGACAGTGCAACTTCTAATCCAAAACCGTTTAAATTGGACAATGTTAAAACTATGTTTCCCCCGCCCCAAAGACAACCTCCGTATGCCAACCCCTTAATAAAGGCGTTATATACAATTGTAAAGCCTAGTAGAGAAAGATTTTATTAAGACATATTCTTTCGAAGTTTTATTCTATGAATACAGTTGAGAACTGCCTAAAATTAGATAATGTTCCCGATGCTTTCAAATTCAAATTTCTTCAGCTGTAAAAAACATATAACCGGAATGCGTTTGACAATGTTTCAGAAAAACAGGCTTTATATTGAAAGAAAATGAAACACTTATTTCCAATAGAAAGGAAGAACTATCGCTATAAGTGAATTAATGAAATAGATCAGGAGTGAAGAAATGCCGAAATGTCCATTAGTATTGATGATGACCTACTGAAAAAGAATCAGTTGACGTAGGCGATTATATCGACAAAAGCTGACTCTATTAGTGATATGAATCAGATAGTGAAACCAGGGGATGTTTCCTGGAATATCGAGAATTTCAAAGAAGCGGCAAAACACAGTGAGCAGTTACACATATTTATTTCCTTTTCCAAAAAAAGATGATTCAGAAGGATTAAAACTACTGATAGCATTAAAACGTCGCATAGAAAAACTAACTACATGTAATCGCAAGCAAAAGCAAACTTTTGTAACAGATTTTTTCCTTAAGAATGTAATAAACAGTGGTAAAATGTATGTACAATTTCATTTCAGTTTTACTGTTTGAAAAAGTAATTTTAATTTCTGATTAAGCATATAGTAGAAGTTCTCGGACATATAAAATCCATTTAATGAAACGTTAAGCATTTCTTAGCGATTTTGTGAATCTCTGAAGTTTTCCCAATAGCGGACACCTCCGAATAGCGGACAATTTCTGCGCTCCCGAGGTGTCCGTTATTTAGAGGTTTTACTGTATAATGTATTGTAAATACTGTCCTCTACTTTCTCAAGATTTGTAAATATTGGAAAGAAAATCGTACTTTATAGCTACATATTTCTTACAACTATTATTGAAAAAAAAAAAAAAAAAAAAAAAAAAAAGGTGTTTATTTAAAATTTATATTTCTGGTAAAGAGGGCTTTGCTTATGCTCACAAATCAATTTAAGAGAGATAGATTGTGTGCGAATATTATATTTTTATTATCAATGGGTTTTAACATTGTAGGTTAGTTATAAACTATTTCTTATTTTATAGTATGTATGAATTGGCAGAGAAATTTATTATTGGTTTTCAAAATTTTCTCCTTATTATTCTATTGTTTTATTTCTTATCATTATTTTCTAGATTCAAACTAGTATTAAAAAAAAAAAAAAAAAAAAAAAAAAAAAAGGTGTTTATTTAAAATTTATATTTCTGGTAAAGAGGGCTTTGCTTATGCTCACAAATCAATTTAAGAGATATAGATTATGTGCGAATATTATATTTTTATTATCAATTGGTTTTAACATTGTAGGTTAGTTATAAACTAATTTTTATTTTTTAGTATGTGTGAATTGGCAGAGAAATTTATTATTGGTTTTCAAAATTTTCTCCTTATTATTCTATTGTTTTATTTCTTATCATTATTTTCTAGATTGAAACTAGTATTTAAAAAAAAAAAAAAAAAAAAAAGAAAGAAAGAAAGAAGAAGAAAAAAAAAATTTAAGCATTGAATGTACTTTTTATAAATTTATCTTTTCGTATAGATCTATAATTTCTCTGTTTTTAGATTATTTGTTGTCATTATTTATATATTATCTTATTTACGAATTAACTAACTGTTAATTCAATAGAATATGATCGTATAAAATTTCTTATACGTGAGGACTGTTATTAGCGAGTATATAAATATATGTAGATATTAAACCTTATTTCTTAATGCGAAGCAGATTTTATCAACGTATTCAACATAAAAATAAAAAAAAAATCATTTTTCCGAAATTCTTAATTTTGCTCTCCCATTCTTTACAAATGGTAGTTGGTGAGTTAAAATTAATTATGCTAATTTCAGTTAGCATTTAAATTTAAATTTGCTTCTATTAAAGGGCATTTCATGTCACATATTTAATTAAAAAAAAAAAAAAAAGAGAGAGAGAAAGAATGTAATTCATTTTATACTAATAATTCCACCCTTCTCTCTCTCTCTTAGCTCTAATCATTAAACAATTAAAAGTTATTATAAATATATTTTAGTTACTCATTAATGAATTTCGTCGATAAAATAAATTTTAGTTATTTCATGAGTAATTTGATATAGCATAACGATTTTCTTTGCAAAATGGCCAATTGCACTGATCATATTGTTAGCAGGTTAATTTACTCAAAATTTAACTTTAAAGACTTTCATAGAACTTAATTATCACTGTTCGATTGAATTCGATAATTCTTCCACCGCACAGACAAGGTTGAAATTCTCTTTCTTAACAATCACTAATTCCATATTGTCATTAATCAAACAAAATATATGTATCACAAAGACAAAATGTTATTCAAATTGCATCATTTCACCAGGGTTTGGTACTTACTACTTATTTGTGTTCTTATAATTAAATTAATATGAAATCCCTACTAATTATTTATTCAATTTAAATACTTTAACTTAAACTAAAATCAACTACTGTTCGGAATATGGTGTGAATAAGGATTTGTTTATTGCAGTAATTTTGACGTTGTGCCAGGACGCAGACACCTTATCTCGATCACGCCATGGAAAGCTCTGCAGTCTACGAAATAACTTCAACTGCACACGGATTCCAAAACAAATCTGGAACAAGATTGACGTTCCATCCAATGCATGCTTTTTGCACTCATGTAAAAACTGTATTATTGTAAAAAGAACGTTTATTATGACCGCTGAATTCGAACTTCTAGAACCGTCTGCATTCTTATTGCGCGATAGCCTACAACAGACAGATGAATTCTCCACGACATACGCTTGTGCCACTAGAAACAATGAAAATTGTGATTGTACGAATGACAACTGCGATGGTACACCAGACTTTTGTAAAATCAGAAATTGTCGTAGTAACAGCACTTGTCAATGCACCATGACTTTTCAGAAATTAGACTTAATCGCTGTCTCTTCTGATGCTTATGTTACAAATCCGGACTTGTTAATTCTCGACATATGTTACTATGATTCACGCCAAAAACATGCCTCAAACAGCATTCACAGAAAATTAATGGAAGGTGAAAAGGCAACATTTACTAATAGAAATTTATCCTTTTCATTCGAAGACCCGCTTTTGCACCTTTCTGGACAAGGCCGGCTTATTATACGCATTCCAGATTTTGAACATGTGTTGGTTGTACCTCAGGACGGTATTATTAAAATACCCTTTGAATTTCTTGCATACAAGACAGACATACAAGTTACTTACCTCCATATTAGTGGAAAAGTGGTGTCTGGAGTGATTCACGTTAGTGGGAAAAATATTTGTCAAATTCGTCATTGTTTTTTATGCAGAGATATAGTTACTCATTTCAAATGCTATCCTCGGGTTATTCAATATTGTGTATATTTTATATTTGCCATACTTATACTAATTCTATTACTATGTGTGAAACTTATTGCTAAAAGCCTAAAATTCGTCGTTGTTTCCTTAATTTTATGTGGTTGTGCTGTCTGTAAAGTGTTTAAATTTATTGCCAGATGCTCCCTACTATTAGGAGCATTCATTGGTTCAACAATACGGGAAATATTCCATACATGTCATACAGCGTTAGAACGAAACGCAATGAGACGTGCCAATATAAGTACATTGCCCCTAGTGATTATGGCCTGTGTTTGTTACATATCCACAGTTTCAGCAGATTGTAGTACAAATACTATCGTTAAATCGGATCTTAAGTCCTGTACTACAGTGCATGATGGATCGAGAAACTGCAAAATTTTTACAACTGCGGAAATCTCTTTACAATCCCTCTCTGCCGAAAATTGCCTTTGGTTTTCTGATCCTAACGAGAATCACCTTTTTTCGCTGAAATTGAAACTTGAAGAAGTATTATGCACGTTTAGTAAAGAACGTTTATACTTCACTTTCCCAGTTACCGCGAAAAAAATAAGTCAGATTTCCTGTATTTATAACAAGTTCTGTGGGCGTGGCCACCATTGTATTTCTCGTGAAGTGGGAAAAGACGGCATTCACTTTGAGGCTGAAACTGAAGAAAGTCGCCAATTTCCGGGTTTCTCTGCCTGTCTTGCAGGAGAGAATGGAAATGGGTGCGTCGTATTAACTCGTCCAAGTTGTAACTTCTACCGAATCTGGTATGAGCCAAACCTGCTACAGAGTTTCGAAGTATCAAAGATCACTGGTCACACCTGCAAATACCAGATATCAGTGACACATGTTGAGAATAATACAATCTCTCGACTGATAACTTCTGATACAGCATTTACTGACTCAGGAATAAAGATAACAGTCCTAGGGGCATACGACCAACCTCACATTCATATTACAGAAAAGCTTATTCAACGAGTCGGTAATTCCGACGAGGCGTATTTAGCACCTGCCAGCGATAGAAATATCCCTCAATCGCAATTGATCGGAGCCATTCAGGCTAATACTTCTTTTACAACGGACTTCATTTTTTCCCCCGATCTAACACAATGCGATTATTTTGAGGACACGCTCCGCTGTAGTACTGCACCTGACAATATCGAGCGCCTTAGGGCTACACAAGAGCACGCCTTGCCCCTTCAGAGGAACATTCACCTGTTTAAAATGAATGAAGGAAAATTACAATCTACTCAATTACTTTCCTCGGCTGTCAGAATTCAACTACATTTCACAAACTTTAGAATTACGGTACAAACTAACACTATATGCCCGCAATTGAATGAAGCTAGTTTAATTGTTGAAGGATGTTATGGGTGTAAACTATTAGCGCGGATTAAGCTTATAGCTCATTCTTCATGTCAATCAGGACTTGTAACAATACAATTACAACAAATTGCTGTTCACACAAAAGCAATCTACCTTCAATTAGAGGACACAGAACATACTATTAAATTTCAGGCAGAAAGAAAATGCGACACAGACAAAATATGTCTTAAGTCATCGACACTTTCCCATTGTAGGACTTTTAAATACTGTCTCGATGAACCATCAGTGGATCTCTTAGATCTTAATATGAACTATACAAGAACTGTTAGCTCAGACACTTCTTCGAATTTGTGGGACTGGCTTCAAATTCCCAATCTTGGGAACGCATTTTTCATATTAAAATTCATAGGAGCAGCACTATTCATAATTTGTCTAACTATAACCACATTAGCTACTGTAATTACGTGCTGCTGTAGGTCAAGATAAATATTCACTAATTATTTTTGTTTGTTAGCTAAACAAGAGACATTACTTCCAAAAAAAAAAAAAAAAAAAAAAAAATCGACTTTTATGTTTTATTTTAAATTTTCTCCGAAGCTAGCTATATGTCTCTTGATTAGTAGAGCGGAGATGATGCTTCATCAAATTCGTTAATGTCAATTTATTTATTTAATCATTACCCTATTTCTTTATGTTGTCTAACATTTGTTATTATCTACTTTTATTTCTATGTTTAAAGGATGCCTATAGCTAAAAATGCGGAGTTTTCGAATTTTCTTTTTTTTCTTTGTTTTTTTTTCTTTAATTGGCATTTCGTATATTGCCAAATAGTTATTGGGCAAAAATGTATCGAAATTCTTGCACGCATAACACCTGCATTCGTACCTCACATATAGGTGTCTGAATTTAAAGAAAAGGGAGTTTTAGAAAGATATAAGAATAGCTTTTCAACGTGCAGCACGGACAAATATAAAGATATAATGCAAAATTCTTAGGAAAGCCACTTCAATTGAAATAAGCCCAGGTGTATGAAATCTCAGGTGTGCATAACAAGCCCCTGTAAAAGGATAGGCATAACAACGTTCCAAGAAATTACAATTGGTAAGGGATGCAAGAATACATAACGCGATCTCACCGAAAGTGGGGACTAATAATTTATAGATAGGGGTGTCCCCCTTTCTTCCCCAAAGGCGCACGTGTCCAGACCGGGGCGACGCCAGCACGGAAAGGGGAATATATATTATAATATTAAAGGAGTTATAGCATTTTAGATGATATCCAATGATTTTGTCCCAAGGCGGGGATTTTAACAAAAGAAAGCTAAGCTATCCACTAACACAAAATTAGGGGGGCTAAGAGAGGGCGTAGAAAGACACCGATTGGATCTCAACGGTTTCTATGGGGCGTTTGAGAAAAGGAAAAAAAAAGGTAAAAAAGGGATGAAGAGAAAAAAAAGGATTATTATGAGATGGAGTTTTGGGGAGTTCGGAAAAGATTGAATATGATGAGTGAATGAGCATCGAGTAGTTTTGAATAAAAATATAGTGGTTAGTGAGAAAGATTTGGACCTTTCTGGGAGTCTAAAAGATCTAAGTGCCTGGAATGATGACTTCGCTGCTTTACCTAGGATTAACAGGTAAACATTTCGTTATTTATATCATATTTTGATGTTCTTTGATTTTAGTTTAAAGATATCCAAATCACTAATGTTAGGCGTACAGATAGGCATCCTTTAAATTAATATTATATATTTATAACAGAGTTGTACTGCTTTATATTGTAATTGTGCTATTTATTCATATTGATTCCTTAATAAATATACTTGTAACTTAGACATTTATATTTCTGTTTTATTTGTCTATAATTTAATTTGCTACAGGAGGCGGGCTATGCATGAACTCTCGGGTTTTAACTTCGCAAACTATACGGCCTTATACTTCATAAATAACTATAAATTAATAATAATAATATTTAACTCTTGCCAATAAAGATAACTTCAATTATCCGATTAAATGAAGTAATCAAATAAAAATAAATACACCTGTAGCCCAGCAATAAGTTGAAAATGTTTATGAATTCAGTTTGTTCGTGCTCTAACTCGCGTAAATATTGTCTGAGTACCATGTAATTGATACATGTTACTGAGGTTTACCATGGCATGTTCGGTATTGAAATTGTGTACCATTTATAGTTCGTTTACAGGGGCACTGAAAAGAATGCCATTAAATAATGGTCTATGGGATTTGGGTACTTTTCGGTTAGCCAGACGCCAGTGATATATGCGCACACACACACACACACACACACACACACATATATATATATATATATATATATCACTGGCGCCCGGCTAACCGAAAAGTACCAGGGTTTGCAGCGTATTTTATGTTGTTACACTATTTCAAACAAATTGAAACAGATATACATCACTGAGATGAAGATGCTTACAAAGAAATGTGGTGAGCATACGGTTCATTTACAGGGACGCACAAAATAATTCGGTTACAGTAATATCTATGAGTAATAATTTCTGGAAGTGCAGTTTGAAATGTACTATCAATTTTTTAATTTAGCTATTTTTTTTTATATTATATGGTATGTATATATTCGATAGATCATATACAGGACTGCACAAAAGAATTCGAATAAATTTCCACTTATTGACGTAAATTTTCTTCTTGGTTATGCATTTCCTAACTGCACTACAATTTTGCATACTATGTTGTATATATGTTGCGGTCAATATGATTAATACTGTCATTATTAATAATAACCGTCCTTTATGTCCGGTTTGTTTTGTGTAGATACAGATCTATTGATCATATACAGGGATGCACAAAAGAATTCGAGCACCTTTCCCGTTATAGCTGAAATCTAATTTTACCTTTTTAAGCGATGAAGTTCAGTTTCAGTTGGAAGTGTTTGGAAAGTGTTCCATAATTTACGATTAATGCATGATTTTTCTTTTTCCGTAAATCTTCATATAGTTAAAAGAGGTCGAAGTTTCAGGATACTAATGTTAAATTCAAGTAAAAACTTTAATTTATATCTCCCCCCCCCCCCCCCCCAAAAAAAAACAAAAAAAAAAACAGATTGATATTTTTTTTTTTTTCCTTTGAGATTCAATGAACTGACCCAAACATATTCCAGACATTTTTACGATTAAAAAACAATATTTTTGACTTATGAAAATTATTAACAAATTCACATTTATTTATTTATTTATTTTTAATTATGACCTACATTTAATTTTTACATAAAACGAACCACAATCTTCAAAAACATGGGTATGCATATCTACAGCTCATTTTAGGGTCATTCCATTAAATTAGTTTATGAGAAAAAAAAAATCAAAATTTTAAAAAGTTGACATTTTTTTACTGTTCGATTTTCAAAAGTAGTGCATCATAAATAAATTCATATTTGAATATCTAATTAACAAATCATCTTCAAATAATTTATGCAAGATAAATAGGGTATGTAGATTATGACAAAAAAAATGATGTTACTTTTAAAACATTTTAAATGTGTTTAAAAAAATATATTTATTCTTTAAAATCAAGAATTTTTTACTAAAAACATCGCAAACTTTTGAATTTCTAATTTGTTGATATTTTCTTCTGTAGTTAAAAATATAAAATAAATGTATAAATAAAAAATATTTCCAGGAACCATATATTGAATAAGTCCGAATTTTAAAAATAATATATGTTTTAAAATATCATTTAAATACTACTAAAAACACCCAAAATCCCACTATTTTTATTTCAAGGATACTTTTACGGAGCCAAATAAATTTTTGTTGGGATTTTATTTTTTGGTTTGTTGATCCAAAAAATTTGATTTCACTCAACAAAAGTTTCTGTTTAGGTCTAAGATGATCCAATAAAAATTTTGATGGGACAATATATATATATATTTTTTTTTTTTCAGTGTTACGAAATAAATGCAACCTCCGTAAAAAAAAAAAAAAAAAAGGTCATTTTGTTTGTATGTGGCAGTCAAATCTTGTTACTCATTTTTCACCCGCTTTCTGTTTTTGGAATATACATGTATTCCTGAGAGAGGGCAATACATGAATTGGTCATTTTTTATATTAGATCCCTAAGGAGGTGGGGAACGTCGGCCCAAAAGTATAATTTTCCCATAGAAATATGGTTGCGATTGTTTAATATAAATTGAAAAAATAGCTCCATTATTGCAACTGTCATCTATTTTAATACATTCTTGACCGCATCATTAGGACGTCAGCATTGAGCGTCGCACATATTTGTGCTTTATAATATAAATTGATTTTTTTGTGAATTTTAATGAAAGCGTGTTATTATTATTATTATTATTATTTTACATTTAATTTATTTTTACTTTATGTTAGCTAAGTTGATTAGCGATTATTCATCTAATTCATTTCAACCTAGATTTTTTTTTTTTTTTCAAAATGTTATTACTTTATTTGATTGATATCTTTTTCTGAATCATTTGTGTTGACTGTTATGTTATCGTAGTGAAAACTTCTGCGTTTATTCATTTAATTCATTTCAGCCTAGAGAAATTTTTTTTTTTTTTTTTTTTTTCTTTAATATTGTTAATTTATTTGATTGATAACCTTTTGCAAATCATTTGCTCGACTTTGACTTGCTTAAAGACATCTTAAAGGGTGAATTAGTTGTAATGTGAACCTTTTCCACAAGATAAGTCGCTATGCTGGGAAAAGAGATTTACAGTCAAAGTACATCAGGCTGGGAAATTTTTAATGTTTGATGTGCTTTTTCCGTTTCTCGACTTGCATCCACTGTCTTTCTTTTTCTTCGTTATAATTCAAATTAATTTTTAAGGTGCAGATATGAAGTTTTTTTTTTTCTGTTATTTTGTTGCAACAACATAAAACAAATAAAATATTTTGAACACTTTTACATTTTACGTTGTCTACCTATCTACAAAAAGTGCATTAAAGCGCATTTCAACTTTTTTTTTTTTTTTTTTTTTTTTTTTGGTGTGTGTGTGGAGGGGAGGGGGGGGGGAGGGGTCGTGTATATATTACTGTGGCAGCAAAATTCTTATCGGACCATTTTTAATCACATAGTTTTGTTGAGCCAAATTATTTTTTGTTGGAATTTTACTTTTTGGTATGTTGATCTAAAAATTTTATTTGACTCAACAAAAGTTTCTGTTTAATAAGCCTTAACAAATACACACAATGTATAATCTATCTTTTGTGATTTTTTATGAGACTAAAGTTTAGAGACAACACGAGTTTAACCTTTTATGTTACTCTACAAATATGTTCGGGATGTTTGCCTTTTTTTTAGGCGTGAGAATATCCAGAATGCTCCAATTTCAGCCAGAACTGCCTCTTATCTTATCGATATACTGTCGGTGATCTACTTTATGTAAAACACACCGAACATTTCCGTAAACATAGCTGTAAATTCGCTCAAGTGATCACGTTCTCATCCATGAGGTATCAGTGCAAAATGATGTATCATTTGATTTTTGTACAGTAATGCATCTGTTCTCAAAATCTGGCATCTATCGAATTTTTTCAAATTGGAGCTTTGTCCTTGATATCTGTGGAGTTCAAATTATCAGCCTTGACATAGGCAAATTTTTTTAGATTTGCCTTAAAATCAGAAGTGAAGTGTTTTTGCTAAATTCTACTTTTCGCTCTTTTAAATAATTTTTATTTAAATACTAGGGGTCAACCCCCTAAAATATGCTTTTAAGGGGATCTTTGCATCTTCAAAAACCAATTTATCAAAAGTATTTTTTCTTAAACTTCAGGAACATTTAAAGCAAACGGCATATAAATCGAATTTAAAAAAATTACGCCTTCAGCAATAATAAACAAGTTGGAAATTGTACTTTGAACGCAACGGGGTGCGTTCGTGCTATAAATAGTTTCTTGTGAAATGAATTATATCGTCTTTTATTATGATATGATTAATTTCCATAATAAAATAAGTACAATTTAAGTTAGCAACATTTTATCTTTTGTTGACATTTATTGAAAATTCCAATGGGAAACTTAAGTCTAGCCTTGAAAATTTCAGAACTAGAAATCCATATTTAGACTCTTTTTCCATTAATATCTATTTCTCCGGAAACATCTATCCAAAAAAACTGTCGGTAGATTATAGGATTGCTATAATAAACAATTTTAGTATACAAATTCGCTTTTTAAATTCAGTAATACGGAAATAATATGACTCCATCTTAAATAGACGCAATCACCATGGCAACCTAGAAAATCATTACCTATCATGGGATTTATTGAATTAATTACGTATGATAAGATTTAATAGAATGAACAAAATTTTTATTATTATCTTTTTAAGCTTTGATTCCAATTTCATAAAATTTCAAATGACTCGACAAAATTCTGCAACGATAGTACGACGACTATAGGTGTTACGTATTTATATAATTACGAACGTAGGTACCTAATACAAGATAAATATAACCGTGACTCGCCCTTTGTCTCCCCGCCTCGTGACTCGCCCTAAATCTTTAAACTTGATTTTCTCAGTTTCTAATTTTTACACTTACCTGTAAGATAATGAAACAGTTATGAACACAGAGTTATGAAAATTTCCATTTATGTTGTATTATATCGTTATGCTTTGTATCTCCAATTTATTAATGAAAAAAAAAATATTTTGTAGTATGTTTGATTATAAAAATTTTAATAATTTGAAAAATATATTAAATTTTTAAATTTAAAAAATATTGAAACATTAGATTAATTTAAAACTTGATGTTTACAGTATAAATGCGATATTTAGCTTTAATTTAATATATAGATATAGGTTCTACTGCAATTCTTTAAACATTATTTTGCTAATAACATGAGGTGGGTTAATTTAATTTTTTAAAGTTTTATATACATATTTATCTCTCTATTCTTAAAAAAGTAGCTAATGCTGCTGTTTATGTTGCTATAATTGAATTTATTGTTAAATTTTCACTTTCTCGGCTCATAATATATATATATATATAAAACTATTGCATACAAAATCAGAAAAACTAGCAGTTTCATATATAAAAGTATAATAAAAACGCTGAATCCGATAATTTTTATATCGAAGAATTATTTTAAGCACTATTTAATGTTGAAATCGGTCAAACTATTTCAGTTTAAAAAGTTTTTATATGATCAAAAACTATGCCTATAAATTTAACCATTTTTGCAGGCACATATACTTCATTAGATTATGGTGTGCAATGTTCAATTAGTTTTAAAGTTGTCTAATTTTTAAAGGGTTTTTTTTTTCAATTTTTTATTTAAATATTGATTATCCGAATAGAAAGTTAATTTATAGTTTGAAATAACTATTTTTTACATAACTGTTGCCAAATTTTAAAAAACCCAAAGAACTTTTCAATTGAAAAATATATTTCCACATGAATATTAAAGGAGAAAATTACGTCATATTTAAAACTATGCATTTAAAACAATTTTCTTATAACGTTGTTATAAAAGTCCGGGAGGCAGCGACATTTTTTACTTAACCATTTTATACAAGCTTATTTTCAAATGTGTAACCGATCTTACTTAATCAATCACGAAAACAGCCATCAGCTGCTGCGACAGCGGTGGATGCGGCCTTGAGTACCTAAAAATCATCCAGTCAAAGATAAATGTATGGCAGCCGATTACAGGAGTTCGCCACTGGTCGTTATAATATCATTCAATCTTCAGTAATCGGGTAATCCTTTTAAAACAAAGCAGATTAGCATGTTTTATAGCCTGTGGGGTCTTTACGTCAAAAATAATTGTAACATGTTTATGAATTCGATTTGTCTGGCTGACTGGCCGTCTGGTCGCCTGCCCGTATTCTAACTCTCGAAAATTACTCGGATTGCCATGTAATTTTTTTATGTTATTGGGGTTTACTATAGAATGTTTAATATTTAAAATAAAGTGTGTAACATTTATAGTTCGTTTACAGGGACATACAAAATAATTCCGTTACATTATGATCTAAGAAAACGTTTGCAATGCATTTTATTGTGGTGTTGCGATATTTCAAACTTTATGAAATTTAATATATACGTTATTGATATGCATTACAATACAAGATGTTTGCTTACTGTATAATATGACGTGCATATAACAGTTATCACTCATTTACAGGGACACACAAAGGATTTCGATTACAGTATTGTCTATGAGCAATAAATTATGCGACATTATGATTTATGGGGCAAACAGGAAAATTGTTTGCATATATTTTAGTGGTGTTGTAATACTTTAAACATGCTAATGAAATTGATATGGATAACTCGGGTGCATTGCAATATAGTATTTTCCATAGATTATGAATTGAGTAGCATTTACAGTCCCTGGCCAAATTATTAGACGCAGTTGTTTTTATTATAATTTATTAAATATCTGGAAAGATACATGAGGAATTATCCTGAAACTTCAGAAGTGTAAACACCATGATAAACGTCATACATTTTCGGGAAGATTTTTTCCCGAAACCCCATAAGGGGCCGTCAACAAATTGAAGAAAAACGAATATCTTTTGGATAACCCTGTAAAAATTAATATTGCAAAAAGCATTCAAACTGTAGATTATGATTAAGTGGCTTATTGTAATAATTTGGGTTCATTTTTATGAAGATAGCATGTATACTCGAAGAGAAATTCACGTTTTTATAAAAACAGTCCCAAATTTTATCAAGTTTTTTGCTTATAATTTGCAGAGTTTTTAATATAAAAACAAGTTATTTTCAGAAAATATGAAAAACAAAACTATACACAATACCCTGCAATCAGAATTAAAAGATAATAAAAATTGTATGAAAAATGAGCAGGTTTACTAAATATTGTTTCACTGCGCATGCGCGAATTCAATCAAAATATACTGTGCATAATATATTAGCTAAATGTATACACCAACTTTTATGAAAGTCTCAAAAACATAGCTTGAAAATTCTGATAGTAATAGTCGATAAAATAAGCTCGAATTTCGCTGTTCCCAAAAGGAAGCAAAAAGATGAGGGGTTGTATCAAATATAGAATGAGAGATACTTCATTCTTATTATGTCAACTTTCATAAGCTAGTATATTTGGATACAACCCCTCATCTTTTTGCTTCCTTTTGGGAACAGCGAAATTCGAGCTTAGCAGAAAAAATAGCAGATGTTATTTCGGCCTTTCCCATAAGGGTTAATGCTATAAAATTCATGGTTTTCAGCGCTCCTGGTAGCTCAATGTCGCGCCAAGCAAATTCAAACCACCCCCATTGGTTTAACATTAACGAATCTTTTTCTATTATTCTTTGGCATTTTTTTGCAATCGCCATGACTCTATATTTCTAATCTTGGCTGTTAAAATGTAACCGCGATTCTTAATCACTTTACCGCCTCTGCTCATTGAGTGACGTTCTAATCAAAAATCGACTGAGAGGCCATCCCATGTTTTTGAGTTGTTCTATCCCATATTATTTTGAAGTGTTCTTATCTTGGAGAAATAAAAACTTTCAGTATGCAAAGAATACAAATGAATGGATTTATTGTGGACTATTATTTACGTATTTCCAGGATTATTAATTTTCAGGATCTACGGACGTCTGGATGTTATTTGCGGGAATAACTACCGTGATAACGTACTCTTGCCACAATTCTATACGATCACTTTGGATCTTTAATAGATGCAGATAATCCTTCAAATAAAAACTACATTCGCATATCAACACCCAAACCAGCTCTATACTATAGACCAAAGAGAAAGCAACCTACCTGATCAGAGAGAAAAACAGAACAGAAACTGAAAACATATCCAAGTGATAACAGATGAAATTTTAGAAGCCAAAAATTAGATGTGTGAAAAAAAAAAAAAAAAAAGGTGAATGCCCTGACGTAGATGGAATCACAATTGACATTATCAAAGAAGCCGGAGAAGAATTTCAAAAATGCTAGCCATACTGTTTTGTGTCAATGTACCAGAAGACTGGAATAATGCTGTGATGGTGCTATTTTACAAGAAAGGAGAGAAGAACAACATTAAAAACTGTCAAGGGCCCGATCAGCTTACTGTTAATGATTTGTAATATTTTCACCAAACTTTTAACTACAAGACTTGAATCAGTTGATTCAACTCAACCTAGAGAATAATGATTCCGAATTGGATTTAGTACAATGGATCATATTGAAACAATAAGGGAACTCATAGAGAAACATAATGAATATAATTTACCTCTCTACCTCTCTTTTATTAATTACTAGCTAACCCGCCCGCCGTTGCACGGGCCAAAAATATTAATAATCTGTTCTATACGAAATTTAAACCAAACCCCGTCGTAATCGGGTCCATAGAACCAGATATACTCCTATAGTTCCACTTTCCACCGCCAGGGGGCGCAGTCTGTTCTGGAAGAGGCCTTTTCAGAACACTTGACCCAACAAAATTTCCTAGTAGAATTGAAATTTAACTACGGGTAAACATTGCCAAAATAGCGGAAATCGCGAAAGTGGGTTACGTAATCGATCGATTTCTAAAGGGTTAATGTAGATATTTTTTAAAACCCAACCGTGCATTTTGAAGAAAATGAACGTGTCTATGTTCTGGAGTCTACTGTTTGTCCGTACTTGCATTTCCCGAGTCGATGCCGATTTTTAAATCTGGATCAAAAAAAAGGAAATTCGCGTGAGTGAGTTTTGGAAAGGATTATTTTTCGGAGGGTTAAAATTAACTTTTTTCAAAACGGATACCAGATTTTAAAAAACAAAGGGATATAGATTAGGCACGGTATTTTTAGTTTTTCGTATCTTGTTTATAAACGCCAATTCGAATTTTTAAAGATAGTAGAAATAGTTAAAAAAGCGAAAGTGACTTACGGTTAAAAAAGTTTTCGAAAAGGTTAACGTGATTTATTTTTTAAACTAAAGGTTTCTGCCTAAACCCGATAGAACGTAGATGTCTTTAGGTTTGTTTGCTTTTTGTTTGGTTATTTTAGAAAGCCGATGCCAGATTTAATATATAGCAGAAAATCGGAATTCGCAAAAGAGAGTCCTGCGCACGATTTTTTTTGAAGAGTTAATATTCGTATTTTTCAAAAACAAATACAGATGTCGAAAAAGGAGTAAATGTAGATATTGTCTGGTATTTTTAGTTTTCCGTACCTGTCTCTGAATCGCCGATGCGAATTTTTAAAAATTGCCAAAATCGCAAAAATCGCAAAACAGCATACAGAAAATATACTTTTTCGAAGGGTTAATTTTTGCATTTTTTAAAACCAAAGGTGGCTTTAAAAAGGACAAAGACAGTTCTTTAATTTGGTGACCTTCGTTTTTCCGTATTTTTTGTATTTCGGTGGATGCAAGGCTCGGGAAACGGGAGAAAATAAAAAACATGAATTCGATGCTTTTTGATTATTTTTTTTTTGAAAGGGTTAAATGTAAAATTTTTTCAAACCAACCAGATCATTTGAGGCATAAAAGTATGTTCTTTTAGAATATGTAGACGGTTTTTCCGTATTTTTAGCCGTTTGTCCATAGCGAATTTAGAAATACTTTTAAAAAAAAAACGGAATGTCTTATGCTTTCTTTCTTCTGTTCCTGAAGATACGGAAATTGGTTTCTGCACATGCGCCAGCTTGCTTCAGAATAATGACTTTTTTATTTGTGATCTTTGATCAGTTTTTAATTGATAACTACTTTAATTTTCCAAATATTAAAATTCTGACGCAATGGTGCACCAGGAGAGGGTTTGGACTACCTAAATCTAAATTTGCAGCCTTCTAGGTGGGCTAGATTTTCCTAGCCATCGCCAACAGACACACACACAGAGCGAAACTTTCTTTTCTTAGTATAGATAGATGAAAAAGCATTTGATTCTGTCTTCACATCAGCAGTAGTAAAATTTCTGGAGAACATAGGCAATAACCTTAGACATCTATTAGACATTAACCTTAGACATCTATTAGACATTAACCTTAAACCATTAACCTTAACATCTATAAACAAACCTTACAGGAAATGTATTTTTTAAAGACCTTCCGATTGTTTTAAAATCTGATAGAATTAAAAAAAAAAACATAAAGCTTCTATAATAATAAAAAAAAAAATCATTTTTTAAATTAATAACACAAATAATGGATTAGTATATTGAAAATCTGGTCTATAGCGTTCATCTCACCTTCAATAACTTCCCTTATTATATAATGGACCTTATCGACAACGCAGTTAATATTAAATTGTTAATATTGATTTAAATTAATATTTACGTATTAACCATCACTATAAAATATAAATTTATTATAAGCGATAGACTGTAAAAAACTTAAGGGCGGTCCTCGAGCTCACTTCTTGCCAGATTTTAGCTCTTACAGAAATTTTTGTGAGCATCACTGCAACTGCTCTAAGCAATGTACATAGAAAAAAAAAAATCCCTGCCGGCTCGGCCTACAGGCACAGTTAGATTTCGGAGTTAAGTGCTAATTTCACCAACAAAAACTAAATCAAGATTAGAGATAAACTCTGTTTAATAATTTTATCTGGCCGCTTTTGACGAGTTTTTTTTCCCCATAATGCTCCAATTATTTTGTAAATAATTATAAAAATTCCCCCGTATTTATTCAATTATTTAGTCGTTAATTGGTAAAGGTACGAAATTAAAAAAATTGGACTATAAACTAAATTTATCTTTAATAAATAGTTACGTTCGTTGTTGTGATAGCTTCTAAGTATCAATTCCACCATCCATTAGGAAGGTACAATAAGGACCTGGAAATTCATGGCAGTAGATTCCGCGTCTTCGCCGCAGACAGTTGGGGCGCCAGCTTATTGGGAATTGAAGAAGAAGGAACTTTTTACCATGATGCGGCAGTTGGGACCGCCCACTTCAAAATCTACCTGTACCTGTAGGCGGAGCCGGAAACGATCTTTTTTGTTTTAATTTTTATTTATTTTATTTTACTTTATTTTTATTTTTATTTCTTTTTATTTTTATTTATTTTTATTTATTTATTTATTTATTTATTTATTGTAAGAGTTGGTCCTATCAAAAACTTGCTAGTTTAAAATGCAAGATAGTATGATAATATTAAGAAGATTTATAATAAATCTAAGCGGATTTAATACCTTGGGAACTGACGAAGTTGTGATTTTTTTTTTCTTAAACCCCTATTTTTTTCGACCCTTGAGGCCATTTTCAATCATATCAAAAATCATAAATTTTTGGCTCTTTTCTTAGAAGTAATAATAACTTTAAACTGATTCGATATCTATCACAATTAAGAAGTTATGGGTTTTTTTATGTTTTCACAAAATCCCTCCCCATTCCTACCCCTTTGATCCGATTTTGCACATTAACGAATTTGACCGAACTTGACGAGATTTTCTGCCCCTTGATTTTATGTATCAGTCTGAAAGAGATTTGTGGAGTATTATGGAAGTTATTCGTGTCCATAAAAAGTGATATTATATTGATAGATAGTTTTGAACTTGGGGGGGGGGGCGGTCTGGGTGTCATGATCAGCGTAGATCAGCAAATTTTTTTTAGGTAGTATTTCTTACGAAATCTACCTAAAGAAGATCGATGAATTTCTTACTGCGCATCGTTTCATACGCAGCAATACACATTTTATTTTACTCTGGAAATAAAATGAAGCTGTATGCGCAAAAGTTTTCAATAACAACTGTTACTGTTAGCAACTGCCAGACCTAGATCTTTTGCATAAAATAATAACCTGAATAAAAAACATCTGGATTTTCAACGGAACATTACGTAATGTTTACATTTTCTGCTGTTGATCTATCACAGCCGCACTCTGTCAAGGTCCTTTCGTTCCGGCAAAACAGAGACGCGCTTCCTTTCACGATTTTCTCACGTGATCCAAACCAAAATGCTAAAAAAGATTTTTTATCCTAGCAAACGAAAGCTGTCTATTGACAAAAGGGTAACACCATCACATGACAGAAAGAGAAAACAAATTGCAGGTTTAGAGATGGCAATTATAATGGAGCCCTGAGCTGCATTTTTCATTACGCCCTTTTGAATTATTGCTTCCTAAAATAATTATAACAAACTACGAAAGTTTTGTGCAAAAGCTGCTTTTAGCTCTTTCGGGTGGTCCCTTAAACTTCGTTGCCCCCTTAGCGGTATCTTATTAGATCATCGCGGTATTTAAGGAGCAGAAAGTGTTAAAATTCAATGTTTTTGTCCCCTAATATAATATTACAACTATAAATAAGAATAGGTTTTCAAATCCAAATTGAAAACCTAACAGAATTGGTTATCGAAGCCAATTACACTTTTCTAGTATGAAAAGTATGTAAAGGTGATCTCTCTCTCTTTCTCTCTCTCTCTCTCTCTCCCTATCTATCTATCTATCTATCTATCTCTATATATCTATTTATCTAATGTACTATCTATCTCTTCCCCACCCCTCTCTCTCTATCTCTCTCTAGCTGTCTCTATCTATATATCTATTTATCTGTCTATCTATCTATCTCTATCTATCTATCTATCTAATCTACTACTTATCTCTTCCTCTATCTATCTATCTATATCTATCTAATCTACTGTCTATCTCTTCCTCTATTTATCTATCTATCTATCTATCTATCTATCTCTATCTATCTATCTAATCAACTACTTATCTCTTCCTCTATATATCTATCTATTTATCTATCTATCTATATCTATCTAATCTACTGTCTATCTCTTCCTCTATCTATCTAACCTACTATCTATCTCTTCCTCTGTCTATCTATTTATCTATGTACCTAGCTGTCATAATAACGCTCAAATTGGAAAACCAATCCAATATATACTCGGATGCTTGGGTACTAGATATTTTATTCACAAGTAGTAACTAGATTACATTGATACTATGTATGACATTTGTTTTTTTTTCTTTCGAATATTTCTAGTTTAAACGAAAATATTGCATTCATTAAATGGATTGCAGTATGTTTCATATTAAAATAATTATCTATGATTTAAACTGGAAGAAAAGGTTTCAATTTAGTTCATTGTAGGATAATGCAGGTTTATTTGAATGCTCTGGATTGTAAAAATTAAAGATTCATTTGAGGTCTTCCAAGTTGAGTAAAGGTTTTACGACAGAATATTATTGACTTGGATAACTTAATGCTATAAAATAAAGATTCGGTTTTTTCGTCAAAAAATGCTGCTAAATAAATCATGAACTTTAATTGTAAACTACTTGACCTCGGCTTTATCAATCAAATAATGCGTAAATTCAAAGTGGTTTTCATTACAGATATTTTAAATATAGGGTACTGTATAATACTGGCAATATTCATTGTAATACCATTAGGTGAATCGATTTTCTTTCTGTATTTTCTCATAATTTTTTTTTTTGGGGGGGGGAATCAAAAATACTTCCCCTTTTTTTTCTATATGCAAGCTTTTTATGCCTACAAAAAAAAAAAAGAATTATCGAAGTCAAAAAGTGTCATTATAGATTCAAAAAGTGCATAAGAAAATAGAAATATCTCTTGTTTTCGGTTCTAACAAATCTTGTTTTTCGTTAAAGATAATATGTACTTATAACTTTGCCCGCTCAAGAAGGAAGGAAAGATTAATAACTACTGTTTTAAAAATTTACAAAACGATTCAAGGTCAAGTACAAATGAAGTGTGTTAATCTAATCTTGATCACAGAATTTGCCGACATCTTACGTAAGTTTTTACTCGCGTAATAAAAGATGAATTGGAGACGTTAATAAATTGATAGATTAGATCGATTGAAAAATTACTTCCAATGTGGTATTAAGAAATAATTAATACATTTACCATACGAATTATTGATAAAATCTGAGCCTATTGATAACAACATTTTTATATTTACAACGGATGTTTTTATCATTTGAGTTCATATCAACTGATCTTGTATATATATTTCGAAACGGCACGTTTACCTAATAAATCTATAGTTGATTTTAAATTATCTTCTTAATGGAAGAACGCATAATTTATTAAATGACATTTTTTTTTTCAAGGGTCAGGGGTTAATCGACCAGAAAAAAAATATATATATATTTCTTTTTTTTTTGCTGTTGTTAATTTGTAACATTTTAAACGAAACCGTATTCAAAATTTGGCCTTAAAACAAAGGTTTAAAAAAAAATCAATTCAGCATACATTGCAAAAAAATTTCGTAAAATTTCAGTAGATGTACCGTAAATTAACGGTACTTGTACCGTTTTCACTCTTTACGGTATGAGTACCGTACTTCTTAGGTATATTAAGTGTTAAAAAAACCGTATATGTGCCATTTCGATTATAAACGGTATTTATACCTTAAAATGATTGTTTTTCAGTAAAAGATCGCCATTTATACCGTAAAATAATTATTTTTCAGTAAGGAAAAAGCTGGTAGCCCCGCCTCGGTGTACGGTTTAATTTTTAATCAACAGCAATTTTTAATCAAAAAACATGTTTTAACGAAATGTGCGTGTACTATGTCAGAAGCCGCTTCAAAAACCTTTGGAATGATACCTCATTCGTTGTTGTGCGTTTCGTAAAGTCATAGAAAAGATGATGTTGACAACAGAAATAATATATATGATGAATGATGATGATAATAATTTTTACATGGCTGAAAAGTGGGTGTTTTCTTGCATCAATTTATGATTTAAGCAGTGCAATTTATGATTTATGGTGCAGTGCATAAATTTATGATTTATAATTAATAAAAAAATAACAACGTTTGATTTCTTAAAAAGAAAAATTCAAAAGAATAGGATTGACCTGTAAAATTTTGTACAAATGTGTGTAATAACTGTTAAGGATAATAGTTTTTACATGACTGAGCAAAGTGAGTGTTTTCTTGCCTGCAGTTACATCAATTCTAGGAAAAATATGCCTCAATTTATGATTTATAATTAATAAAAAATAACAGTGTTTGATTTCTTAAAAAGAAAAATTCAAAAGAATAGGTTTGGCCTTTAAAATTTTGTACAAATGTGTGTAATAACTTTTAAGGATAATAGTTTTTACATGGCTGAGCAAAGTGAGTGTTATCTTGCGTGCAGTACATCAATTCTAGGAAAAATATGCCTCAATTTATGATTTATAATTAATAAAAAATAACAGTGTTTGATTTCTTAAAAAGAAAAATTCAAAAGAATAGGTTTGGCCTTTAAAATTTTGTACAAATGTGTGTAATAACTTTTAAGGATAATAGTTTTTACATGGCTGAGCAAAGTGAGTGTTTTCTTGCGTGCAGTACATCAATTCTAGGAAAAATATGCCTCAATTTATGATTTATAATTAATAAAAAATAACAGTGTTTGATTTCTTAAAAAGAAAAATTCAAAAGAATAGGTTTAGCGTTTAAAATTTTGTACAAATGTGTGTAATAACTTTTAAGGATAATAGTTTTTACATGGCTGAGCAAAGTGAGTGTTATCTTGCGTGCAGTACATCAATTCTAGGAAAAATATGCCTCAATTTATGATTTATAATTAATAAAAAATAACAGTGTTTGATTTCTTAAAAAGAAAAATTCAAAAGAATAGGTTTGGCCTTTAAAATTTTGTACAAATGTGTGTAATAACTTTTAAGGATAATAGTTTTTACATGGCTGAGCAAAGTGAGTGTTTTCTTGCGTGCAGTACATCAATTCTAGGGAAAATATGCCTCAATTTATGATTTATAATTAATAAAAAATAACAGTGTTTGATTTCTTAAAAAGAAAAATTCAAAAGAATAGGTTTGGCCTTTAAAATTTTGTACAAATGTGTGTAATAACTTTTAAGGATAATAGTTTTTACATGGCTGAGCAAAGTGAGTGTTTTCTTGCGTGCAGTACATCAATTCTAGGAAAAATATGCCTCAATTTATGATTTATAATTAATAAAAAATAACAGTGTTTGATTTCTTAAAAAGAAAAATTCAAAAGAATAGGTTTGGCCTTTAAAATTTTGTACAAATGTGTGTAATAACTTTTAAGGATAATAGTTTTTACATGGCTGAGCAAAGTGAGTGTTATCTTGCGTGCATTATTTCTTGGAAAAATATACATCAATTTATGATTTATAATTAAGAAAAAATAACAATGTTTGATTTCTTAAAAATAAAAATTCAAAAGAATAGGATTGACCTTTAAAATTTTGTACAAATGTGTGTAATAACGTTTAAGATAATAAGCTTTAAACTTCGCTAACTTTTGAAATTTCAAATATAGCTAATGCTTTTAGGCTGCTCCTCAGTGAACTTCCCGATTCCCCTCGCTAATGTTAATCCTATGGGTGTAGGAGGCATTCGTATATTTAAAATATCTCCTCAGGAAATTAATATCTTTAACTTCTATTTTTTGCGTACACTTCTTAAAGGATGTCTCTCTTTTTTTTCCCCTTAGTTGTCATTTTTTTTTTTTTTAATATATATTTAATTTTATGTGAAGTGTTAAAATCTTATTCAGTTTCGCTAAAATTTTAACACATAAAATTATAAATTAAGCACATATTTTAGAAATATTTTGATAACTAGAAAAAAAAAAAAGGAAGTTCAACTGACGAACATGTGTATGTATCATTTACTTATACTATTTTTTTTTCTTACGATTTTATAATTAAAAGAATTTCAAATACATATTCTGTCATTTCCGAGATCATGCATTGATGATGATAATCATAAAGCAATTTTCAAAAAATGAAAAAAAAAAGGCCAAATTTCCTTTGGTATATACACTACAAAATAATATTGATAATAATAATAGTAATAAATAAATAAATAAATCTAAAATAAGGACTGGCTCCTTTTCTGGTATCGAAGTCCAATATTTAAAAATAATAGAAAGCTAGTCGTTGGGGGTCACCGTAATACTTACCCATCATGGATATGCCTAACATAAAATATGAAAATAAAACATGTGTAAACTATTTATAAAATGCACTGCAATTCGAATAAAATCGTGGCTTGATGACGTCATAAACTTTAAATTCTCTATTACTGAATTGCGTAAAAGAAACATCCTTATAACCATGGGCGTAACTAGAACATTTTTGTGGGGTGGGCACAGGCCCCCAACCTGAAAAGTTCTTTGTGTGTGTGTTTGTGTGTGTATATGCATGTAGGGAAACGACACAACAAATAAAATAAACAATCTAACAAACTTGTAATGATACCAAACTCGTTAATTTAATGAAGAATTTGAGTAAAAATTAGCAACAATTTATTATTGAGGTTAATGGGAAAGAATATTATTGCCTGTGATACTAAGATGACCAGACGTACTGAGACAGTGCTAGTTTTAGACAATGTGTCAGTTTCCCAACTTTTAGATTTAACGCCCAGGTTTTTAAGGTGGTTTTTAAATGATTTGCAGAACAACGTAAAATTTTCTGACGCAATTTCTAACCCATTTTTAAACGTAAAGGCATAAAATTAGTAAACCTGACTATTTAAGCGATTTGGAATCGAAATACTTTTTCCATTTTTTGATAAATAGCTTACTTATTGTGTTATAAGCGATTCTGGTCACGTGACCACGCATTTTTCGCGCTCTTCGGGCTGCTGCTTCGAGATTTCGGTCCAAAACGTCGACTTTGACCAATTTTTTCTGAAAGATCTTCTGTTTTTACCAAAAAATGGAAAACGTGTTTCGATTACAAAGTTTCTGAATAACCAGACCTGCTCATTTCATGCTTTCCGAACAAAAATGAATTTAAAAATATATGTCTGAAAATAGCTCTTTTGGATTTGAGAACAGCCTTAACAGAATCCTTAAATAGAGGGTAGTCAACCTAGCGATTGCGGGCACATTTGAGCCCATCGATTCATTTTCTTACGATCATGAAACCTCTATCAATTTATATATATATATGCTATTTTGCACTCGTGAATGCACATATGGGTTTTTTAACGTGGGGGTATTTCGAACGTTCTCAGTCTGTAGAAGTTTTCTTATAAAATCTCTGTCGACAAAATATTCAAAGATTCATTCACACTGAAAATTTTGCCATTATCTTCCACATTTCTATCCTCAATGGTTGAGAAGAATCTTTGTTACGGTTTGCAGTTAATTTTCATAAACATATATCTCTATCCATTCAATATCTTTATGTATAATTGTGAAGTTTTATGTAATAAACTCACAGTTAAATAAATATGTGTGTGTACGTGAGAGATAGGAAGAAGGTGCTCCCACGAAGATGAAGTTATAAAGTTCAAATTAGCCAGTGATAGTAGAAAGATGGACGACCGCTGCGTCTAAATTATCCCGGTTTTCAAAATTTAACTTATGAAGAAAAAATAGATTCTTTAAAAGAAAACGTTGGAAGACACAAAATTCTACTTCTCTGTTAACAAAATCGTTGAAGCAATGCACTGTCTGTATAAAAAATACCGTAAAATCTATGAAAATGGAACTTGTATTAACTCTTTGAAGGATGGTGATATACTACTTATACAACTTAATTTTAATCTCCGCGACTGGCTACAATTGCACTAGAAATTTTGAATAAATTTTTGCCTATTTTTAGTGTGTGAAGAATATTATTTTCAAATCAATTTGTCAGTAAATTCCTTTGTCAGTAAATTCCTCTGACATTAAATTATTTGAATCTTTTATCAACATACTTTGCCCCTTTCAAATTTTGCCAAATATATTTTATTTCGATAGTATGGAATCACTTAAATGAACTTCTTGGACTCATGCCAAAAATAGACTTGTGCTACAGTCTAGGTTTAGACTTCAGATCCTTTAAAATTTTGACACTGCAAAACTTGACCATTAAAGCAATTAAAAAAAATACAAATAATAATTTAACAGTAACATTAATTTAATTTAGCATTTCAACAGTCAAATATAATATAGAATCTCTGACTAAATTAAAAGCAGTTAAAATCAGAAAAGAAATAATATAATCAATGAAAAAAATCCCCCCGGGCCCAGCACACAGGCAGAGGTAGATTTCGAAGTTAAGGCTGCTCATCAGTAAACTTCCCGATTCCCCTCGCTAATGTTATTCCTATGGGCGTAGGATGCATTCGTATTTTTAAAATATCTCCCAGGAAATTAATATTTTTAACTTCTGTTTTCTGTGTAGTGTTCTTAAAGAATGTCTCTTTTTTTCTTAGTTATCAAAATATTTCTAAACTATGTGCTTAATTTATATTTTTATATGTTAAATCGTAGCGAAACTGAATACGATTTTAACATTTTTTAACATTTCATATAAAATTCAGTATTAGAAAACAATTGACAACTAAGAAAAAAAGAGACATTCTTTAAGAACAGTACAAAGAAAACAGAAGTTAAAAATATTAATTTTCCGAGGAGATATTTTAAAAATACGAATGCATCCTACGCCCATAGGAATAACATTAGCGCGGGGAATCGGGGCGTTTACTAATGAGCAGCCTTAAGTACTAATTTCAGGTGATGCGTTGCGCTGGAGAATGCACTGATTTTTATTGGGAGGATGGAGGTTTCGCTTTACATGTTTTTGTTTTTATTTATTTATTTTGTTGTAAGAGTTGGTTCTTTCAAAAACTTGTCAGTACAAAAATTGTAGATAATATTATGAAGAATTAAATTTAAACGGATTTGATATCTTGTGAATTGAAGAAGTTATGTTTTTCATTCTTCTTAAAACCCTGTTTTTTTAAACCGCTTGAGACCATTTTTAAGGATATCAAAAATCTGTCATGCGTATATTTTTGGCCCTTTTCCTAGAAGTAATAACTTTAGACGGATGCGGAATGCTACATCTATCATAATTAAGAAATTATGTTTTTTTTCTGTTTTCACAAAAAGTGTACTCCCATCCCCCCTGGTCCGATTTTGCCCATTAACGAACTTGGCCGAGATTTTATCGCCCTGGATTTTATGTATGAGTTTGGAAGAGATTTGTGCAGAATTACAGAAGTTATCGAGTCCATAAAAAAGTGATATTAATATACAGCAGCACTCAAAAGTATTTTGACAAAGATAATAATTGACTTAATTAAAAACATTAATAAAATTTAAAAAAATCAATCAATTAATTTATTTAACTATATTCAATGTTCCACAGAATTTTAATAATAATCATATTCTCAATGGTATGGAATATATTTTATTTATATTTTTATGTTAAACAAAAGAAGAGCAAATATAATGTCAAAATACTTTTGAGCGCTACTGTATATATACATAGATAAAGTTTTGAACAGGGGAGTTATTTTGGGTTCTAGGAGTCATTATCGGCGTAGATCTGCAAAAATGTTTTAGGACATAGGGGAGAATGTATTTCTTATGAAATCTACCTAAAAGAATTAACGTCGCCTGAATTTAAATTAAATTGAAAATAAATTTTATAACTACTTTTCTCAAAGAAAGGTTTTTCATTTTTTTTTTTTATGCTTCAATTTCACAGCTAGTTGGGCTCCTTTTGCGAGCTTGGTTTGGAGCATAATTAAATCCATAGTTATTCTAACTCTTATTTAACTGTGACCCTATATAATATTTGGCAATATTTCACCTGTGAACAGTTAATGGGAAAATGCTTTAAAATTAATTTAATAATTTATAATTAAGTTATAAAAATATTAAAATGTTATATTACCATCGGAAACACGCATGAGAACATAAATTTTCTAATTCTAAAACATCAAGAAGTAAATCGATTCCAAATTCCACCTTCATATACAAGAAACAAGTTTTAAAAAAAAAAGTGTAAAAAAAGTAACTTGCTATTTGAGAAACAAAAAAGGATTCTAAGTATCTTAAAGTCTTTTACAATCTTTTAAAAATCATCTTGAAAGAGAATTAAATTGTTATTGGTGAAATATATAGAGAAATATTCTATTTGATTATGATATTAAACGCATACCCTGTTAGTAAAGCCGTTAGATGTCCCTTGTCTATCCTCATTTTCTGTTTAAAGTACTTTTATTAAATTACTGTAAAACAGAACTCATGTCTTTCTGCTACAGTCGTACAATGATATTGGGAAAAAAAAGAAAAGAAATGAAATATGACTTTTAATTGTTTTCTTCCCGTGGTTGGATATAAATAATAAATTTGAAGATTTATTATTTACAATTCTAAACAGATTTTTAGAGTAATTAAAGTCACTAAACGTTGTCATTGGGGAGTATTTGAAATTAATACTTATTTCTATCTAAGAAGATATTTTTAAATGAGCAAATTCGTCTTGAAACAATATTAAAATGTTAATAATTTCATAATGCATCCTTTTGGTATCAGGCTGGAGCTCTGATGGCACAAAATTATTCGGGTTTGGATTTCAAATCGTCGGGCTCGGTGTCCGAAAAAAAAAAAGAGTCCGAACTCATCTCTATTTTACACATGTGTTGTTAATGGAAGTTTAAATAAAGTTAAAATTACATTGGGAAACATGCATATTAAATGCGTATAACAATGCATATTAAATTACATTCCACTTACTTGCAGTGTCATAATTGCACCCATTCATGTAAATTGTTGACAGTACGTTTCTCCATACTTACAGTACGTTTTTCCAACTTAGCTTGAAAAATATTTAGAAATTAAGATTGGGATTTAGATTCCTTCTCGTTCTTTGCCTTTCAAGATCAAGTCGTGTTTTGTATATTCTTATCAGTACTCCACCTGCTGAGTGTAAAATCTCTATACCTTTTTTCAGTGATCTGTCTTCCCACTAATTAGCATGTGTACGGCCTATTTCCGTTTCAGACATTCAGCAATCGCCAGTAATTTGATTTTTTTTAACTTTTAAAGTTGTGAATTTGGTTGATGAGTTGTATGAATAGGATTCCGTTTTTAGCAATTGTTGGATTCTCCACATGCATCAACTGCGCTTTTTGGAAGGAAATCACAAGTTGTGTGATTATTCTTTGTCAGTCCCTCTCTCATTATAAAAGGAGAAGAACATACGTGGGCAAAGAATTAAAAAGAAAAAAATATACGAATAAGCCGAATTTACGATAGATACAAGTCGATACATCACATAATGTAATTTATGAAAAATAATATTTTTTTCGAACTTTTGATGTAGTTCTATCTTTGTCAAGCAGCCTCTTTGAAACAGTACTACTCTCTGCGCTTCTTTAGATCTCAACTCTCGGCTCACACATGAACATTCAAATACGCGTTCGCACCGGCTCTGATTACATTAGTTTTCACAACAGTTATATTTATTATATTTGTGTGTGTAGCCTTTTTTAATATCTGGAAAATTAAAATTTTTTATCAAAATTTTTACACATGAGTCTTGAAATTACTGGAGCTACTTGCAGCTTACCACTCTAGTTACGCCTGCCGTAAAGTATGAATGTAAATTTAGTGTTGTAGAAATCTGCATGGGCACAGGGCTGGCAAGCAACAGAAGCCCGGCCCGGTGCGTGGGCCAGGCTGATCTCGGACCAATTTTCTTTCATTAAATTCGGGGCCGGGACGGGGTTTCTTTTTTATTTCAGACTCGTGCCTGGCCAGTCTTGGGACTTGAGGAGGACAGTGCCACCCAGAGCCCTAACCAGCCAGAAAAGTTACAAGGGGCTTTAAAATTATTTGTTGGGGCTAATTAACATCCGATTATTTTTCCAACCACTTTAATGATACAAAACATAAACAGATAAAAGAGGTCAAGCCCCCATGTCATAAAATTTTCTATTGCAAAGTTTTAGAAATTTTAAATGTAATATAGATGCTATTATTATTTTAAATATTGTGAAATCTAAAAGGATTCAAGAAGTTGCTGTGTGCGTGTGGAGGGCAGCCAAACCTCTCCCCAATCTAGTTACATCCCTGCTACTACTCCGCAGCAAGTATATTGCCGAAACCATGGAGATTTTCGAGGTATAATGAAGTACATTCTTTAAATTTTTGTAACCCCCCCCCCCCCCTCCCTCAGAGCCTAGTCGTCTGAAAGAAGCACTGGACACATCTTTCTAATTTGTTCTCTTCCTTTCATATCTTTGTACCTCACATGCAGTTCTTGAGAGTATTATGGTTAAATAATGTAGTACATCTTTCGTCCAGTTTTATATTTATAAGATAGTTTTGTTTCCATGTGCCCAAATTCTAGGACAAATAAAATATTCTTTTATCTTGATTCAAGTTTAATTGCTTCATTGCACTCTCTACATTCCATAACAAAATATTGTTCCTTTAAACATTTTTAGAAATTTATCGGAAAAAGTTCTGAAAAAGTAGAAATTTGATTAAGAAGCATAAATGTAGCAAAAACACTATGTGCGAACAGCATTTGAAATCTCATGGGTATATGAAGAGGGGATGGGGGTAGGGGTGGGATAGAAGAGAGCCAAGTCCCCTATCCTAAATCTTAATATATATATATTTTAAATCTTCTATTTATAAAGAAATATAAATATAAAAACTGTCTGTGATTGTTATTGAACTGATTATTCAATGATTGCAATTTTATTGTAATACTAGTTAACCCGACCGGCGTTGCTCGGGCCTTAGATAATAAATAAAAAGGGAAAAAACGGGAAAGTTTTCGATAAATGGAAAAGTTTTAAAAAGGGAAAAGTTTTCGATATCAAGTCGAATGACCTAAAAACCCTGTTGAAATCGGGCCTATAGAACCCAAGAAAATAATGCGCTCCCAGATGGTGAAAGATGCCCCCCCCCCCCTGTAAATTTAACAAATTAATTTTAACATTAACGCGAAATTTAATTTATGGATGAAATCACCCCTCTCTTTAAACTTAACCACTTATTTTGAATAGTAACGCAACTTTTAATTTATTGCTGAAGTGAGAACGTAAGTTTATGCCGAAAAAGAAGATTAATATTTTTAAAAGGTGGTAGCTCAGGTCTAAGGAAATGTTTAGAAGTTTATAAAGTAGCTGGAGTACCCTAGAACTATGAAGAAAATTGAAAGAGAATCGGGGATCATTTTTAAAGAAGCTGCATCAAGGGACGAAAGAAGGAGATTAATATTCAAAGTGGTAGCTGAGATCTGAGAAAATTTTTGGTCGTTCAAACAGTAGCTGGAAGCCCTAAGAATTTGTTAGAAAAAAAACTACCAAATCGGACGATTTTTAAGGGATGGGGTTTGTAGTAGGGGGGCTCAAAAGGGTCTAACTGATAGTTTTGATCAGGAACCTAAGACGAAAACATCTTAAAAGGTCCTAGTACGTAGCGCTTTAGATCTTCAAATAGTCGAAATTAAGCATGTATAAATTAATCATTAGAATAAAATATTAAAGAAATACTTAAAAATGTCCCTAGAGCCCAAATAAAAATATCAGGGTGGTAGCCCGGGGAGAGGAGTTCAAGACTCAACTTTTAAGCTATGCATTGAGATAATGACACAATTAGGGGGTGAAAATGCATGACACACAAAAAGTTCAAGGGCCCCAGACCGGGCCCAGGAGTTCAGGGTCATAATTTGAATGTAGAAATGAGGGATTAACAAAATAGAGAAAAGGTATCTAAGACGAAGTAGATCGGATAAAAAGTTTGCAAGTTATTTAAAATTTAGGGCACAAAACTAAAGGGGCGCGAGAGACCCGGGCCTGGACGGAGAATTTTTTTTGTCGTTCATGTAGTAGCTGAAAGTCCTAAAAAGTTGTTAAAAAAACGTGATGACTTTAAGAGAGCTATACCAGGGGGCTCAAAAGAGCCAACTGATGGTTTTGAGCCCTACGATGAAGGGTCCGAATGGGAATGTAGATATGAGGGAATAACTAAATGGAAAAAGGGCCCCCAAAACGAAGAAGATCGGATTAAAAGGGGGCAAGTTATTAACAATTTAGGAAACAAAAACTTCAAAGGGGCCCCAGAGGGCCAGGATCTTAACTGGAATGTATGAATTGGGGGAAGCTAATTGGAGAAAAAAAAGGACTCCCAAAACGAAGAAGATTGGATAAAAATGGGACAAGTTATTAACAATTTAGGACAAAAATCTTAAAGGAGACCCAGGGGTCCTGGATCTTAAAAAATTAAAAATCCTTGCCTCAGGTACATCAGAACCCAAATATTTAGACTTCTACTTACGGTAGATTTTGTTAGCCGTCGGAGTCGCATGCATACAACTTTCTTTTATTTGTATAAATATGTTTGTTATAAAGGTTTGAATTATATTTTTCATTATAAGTGCTAACTGTTTTTCATGGCCGAAGTTATTAACTATTTTTTGTCACACACAAACCCTCTATCGTGCGTACACCCGATCTTTCAATTACTTCCTGGATTTTATCCCCCTCGTTACTTTGTTCGGACGAAGAATCGTTGTCAGATGTTCTATGGCCGTAGGTAATACGGTCGTTTCTTCTATTTTGCACAAAAAAAAAAGAAAAAATGACAGGAAGGATCCTGCTATTTTTAGATGGAATGACCACCCAGTGCTTTCAACAGACTTATGACTTTGTCGAAAGGATGCTAAATTGCACTTCTTGAAACTATGTTTTCCCCATCAGCTTGTGAAGAAAAAATCCTTCAAGTAATATTTAATTTTGTTATTTCTGGATCCTTGATGCTTCCATGCTATAGAAGAATTGTCCTTTAGATAGTGCCCCCCCCCCCCCCCGTCACATAACACAACCCCATACTCACATGCACAAGAACTGCCTCTGAATGCGCAATTCAATAATACATGTGTATTACATTTGTTTGTGTACTGTGCAACTTTCAAAGATTTGGGTTGGAACATGCAAAATTTGAAATATTGCGTCATAATATTTCCACATAAATTTAAAATTCTGGGGTGGGCACTGGAGCTGTCTGGGGTGGGCCGTACCCACCCGGCCCACCCACTAGTTACGCCTATGCTTATAACTCCAAAATTGATAATCCTATTAACTAACGGTTTACTGCGTCGGATTAAGAGTCTCATTTCCAATTAAAATGCATCTTTTAAGTGAAATTTGAATGAAATACAGGGTCAGGGAAAATCGAAGAGTGTGAAAAATAGGGTTACAAATATCTCGGCAACTCATGATCCGATCGACTTCATTCTTTATGCAAAATTTATGTTTTTTACTGTATTTTCTATTCACTCCTTAAAATAAACAATTTCGAAATTTTTTATATACCTTTTATCAGAACGAATATTTCGAGAGTCCGAAAAAAATAGTTCCAGATAATCGAGGTTACTGAAATTCAATAAGCGTCTTCCCATTATTACATTACATACCAAATTTCAAGTCTTTTTCTCAATTTGTTCGGGAGATAGAGCATTTACAGACACACACATAGACAGACGGACGGCAAATTTTTTTTTCCCAAAAATATGTTTTTCGGAATCTTCAGAGTCTGAAACGTGTAAATCCGTCAAGAATTTTTTTTCGATTTTCAAAACGATTACAAGACTTACCCTATACTACGTATGATGGGTAAGTAATAACCAAGCACCTTATAAAAATGTTTAATATACTAAAATTTCTCGCGCAAAATTACCTAACAGACAGTACAAGTAACTTTGAAAATAGTTTGATTTGAGTTATGAGTCATGTACTCATGTCCTTTCTCATGATCGGGATTTAATGCATAAAAAGCTATAACAACTCTTTTTTTCAACACATGAAAGTAATAGTGACTAATGAGGAATCTTCCATAA
Source organism: Maratus michaelseni (assembly GCA_963931845.1). Classification (NCBI taxonomy): domain Eukaryota; kingdom Metazoa; phylum Arthropoda; class Arachnida; order Araneae; family Salticidae; genus Maratus; species Maratus michaelseni. Next base: position 318,049,539 of record OZ007589.1, read on the forward strand.
CGCCATAGCCATAATCCATTTTATAATAATGGTAAAAAATGGTTTGTTTCCATAATCGAGGTGCTTTCATAATAAATGACAATGTGTTTTTCTGGCTAATAAATAGAATAAAAAAAATACGTCGCTTAAAAAAATGAAAGAATAATTAAAATATTCTAACATAATAAATCAAACTATTTTCAAAGTTACTTGCACTGTTTGTTAGGTATAATTTTGCGAGAAATTTTAGTATATTAAACATCTTTATAAGGTTATTTATTTTATGGGGATGCTTGTGAGGCAAGTCCTGCAGAAACTATAGAGGGTAATGTTTTCAAACACAGCAGCCTGGATAATTAGTTCTAAAATAATGTTTGAGACTAAGTAACCTTTTGTGAAGTATAGGTAACCCAAATGATTTTGAAGAATATATGAAATTAGAAAAATCAATTAAATATTTAAAAGTATTTATTTATTAACGATTCTGCCGAATAAAGAAAAATATGTCAATAAGGCAGTTTTTTTTTTCTCTTTGAAAAATGGGGGAGGGGGGGGGGATAGAAAAAACCCCTTTCCTGTCGAAATGCGTTCCAGTTGTAATATCAAACTAATCTACTGATTATGACTTATATTGAAAGCTGTCATAGTTGTCATGATAAGAGCAAGCACGTGATGAAAACATGGACTGAAAAATCGTTATAACATTAGTGTTGGTACAAATTTCATTTACAACAACATCAACGTCTTCTAGATTTTATCTGTACATAAATAATGCGAATCATCTGTTCTGAGCTGAAGCATTCTAGAACACATCTTTTGTTGAGTATTTGAAGAATATAGGGCAAACATGTGATAATATTTTATCAGCTGCCCTTTTTTTTTCTGCCGTTTTATTTTTTTTAGTGCATTTTGTAACAGTAAGAAAATAACATACACAAATATTAAAATTATATTCGATAGACTCAATAATAATTATCAATAATAGTAATCATTTATTATCATATATATTCTAAAAAGACACTAGGCTGTATAGAATTTGTGTTTCATCATGAGGATTTGAAAATACCGCGTGACCCAAAGTTACATAAGATATAACAAGAACGAAAAATCATGCGTCAAGCATAGATTATGTAACACTTTCCAACGCTTCCAAAATAATTTTACAAATCATACCGTTTAATAAGCTAAAAGATAACATCTAAGTAATCCGAATACTTTTATTCAGCCCTGTATAGGATCTATAGATTTGTATATATACTACATAGGATGTTAAATTTTAGTTCAGTTAGGAAACGCGTAGCAAAATTTTAAAATTCTCCGTCTGGAGTTAAATAATACGGAAATGTGTTCGCGAACTTTTGTGCTTCCCTGTATAGGATATACAGAATTTATACACACCACATAATAGACAAAAAGCGAGTTAATATTAAAATCGCGATCAGTAACTTAAAACGCACTTCCCGGAATTATTGTTAACTTACAGTAGAGAATTCTTTTGTGTGTCCCTGTAAATGAACGATGACTGCTGTACACACACTATTCTGTAGTAAGCCTCTTGAAATACACCTTAGTGATATATATAAATTTCAATGCGTTTAAAATAGGGAAACATTATTTAAATAAACCGCAGACGATTTTTCTCCATAGACGTAATGTAACAGAATTATTTTGACTGTCCCTGTAAAGTAACTATAAGTGCTATGCACACCCTATTCCATATTAAGCTTCTTCTAATGCACCTTAGTGATATATATAAATTTCAATGCGTTTAAAATAGTGAAACATTATTTAAATAAACCGTCAATGATTTTTCCCCATAGACCGCAATGTAACGGAATTCTTTTGAGTGTCCCTGTAAAAAAACTATAAGTGCTACACACTTCCGTTGAAATAGGGAACATGCTACAGATAACGACTATAACATATAAAAATTGCAGAGCAATCCGAGCATATTTACGGGAGTTAGAGCACGGACAGACGGCAGACGGCAGACGGCCAGACGGCAGACGGCCAGACAAACTGAAGTCATAAACACTTTTCAACTAGGTTGGAAAGTGTTAAAAATTCAGTAATTTGAAAAACACCGACAATAAATAGCACGGCGCAGTTTTCATTGAAATGTACAGAAGCATATGTGATTTTTAACACTTTCCAACATAGCTGAAAAGTGTTTATGAATTCGGTTTGTCTGTCTGTCTGTCTGTCTGTCCGTGCTCTAATTCGCGTAAATATACTCGGATCGTCATGCAATTGACATATGTTATTGAGGCTTACTGTGGCATGTTCGGTATTGAAAATGAAGTGTGCAGCACTTATAATTTTTTCACAGGGACACTCAAAAGAATTCCGTTACATTGCGGTCTATGGGGGAAAATCATTTGCTGTGTATTTTAATGATGTTACACAATTTCAAACATATTGAAATTGATATATATCACTGAGGTGCACTACAAGAGACTAATTATAGAATGTGGTGCGCATAGCACTTATAGTTCTTTTACAGGGATACTCCAAAGAATTCCGTTACATTACGGTCAATGAAGAAAAATCGTTTGCAGTTTATTTTAATAATGTTTCACTATTTCAAACCTATTGAAATTGATACATATCACTAACGTGGATTACAAGAGGCTTACTATAGAATTGTGTATAGCTTTCATCGTTCATTTACAGGGACACACAAAAGAATTCGGTTAAAGTACTGCTTATTATTAATAATTGCTGAGAATGCTTTTTTAAGTTGCTTAATGCGTTTTTAAATTTAACTCATTTTTTGTCGATTACTTGGTGTGTTTAAATTGTATAGATTGTATACAGGGCAGCACAAAAGTTTTCGAGTACATTTCCGTTTTTGTCGGAAATTGCAGAAGAGAAATTTTAAACTGAGCTACGCGTTTCCTAACTGAACTAAAATTTAGCATTCTATTTAGTATATATATAAATCTACATTGTAAAAAATTGCTGCAGTAAAATTACTGCAGCAGAGATTCCAAGCAATGTCCGTAAGAAAACGAGTTTTGTCCCTAGATAAACGAGCTTTGTCCCTACATAAACTGGTTTTGCCCGTAAAAACATGAAATTTACGGAAATCGAATTACCTTGAAAAAGGGGCATTTTCCGTAAAATTACTGCAGCAATACACGGAGAATGCCCGTGAATTTACATTTTTTTTTATTTATTTTTTATTTATTTACAGTGTATAGATTATATACAGAGCTGCCCAAAAGAGCTGAGATATTTTTCCAAATATTGTTGGTAATTCCGGAAATTGGATTTTTAAATATGTTATGCATTTTCAAAATTGTTTACTTAGATATCCTCTTTCACCTTACGATAAGGATTTGTAAAAATATTTTGTAAGTGTTGGAAAGTGTTACATAATCTATGCTTGACTCATGATTTTTCGTTCTTGTTTAATTAATATATATTGCCAGAATAATTGCATTTGCCATCAACAAGATGGCGTTTCAATTGTGTCAGCACTTATGTTGCCAGTCCAACGGGACAGGGACAAAAAAAAAGGGGGGGGGGACAGAGGCTTCTAAATCGTTGCATAAAAAATAAAGTAAACCCTATAAAAACGGAACCTGCCTATAACAGAATCTTGTCTTAAAAGTAAAAATTTCATTTTCCCTACGGTTAGGAATACCATACAATTATACTTGCTAAGACGAAAGCCTTTTTAAAGCGGAATTTTTCTCCTGTTCTTTGCGATTTCGTCTTAAAAAGTTTTATTATACTAAATAAACATAACAAACTTATACAGTAAAATCTGTGAAAGCGGATTCGCTAGTGACTGAAACAAAATTCCAATTCAGCAGATACACTGCAAAAAATAATTGTTGATTCTACAGTATAATACTGGCATCCCAGCTGCCAGTATTATACCGTAAAATTAACAGTATTAAATAGTAAAATAAGCAGTAATACGCTGCCGCGCATGCGCGGTAGCGTATTACTGTGAATAGTATTCCCATAACGTAGGGATAATGAAAAATTTTTACTTTTAAAAGATAATTTCGTTATAAACAGGTTCCGTTTACACAGGGTTTACTGAAGAAAGTACAAAATAGAAACCACAAAAATTTCGTTTTAGACAGGTTTCCGTCTAGGCAGGTAGATTTGTAAGGTATTTCTTTGGAAAGGACAATAAAAATTGTTTGTTATAGATAGGTTCTGTCTTCACTATTTTTACTGTATTAAATTCCACTCGATGCAGACAGACGAATAGCATGATGGTATTAAGAGAAATTTTAAACTAGTCGGATGGGCCAATCCCAAAACTTTCTTCTATCTCCTACAAGTTTTACATACACCAAAAATGAATCAGCACCAATTTATGTCAAGATATAACTGAATCTAAAGTTTCATTAAATTTCGTGCATTAGTTCTTGAAATATAGCGTGTTTTTAAATTTAACTCATTTTTTGTCTATCACTTGGTGTGTATAAATGCAATAGATCCATTACAGGGCAAGCACAAAATTTCTCAAGTACATTTCCGTTTATTGACGGAAATTCCAGTAGGGGAATTTTAAATTGTGCTATGCGTTTCCTAACTGAACTAAAATTTAGCATGTACAAATCTATAGATCTTGTACAGGGCTGTACAAAAGAATTCGGATATTTTTCCGAATATTATTAATGATTCCTGAAATTGGGTTTTTAAATATGTTATGCGTTTTCCAAATTGTTTACGTTGTAAATCTTCCACCTTATTTAACGGTAAAGATTTTAAAAATTACTTTGGAAGTGTTGAAAAGTGTTGCATAATCTATGCTTGGCGCATGATTTCTCGTTCTTGTTTACTATTAATATTATGCTCTTATTGGTTTCAGGGAATGATTTTGATTTTAGAACATTATTGGACGTGGGCAATACAACTGATGTCGATAACATCGATGATTAATAAAATAATAAATTCAGGAGTTCTGCTTCTGGTGCCATGTTGTGGTTATATTCAGGATAAAAGTCTTGAAAGCCTTTTCGTCTTTTTATTGACAAAAAACTTAATCACAACAATTAAATATTAATAATGAAATAAACTTAATCTTAATTACAGTGTAAAAAAATTGGAACCAATATTTTAGAACTATTTAGAGCTGGAAATTGGATTTAATTGCTTTTCCTTTGCTTTGCTGTTTTTTTTTTTTTTTTAATCTTTCATTTAAGGCAGTGCTGATGTTTAAAATCATGACTAACGTATTCAATTCGAGTACATTTTTAACACTTTCGAACAAGTATTTTTTAATTTAGTTTGTCTGTCTGTCCGGTCGCGCTCTAACTCGCGTAAAGATACTCGGAATGACATATAATTTTTATATGTTAGGGAGATTCACTATAGAATGTTCGTTATTGAAAATGAAGTGGTGCACCATTTATAGTTCGTTTACAGCGACATACAAAAGAATTCCGTTACATTATGGTCTATGGGGGAAAAATCGTTTGCGGTGCATTTTATTTAAATTGCTTATTTAGATGTCTCATTTCATTGTATGAAAAAAAAATCTTAATAATATTCTGTTAGTGTTGGAAAGTGTTTCACAATCTATGCCTGATGCATGATTTTTCGTACTTGTTTTTCGTTTGTAGGGGTTTTTTTTTTCTTTGATTTAAATAGTTAAAAGTGACAAACAGAAACGATAAAGATATTTTTAAGAAATAATAAAAAAAAATACTGAAAATATTTTAATGTCATATTACGTTAAGATAATTGAAATAATAATTTAAGTTATATTTTTTATTTCAATAATTGACTCCCTTTCAGACATTAATTTCGATCAGCATATGAACACAATATTAGCACGTGATCATGATGTGGATGTTTAAAAGACGTGGTTGTACACACGTGAACAGTGCATGCCTTACGTCCTGGGCATACATTAAATATATTTGGATAAGGAAGTATATTTCAAAAGATTACTTCTGAAAAAAGTTCAGATGAAACAGTAAAAAAAAAGCATGCATTGTCCATTAATTATCACAAAATATACTGTAATTAAGAATTACTTTCACATCTGGAAGAAAACTTGCGTAATCTATAAAGAAAAATAATTTAGAGATAATTAGTTATTCTTCGTTGATTGCTTGGAATTATTTATAAAACAATAATTATATCATCCTCTTCTATATTCCTTTGTTGCTTTCTTCTATCTTTACAAGAAGAAAGTATTGGATGCATGAAAAATTTCGACTTCCTGTTTTCGACGAATTTACACGTTTAAAAGGTCCTGAATACGATTTGACTGTTTTTAGAAAATGTCTGTCTGTGAATTTGTCTGTCTCTGTGTGTGTGTGTCTGTATGTGACAAAAATTTTGTGGGCGTTCTATCTCAAGAACTAATGCACGGAATTTAATAAAACTTTAGATTCAGTTAGACCTTGATATAAATTGGTGTGAATCGCTCAAAAGGTGGCGCTGGTATGATGCATTTTTCACGATAGCTACATCTCAAGAACTAATGTACAGAATTTAATAAAACTTCAAATTCAGTTAGACGTTGATATAAATTGGTGCTGATTATTTTTTGGTGTAAATCTACCAACAGGTGGCGCTGCTATGCTACATTTTTGGATTCTAGAATACATAGAAAAAAATACGCTTGTTTAAGTATTGACATGTACTTATGAGATAGAAGAAAGTTATGGGATTGGCACATCCAACTATAGTTATTTTTTTAAATGAAAGTCAAATCGAATGAAAAGAAAGTCAAGTATATATAAGAAAGAAATCGAGCATAATTGCTGCAGATGAAGGGTTTAAAATAAAAATATGAAAAACTTTAAGAGGGGCTACAGCACACTACAACAAACAGTTTTTGTGTAGATAATTAGTGTCATAATCCACTTACTCAGTCAAAAAGACAGTGTACCTCGCTATAGTCCAAACCTTATTTTTGTGCTTATAGATTTAACAGTTATAATGAAGATATTTTAATGACTTACCTTTCTTTGTGTTGAATGCGATGAATTTAAAATACGTAACTTCCATTTAAAATATATAGATTTAAAATACATAACTTTCATTTAAAAATATAGAGATTTAAAATGCATACATTTAAACGGCTTTCACTCATTTTAATTAAAATACCACCTCCCCCCCCCCCCCAAAAAAAAAAAAAAAAATGAAGAAAAAATCATATAAAACTTTTATTTTTTATTTATTTTTATTTTTTTTTTTGCATGTGTGTGTGTTTAATTTACATACTCAAAAAAGAAAATCAGCTATTAGCGAGATATGCGCCTAGCTAACATAAAAGTACACTATGTTTCAAAAACAGTTTTGAATGAATTTGTTTAAAAAGTTGTTTTCAATTAAAGGATCCTATTGCTAAAATCACATATCGAAGTTACACTTTTTGAGGAAGTATTTGCATCCTAAATGGACAAGATATAACTTTGAAAGGTTTTATTTTTATTTTAAAATTGTTGTTTTTTTTTATGCTGATGTAAATTTTGAAGAAATGATGCATACATTTAAACAATAATGCAGTTATTCAGTAAAATCGACATCTTAAAAGAAACAACGACGAAAATATATCTTGAAAAGATCATGTAAAATTGGTTTAAACAAAAATATAAATATCTGAAATAGAGTTGAAGAGTATCCCCATAATGCGTGGTATTTTCTTCTTTCCCTTTTTCTTTTTTCTGTAATCAAAATTTATTAATCTGACTGTCACAGTCAATGCAGACGATAAAAGAAAACAACACCGGAAGAAAAGCAAATATTTAAGAAAGGTCAGAGCTGTAAATAAAACTGATTCTCATGTTATGTTTCGTTCAAGTTTTCATTTATTCCTGTTAACTATTTATATAGATTTCACTTTTCCGAGAACTATTTGTTTATCTATATACACAGTCGAACTCGTTTAATACGAACACGGTTAAAACGGGGACTCGGTTAAAACGAGCAATTTACACGTTAAAAATGCAATGGTTCATCACTTAAATTCTGTTAAAATTTTCATGCGTTTAACGAGCTAAAAAAGCTGTGCATTTCAATGTAATTTTCGGCGAAATGTAATGTAGAATTAGGAAAGAGATCTCTTTCTTTTCGAAGACTGTTCTCTTTCAGCGATATTGTTTCTATCTTATAACTATCTGTCACAATATAGAAATTTATCAGTTTTACCAGACTGAATTTCAACCTTCAAGAAGACCCCCCCACACATACACCCAAGAAAATGCAAAGGATGTTCTGGCGTTCTGGGGTCTTGAAAAAATGAAGGGAAGAAAAGAAACATAATACCGCTCCTTTGTAAGATTTCAACTGAGCCATTAAAAGGAAGGGGCATAGAAGAAAACATTTATTTGTTTCTTTACATCTGGACTCTAAGCCATATAAACCAGTCTTTTTATGTGTCTCCTACTGCTGTGTTAAAATGAAAAGGATGTATGAAATCAATAGCTGGAAATTTGCAGTGACTATTACAATGTTAGCCGAGTTTTTCCCGGAAAAGGGGGAAGCGATCACTGTAAAAAAAAAATTCCTGAAAATAACGGAAATTGTACTGGCAATCGAGTCGCCAGTACTATTTCCGTATTTTAACGGGGAAAAAAATTCCGTAAATTCCAGGAAATTTTCCGTGATTTCTGAAATATCCGTTTTTAAATTTCCGTTTTATAACAGATATCTTCCGTATTTTTTAGAAATTTTTATGCCGTTAAAATAAATTTTAAAGGACCAAAAAAAAAAAAAAGTTATCTCTCAATGAACATCTTATAAAGGATAGATACACTTCTTTTTTTTTTCCTTTCACTTTCTGAGCGAGTTTTCAGTAAACAACTATTACTTGCCACGATGAGGACCGAACCCAGGATCTCCCGTTTACTAAACCAGCGGGCTGTACCACTACACTATGGTTGGACGCGATACCTACTCAAATGTTGTTATGTATTTTAAATGCTTTTAATGATGCAAAAACTTGAAGGTTTCATAGTTAGATGGATATTTTCTGAGTTCCAAAGTTTTTAATATTTTCTTTTCCTAATTTGCCATATTTTGCTTTCTTATTTGATGCTTTATAACAGGTAAATTTAAACTTTTTATGTATTATATGCGCAAAACATTGTATTAACAGTAATGAGTGCTTCTTTTTGAAATAGTACATATACTTTTTTAAATAATTTGTCTGTTGATTTACTTATCAATTCCAATAAAAACAATAATTATCTTAAGTAGACGTATTTATATGCTATTAAAGTAAATTTTCTTAATCTCTTATTTTAAAAACTTATGTGATTTTTTTTTATATAATAAATCAAATTATTATATTTAAGCTTTGCTGCGAGGTTTTTGTACGGTTCTGTTAAACTGAATAAATTTTAAAATATCAAAACGAAAAAATAGATTTTTAGAGACAATTTTGAAATTAATGACTTTAGGATAAGTAAGTTTAAATTTGGACTTAATAATTTAGTTTAAATTAATTTAGTTTAATTTATAAAAATTGTAAACTAGCGAAATAAATTATAAACTTTATAAAATTATAAATTAACGAAATAAATTATAAACTTTATAAAATCATAAACTTCATTTTTATGAAAGTAAAGAAAAAATGATTAATTACTTTTATAAATTTAAAGAAAAAAATATAAACTTTGTAAAATTATAATTTATAAAACAATAAATTTTAGTTTAATTCACAAATTTATAAGACAAATCAGTTTTGTTCAATACAATATACATACCGATAATTTGCAACGATATTATTTTATGAAACCTTTAATAACCAAATATTGCCTCACGTTAATAAAATTAAAATAAAATTTTAAAAAGTCAGTGATAACATGCACAATTTGAAGCACTATAAAGAAAAAAAAAAGTAGATTTAAAAAAATATTTTTCTGTAATTTACGAAAATAAAATAAATTTCTAAAGATTTCACTAAAAAATAAAAATATCACTATTATTTTCACAAAAAATTACCACCCAGACACAATCCTGGTTAGAATTAGTTCCAGGATTAGCTAGAGTCTAATGACAGAAAATAGGCCCACAGGTAGGATTGGTTCAAACCTGGATCCTAGAAGAACTCTAGTAAATACAATAATCTTAATTCGCATTTCAAACAAGGCGATTTCTGTACGCAAACCTCTACGGACATTGTACTGTTTTGAAAGAAATACGGAAAATTCATTAAATTTACGGAAAACTTTCTGCATATTTACGGATTTGAAATCTGCTTTACGGAACTAATGTCATTTACGGAAATTGTGCTGTTCTTTTGGAAAAAGGAAACTTCACCGTAAAATTTAACGGAAAATCTCTTGTATTTTCACGGATTTTTTTTAGAGTGATGCGTTGCATTACTGTACATCGTTCATGTCCTTTAGAGGCTTTGACTTCAGTACTGGTACTGTGATTTTGTCTAAAAAAATGACACTCACAAAGGTAAGACTAAATATTGTATGTTAACTTTATGATATTAAGTTAATTTTAGCATTGAGATAATTAGAGCAGTTAATAGTAGCAATTAGTTTAATTATGTGTGTGTTTTTTTAAGATTTTTATTATCTTCACGAGTATTACGAGAAACGGTTAATACTTTTATAATTTTCTTGCTTCTCGTATTAACTGAGTTCGATTATATGTATATTTAGCTCTTTATTTAGGCCTTTAAAAACACAAATAAATGCGAAATTTTAATAAGCTATTTAGATGAAAATCCGCGTAAACCTTCATCATATTGTGAAGACCAGGGCTTGACAAATGCGGTCGTCAGGTCGCCACTGGCGACCAAGTATTTTTTATCTGGCGACAAAGTTATTTAATCTGGCGGCGATTTTATTTTATTTTATTTTTGTATAAAAATTGACTTAAGAAATGCAAACGACATTTTCTCTCTCCCCCGATATTAAGAAATAAAACATATTCAAACAAAAAATATTTTTAACTTTTATTTTGAGTTTGGCAAAAGTTTATCAACTATAAATTTTAAAATAATAAAATTAGAATAATTTGACTGACTTCAACAGGAAAATAGGCAAACAGTTGTTTTTCTGCTTCCCTATTTTATCAATGTCCTCTTCATCAGATAGAGATTCTGTATTTTTCAGCCTTTTCTTTTCTTTTTTTTTTTTTTTTTTTTTTTTTTTTTTCAGGGATATATATAATTTTGATACGATTCCTCAGAAAACTTAATTATTATCGTTCTAAATTATGTACTATTCTAAATTATGTAACTAATAATTCTAAACTATGTTTGTTAATTAATTACCTAATTAATTCATAAAAAGAAAATTTTTGTTTTTTAATAATCAATGACGGAGGAGGAAGGGGATGTTTTTTACTGGCGATTAAATTTTTTTTGCTGACTACAAGATTTTATCAAATTTGTAAAGCCCCGGTTGAAGACTCTTCTGAGAGTAGTATCCATTATATACAGGGTACCTTTTCTCATGATTGATCATTAAATAATTTTTCAATTTTTAGTTTTAGAGGTATAATTCCAATTTCATAAATGTTTCAAATGTTGTTCTTCATTATATTAAAATCTATCTTCGTCAAAATAGTTATATTTTTAAAAAGTTCCGAAATTCAAATTTTTATACGGTTCCTGTGTCCCATAAATTATATTCAGGAAAAGTTTCTCTATGCTCTAACAAGAAAAACAGTAAAAATCCAATTTTATTAATTTTCAGCGTTTTCTGGCACTAAAAACGCGTTTATCCACTTTTAAGCCCAGAATACGTCAAAAATTCATAAAATTCGGAGTATTATAATTTGATATGTTTTAGTCGTACAAAAATGGAGCTTTTACTGTTTTTCTAATTGGAGAATGAGTGGGTGTTGAGGGGGTGGGGGGTCCATTATGACCTGTGACATCACATCCAAAATGCAAAAAATAATTAGGTAGGCATTGTTTGCAAACAACATATAAAGTTCGTAAAATAACTTAATAATATACTTTTAATAATATATTAACTTATACTTATTTTACTTAAAATTGTTTCTATAATAATTGCACAGAAATGTGACCTCCTAGTAGGAAAAGCGGGGGGGGGGGGGGGGTATCAATTGAATGTGGCAATTTGTGACATAGGACATAGGGGGGAGGAGGGGTAAAAGAATCATGAAATTTGTGTGACTTAATAGATGATCCTTTGACCCTTAAAATGACTCTTTTTTTTTTTTTACTTTTACTATACTGGTGTGCAAAACTTAAGCAACAAACACAAAATGCTAATTTCTGAACACGTGAGTATTCAAAAGGAAATTCTATAAAGAGCAAGAGTAGAAAAGAGGTACTACCCTAACAGTATGGCCAGTCGATGTGAAGTCCCCTTGACGTCACATCACATGGTTAGAAGTGTCACAATCGCTACGGTGAATCAAAATATGGGATATTTCACTGTCTCATTATTACACTCAAATGATTGTTAACATTGAAAAGTCACTGTGACTGTCGCTTTGTGATGGGTCACCAGGTGATATTACAATGAAGTCACCTTGTGATTCTCAAGTCACTGTCAGTTGAAGACTGAACTTTGAAGTCATTGTGAGCATTACATTGTGATAAGTCTAAGTCGCCAAATAATGTCACAATGAAGTCGCATGGTGACTTTCCGGTGATCGATACTCTATTGTGAAGTCATCATTGCACTCCTTTGTGAAAAGTCACCAGATGATTTCATTTTCTGTCACTTGGGAACTCGTCACAGAATAGCTATCATGATGACTTTACAATGGAGTTTCAAAATGACAGTCACATGATGACTTCATTGTAAAGTCACCTGGAGACTCGTCAAAAGCAGCAGTCATGGTGACTGTTCAGTGGAATGACCAAATGAGAGTAAAAATGAGACGAATGAAAGATATCACATTTCTGTTCATTGTAGTGACTGTGACAATTGTGATGTCAAGAAGACTTCACATCGACTGTCTATGCTGTTAGGGTAGTACCTATTTTCTACACTGGCTGTTTATAGAATTTCCTTTTGAGTACTCACGTGTTCAGAAATCAGCATTTTGTGTTTGTTGCTTAAGTTTTGTACACTAGTGTATTTTACAAGTTTATCGACTTATAATAGAATATGTAAACAAGACATGCAGTGGGATGATGGGGAGATGTTCTGTGCATGATCTTCCAGTATCTCTGACAGAACACTTGAACCTCTTAGTTATCTATCGCCTCTCACCTAATAACAAAGAACAGATATAAACAAAATAAAGATAAGTCACTCGCTGTGAAATGATCCAGATGTCATTCATTTAACTACGTATTGCTCTAAAATGATATCTGTTACATAAACGAACTTTTTGTTATCCAAACAGATAATTTACGAAATTAGTTTTATCACAATTGTGCAAAAGGTTAATACGGTATTGACAGTATACCTTCATACAACTTTCCAAGTTAATTAATTTTTAAATTTTAAACTGAGATTTTAGAGAAAAGATTACACCATAGCATTGAACAAATGTAGGGTTGGTTGGTTGATTTATGACGGCCGATTATCTACTCGAGGGATATAGGCCCTAGGGGAAGTGCCCTCCATGGGGGTCCTTCTATGGGATCCTAAACCCGTATTTACGGCAAGGTTAGAAGAAAATCACGGAAAATCCGAACGGTTAGGTCGACGAGCGTGACAGGGGGTTTGAACCCAGCATCTCCCGTCTACCAGCTTTTGAGAACAGAACCTCTCAGCCACTGGTGGAGCCGAACAAATGTAGGGAGAGGGCTACTATTGTTATCAACAAGACCAGTTCACTCTGTATAACATTTTTGGCCTTAGACAATGTAAGATTCTTTATTCCCTGATAAAATGGGAATAGGTACGTGGATTTTAATAAATGTGGTACCAAACGTTTTCTTCGCTCCACGAGTGTCATAGGCTGTATTATATAGCCTATCCATATTTTTTTTTTTCGTAAATTAATTTCAAAAGACATACATTGTCGAGAAAAATGTGAATTGCGACATGAATTTTTTTAACATAAATCAATTTCTAAAAAGTTTCAAATATGGAATACAAAATTACAGCTCATTCCGCCTAATAGTTCTTGAGTTATGCTTAAAAAACTACCCGCATTACAATCTATTTTGCAACGATTACAAATGAATTTGTCTGTAGGAGTTCCAAATTTTAAACCTTCATAATTTTTAAACGACTGCATTAAAATGACTATTTGGCATCTTAAGGTAAAATGTACGCGAAAAGCCAAATATGGTGTCAAAATTAAGTATTCAAAACGGAAATTTATGGAAAAAGCCAAATATAATGTATTAATTAAGTATATGATGTCATATTTCGTATTGAAAATTTCAGAGGAGTTTGGTACGAGTTCAGTATGAAGACGATCCCTAAGCCTATTTTACAACTTACAATAAGAATACATAATTTCAATCGAATGGCTGTTTCCGTTTTTTTTCTGGGACTGTTCGGTGATTAACTTAAAATGCATGGTATTTGCATTGTAATACATGGAATGTATTTATGATTCTGTATTAATATCTTTTCTTTTTTTTTTATTTGGCTGACTGTACTTTCGATAATAGTCTCTGATTTCAAATCGTCGGGTTCGGACTCCGAAAAAGAACCCGAACTCTCGAAGGAACATTTATTACGTTTATGGTGCATGATTTTTTTTTTTTTCTCTTCCATAATCCCGCGTTTAAGATCTGTCTGAATTATGCATAATAGCCCAGTCAAATTGTGCTCAAAAAGTGCTTGAAGTGGAAAATTCTGGTGTAATTGTTTTTAGTGGCTTATTTTATGTTTTTTGGGGTGCTGAATACGAATCTGAAGTTTTCCAACAAAATTTCGTTCGGCAAATTTGTTTTTTTTACAAAAAAAATGTAAAAACACGGACTTTTTTCGTTTTTTTCAAAATAACTCCAAAATTTTGCATTTTGCGTGAAAGTCAGCAGTATATGAGTTAAAGAGAATAAAATTTCCTACATTTTATGTACTGAAAGATTTTTTCTATGATCAATGGTTTAGCCGTGAGAGTGCCGCAAAAATGGGTATTAAAAACAAAAACTGTAAAAAAACGAGAATTACGGCACTGTATGTCGATGTAACATGGAAACAAACCATTTAACGCAAATATTAACCATCATTTATATTAAAGATTATATGATTGACTATATTTTATGCATTTAAAGTAGGGGGAAAGTGCGGTTCCGGCACCAGTGGAAGTTGGGAACAGTAGAGCAGCTCCACCTACTTTCATGAGTCAAAGTTGCTCCTCCTCCGGGGAGTTCTTACTCTAAGAGGTGATAAAATTTTCTAAAAAGAGGTAAAATTAGGTAAAGGAAGTAAAACTAGACAAAATCGTCGAAAAACAGTACTTTTCGGAAAATAGCAAAAAACACATTTTTTTACAGCCTTTCTGTTCATAAGGCCTAAAAATAAACATTTCACTGTATACATTATACTATGCTTTAAAAAATAGATAAAATTCTCTACAATTTATGTGCAAGTAATTTTCTTGGACCGTGAATAATTATGAAAAAAGCAATGACGAATGCACGAAATCCACCTCCTTATTAAAGGCATATAACTTATATGCATCATTATACATGTGTGCAGATATGTAAAACGTTGATGTTAGGTTATATAGGTACAAAAAATGATAAATGATTCACGATTGATTAGTATGTAAACTGTTTAATGTTAAATAATATAGTAAAATAGGTAGTTATGTATTTATACAATATTAATTAATAATTATTATGGACATTGAAAGGAACTTGTCAGTCAAACCGAGTCCTCTTGACCAATGGTTTCATGTTTCATGAGGGTATGCCTTCTAGGTCTTCTACACCTATAAAAAAGAAATTAATTATATAATAGCTATTTACGCATACGGGCGCGAAAAGCCGTTTTTGTCCCGAGGATCGAAACTTATGCTCCGGAGAAGAACTGGTGTGTATAATATTTTTTTAAACGGTGGAATTAATTATAACTAAGTTAAGATTCATACAGCATTTTATCATAACATTATTTTTACCTCTTTTTAATATCAGCCCTCTTTTACAGCTCATTTCAGGAATCGGTCACTTTTGGACCCCAAATCAGAGAGCAAAAAAGCTATTATACTACGTATCAGGGTTTTAAAAAATAATTAATGACATAGTTTTAATTGTCTAAAAACTAAATAGTTATGCACAGTGTATTGGGATACATATTTTGACCACACCAAATTAAAAATGAATGAAAAAATAAATGTGAAATGGAATGATTTATGTATAATTACCTTCAAATACTTCAGGGTATTCCGGGTCATCCTCGTTTTCTTCTATTTCAATATTAGGCATGTTATTACAACTGCTCTCGCAGTTTAGACACATATTAGAGCAGCTGAGGCCTGCTTTTTTACATCCACAGTTTTTACGGCATGTCTTCTTGCATTTGCAAGAAATGAATTTTAGAAGGGCTTGAGGTGCTGATGGCTCTAGCGTGGTTATTGGCTCTAGACCATCTTTGGTGCTTTTCCAACCCCGTTCAGGATTTTTTTCATTCCCAAGCCATTGCTGAACTTGAAAATACACCCTTAAAGAATGTTGTTTAGCTGCAGCCTCCGTAGGAGGTAGGGACGCCAAATGGGTTGATGGCTTATATGCAGACTTAAGGTAGCATAGATACCTCAATTTGTTTAATGACGTGGTTTCCTTGTCAGATAATTTGTACAAGGAAGTCAAAAAACGATTGCCAGCATTAGTAATTGCATCAGCACCTGCCATAGGGGCTTTAAAAATTTCAATGGCTTTAATTAATGCCGGGTTTCTTTTGAGAGTCTGAAGAAACCTCATTTTTCCTACTTTGAAAAAGGCTGAAGTAGTATCACAACCACTCATTGCATGTAAAAATAATATGTTGTCAGCAACCGATTGTTCAAGTTTGCAGTCAGGAGAAAAAATGAGTGGTGTGCAAACTGTCCCTTTGCCTGGCTTTAAAAAATATACATTTGAATGTATGCCCCTACAGAGACCAATCATTTAATTTGCGTTCATCTTGAGCTTATCAGCACTTTAATATTTCCTTTTTTGGACAGCATTATAAACAGTTCTTTTAAAAGCATATTGGTTTTAAAAAAATCTATATTTCAGTAAATATCTTTTTAAAATGGCGAAAATCTGTTGCATATTTGCTTGCAAGGAAACTGCCATTTCAGAAATTTCTAGAATGCGGGGGGGGGGGGGGAGGAAAAACATACACATATTTAAATGTTAAGTTTTGAATTAAAAATATTGTTTGTGTGTCTGAAGAGGATTCATTATTATATTTATGTAATTGTTCAATGGATTTTTTTTAAGTGTTTATTACTATTTTCTAAAAATTACTGTTTTTCGACGATTTTAGATAGTTTTATCCCCTGTACCAAATTTTACCCCCTTTTTCAAAATTTTATATTCTCTTAGAGTCCTACATTTTATGTATTGAAAGTTTTTTTCTATGATCAATGGTTTAGCCGTGAGAGTGCCTCAAAAATGGGTATTAAAAACAAAAACTGTAAAAAAACGGGAATTACGGCATTGTATGTTGATGTAACATGGAAACAAACTAACAACAAGCATAACAAACAAGCTCTCCGGAGGAGGAGCACCTTTGACTCTTGAGAGGAGGTGGAGATACTCCACTGCTCAAAACTTCCACTGGTGCCAGATCCACACTTTTCCCCTACCTTAAATGCATAAAATATAGTCAATAATATAATCTTTAGTATCACTGATGGTTAATATTTGCGTTAAATAGTTTGTTTCCATGTTACATCAACATACAGTGCCGTAATTCCCGTTTTTTTACAGTTTTTGTTTTTAATACCCCTTTTTGTGGCACTCTCACGGCTAAACCATTGATCATAGAAAAAAACCTTTCAATACATAAAATGTAGGAAATTTTATTCTCTTTAACTCATATATTGCCGACTTTCACGCAAAATGCACAATTTTGGAGTTATTTTGAAAAAAACGAAAAAAGTCCGTGTTTTTACAGGTTTTTTGTAAAAAAAACAAATTTGCCGAACGAAATTTTGTTGGAAAACTTCAGATTCGTATTCAGCACCCCAAAAAACATAAAATAAGCCACTAAAAACAATTACACCAGAATTTTCCACCTCAAACTACAATTTGACTGGGCTATAAAAGGAATTCTGTATTTATGATTATCAGTTATTCAGTGCTGCCATCTATAATTCATATATTAAGTATATTTATAAAAGCTAAATTTAAGATATCTCTGCAAAAATATACAAAATGAATAAAATGAGCTGTATTATACGACATTACTAGAAAAAGCATTTCTTTTATTTTTATTTGCCATAGAAGTAAGAAAGATTCTCCTTTCGCTTTTTTTTATTCTATGGATATTTACATAGTCTGCGTAATGTTTAGTGCTGCCATCTACTGACGACAATTTGATACATTTGCACAAAAGGAAAATAACATTTATAAAAAGATGATAATCAGCTAAGCAAATTGGATCATTTAGATTGTTTTATTATAAGAAATCCTGAATCACAAAATGGCAATTAAATATAAAAACGCTGTAATTTCGAAATGTTTATTTTAATTACTTGAATCTATTATGTTTGTAATGCTTTTACTCATTCGACTCATGTTTTGTTTATATTATTTTATCATAAGAAATCGTGCATCACTAAAAAGGCAGTTAAACATATAATCATTGTCATTTTACCATGTTTATTGTACTGAATTTAGTGTGTTTGTAGTTATTTTACTCATTCGACTCATTTTATATTGTTTTAAGAAATCCTGAATCACTATAATGGCAATTAAATATAAAATAGCTGTTATTTTACAATGTTAATTTTAATTACTTGAAAGTGTTGCGTTTGTAATTACTTTACCCATTTGACTCATGTTTAGATTTTTTTAAAGAAATCCTGAATCACTATAATGGCAATTAAATATAAAATAGCTGTCATTTTACAATGTTAATTTTAATTACTTGAAAGTGTTGCATTTGTAATTACTTTACCCATTTGACTCATGTTTAGATTTTTTTTATTATAAGAAATCCGGAATCATTAAAAACAGACAGTTAAATATACAATCATTGTCATGTTACCATTATTTTAATTACTTGAATCTATTGTGTTTGTAATTATTTTGAATTTTACAATATATATACCCAAAAAAACAAGAATAAGGAAAATAAAAAGAACATCTAAAGTTACAATAGATTAAACCCCAATTAAAGGTTGAAATTTTTCATCATTTTAATATTGAAAGTTTTTTAAGACAAAGAAAAATAAAATAAAATTATGTAAGCACTGTCATTAATTTATATGATTAGAAAATTTTGATGAATTATAAAACTTCTGTTTATGATTAAGATTTTAAGACTGGTTTCGTATCATCATATTTATAAATCACAAGTTCTTTTAATGATTTATAGAAAAAAACAAAATAAAATATATGAATTTATACACGCATACCTTTATATGCGAAAATTAATTTTTCATTTATCCTTGAAAAACGTGAAAACCATATAAATCCAGGCAAAATATAAGCAATATATGTCGTTGCTGCAATGTAAAATTATCAAATGTCAAAATTGCCATTTTTAATTCTATTTATTAAGTGTCAGATTTGCCTTATTACTTTCAAACGCTGAGTAAACACCGATTGATTTATGATAAAAGCATACCGATCATAAAAAGAAACCATTCTTATATCGATTGCATTGTGAAGAAGAATTTATTACTGGTTCATTTCTGTCTCAAATAAAAACTAAACCCAGGGGTCGGAAAATCTACTTTTTAATTGTAGAGAACTATAACTACAACTACTTTATCGAAAATGTAGTTAACTACAACTACAACTACTTGTTTTAAAAAATAGTCGCTACAAACTACTTTTCAAAAGTAGTCACTACTTCGCTACTTTCAGATTTTGTCAAAGAGTTCAATTTACACTAGAAATGAAGACATTGATTAAATAGTAACAAAGCGAAGCGATCACTCGTTATATCGCGTCTGCCGTGATACAATTAAATAAATGCGACATAACTGAGGGCATTAAAAAATTAAAAAAGATAACGTACAAGAAATGTGCGACATAACTGAGGGCATTAAAAAAGATAACGTACAAGAAATGTTTTGTGTTTCTTCTCCAAAATGTTAGTTTATACACACATTGCAAATTTCGTAGCAAGATTAAGAGAGATATTATAATCTAGAAAATTACAGAAAATCAACTCTAAATGTAAAAAAATAAACCTATAAATAAAGCAATTCCGAATAATAAGAAACCCGGCGTTAAAACAGGAAGACCTAATAACGAGTAAATAGGCAAGTGTTGCTAGCAAGAAAATTAATTCCTTTGGTGGGTTAGTATTTGATTTGAGCAGCAAGTGTCAATGGGAAAAATCTATGACTTCATGCGATGCGTTGCTATACACTGCAGTTGAGATTCGCAAATTGTTCATCAGAACAAATTTTGCACAAAAGAAGCCAGTTTCGGCCTCGTGATTTGGCAGAATGGCACTTTTTTTCCTTGAAGGAGAGTTAAAAGTAGCGTCGGTTCTCGCTACAAACTACTGATTTTTCGTATCGTGCTACTCGCTACACTACATTGTTCAAAATGTAGTGCGCTACACTATAAACTACTGTAAAAAGTAGCGACTACTGTAGTTTCGCTACCTGTAGCGCGCTACTTCCGACCCCTGACTAAACCCTATCGATTTTTGCATCAACTTAAATTTTAATTGAATCAGGATTATAGAAGAATCCTCATTAGTCACTGTTTGTTGAATATTTGTTGAATAAAGGGTTGTTATTTCTATTGTATGTATTAAAAGTCCTGTATATAAGTAGGTTAACCACTCTCGTGAACAAATAAAATATGCAAATACGGCAGTTTCTTTCTATTCTTGTATTTTATTTTTTATTTTCAAAAAGGCCCTAAACGTACAAACCGTCTACTACTTAATGACAGCTAAGAAAAAGACAAACAAAAAGAAAAATATAATAATTTCGTTGCCTTCAGAAACCCTGAATGACCTTTATTTTTATTTATTTTTTTATTTTATTATTATTATTTTTTTTAAGACAAAAATAGTTTTAAAGTACAAAGCAAAATAAATTTTCGTACTTTGGGAAGGTTGTTTAAATAATCTTCATATGTTATTTACACACAAATAAATAAATAAAAAGCATCTGTAAATTAACAAAAATAAAATTATATATCATTTTTGAAAATAATAATAACAATTCATAAAACAAATACTACGTATTTTTAAATAGAAGTAAACGAAGCAAGTTCATTTAAGAATCACAATCACTAAACAAGCAGAATATTAATGCTAAAAAAAAAAAGACAAATAAAAGCGGGATTGCTATATAATACTTAAAACATATAATACGGCAATTTAATTAAAGAGCAATTGAGAAAAAAAAAAAAAAAAAAAAAAAAAAAAAAAAAAAAAGAACTTTCCGACGAGGATGGGATTCGAACCCACGCGGGCAGAGCCCAATGGATTAGCAGTCCATCGCCTTAACCACTCGGCCACCTCGTCTTCATGAAAGAGAGCGTAAGAGTAATCCGTTACATAAATAGCTCTTTTTTTTTTCTTTTTTGTTTTTTGGATTGAAAATGGAAGAAATCACGGAGAAAGAACCGAAATGATTATTTTCCCCAGGGAGTTCGGATAAGAGAAATCACATTTTGAAGAAGAATGAAATATTTGATGCAAAAGTTATTAATTCATACAAAGGAAACAATTAAGAATAATTTACAGTTGATATTAATTCTTGACGATTTTTATATTATATATTGTTTTTTCGTTGGCAAAGTTGAAAAGCACCGTTTGTTACAACAAAAGAAATATATTTTATCATTTTTATTGTAAATAACTACTAATCTAATTATTAGGTCGACATTTTTTTCTGTAAACTTTCCTCAACTTCAGGAATCAGGAATGATATATATATATATATAATATAATTTTTAATACTACATCAATAATGTGCCATTTATGTTATAAGTATAACATGGTAATAGAATGTCTATTTATATCTATTTATATCTCCTTGATGTATAAACAGGGACGCCATTTCAAGAGTTTTTTGGGGAGGGGGGAGTTTTCTTTGAGGGGTGGAGGCAATTTCTTTTGATCGTGCGCAGCTGTAAAGCAATTGATAAGTTTTATTCTCACATATATTTCAATATTAGCAAAGTACTCATTAATTAATTATAAATATTTTTTTTCACGTTTTTTTAGCAAAGATTTATTTAAATATCATTTTTTATTATTAAGTTTGTTAGGAATTTTTTAACAAATTATTTTAAAGCAGGTAAGAAATTTAAAACTTAGAAAATTATAGAAAGTAAGAAATTTTAATGCTTGTTGTCTTAAAAATCATGTGTTCCCCTTGCACAAAACTATAAAGAAAGGTTTTAACAACCCCATACTTTGAATCTTGCTTTGTAAGAAATTAAATATAAATTTTCGATTAATTTTAATTCATAAATATGTGCACATTTTTTTTTCAAAAATTGATGCACTGCATACTAGTTACAAGTTAACACACATATAAATTAGCCCTGAACGCTTATTATTATTATTTTATGTATAATCCTCTTTAATAAAAAAGTATGCGTTGCTGACGACTGGGATTTTCGCTAATCGTTGCCACAGATTAATCTCGGAAAATGAAACATTTGAAGTCATTGAAAAAAATTAATTGCTCGAAAAGTATTTGTCAGAAAATTGTTAGAAAAACTGCGTTAGAAAGGTAAAAAATTGTATTTTTCTTGATATAAATTTCAAATCCACTGATTATGCCATTTTTAAAATATTGAATTTCAAAAGTTACCAAATTTCACAATGGAGTACCATAGCGAAAACTTCACGCGTAAAAAAATAATAATAACAGCAATGTGTCAGCACGAGTCACAAATTATAGTAACCGTATTATTCTGTTAAAATATAAAAGTGAATTATGATGTCACGAGTGCATGATTTTTATTTAATTCTCGAGAAATACTAGATGCGCCATTTCTTTTTAGTTGTGAATGATATAGGTTAATTCACGTTATTAAAAAATGTAGCTATAAACAGTGTTGAATTCAGGGGGTGGCCCGGGGGGGACATTCCCCCCCGGAGCATGGAAATGTCCCCCCCCCTTCCAGAAGATTTGAGTTTTTTTGCTTTCAATGGGCAAAAAGTGGGAACTCTATTGTGTCCCCCCCGGAGCTACCGAAATCCCTCCCGGGGAAAAGTGTCTGAATTCAACACTGGCTATAAAACATATAAATCAATGGAAAACGATAGGTAATAAATTGTAAACGTAATAATAAACCGAATTAAAAAAGCATAACTTAGTGAAATAAGTATCCGTTTTTATGTTATTTTAGGATATTCCAGGTAAAGGTACAGATTACTTTAAAATACAAGGTTAAATTCACCGATATATTTCGTTTGATTCAAGGTTCTTTTGGAGAAACCGACCAGCGCAGCGGGCGTAGTCTGCTAGTAATTATTATTATTTTATGTATAATAATAATTATTATTACTTAGATGAATAGTGTCTAATTAAAAAATCAATGACCTACTTTTGAAACTAAACTTGTATTCTTTCAATAATAAAAAATAAAATTCTAATAAAAGTCGGAAATTCGAAAACATTTTTAAAAGATAAACAAGGATCCATTTAAAAATTAAATAAATTGATTTTCTTTATGTAAAAACATTATAAAAAATAGTATAAAAAACATCTTTAGTTTTTTTTTTTTTTTTTTTTTATAAAACTAACAATTTTTCTGTTTCTTTTTTTAATATATGAATAAGTATAGATTCCTACAGAAAAATGTTATGTAGGCATTTTCTTTCTGTGCAAATTTCACGGACGCCTCCTGTGACATAAAAAAATTGAAAGTACCGTTATAATATTTATTATCTTAATGGATGGAAGAATAGATCGTATAGTGAACTTTTAAATATTGCAGTTGTGATTTAAATAGCAATTAACCCTGCACAATTTGTGCATCTGTTCTTTTGGTCAATATTCTTTGAGAAGATAATCAAAAAATATAAAATAAATTAAATATTCTTACTTGTTCTTTGTTGAAAAATAAGAGACTCATACTACTTGAAATAAGAACTCGTTTAGGTTAGGATCCAATAATGTTTATTACATTTTCTTGAAGAAGTAGGAAGGATGAGATGAAAGCTGCACATCAAGTCTTTAAAAAGTACTGGCTCAAATTTCGTAAAATTCGAAGAATCTTTGAAATATTCCTTCTGGCAGAATCCAATAAGGGATGTAGAATTAATGCAGAATTAAATTAAATTACCAGTTGATTTAAAACTTTTAAAATATTAAACTTAAAATTTACAACAGCATTTTTATAGAATAATTAAAAACTGAAAACGCGAAATTGATCTCCAAAGAATCAGCGCATGGCGATTCTAGGATACGAGCACCTGCACAGGCCAGCCTCAGATCAGACGACGTTTTGCATAAATTTACAGCATCATTTTTATTAAAATTCTGTTGGAAAAATGCGCGACATTATTATTTATACCCATAATAGGGGTGCACAAATGTGAGAGCAAGATTAATTTAAACTAACTTGTTGATTAGGAATTACGTGAAAATTAAAAGAGCAAATCAGAAACAAATTAACATTTAATAATTAAAAGAACGATTCTAATTTGTATTTGAAAGACACGCCCCTTTCGGCCGCAGCGCCAAAACAAAACAGCTCCCGAAAACATACCGAACAAGAGCGGCGGTGACGCATGCGCACAACACACGCGTGCGGAGTGAGAGCCGCTGAATGACGAACCCAGGAGGGATGGAGTAACGCCGTGAAAACACTGCTGAAAAAGCAACGTACACGGAGCGCGATCGCTGGTAAAAAGGCATTTTAAAAGAACAGAAATTAAACTGGAAAGGCTATAAAATAGAAATACGTTGAGCTGAAATATAAAGTAATTTAAAAAGATAAAACTGTGATATATCTTTATCACAATACCCCCATTCACCGACAAAAATTTTGACTGACCAGAAGGAGAAAAAGGGTTAAAAACAGTAAAAGCCTTTTTCGACACAGGGAAGACAAAATTTTTAAATGCCAAAGTAAAAATGACACAATTACATAAATTTAGAGCCAAGAAAAGTAAATTAATTATTAATTAATGAAATTTGATGTGATGTGCAGCGACCAAAAAGAAAAAGAGAAAGAATATACATAATTTAGTACATTCAAAAATCTCATCACAAATTATACAAAATGTATTGTATACAATAGTAACAGAAGCCCCATTGCATTTTTTAGCAAAGAAAGGCATACCTTCCATAAATCTTGATCTCTAAACAAATATCATCATGTATATAAAAAAAAAAACAAGCTAATATTTTCTTTAAATTAGCAATGAGATCATATCAAAATAGTTGCAATAGTAAAGCAACATAAAAAGAGTCGGCAATATCTTTCGTATCCGACTTGTCTAGACATAAATATTTAAAATAATAATAAGTTGCAATTTTAAAGCAACAAAAAGTCAAGAATACCTTAAATTCTGACTGATGCCTAGGACTTTTAAAAATATAGAGCATATAAATTAACTCTTAAATAACATATATGTGCACAAAAACAATCCATTGTAAGGATTTAAATTCTTTCAAAAAGGCCTTGCATTAGTAGTAATTCAAATCATATAAAATTAAGTATTTAGCATAATGCACATAATACTGATATACATAACAAATATATATAAGTGCATAACAATTATTACCCAAAATTTATATGAAAATTGCATAAAATTATGTTGCAACAATATTTAAATTCATTTGTCATAAATAATAGTAAATTTATCACAATAGTTGGATTTAGTAAAAACTTTTCAAAATAATGCATAAGTTTTAACCAACAACAAATGACACATTTCTTCAGTAATACTTCATACTTAATGTACTTGCAAGTACTCAATAAAAATTTCCGTAAATATTCAATAAAAATATTTTTCATGAAATATACTCAATAAAACTCTTTCTGAAATATTCAACAAAATTCTTTCAAATATACTCAATTCATTTTTCTTTTAATACTCAATAAATTTTCTCTTCATACACAATAAATTTTCTTTTTAATATATCATGGTTTGTTTAAAAAAAAAATCAGAGAAAAAAATGAGAAAATGCGAGAGAAGATGATGAGGATCCTCAAAAAAAAATAATTTAACCATTAACTTTCATAAAGAAAGACAAGTTAAAAACAAATGACACATTTTATGAGAGTATAAAAACAAACACAGTGCACCGTTATGTAAAGCATGTTATAATCAGAAATTTATATAACATTAATGAAAAGGATAATATATCCTATAGAAAAATCAGCTATTGACAAAATATGAATTATTTGGGTGGTATTTACAAAACTTACCAAAAGTGTTAATAGCCTCCCTTCGGTCATGAGACCATTATCAAATCAGTAAATCAAATAAATATAAACTATTAATATGTATTCATATCAATTCACAAAACACTAATAGCAGCCCGTTATAAACAATTAGTAGATCTGCAAACTGTACAAACACCAAAACTTACAAGACTGTCAAAGGCGATCTCCAGAACCGATGACGAATCTGTAAATCAAATAAGCATAAAACATAATATAAATTCATCAAAACTTACAAAAATGCTAATAGCGCTTTTCCCGTTAAACCATTAGTAAGTATGTAAACTAGACAAAAACATACCACATTCTTGTTAAAACTATTGTAAAGAATCAGATGAATATTGCTATTAAAAATGCTTGAAGGAAAAAAAAATTGTTTGTTTACAGATGAAGGATCATAAACGTTCTGCTTTTACATAACAAATAATCAGATCCTTTAAAAGTTCTAAAATCAGTCTGATTTTAAAAAGATGATTACACTGAGAAAAAAAAGTACTAACTTGCTAAAAAGTTTGCGAGTTAAGTGGCACACTGGTTGGTTGATTGACACTATGGCAGTGTAGCAGCAAATTGGCCTTTTTCCTGAAACGCACACCACTAAAATAAAATTGAAGACTTTATAAGGACATTTTAGCACTAAAAAAATTAGCACTTAATGGCATCTTAAATGAGCATTTGAAGACACAGCAGGTAAGAGCATTTGAAGACACATCAGGTAATTAGCAGACATAAATCATGAACTGTGGTTCCATGATGTTGAGGAATAATATGACGAAGTGGCACTTAGAATAAAATAACACAAAGAGCACAAGACTCTTGTTGAGAGGCGCTGGAAAGTCTAAGTTGCCTATATATATTTTTGTAAAGGTGTATTCAAGCAGGCAGAAATTGCAGAGACAATACAACACTACTTGCACACTTTAGAGACGAAATTGGGATTAGTGACATTTGAAGAAGTCACAAAAACTATAAAAACACTTTAGATTCTTAGAAAAAAATAAAATATTCACCAAGATCCTTTCACAATGGTAGAACATTTCTTTATAATGCGCTGGAAAGTTCTAAGAATATGTGTTGCTTTGCATGTAATTTGCACTATAATTTAATGCAACAAAAAAAATTTTCTTCATTTATAAAATAATTTTCTTTAAGTGAGGCATATGGTAAAAATGATTTCGAAAACATTGGGTTATGAAATAATACTAGAATAACAAGGCACTATAATTTAAGCATAATAAAAATTTTCAAATAATCATAATAATAATAATAATAATTTTTCCAAATTTGAGAAGTTCCATTTGAGGAAGCAGCAATTTTTGTAAATGCTGGGAAACTGAATTTTAAAATAAATGACGGTACACTTCCATAATCGGGTTTTGCAACAGAGGGTAGAAAAAGATAGAAAACTATTGCAAATAGGCACAGCTATAAACTTGTAATACTTTAGATCCATAAAAATGAGTAATATTGATGAGGGAGAAACAAGTTCCACAAGATGAAGAGGACTGACGAGGAGCAATCACACGGATATATTTGCCTTATATGAATGGCGACCATCAACAGTCACTTCAACTCGCAAAAGAGAGCAGGTAAGTAATTATTGTACTATCAGGAACCATCATATTTGCAGACAGCAGAGAAAATCAGCCAACAATGGATATAACACATTCTGAAGATTTTTCCACCAGGTAAGCAAAGTCAGATGATAATAATAACCAGTTTATTGAAGTTGTCAGTATATATTCAGATTGTAGAATGTTAAAAATTCAGCATGAGTAGACATTAACTATTTCAGGAACAAGAATATGCAGCAGTTGGGTAATGGCTATAACTTCTCAAAAAAGAAAAAAATAATAATACCAGTCTCTTTTTTGTGATTATGGTATGAGAATTTCAATAAAAAGATGCAGATGCTGTGTAATATAAAATTGATATTAGGATGAAGCAACAATTCCTTGAAATTCAAATAACAGAGTTCTCAAAATGTAGAACAGAAAATGCAAATTATTGTGTAATATTTTCAAAATATAAATAAAGTTCTTGAGTTTTACTTTCTAGAAAGAACACAGACTGCTTGCACACTATAATCATTACAAACATTTGTAGGAAAATGGCGAGAGTCAATGAACTTGGAGTGATATTGCAATAAGTAATTTAACTTTTGTAGAAGCAACCAAGAACTCAAAAAAATTTATGTATGATAAAACAACTACAAAATCACATGAAAACTTGAGCTTCTATGAAGGCAATTCATTCATATTGAGAATAAGTGCAGCAAAGTTAGTAATATGATGAGAACATAGCTTCAATAAATTTAATTCCAATAAAATTTGCTTCAATAATTTTTTTTTATTATTTATATCCATAAAATATATCAATTTCATTTAAAAGTGCCAATAAATTAATAAGAAAATTAACCCAAAATAAGAATAAGAACAACCATAGCCTCTTTAAATTTTGTTCTCAAAAATTTAGAACAAGAACAATTTTCACATTTTTCAAAAAAATATTTGAATTCATCATGAATTATATATTTTTTTTACTTTATATATATAAAAAGCACCATATTTTCATATTTTCATTTGTTAAAAAAAGAATAAATTCATTTTCTAAAATTTCATTCTTCAGTAAAATTTGCATAAAATATTCAATAAATCTCATGAAAAAATACCAGAATAAAAATTAATTTCTGTTAAAATATTATTTTTCAATTAAAAATAATTTATTAAATATATGCAAGCCAGTTGAGAATAAAAGTTCCGAAATTAACGATGTATTGCAAACATCGATCTTCTGTGGAGCACAAGAATATTTTTTAAGCTTCTAAAAATTTAATAAAAATCAGCAATTCTTCAAATAATATTTCATTTTTAATATGAATTAATTAATAGAGCATCAAATCTTCAAATATATTGTTTGCATCATAAAAATGAGTTTCAAAATTTCATAATAATTTTTAAGAACAAAATAAAATTTTCAACTTTTCTCTTCATAAAAGAATAAACACGGCGCCAAATGTGACATAAAAAAATTGAAAGTACCGTTATAATATTTATTATCTTAATGGATGGAAGAATAGATCGTATAGTGAACTTTTAAATATTGCAGTTGTGATTTAAATAGCAATTAACCCTGCACAATTTGTGCATCTGTTCTTTTGGTCAATATTATTTGAGAAGAGAATCAAAAAATATAAAATAAATTAAATATTCTTACTTGTTCTTTGTTGAAAAATAAGAGACTCATACTACTTGAAATAAGAACTCGTTTAGGTTAGGATCCAATAATGTTTATTACATTTTCTTGAAGAAGTAGGAAGGATGAGATGAAAGCTGCACATCAAGTCTTTAAAAAGTACTGGCTCAAATTTCGTAAAATTCGAAGAATCTTTGAAATATTCCTTCTGGCAGAATCCAATAAGGGATGTAGAATTAATGCAGAATTAAATTAAATTACCAGTTGATTTAAAACTTTTAAAATATTAAACTTAAAATTTACAACAGCATTTTTATAGAATAATTAAAAACTGAAAACGCGAAATTGATCTCCAAAGAATCAGCGCATGGCGATTCTAGGATACGAGCACCTGCACAGGCCAGCCTCAGATCAGACGACGTTTTGCATAAATTTACAGCATCATTTTTATTAAAATTCTGTTGGAAAAATGCGCGACATTATTATTTATACCCATAATAGGGGTGCACAAATGTGAGAGCAAGATTAATTTAAACTAACTTGTTGATTAGGAATTACGTGAAAATTAAAAGAGCAAATCAGAAACAAATTAACATTTAATAATTAAAAGAACGATTCTAATTTGTATTTGAAAGACACGCCCCTTTCGGCCGCAGCGCCAAAACAAAACAGCTCCCGAAAACATACCGAACAAGAGCGGCGGTGACGCATGCGCACAACACACGCGTGCGGAGTGAGAGCCGCTGAATGACGATGACGTCACAGCTCAGCGCCGATTGAACGAACTCAGGAGGGATGGAGTAACGCCGTGAAAACACTGCTGAAAAAGCAACGTACAAGGAGCGCGATCGCTGGTAAAAAGGCATTTTAAAAGAACAGAAATTAAACTGGAAAGGCTATAAAATAGAAATACGTTGAGCTGAAATATAAAGTAATTTAAAAAGATAAAACTGTGATATATCTTTATCACACCTCCATCAAATGCACTTCAACGAAAACCATACAAATGGGCGGTGCTAGACATTCCTGTTCACTTCGGTCAAGATTACAAACTTCGTCAGATATGCTGAATATCAACAGGTAAGACTCCTATAATAGGAGCTCTATCGACAGGTATCTTGAACAGGGCCCGAGTTAGACTATGTAGGGCCCTGACTGTCTCAATGGAAACGGCCCTGGGGCAAGCATCATTCTGGGGGGGAGGGGGGCACCTTCTAACTACCCATAGAAACTGTTCATAATTACGCTGAAGTGGCTAGTACTAAACTTCATACCTGTTGTATGTATACATAAATTTCGTACCAGGTATTACTCACATCTGTATACAGGGTATTACAAGAAAGATGGTCAAGATGAAAAAGATGGATTCCTCCTAGTACTTTAAGAAAAGGTACTAGTAGGAAAACTAGTAGGAAACTAGTTAGAAACAAGAATGGATTGGTTAATGGGAGTATTTGTTTGCAAATTTTCCTTTAATTTTCTATGTCAGTCATAGGATGTCTGAAAGAAAAATGCCCCCAATGGGTCATCATGAATGCTTTTAGGAAAATAGCAATAATGAATTTCTTTTGAAAACAATGGACTACTAAGTTGTTATAATAAAACTTTAATCATTAGTATTCTAATAATATAATTCGTTCTTTTTTGAGAAGGGGGCGGGGGTATGGGAAGCAAAAAGGAGAAAGAGAAAAGACCGCACTACCTTCCTAAATCTTTGAAAATGTAAGAATATTGGTTACTTTTGACCAATTTTAACCCTTTGGCACCCTCTTAATAAAATCCTGATTACTCCCATGGGGAGCCCCTTCAAATGGAGGGGGAGGGGAGGGGGGCAGCTGCAACTGCCTTAGTCAGGCCCTGATCTTGAAATGTCCGAAAAATGATATTGTTTTTCACGAATGTCGATAGATATACCTGAATGTTGTAATAGTATTATCATTTTTACGACATTGGCTAATGCAAATCAAATATTAAAAATAAGGCATTAAAAAAATCAAGTTTTTTAAAAACGGCAAACTTATTAAATTTTATTGTTTAGAATTCTTTTTCTGTATTATAATGTTATAAGTAACGTAAGAAACTCCTTTGAATGCTTTCTTTTAAAAACTAATTATGTCTAGTTATGTATGTCTCTGACTATCGGCAGATGTTGTAAATTTGACGTACGACATTCAACGACTTTCGAAATATTGGCCAATATTGGGGTGGATGTTGGCCGACATCTCTGTGCTACCGGGTCGTTACATATTGTATTTTTACAATTGTTACAATATCTAGGGTTTCATATTTAATACTTTGGAAATTTTTCCATAGAAAATTTCTCACGCCTTGCATTCATAATAATCAAATTTTAAAGACGCAGTATAGCTCATTGACGTCAATGCGCTATACTGATGACCCGGGTTCGAGTCCCGGCTTGGGTACATTTTCACTATGTTGGCTATACGCCTATTAAGCAATTAAAATTTGATTATCTATGGTTTCTTTTATAATGGATTGATAGTATAAATTGCAAGGGAAAATTACTTTACTTTCATTGAAATTTATTGGGATGATTTTTCCTTGATATAATTTTGCCAGGGCTGTGGTTTTTCTGTTATACTTAATATCAGCAGTATGCTCCTTTTTTCTGTAACTAAATTTCCTGCTTGTCATGCCAATATAGTAATTCTTTGATCTCTCTTCTTTAATAAATGGTATTTCGTATACTCCTGAATAATTCTGAAACTTAATTGGGTCATTTTATTTTACACTTTTTAGCAATTATCAAAACGTATATATTTATAAGATGTTATTATTTGTTATATTTGTAACAGATGTCTGAAATCCACACTGCAAAACTGGTTGTCACTGTAGTCTTCATACAATTAGCTAAAATTGATGTCTTATGTTTTTTTTTTTT
The DNA here is from genome assembly GCA_963931845.1 of Maratus michaelseni. Taxonomy (NCBI): domain Eukaryota; kingdom Metazoa; phylum Arthropoda; class Arachnida; order Araneae; family Salticidae; genus Maratus; species Maratus michaelseni. The sequence continues at coordinate 318,081,995 of OZ007589.1, forward strand.
TTTTTTTTTAACATTTTATTCTAATTCTCATCTAGATTTCCAGCAAAAAGCTTAGCAAAACAAAATAAATTAAGCTTTTGCCTATTTTTTCTTCTGGAAAAAAAAAAAAATCATTCATTTAGTTAGGTGCACTTCCAACACCTTTTCCTGACCAGATATGTCTATGACTTGTGATAAGACTATACATTTCTACAACTTTCTCTTTCTGTTAAAAAATATTTATTTTCAAATGATAAAAGGACCCATGATGATGGCACTATGATGAGGAAGCAAAAAATTGCACCTGAAAAAAAAAAAAAAAAAAAAAACTTCGTAATTTTCCAGGCAACTCACAATATCTAATTGTCCTTAAACAAAATTAAGAAGGTGGTTCTCAAATTTCCTGCTGAATAACGCCAAACTTTCTGACACATTTTTAAACATAAAGGCATAAAATTGGCAGGCCTGACTATTGGCTAATCTATTCGATTTGGAATCGAATATTTTTCCATTTTTTGATAAATAAATTACTTATCGAGTTATAACGATTCTTGTCACGTGACGACAAATTTTTATCCTTTCTCGAGCTGCCGCGTCGTGAATTCGGTTCAAAATGTCGACTTTGACAGTATTTTCTCAAAGATTTTCTGCCTTTGTTAAAAAAAAGAAAACGCTATTCGATTACATAGTTTCTGAATAAAAACACCTGTCATGCGCGTCCGAAAAAAAAAAAAAGACTTTAGAAATGTGTCAGAAATTTGAAAACAGCCTTATAGAACGCAGCAGTCATGTTCAAAATGATTATTCCTGTATTTGTATAATTTGTTTCAGATTAAGTAGCTTCTTTTTCTACAATAATACACTGTTAAGTACAACAGGGCTGGGGAATTATGATGCAAATATGAAATAATAGATATTGTTAGTTGAATGTTTTAAATACTAAATAAAATGGTTTCAAAATAAAGCTGCACAGTTGACATTTGAGGCACCTGATCTGCCAATTTACTAATTTCAATACTACTATAAATTTAATTGATTTTATACTTTTTTAATGTAGAGGTTTGTTTTATGTGTGTGTGTGAGAGAGAGAGAGAGAGAGAGAGAATAATCAAACATTTGAAACAGAAAATGATAGAATTTTAAAATGTTTCTATTTAAATGGAGAGGGCTTGAGCCCCATGAGCTCCCCCTTTCCCTATGCTCTTAAACATTATTGTTTGCTTCCTGATTGGTACGATTGATTGCCAGATCATAAAATATGCAAGTCACAGTTTTTAAAAAACTTTAATTTCATTGCCATGTTAAAATTTTTATTAATTGCATGAAATTAATTAAAAAAGCAGCTATTTATATATTTTTTAAAATGTTATCACATTCTGGTAAGCACAATTTAAAAATTAAATTAGAAAACTTAGCTGGTCAATTATATTAAATATTTTAAGCACTGTGAACATTACTGAAATTGCACTTTTAGAAATGTGCACATGGGGATGTCCATTACTGGAAATCAACTAGTAATGGACTCCAGTAATGGACAAGGTTCCTAAAACCTTAAAAATAAATAAAATTTTGTAAATGACCATTATTATATAAAATTCAAAGTTTTCCACTACTATCAAAACAAAAACATACAATATTTGCAAGAAAATTAAAAAGATATAAATAAATAAATTGAAACCAGCTCTTAGCATGTTCATTGAGATTTTCACTGAAAAACAGTGAAACATTATTTTCTGTTTCCTGATTGGTTTGATTAAAATGGTCAACAGTATATAAAACATGCAAGAGGAAGTGAAAAAAATTTATAAAAGCTAAATTTTTACTAGTTATTTTTTATAAACCAAAAACTTTGAAGGGTGCCCATTACTGGCACATCTACCCTAAATGCACTGTTTGTTTGTTTTTTTCCCAATAAATTCGGATTTTGAAGGTGTAAAATGTTCTAAAATTGTAATTTCTTTCTGGGACTATTCGAGTAAAGAACTTAAAATATTGCACGAACGATACTCGCTAAAGACAATTTTTAAAAAAATCGAATTTTACAAAGATGAAACAACGGTTATATCATCTAAAATCGCCTTGTCATCACGATTTATCCGAAAAAAAAAAAAAAATCTAAGAAACTTAAAAAGGAATATAGTGATTTGGTAACTATTAACATGTAAATGCTTAAATAAGAACAGTTTTTAAAAAAATCAAAATTTTTAGTGATGAAATGAGCGGAAAACATTTTAAAGTCGCGATTCATCTGATGAAACTATCAAGGCTAAAAACTTGACATAGAAGTTATTTTTAACACGTTGATATTCGCTAAAAAGATTTTAAATTTTAATGTGTGAATCGTCGCAATAAATGTTATTACACAGATAACAGAAATAACAATCTACTCTAATTAAAAACTGAATTGAATCTACAGTATTCTATAAAGAGTAGAGGTCTGAAAATTTGAATGAGGATAGCCTAAGGCAGGTCAGGTCCTGATGCACCTGAGGGTTGGATTTTTAATTTTTGACAATTAGCCGAGATTATAATTAAAAATAGCAGCGCCGACAAAAGCGTAGCAGGGTGCGTCCGATGGCAACACAGGGAAATGCCGATGCAGAGAAGAACCAAAGGCTCTCTAAATACGCTGTTAGCTTTTTACTTGTTGGATAAAAGTAGGCAATGTAAATTGCAGAACCGTTCAAAGTAAGGTATAACATATTAATGAAATAATCCTGCCTTTCATTTTCACAAAATTACTTTTAAATTTTTCTATAAGAACACTAAGTAAAATTTCCTAATTAGGAAAAAATTCCTTTTACTGCAGTAAGATAATTGAATGAGTTATTCTTAAATGGAAATTAACGTTTGTGAATCAGGACTATATAACAAATTACAAATTCGAAAATCTATGATATATTACAATAAAGAGGTAACACAAACGGTTATTACATATGCATGACAAACAGATTATGCGTTTGCATTGCAACAGTGGCGAAGGACTCCAAAATATTTACAAAAGCTTTATTAGAAGAGCTCAGATATGTATCGGAGTTGTTAGAAGACACTTATAAAAAGCTAGGCGAATATTTATTTAATTATTTTTTATTATGTTTCAAAGTTTTAAAACTGCATTTGTTTTTTATTATGATCTCTGCCCATTTAACTCTTTATTTAGATTAATTTGAGAAGTAATTTATTCGCACTTAGTAACATTTAATTTTCTTCTAAACAACGAAATCGCCAATTTGAATACAGTCCCTATTTTACCTAATAACATAACGTTTAAATGGAAAAAGTGGTATGAGGCAGCTGTTTTCCCCCTTTTCTTCAGTTAACTTTAAAGATACAAATATGCAGTCTTTTTAGGGATTCTGCTACAGCTAAAAAATAAAAATTCTAACGGACCAATTTTATATTTAAAAAAAGTCCTAAAAATTTGAAACGTATAAATTATTCAAAACTACTTCATCACCAATACTACTTCCTACCACATTTTAAACACTATTGCAATTTACATGAACATGACCTACTATCTGCAACAGATAAAAAATTAAAGCTTGTTTCAACCTTTACGGGACGCTCTGTATTCCAGCGGACACATTATACTCATTAATTTAATAGCAACAAATCATGTGTAAAAGACTGCATTTCCAGCTCTTTTTTTTTTTTTTTTTTTTTTTTTTTTTTAAATAAAAAATAAAATTTTGTTCTGTTTAAATTCTTTTGAAGCGCTAGTTGCTTACAGATGGTAATGTATTCGAATTATTTTGAGCGGCCCTGTATGTGAATTACTGATTATATACTCGCCACATAAAACACTAAAATTTAATTCAGCTGCAAACTCATTTCAAGAAATAACCGCCAATAGACCAATGTATTTCAAACAGTTTTCGATCATATACTGCAATGTCAAAGAATACTTTTTGTGCCGCCGTAAGCGAAATATTGGAGAGTATGAAAATGGGCCTGGCCCGAGGCTCCGAAAAATTAAGACAAATTTTAAAACAGAACTGGCTGGTAGAATAAAGAAAAAAAAATTAACATGCCGGGCGGGTCTGATAAAAAAATAAATGGGCAAAGCTGGACTGAAAGGTCTGATATTACAAATTTAAAAGTGCGGACTAAACAGACAAAATGAGCAATTTTCAATGGACCTGCCTGGGCCGAAAATAAGTTATAAATCTGCTGCACAAGCTGATGCAGAAATTTAAGATGTCCAGCATAGAGATCTGCATCGAACAGTTACATCGTGTCTGAGCCCGCAGTCAACTGTTTCAGCAGACTCGGCCGAATCAGGCTCAGGTTTACATTTTTTTTACATACTCGAACTGGGCCAGACTAGTCCCAGACTCAATTATTCCCAAGACGCGTCGAACAAGCAATTTTTTTTGGTAAAATGATAGTGATTTTTGTAGTGGAGTTAGTAGTGACATGGGTGCAAGAAGTCCATTCAAATCAAGACTGAAACTTTTCAGAGTATTGGGAAAAAACAAATAGAAATGAGCGACAAATATCAATGACTTGCATTATGGCTAAAAATTAATCTTTTACAATAAAAGAAAGTAGTTTAAAGCTTTTGCTATAATTTAAATACATAAAGTAGAATTTATTATCAATCAAGAATCTCTCCAGGACTGAAATCAGTCCTGCGACTGAAGTCTTGCCTTCATGAGTAGTGGGCTTTTGTTAATGGAATCTTTGGAAATAAATTACAAAGAAATATTTAAAAAAAAAAAAACTTTTTTTTTTATCACACAGTTTTAAAAGTAATGAGGTTTTAACAATCTTTTTTTACTTTTATTCTAAACTACATTTTTTTTTTTTTTTTTTTTTTTTTTTTTTTGTAAATGAGTCTTATTTAAATTTAATAATTCAAAATTGTTACTATTCTGTATGCTATGACTTGCAGACATATAGTCTGAAATATACTATATTTTTCGTAGAAATTGAGATTACATTTTTGTAAAAATTACCAAAACCTTGGCAAATTCTCAAAAACAAAAAAATTGTCACAATTCAAACAAGTTTACAGAAGTTAGAGAACAGATAAATAGACATACATGATGGATGACTCGAAATGATAAACAATTTTCAACTTTGTTGGAAAGTATTAAAAATCAGTCCTTTATTTCTTAAAATAGCCAACTTACTAGTGTATTTATCCCTTTAAAAATTAATATGTTTCGAAGTCTGTGTCCCTACCTTCCCCTTGAAAATAAAGTGGAGGGACACTTGAGATAAAATAAAAAACTGAGGGGACACAGCCCCCCCCCCTCAACTACACCATTGCTAAGCATGTGTACAGGACTTACCAAGGTCTCAAAAGAGTTCGTGGGCCAGCTTCATCTGTCATCTTGTTTCAAAATGGCAACCACGTAAAGGTTTCAAATTTAAAAAGATGTACAAAAAAAAAAATTGAAAATCTAAAAAGTATTCAGCTTTGATACAAGGATTCTTGGAGATCACCTTCCCCCACCAAAAAAAAAAAAAAAAAAAAAAAAAGTTGTAGGATTTTTAAAAGTTTACTTGTTACACGTGTTTGTTATGTCATCATGTGAATTTTAATTTATTTTATTTGTATTTTTATTAAGGTTTTACTAATTTGTTTTTTCTTTCGTTATTTAAAATGAAAATTGTGTTAATAAATGATTACCTCATATTAAAAGAGAAAAAATATAACAGATTAGTTTCAGCTGGCATCACAAATTTTTGTCCAAAAAATATTTTTGTTTTTCTATATTTGCTTCAAGCCTATATCTAATGTTTACATACATTTTATAGTTTTTTTTTTCTACTTTTTTGACTATATAATGAGGATTGAGTTCTTTACAATTTTCCGTTATCGATATTTATTATGTTCCTTAATAAATTAGATTATTACATTTAATTCACAAATTCAATATCTTAAAAATATGTTTGCTTATGGTTTAATATTTAATTTAATAATTGCGCTTTTAAAACACGTGAACTGTTCTTAGTATTATTTTGTCAGAAATAATCTGGATAAATGAAATTTTATATTTGCTATGTCATTATGTCATGAGTGAACTTTTATCATTAAAGTAACCCTATTATTTAGGGATTTTTTTAAAATTCATTAATTTTCCTAACTTAAAATTTTAGAATGGCAATACTTTTTCATTTGCATAATTTTTTGAATAGTTTGGCGAAATTGGTCGACTGGATAATCAAGTAGTACTGTTTACTTCTATAAACTATTTGTAAAAGTTATACCTAAAGGCTCAAATAAAGATAAAATGAAGATTGATTTGGCAAATGTTTATGCATTAATATTGTTTTTTATTATAGATTTTTTAAATGTAGAAACCGTTGATTTAAAATTTTTTAATATATATTCATTTTAAAGGTAAGATTACTACATTAATTTGAGAAAAGTAAAAAGTTTTTACCTGTCACCATCACATAAATTTATCAACAAAATTGATTATGATTGATTATTGATATTTTTTTATTCATATTACCGATGAAAATTATTTTAATTAATCAAATCAATATTAATGAAACATCTAGTTAATATGCTGATTGAAGTCTCAATTATAATATTTACAAAATTATATTATATTTATTAAATCCAGCCTTTTTTGCCAATTTTTTCCAGTTTTTGCCGGCAAATTGCCCAACCCTAGTGCTTACAATATGGACACATTAACATACAATGCAAACAACTTACACTTTAATATCTTATCAATTTAATTACTATAAGCAGTTTTACAGATCAATTTCTTTGAAAAAATATCCATCCAAATTAGAAAAGATCGAAATACAATTACAATCAACCTAAACAGCACAATTTACTCAGCAAGCAAGAATTCTATATTTATAGGTGGAAAAGGTTTATTATTATTTCTATTCATTGAAATTGTATATTCATAAAAAAAAAAAAAAGATGTTCTATTATAAAAGCAGAATGGATGATGAGAAAGATCAAATTAAAAGTATGTACTAGAAAAATGACCAAATCATCTTTAAGAGACGAAATTATGGAGCAGAACTTAATATTTTGACTTTTTTCCCCTTCAGCTGCAAGCTTTTCAGCTGAAATTAAATATTAAACTCAATCATTGAAGAAGCAATTTCTACTCTTTTTTTTTTTTTTTTTTTTTTAATCTTTGTTCAAGTCCTTTTTGTGAATATTCGTTGCCTTCATTTAATAAGGATTATACAGTATTTCAATGATTTTACAGAAATTTGTAAACCTTTTTTTTTAGTTTCCTTTTATATTTTTCTTCCAACAGTTTTAATTCTTATTGGACACATCTTCATGTGTTTATTGTCCAACACATTCTTGTTCCCTTTTTCTTCTTTATACATAAATATGGTATAGAGCCGATTTGGTATAGATATGTAAATGTAGTTTTTATTTGAAGGATTGTTTGCATCTATTAAAAATCCAAAGTGATCGTAAAGAATTGTGGCAAGAGTACATTAGCACGGTAGTTATTCCCGCAAATAACGACCAGAAATCCGTAGATCCTGGAAATATGTAAATAATAGTGCACACGTGATGATTTCTTTGCATACTGTAGGCTTTATTTCTCTAAGACAAGAACACTTCAAAATAATATGGGATAGAACAACTGAAAAAATATGGGATGGCCTCTCAGTCGATTTTTAATTAGAACTTCACTCTATGAGCAGAGGCGGTAAAGTGATTGTATATTCGCGGTTACATTTTTACAGCCAAGATTGAAATATAGAGACATGACAATTGCGAAAATATGCCAAAGAATAACAGAAAAAGATTCGTTAATGTTAATCAAATGGGGGTGGTTTGAATTTGCTTGGAGCGACGTTGAGCTACCAGGAGCGCTGAAAACCATGAATTTTATAACATTAACCCTTATGGGAAAGGCCGAAAGAACATCTGCAATTACATGAATGTTTATCAAAAGAAGGCGTCTGCGAATATTAATGTTTGGGTTATTACATATAAGTGACGTGCTACAACATCCTTTATTTATATAAATTATTTCATTTTGAACATGGAGCAGACATATGAATGCCGATATCAATACTTTATGACTATTGCGCTTTTCTTTCCTTTTTTTATTATTTTTTTGTTACCATGTGGTCGCCTTGATAGAAGAACGGATATGAGAGAATGCCTAGCAGAATAAAATGACCTTGTTCTTTTAAGAATAGGATTCGAAATTGGAAAGAAGGGATGAAAAATAAAATATAATTTAGAACATACATTTAATTTAAGATATATATGATTCAACATCATAAAAAATTTTTAGTTACAGGGTTCAGTATTTTTTCTTTACGAGCAATTAAGAGATAAGACAAGCTCATCCCAAGCCCGGACCTGACACACCCTCTTTTTATACCAGTGTTGAATTCAGGGGATGGCATCATTCTGAACAATTTCAAAATGTTATTAACAATTTCTTACTGTGCACTTTCGATATTGGGCTCTGATGATACCCAATTTTTCAGGTTCCGATTTCAAATTGTTGGACCAAACTCATTTCTAATAGGAATGTTTAAAATGCTTTCATGTCTGAACAACAACTTTCACTAGTCTTAGTTTCTTATAAACTTTTCATAAAAAAAAAAAAAGCATTTATAGAGAATCTTGCTTAACATATTCATTGCCGCGAGAAAATGACAAAGTAGATTTTATTGTATTAGTATTATACATTTTTGTCACATTTGAACTAGATGCATAAACCAATGCAGTATAATACTATTTATCCAAAGTGGTTGGGACCAGGAGCGACTAGGTATAGTGATTCCTCCTTTAAACAGCGCATGCGTCAACTGATTTCTTGGGTTGCTTTCTGCCGTCGTTTTGGCAATGAAATGCCAAGCATTTTGGGGAAGTGTTGTGTATAGCAGGCACGTGCTTTGTTGATAGAATCAGTTTGTGGATGATCTGGCTTAGTAGTTAAAGCAAGGGATGTTTAAGGCTGTATTAGAGTTGTAATCGTAAGGTTGCGTGTTCTGTACTCGCGGAAGCTTTTAGTGTTTTGTCTTAATTTTTACCAAATCAGTTAATAAATTCAGCTGATCTTTATTACTTTTATTGTCAATTAGATAATTACATAAAATTTGAATTATAATTACGTTTACTTTTTTAAAATTTATTATTTATTAAATTTAAATTCTATTACATTAAATAGAATTTAATTTTAAATAAATTTCAGTAATTAAATTTTAAAATTCATTTAAGCTATTTTTTGATAATTAAAATATACATTTATTAAAATGCAATAATAAATCTCCTAAGCTTACGTTAAAAATATTTTTATGGTAGAAGTTTAGTAACAGAAAAAGATAAAATTTGCAGAATTAATGTATTAAAATTTTCATCTTTTAAAATTATCCTTGATTATCACAATTATTATCATTATGAAGATTTTTGATTTTTTCTATCTTTACTTATAAATTTGTTATCAGTTGTCTTGTAATTTTTGTTTAAAATCAACTATTTTAAATGAAATTTTAATATTTAGTACTATTTATGAGATACTGTTAAATAATTAAAATAAAATATCCATTTAAATGCTATAATAGTATCTCTTAAAAATGATATAGAAAACTTTTCATATAAAAGCCTCAAAAACTTATTTTTAGTTATACTACTAGAAACTTAGCATTTATTATATACATCTGTGAAAACATTTAAAAAACTTTATTCATCTTCTGATAGCAATCTCATTATTTTCTCATAACTTAACTAATTAAGTCATATCATATCATATTATATTATATTCTTTTGGAATTTTTGATCATTTTTTGACTAAAAGTAAAAGTCTATTCGCCAAAACAAGCGATAAATTACCAAACTAGTCGACCTCACAGAGATAAGATTATCGCCAAACTGTGACGCATGCACTGTTTAACTGAGGAATAGCTATACCTAGTCGCTCGTGTTGGGACCAACTAGTTTTTTTAGAGAACTTGTTGGGAATCAAAGCAACACTCATTTGATAAGATTATATAATATGTGTAACTGTGTCATTGTTTTTATTTCAAATTATTACATTAACCAGATTAAAGATTAACCAAATTATGGGAATCCCTTAGAAAAAATAAAAACACCCTATATCAAAATTGTTCCATTTCAAATCCTAGATGTTATCATCAAGTTATGCCATGCATGTTTGATGTTAAAAGAGAATTTCGTAAACTTTCTTAAATCATACAAGACAATAAAAGTAAATAAAAGGTTTGATCTCACCTAATTTTCTGGTTCGTGTTCTATGAGCTTCTTTAAAGGTAGAAACATCTTTACTAATGAAGATTATTTATTGGGCAGGTAGACACACTTAATGACGATACAGAACGAATACACGACAAGCTATGTACAAACGTAAAGTAAACAAAACAGTCAGTCAGTCTAAAAGTTCTACGCGCTTAGCGCCATCTGGTGGTTCCTTTTCATTTTGCAACAGATGTCTCTAACAATACACATGTCAAACTGACATGACATTGTACATTTGTTGGCACTTTTTTCTGGAAATATTCTAAAATTATTTGAGTGAAAATATGATTCTGGATAATTGGTTCCAAATTGTAGTACCATATTTAAATGAAATTAGGAAAAGAAAAAAAAATCTATGAGGAAACAGCTTTTGCAACTACAATAATGTCTCTAATGCTGTTTTATCAAGGAGACAACCAACTAATGAAGAAAAATGAATATATATATATATGTATTCTTATAATATAGATTTCCCATCCAAAACAATACTCTGGTCTTCCTTTTAAAAAAGTAAGTATATATCTGAACCTGATCAATACAAAATCAAAAAACAACTCAAAAAAGATTGTCAACTTGAGTCATAACAAAAACTAAGTAAATAAAAAATTTAAAAAAATCCCTGACGGCTCAGGTAGATTTCGAAGACGCATACCGTGGGGTGCCTGTTTGTCGGGAATTGCGGAAGAAATGACCTTTTTGCGATGATGTGGCAGTTGGAACCGCCTACTTTGAAACCTAACTTGTTTGCAGGCGGAGCCAACAAGGATTTTTTTTTTTTTTTTTGCTATAAGAGTTGGTCCTATAAAAAACATGTCAATATAAAGGTTTGAGATAATATTAAGAGGATTTATAATAAATTTAAGCGGATTTGAAATCTTGGGAATTGACGAAGTTATGAATTTTTTTCTTCTAAAACCCCCCTTCCACCCCCTCTTAAAGCAATTTTTAATTATATCAAAAATCTGTCATACATAAATTTTCAGCCCTTCTCCTAGAAGTAATAATAACTTCAACCGGATTCGATACGTATCATAATTAAGAAATTATGGGGTTTTTTCTTTTTTCACAAAAAGTCCCCCCCCCCCCTGGTTCGATTTTGCCCATTAACGAACTTGACCGAGATTTTATGCCCCTTGATTTTATGTATCAGTTTCGAAAAGATGCGGGAGTTGGAACCACCTACTTCGAAAAAAAAAAAACTTGTTTGCAGGCAGAGCCGGCAGGGATTTTTTTTGTTTTTAAATTTTTTTTGCTATAACGGTTGGTCCTATAAAAAACTTGTCAATATTAAAGTTTTAGATAATATTAAGAGGATTTATAATAAATTTAAGCGGATTTGAAATCTTGGGAATTGACAAAATTATGAATTTTTTCTTCTAAAACCCCCTTCCCTCCCCCCCTTAAAGCAATTTTTAATTATATCAAAAATCTGTCATACATAAGTTTTTGGCCCTGTTCCTAGAAGTAATAATAACTGTAAACGGATTCGATACGTATCATAATTAAGAAATTATGGGGTTTTTTTCTGTTTTCACAACCCCCCCCTGGTTCGATTTTGCCCATTAACGAACTTGACCGAGATTTTATGCCCCTTGATTTTATGTATCAGTATCGAAAAGATGCGGGAGTTGGAACCACCTACTTCGAAAAATAACTTGTTTGCAGGCGGAGCCGGCAGGGATTTTTTTTGTTTTTAATTTTTTTTTGCTATAACGGTTGGTCCTATAAAAAACTTGTCAATATAAAAGTTTTAGACAATACTAAGAGGATTAATAATAAATTTACGCGGATTTGATATCTTGTGAATTGACGAAGCTACAATTTTTTTTTCTTCTAAACCCCCCCTTGGGGCCATTTTTAATTATATCAAAAGTCTGTCATACATAAATTTTCGGCCCTTTTCCTAGAAGTAATAATAACTTTAAACGGATTTGATACGTATAACAATAAAGAAATTATGAGGGTTTTTCTGTTTTCACAAAAAGTCCCCCCATGTCTCCCCCCTTGGTTCGATTTTGCCCATTAACGAACTTGACCGAGATTTTATGACCCTTGATTTTATGTATCAGTTTGGAAGAGATTTATGCAGAATTTTTCCAGTTATCGTGGTCAGAAAAAAGTGACATAGATAGATAGATATATAAAGTTTTGAACTGGGGGTGTTTTTGGGTTCTGGGAGTCATGATCGGCGTAGATCTGCAAAATTTTTTCAAAATTTCCAACTTAGGTGAGAATGTAATAAGTAGTATTTCTGACGAAATCTACCTAAAATTAAGCAAACAAATGGGGTGAGATTAGGCTCAGGTAAAACCAGCTTGCCTAACCCAATGCAGTATTCAAGGCAGAATTTTCTTGAACCTAATTAGTAATATTAAAAATTAGTTAAACTAATCAGGTTACTTCACAGTTTTGTTGTTCTAGTCTTATGTATGTTCTTTAGGATTTCATTAATTTGAAAACGACTCTTCTTGTGCAAATTGCAATATCTAAAACCTTAAATTTTAAGACAACTACACACTTCTTTAAAAAAGTATAGGAAATAGTTTTTAACTTCTAAAAATTTATAGGAAATATAGAAGCGCTACTAGGCCTCAGGCTACTTATTTTTAACTAATGGTGACTTTTCGATTTAAAAGTGGTAAACAATAAATTTTTGTTAAAATTTCTATAGTATATCTAAAATTAAATAGCCCAAATAAATATGCTAATATTAACATAGTGCAACCAACAAATGTGGAATCATCGATGGAATGCAAGAAAGTTCTCATCTCTCTCACCTTGTTGGAAAGGTGGCCACTGACAGACAATTTCTTAATTGATATTTTTTTTTCGTTTAGTGGCCCTGTGGATGGCACTAATTTTGCCCTTTAGGATTACAGCCTCCAAGTCTTCGGGTTACGCCCCAATCACGAATGTGTCAGAATGCAAGAAGTTTTATATGTTCCGATGGTAAGTGTTAAGTCTTGAACTCTGCTTTTTCTACAAAGGATTACTAATCAGTACAACTGCATTACTGCAGATAATTGACCAATTCAGTTTTAACTATGTCTTGAAAAAAAAAGACATGAAAGCATAATACATAATCTATACCAGATCAGCAACGAATTTCCCCGACATTTCCAGGTTTTCCCATACCAATAAAAAAAAAAATATTCCATGTATCGAGATTTTATGATGTTGCACACAAAAAATCTTAAAATCTGAATTTGAGAGTGGAACTTTCACAACTAATTCTGAGGCACAAATTACTGATTTGTTACATAATTTGTTGCAAAATTTACAAATTATTGAACATTTTACATGCTAAACATTTTGCAGATACACACTTTTAGCATAAGATTCTACCCATTTTGTCAAATCTGGATGAAATTCTTTATCACATCAGTCACAGATTGCTATGACATATTTTAATACAAATAATAAATATTCAATAAATTAAGCTAACAAATGTTCAGTTCCCAAACAAAGATTAGTAAGCAGAGTGAATTACCTAATTCTACAATATTGAGTAGAAAGTTTCAGTTAAGCTGAAACTGAAAATATCAGAGTTCCAAAGGACTGAAAGAGCGTAAACAAAATTATTTGAATGAGAGATTGAAATACTCTTTACAGTACTTATGACGAGCAAAGTTTTAATAGAGCTTCAATTTCAAATCCTTAATTTTATAAGAAACATTTTCCTTTTTTTTTTTTTTTTTTTCCAAGTTTCAAGGCTCAACTTTTACAAATTTCCCTGACTTTTCCAGGTCAAATGTTCAGTTACCAAACAAAGATTAGTAAGCAGAGTGAAATACCTAATTCTTCAATATTGAGTAGAAAGTTTCAGTGAAGCTGGAACTGAAAATATCAGAGTTCCAAAGGACTGAAAGAGCATAGACAAAATTATTTGAATGAGAGATTGAAATACTCTTTACAGTACTTATGACGAGAAAAGTTTTAATGGAGCTTCAATTTCAAATCCTTAATTTTATAAGAAACATTTTCCTTTTTTTTTTTTTCAAGTTTCAAGGCTCAACTTTTACAAATTTCCCTGACTTTTCCAGGTAGCTAGACATCAGGGATAAGTCTGGCAAAAAAGCAGAAAACTGCACGAACGACGTTTGAGCAATAAGTTATGAATTTCAAGTGCAACAAATATTATAATTTCTATTAAAAAATATATATTTAACATCAATTTAGCTTGAGTAAATTAAAAAGAAATTATTTACTTACTCTAATAAAAAGTCTATTTTACCAAGATACAGCACTTTAATAAAACCCTTCAATAGAATGAACATTTTTTAATTGAAATTTTGAAAAATTGTAAGACACTTTTCTTGAAAGAGCAAATCAAGTATATGCTAATAATTGCAACCACCTTAAATAAATGATAGAACAGAGTTCCCACCCTTTTTAAAAATAAAAATAAGCTTTTAAGGAATTAAAGAGATTTTTTAAGGACATTATCAGTGGCACCAACTAGTCAGTGCCATGGTTACTCCAGCTCATTTTTACCAGTCAGCTGGAATCTAGTTTTTGGATTTTATGAAGATTTTTTTTAATTTAATTTGTTTTTGCATATTCCATAGCGAATTTTCTACATTACTAAAAGAAATTTGGTGTCAATCTTTTAACCAAATGCGAGAAATTCGGACGAAATTTGCGTTTTTACAGCGATCCTTTGGCGAAATTTGTGTTTTTATGGCGATCTTTTGGCTAAATTCACATTTTTATGGCAATTTTTTGGCTAAATTTGCATTCTTACGGCATCGCACGTTTTACATCGATCTTTTGGCTAAATTCCCGTTTTTACATCGATCTTATGCCAAAATTAGTTTTTTTTCAGCGAGTTTTTGGCTAAATTCGCGTTTTTATGGTGATCTTTTGGCTAAAATTGCATTTTTACGGTGATCTTTTGGCTAAAATCGCGTTTTTACGGCGATCTGTTGACTAAAATCGCGTTTTTATGACGAGTTTTTGGCTAAATTCGCATTTTTTACGACGATCGTTTGGCTAAATTTGCATTTTCTTCCAGTGATTTTTTGGCTAAATTCGCATTTTTTCAGCGACCGTTTGGCTAAATTCACGTTTCTTTAGCAATCTTTTTGCGATTTTCACACGATCCTTTGAAGAAATTCACGTTTTTTCAGCAATCCTTTGACGAAATTCGCGATCTTTTGGAGATTTTTCACACGAATTTTTGACAGAAATCACGTTTTTCAGCAATCCATTGACGAAATTTTTGGGAGTCTTTTCGCGATCTTTAGGTAAATTTCACTTTTTTCGGAAAATCTGAAAATGACGAAGCAGGAAAACCGCCGAAGAATCTCATGCCTGCTAGACATCCTGATGCAGTGACAAATGTCAGCCCATTTAGACTTCTAACTGCCTTTTTCCTTTACATTCATTCCTTTCACAGAAAAATTTCTTTAAATAAAACAGGACACCAAATGGGTTAGCAAGTTTTATATTGTTAGATGAGGAGGGGGGGGGAAGAATTAAAAGCAGTTTTAAGCAGTAACTAATTAAAACATGCTCAACTGGACCCTTGACTTTGGGTGCTTCAAAACTTGTTCATAAAACTGATATGTTTAGTGTCTTGTACTAATTATAATCCATATTTTGTACTTTTACAGTATAATAAAACTAAAACAAAGAATATATTTATATATGTTCATATATATATTTTAAGTTAAAAAATATTGAACAGTACAGAAGGAGAAGGCAGATTTTAATAATGCAATCCAGATTTACTTTAGGGCAAGAGGAACTAAAGCTGCACGGTCTTCATAAATTTTCTCAGTTTTGACAATTTTTTTCTTTAATGTGATATGCAAAATGTGGCATATCAGAAAATTTTAGAGCTTATAATTCAACTCTTGGTGTTAAAAATTTACATACATTCTAAGTAACTTTACAGTCTACATTTAATGCCTTTTCATAAAATTTGCATCAATTCTCATTTAATACCAATAAATCAAATAGCTTTTTTTTTTTTTTTTTAATTTTTCCTGGATGTATCAAAAAATTTCATGTTGTTCAGCAAAGAAAATCAAATTTTTCAAGAAATGCTTTTAAATTTACATCCTGAATTTAGAAAAATATAAGCTCATGCCTTATTAAAATGAATAAAAACATTTTTATCCAGTTTAAATATTTTAACTCATAAAAAAGAAAATAGTTTGAAAATTCGGGGAAGATGTAAAATTTTAATTAGTTACAAGCAAAATATTCCTTAACTATACAAGACAATTATTAGTCAAACTCGATTGTAATGCACACAGTACAAAATTTGATTTCAATGATGGTGCAAGTCTAACAACTTATTCTATGTTCTATATTCATCTATAAGAGCTACATTTCTATTTCAGAAATAATAATATAAAAGGAAAAAACAACTAACACTTAATAACTTTTTTTTATTATTATGATAACAGACTAACAATACATATTTACAACAGTTCTTAATTTATATTATTTACATAAAAATATCTGTTTTGAATCCATTTACATTTTTGATAAAAGTCCCAAACAGTATAATACACCTTTCTCATAAACAGGACTTTATCGTCTAGTAGTTTTACCAATTGATCTTTTTCCAGTAAACAGATGCTTTGGCTTCATATTTAGAATCTTTCTATCAGCTTCACCTTTCTTTGCTTGTCTGTTTCCAGGACGTTGAGATATTTTTGAAAGTTTACGTGCTTTCTTTCGCGCCTGTAAAAAATAATAAATCATCCATCATCAATCTGGCCTCAATAAATGTAATCTTAGATATGAAGTCAAGCCACATTTGGAATGTGACACCAATACTCATGTTTGCAATACATTTAAGGCTGTTCTCAAATATAAACTGGCTACTTACTTTCTGACACTTATAAATTAATTTTTGTTCATAAACACAACAAATTGGCATGTTCTCTTATTCAAAAACTATGTATTAAACTTGTTTGTGTTTTAGTAAAGACAACATTTTCTGCATTATTCAGAAAATGCTGTCAAAGTGGGCATTTTTAACAGAATTTCAGTGTGGTTAAGGAAAACTGCCATCCTGAGACAATAATTGCTTATAACTCTAGATGTAATCCATGATTATCAGAAAATGAAAAACTGATTACAAATCACTTCAATAACATACTTGCAAATGATACAATGATGTCTTATTAAAATTAATAAAAACACTTTTACCTCCCCCATTAATGTTTAATTAAGTTATATAAAAAAATGAAAATTCAGATGTAGAATTTTAATTAGTTACAAGCAAAATTATTTCTTAGTTACATAGGACAATTATTAGTCTAACAATTCAGCCCACAGCTGTGTATACAAATGTCATGTTTTTATGTTTAAAACTGAGTCAGAAAGTTGTGTCATTGAGCAGGGAAATTTTTTTTTTTGAGAATTGCCTTGACCTTCTTTGCCAAAATACCATTGAAAGAATTCAATAATTCCAAATAGAAAAACTAATTGTTTAATTTTATTTATAAGATTAAGATAAATACAGTCAAAGCACCTTATAACGAAATCGAAAGTGCTCCGACGATTTGCTCGTTATAACGTGCTTTCGTTAAAACGTTATAACGAATTATTTCGTTATATAGTAAGAACGCCAATTACCCCCAACGATTATGGTCTGAACGTAATATGAGTATGCAGAATTCCATATAATGGAGACAATCATAAAAAAGGACGTTTTATTACATAAAGATATGTCTTAAAATTACGTTTGTTTAATAAAAAAAAAGCTAGGCCTTATGTATTCATATTATATTAAGCATCCATAGTAAGGAACATTTTTACTACAAACAGAAAAGAGAAGAAAGGCGTTGATTTAAAAAGGAATTTCAAGAAAATCATATTTTTACGAATAAATACGTACAATTCATAACACAGAATTTTTATTTTGAGATGATAGATCTGGATGACTTAATTTCAGATATTATATATATATATATCTTATATATATCAGATATTATATATCTTACTATGCTACACATAAAAAAACCGGGCAAATTTAAATGTAAAAAAATATTATTGATTTAATTCTCTTAAAGGGCCGTTTTATATACCTATATACGTTTGAAGAATGAAGTTAATAAGCTCTGCTTTCTTTTCTTAATAGCATTGACTAATATTGTACACCCTATTTTGACAACATACATGTTAATTTCATTCTTTAACAAGTTTCCATTGTGCACGTAACGCACAATTATATGTAAATACTCAAGTGCAGATGGTAAAATCTTCTCACCAGCTTCTAGAAGGATTTTTTTTTTCAGGAAGAGTAATTCATTCCTCTTCCTCACAACGCACGCCTCATCTTCTCTACTTTTTTTATGATTTTCTCTTCATTGAATTCTTCATTTGACATTGTATTTGAATTGACATTAACATATTGATCAAATTTAAACTCGGAAATCAGATTTAAAAGGATGAAATCCGTTAATCTGTATTTTCCAATTTAGGTAAAGAAACAGTTTCATTATTATCTGAAGGTGATGGGGAAAATATCGAAACTGAAAAAGCGTTAACAACAGAACATCGCACCAAGCTTTATCAGATAAATTGCTTTCAGTTCGTCTATTTTTGTTTATTTCGTGTCATCTGAATTCACGATTATTTTTTCACAAGCACCTTCCAGTATTTAGCTTTAAACGAATGAATAATTCCTTGGTCTCATGGTTGGACTTTGGATGTAGTGTTAGGTGGCAGAAACAGTAATTTAATAAATTAAAATACGAAAAGAACTCGCATGTGAAGAAACGTTGAAACGGTATCTAAAATAAGCAGAACTTTTGGCTTTTTGCACCTATTCGTCAAAATCTAAAATCTATTCTTTAAAAAGGCATTTCATCATTCAAGCTTTTCAATTAAGCATGTACATTAATGTACATGTATCGCTTATTTTAACATTATTTTCGACACATTGTATAATTTCAACTTTCTTTTCTAAACATTTTTTTTTTTTTTTTGACAGACATAGCTAGCTTACAAAAAGTTTTAAAAATTAACACGCGATAAATTTACAGGAAAAGAAAATGTTAATGAAATAAGTCATCAAATTAAAAATAACATAATTCCAGTTCAGCTAAGCTGTCGCCCCTCTGTCTGTCGTAAAATACCCCTCCCCCAAATCTCTCTTGGAAGTATTGAAAATATGTGATTGGTCGTAGAGAAAAAGATTGAAATTTATCTCATGAAAAAAATATCTGGTATTTAAGAAATAAAATTATATTTCCCGGCCATTTTTTAAGTAAAAAAAAAATTAAAAATTCGCTATATCATTTTTTTCTCACTTTTCATGCTTGAATTATTTTCGTTATATCGTGCTTTTCGTTATAAATATTTCGTTATATCGTTTCGAATTCAGTATTCTTTAACATACAGACCAACTAAACGGTTATCAGCATTTCGTTATATCGTGCTTTTCGTTATATCGTAGTTCGTTATAAAGTGCTTCAACTGTAATAACTTTTTTTAAGCATGTACATCATAATTGGAATGCAATATTCACAAGAATAATGCATTCAGTTTATGATAGTTTCTATAGCACAGTTGTACAAACTGTCAGCTATATACCAAAACATAACAGCTGTCAAACAGTGCAGAGATACATACATACATACATAAGAGAGGCGGCACTTTAATATTTTTTAAGAAGACTGTCTTATTAATATACAACTATT
The DNA here is from genome assembly GCA_963931845.1 of Maratus michaelseni. NCBI lineage: Eukaryota > Metazoa > Arthropoda > Arachnida > Araneae > Salticidae > Maratus > Maratus michaelseni. Next base: position 318,101,855 of record OZ007589.1, read on the forward strand.
TGGTATAGAGAGAAATATATTTAAACCCTCTTTTTTTTTTTAAACATGTTACTTATATGAACCATAAGTATCACATGATAAAATACCAGTGAAAGAATTTAAGTCAATAATGCTGAATAGCAAAACTAATTGTTTAATTTTATATATAACCAGGTATAAGATTATGGCAGATACATATAACTCTTTTTAAGCATGTACAACATAATTAGAGTACAATATTCACAAGAATAATGCATTAAATTTATGATAATTTGTTTAGCACTATTGTACAAACTGTCAGTTATACAGCAAAACATAACAGCTGTCAAACAGTGCAGCATACAGCAAGGTAAAAAATATCAACTACATATTCAGAATAAAAGATGAGATATATGCAAAAATTTCTTCATGCCATTCTCAAGCATGTATGTCATATTTGGACTGCATTTTTCACAAGAATAACACATTCAGTTTATGATAGTTTCTATAGCACAGTTGTACAAACTGTCAGTTATATAATAAAACAAACAGCTGTCAAACAGTGCAGCATAAAAAGCTAACTGGATTTTAAAGCAATCCAGAAATTAGAAATGAAAGACAGACACATCCACATAATATTTTTTCATTTTTTTTTTCAATCATGCCCATCAAATCAAAATTTGACTGCAATATTCAAATGAATAATGCATTCAGTTTATAATTTCTGTAGCACTATTGTACTACAAATTGCCAGTTATGCAGAAAATATAACAGCTGTCAAACAGTGCAGCATAAATACATAAAAAGATTATAGAATAATAATGTATTAACTAGATATTTAGAATAAAAAATAGACACAGTTGCAAAATAACAAGATTTCTCATAAGTGACAGAAAAGCAATTATACATACCACTTCATCCTTAATGCCAGATACATCTCTTGGAGTTCTGGAACTACTGCGCACACGGCCTGTACTGTCTTCCCTCTTTCGTTTGACAGGTCTAACTTTTCCATCCACAACAGCATCATCAAAATGACTCTGATAAGCAAAGAGGAAATAAAATAGTGTATTTAAAATACCATTACCATATATTCAACCATTTCATTATTTTCACAATTAGATTTTGCTTTATAAAATACAGAAATAAACAAAAAATACTTCTATTAGGAAATATTTTATAATAATAAAAGATAAAATTTTGAACTTTTATAAATTCATTTTAAAATTTTAAGATTTAAATTCTAATTTAAAAGAATTTTTTTCATAAGCCAAATGAAGTTTTTTTTTTTATATAAAGGTTCCTTAAAAAAACCTTCAATAAGTAATATTGAAAAACAAACATGAAAAAGGCAAATTGAAATGATAAATCTTCCAGAGAAAAATGTATTGTATGTGCAAAAGCATAGAATAAAGAAAAAAAAATCATCTCAATAATTGACATAAAAAAAAAAAGTGTGCACGAATGTGAGAAAAAAAGACCGGCAACAGCTGGTAAAATTGACATCCGATTTCATTCGGAAACAGCTGTTTCTGTGTTAGAAAAAACCCAAAATGACTGATTTTGAATTTAACAACCGCACTCTATTTTAAAAACAAACACAGGAAGCAAAATTTATGACCATAAACCAGAAAGGAAGAAAACTTACCTTTTTATTTCCTAATTCAACTCCTAGTTGTCTCATTTCACCTCTTAACCTGCTAACACTTCGAGTTCTCTGTAAGAAAACGTTAAATATTTTCATACAAATTCATGACTGTAAAAATAATTATAAGATAATTCAAGAACCTATATTCAGTATTTTTACACATCCAAAAATTAAAAATAAAAGTGTTACTTAACACAAAAAGTTTAGTTTTAAGTACTATGAGAAAAAAATATGAAAACAGATATAGATTTCTAGAAGCATCAAATATGTGAATCTATAATCAAAGCTCATTCCAACAAGTAGTTTGAGCTATAGTTATACTTAGTATTTTGTTTTAAATCATTTGTAGGAGTTCAATTTTATGCATGGATAAAATGTTAATTCAAAAGGGGGAGAACAACAAAAGAGATGTCACAGACTAGTGCATTAAAAAGTGCATAGAAAGAGAAAACTAAACTCTCTTAAAAAACACAAAATATTACTTAATTGTTTATCCAGAAAAGATTTTTTTTTTAAACTAGAATAATTACATGCTAAAATTTTTAGTTAACATAAGCTAGGGGGGCACAACCTTTTTAAGAGGAGGGCCACTCACCAAAATGACTGGTTTGTCGAGGGCCACCATTCAACCCAATCGGCGAAATTTACCACTTTTACATGCCTAATCGGCGAAATTCACAATTTATGCACCCCTGATCGGAGAAATTCACTATTTTTACATGCCTGATCAGTTAAATTCATGATTTTTACATGCCCGATCGGCTAAATTCACGATTTTTACGTGCCCGAATGGCTTAATTCATGTTTTTCTGCAACATATGGACAAAATTTGCAATTTTTTTTTTGCAACTAATTGTCGAAATTTGCAATTTCTTGAGATGCTGGCATTTAGGGTCTCCATGGCCCACAGGTTGTATATCAATAACATAAGCTATAGTTTCAACTTGAAATAAGAGCCAATTGCTTAAGGATAACCATTACATGATTTTAAACTAATTAACAGCAAGATTACAACAAACATTTATAAAAGTATTACCTTTTTAGCTGTCCTTGGCATCTTTGGTTTTGTAATATTCTTTTTCATAATTGATTCTAACTTCATTAATCCTTTCTTTTCACGAATTCTAAAAAACACATTGGAATTTTCAATATTATATGTTTGACATAATTAGTAGAAATAAAGTACTTAAAAAAATTTCTGGTAAAAACAAGATTGAGGGCACACATTTTTTTACAGACCTGTCTTAACAATAATAAACTACTACTGTTATTAATCTCAACCAGTGTCGACAATTTAATATTAATGGGTGGTTGAAACAAAGTTTTGCCTTGGCTTAAAAAAGGGCAGGCTTTGATTCTTAAGGCAATTTTTCTTTCAATGAACTAATTTCTATTATGCAATTGTTAAAATGCAATCAGCAATATAATCTTTTTATTTTATTATTATTTTTTTATTATTATTATTGGGTGGGATGGGGGAATTTATTGATTGATTGCAGGGTTCCCAGCAAAACATGTCTGGCAATTTCCCTGACCCAATCCAAAAACATTCCATGACCAAACGGGCATACACACAATCTGCTTTAAATAACACAAAATAACAAGCAGCCTAAAAAACAGGGTTCATACTCTCTTCCCAGGAGAAAATTCAAGCCCCTTTCAAATTCTATAAAATACTATAATGCAAAAGACATCTTTGCCAGTTTTCAAATGAATGCCATACAACAAAGCCTAGAATGTGAAATGTCATGAAAAAGTCTAAAAAATGTAGAAAACTTTTGTCCATATTATGGTTTTTTAACAGACTTAAAAAAAAAGGAGGTTATCAATTTGACCCGTATGTATGTATGTTTTGGTGTTGTTCACACATAACTCTCGTAAATGTGCATAGATTTTGATAATTTTTCTTTTGTTTAAAAGAGTAAGATTAACCAGGTGGCCCCATTTCAATTTCGTCAAAATCTGATCATTAGAGCAAATTTTTATTCAAATTTCTATTACAATTATCTGCATTGCATTTGAAGGAATTTCTCGATCTTGAAATCGACAAGAGCCTAGAGATTTTTCACAGGTGCCATGTAGCGAGAAATATAGTAACACTTTTCTGAAAGAAAAAGGTTTTCAAATTCAAATTTTTTTTCCCCCAGACCTTTCCATGACTGTTTAGGAAATATTTGTAAATCCCCTGACTTTTCCTATATATTTTTTAATTTCCATGACTTTCCCTGACTTTGAAATTACCTGACTTTCCAAATTTTCAATGACTTTCCATGTCGCTGGGAACCCTGGATTGATTTTATGACTGTCGATTATCTACACAAGCAATATAGGCCCTAGGAGTGCCTTCTGTGGGGGTCTTTCTAAAGGATCCTAACCCGTATTTACGGCAAGGTTCGAAGAAAACCACAGAAAACTCTGAATAGTTAGTTTGGCGAGCACAACAAGGGTTTGAACCCAGCACCTCCTCAGCTTTGAGAGCAGGGGTGGAAGGGGAAGAAGGGTGTTATTTTTCAAACCAAGGACAGGCAGAGGACAGACAGCATCATTATGAAACTCTCTGGGAGGGTAACTCTGGTTGATATGGCTAATAGGGGAGGTTTCTTAAGATGAGATGAAACACTATAGGCCAGTGGTTCCCAACCTTTTTATGACCATGCCAGACCTAAGCATTTCTAAAAGCCTGATGTCCCCTCTAACAGTAACGTGTAATTCTTATTATTTATAAAAGTAAATTCTTATTCACAACGAAGAAACTAAAGAGCATTGACAATGAAAACTCATTTCACAATTTGTTAGCTTACCAAACAGGTAAAAATTTATTAAATATATTTTTAATGAAACTATAAATGCAATAAAGTCTTACATCTTTATCTCAAGGAAAATTTTTGTTGTACTTTCCCACTTACCTCAATTTGAAATGTGTTATATGCTTTCCATTTCTATCCTCCCAGGGATTGTTGCAGGGTATTTTTCTTGGAAGGGTAAAAAGTGCTTTCTTCTCACCTACCCCACCTCCCACATTGTATCATTTAATATTAAACACATCACATACAATATTAAACACACCCGAAAACACTGCTTAACAAACTTGAACAGCATTCTATTCAAGTAGGGTTATTACTTTTTTTTAAGTTTATTTTTATTGTATAATTTTAATAATAATGAGATCTTTAAAATTTATATTTTACAGAATAAAAAATATATTTTTAATTATGAGTCAACTCAGAGGGCCGCATGCAGTCAGCATAGCGATAACCCCTGACTGCTTTATAAATTAATTCGCTCAAGGAAAAATATATGAAAAGAGGCTAAATAATAAAATGCACAAACTTTTACTTTTGAATTAATCAAGTTTTTAAACATTTTCTACATAATCACATGAGCTTACTTTTTAGCTAGTTCTCTGATATTTTTCATTTCTTCATCATCTTCACTTTCTGAATCAGCATAAAATCCAGCCTTTTCTTTAATTTCTTCTTCTTTTTCTAAATTATCCAATTTCTGAAAACAAAATAAAAAAATAAATAAAATACATTTAATACAATCAAAAAGAAAAACAAAACAAAAAATAATTACAATAGCTGATATTGAAGTATACTTATTTCTCGGCAATTACTGAAGTGATTTGGCAGTTTTGGCAGTAACTAAATTATAAACTGATTGTTTGGCAAGAAATGTAGAAATTTAAATAATTATATTGCTCTTGGGGGTCTCCTCCAAACTCCCACAACTACGACTGTATGATGGAACTACTAAATAAAATAGTTCAGTCTGCAGAGAGGTACTGAGTCACTTATTCCAACCCAAATTACTACATTATTTCCACTTGACTGACTGACACACACATGGAAGGATAATAAAACCTTTAAGATAAAAATTGCTGAGGTTAACAAATTTATTTTGGTCAGTTCTGCTGTAATCTACACCCAGGATCTTCTGCTGGGACTGGCTTAGATATCAATCAAACACTTCTAAGGCTGTTCTCCATTTTCCAATTTTATTTTTTGGTAAAGGCAGATCTTTCAGAAAATAATGTCAAAGTGTGTTTTGAACCGAATTTCTAATGCTGTATTGCCAGAAAGAAGAAAAATGTGTTGTCACATGACATGAATCGCTTATAACTCTATAAGAAATTTATCAAAAAAGGGAACACTCATTTCGATTACAAATCACTTCCAGTAAGGCCTGCCAATTTTATGCCTTTCCAATTAAAAATGAGTCAAATTTTCACATTGTTGAGCAGGTAAATTCAGAAACACCTTACTCCAATCAGTAGTATAACAAACTGTCTCCACCCTAGCCAAATAGTGAGAATTAGAAGTACAATGCAAAAACTGCCTGCTCTCCTTAGGGTGCAAGAAGTTCATCCAAGTCAAGACTAAAAACTTTTCCAAGTATTGGTATAAGATGGGCTAGAATATTTCTATTGTCTTGCACTATGGCTAAAAATGAATCTTTTACAATTGAAGAGAATAAAAGTTTTTGCTAGTAAAATTGCAATTTTAAATAGGGTAGATGTGCCAGTAATGGACACCCTTAAGGAATTTCTTTAAAAATTATTTTTTAATTAATAGTTATAATTGTTATATTCCACATTTTTTAATATTATATTAATCTACCAACAATATTTAACCATGCTCATAGTCACATTTCCCAATGTGAATTGAAATTTAATTGTAAATCTAAAAGGTGGATTAAAACTTTGTGCCGTTATATTAAAAATAAATGTGCAACGTTAAATAAGCACAAATTAAAATCATTTCTAATGGCAAACAGCTGTTTCAGAGCCCTTAAGCTCCTGTTGGCACTGAAGATGGAGCTTAAGGGCTCTGAAACAGCTGTTTGCCATTAGAAATGATTTTAATTTGTGCTAATTTAACGTTGCACATTTATTTTTAATTAATTGTAAATAACAGAAATAAATCAAAACGACCTAAATTCCAGTAATGGACACCCCACAAAAAGTAATAGATAATTGATATTATGATTGTATTTAAAACTAAATGAAATAAAAAAAAAAGCTGGATTTTTATTGGTTATTTTTTTATAAACCAAAAATGTTGAAGAAGGCCCATTACTGGCACATCTACTCTATATCATATATTCTAATACGAGCAAATCTTGTGGGTGGTTATATATATATATATGCAAAAACTATCTTAAAAACGGCTCTAACGATTTTGACGAAATTTCGTATCCTACCGTTTTGGGACACCAGAAAACCATTGCGCTAGGTCACATGCTCGAGAAAATTCGATTAGTGGGTCATTTTGGCTCATGGTCTAGCTAATTGTGTCTAAAAAACGGTTCAAACGATTTTGACGAAATTTTGTATCCGACCATTTTCGGGCATGAGAAGTCAATTGGGCTGTGTCACATGTTCGAGAACTTTCGATTAGTGGGTCATTTTTGGGTCAACGCGGGTCAAATTAATTTTATCTAAAAAACGGCTCAACGATTTTGATTACATTTTGTGTCCTACGAGTTTTGAGCACGATAAAAGCATTGGGCTAGGTCGCATGTCGGAGAAAATTCGATTAGTGGGTCATTTCTGGGTCATTGTGGGTCAAGATCTAAAAAGCGGCTCAATTTACACTAAATTTTGCATCCAATGGTTTTCGGGCACGAGAAGACTGTTGGGCTAGGTCACATGTTCGAGAAAATTCAATTAGTGGGTCATTGTCAAGCTAATTGTATCTAAAAACGGTTCAAACGATTTTGACGAAATTTTGTATCCGACCATTTTCGGCATGAGAAGTCAATTGGGCTGGGTCACATGTTCGAGAACTTTCGATTAGTGGGTCATTTTTGGATCAACGCGGGTCAAATTAATTTTATCTAAAAAACGGCTCTAACGATTTTGATTAAATTTTGTGTCCTACGAGTTTCGAGCACGATAAAAGCATTGGGCTAGGTCGCATGTCCGAGAAAATTCGATTAGTGGATCATTTATGGGTCATTGAGGGTCAAGATCTAAAAAGCGGCTCAATTTACACTAAATTGTGCATCCAATGGTTTCCGGGCACGAGAAGACTGTTGGGCTAGGTCACATGTTCGAGAAAATTCCATTAGTGGGTCATTTTTGGTCATGGTCAAGCTAATTGTATCTAAAATACGGTCCAAACGATTTCGACGAAATTTTGTATCCGACTATTTTCGGGCACGAGAAGACTATTGGGCTGGGTCACATGTTCGAGAACTTTCGATTAGGGGGTCATTTTTGGGTCAAAGCGGGTCAAATTAATTTTATCTAAAAAACAGCTCTAACGATTTTGATTAAATTTTGTATTTTACGAGTTTCGGGCACGCGAAAATCATTAGACTAGGTCACATGTTCGAGAAAATTCGATTAGTGGGTCATTTCTGGGTCATTGTGGGTCAATATCTAAAAAGCGGCTCAATTTACAATAAATTTTGCATCCTATGGTTTTCCGGCATGAGAAGACTGTTGGGCTAAGTCACATGTTCGAGAAAATTCAATTAGTGGGTCATTTTGGTTGTGGGTCATGATATTTGAACTCAAATTTAATTTTGACCGAGCATAGCTCGGTCTTCCCTGCTCGTAAAGAGTAATTTATTATCAGTCAACAATTTCTCTAAGACTGGAGGTCTTGCACCCATGCTGCTCTCTGCAACAAGGCTTACTGAAAAGGAATAACATTAGGACCCAAAACGAACTTGTCTGCGTAAAAATATATACAAATATGTATGAGTTGAATATTAAAAAAGGTGTCAGCTATATAGGAGCATCCGTTATGAAAATTTTACTGTGCATATAAAAATATCTTGATTAAATGTGAAATCATTTGATTATAATTCTAAGTGCTTTCACATATGGTGGAAACAAAAAATTATAAGATAAAAAATGTATGCAAACTAAGAACATAAAGGGAACAAAAAGTCTCGAAAGGAACAAAACAATATTCAGATATTAAAAAAAAAATCTTTTGAAGTTTTAAAAGTGCAGTTAAACATATTTCAAAAATACTAATAAGCACAGTTGCCAAGTTCTAGAGAGAAAAAAAATTAGGAGATTTTTATACGGAAATCAGGAGACTTTTTTTCAGTTTTGTTTTTAAATGAAAACATAAAATAATAATTTGATTCTTTTTAAATAAAGTTATATCCATATGTACTTAATAAATTAAAAAACACTTTTAATTAAGGGCTTCAAAATGCTTTTAATTAAGTAAATTACATAAAATGTTTTATAAATACCATGAATGGATTTTGCCTTCTAACAAAAATGTACAATTATGAAAGTTATGAGTGACAATTCTTTATTAATAAAGCAATTATTACTAACAAAAATAAAATGTTACATGATGATTACATTTGAAAAGTGAATTTACAGTTTCCAACAAAGTTACAATTTATCCATTATAGAAAGTAAAAATAATGGTAACAAATTTTGCATATTTAAGATTAGAAATTTGCTCATAGCAAGAGTCACACAGTTTTTAAGAACCATCATATATAATTTATATGAACTTATATCAATTAGCATTAATAAAACACAGAAGAAATAAACATTGTAATTTTTCGAGAATATTTAAATGTAAAATAAGAATGAAAATAAAAAGCGTTAGAAAATCAAGCAAAAAAACAGGAAACTTGGCAAGTCTGAATAAGATAAACATTACCGCTTTTATTTCCGGATCTATGAAATCAGCAATGTTGTGTCCTTCCCATAATTCCGGTATTATATCATACTTTTGGTCATCAGGGATCACATAATTTTCTATAAGAAAACAAAAAATATAAGCAAATGGAAATATTTGATAACAATTAAATATAATAAAAACATCTACCAGGGATTAATGACCTTTATTTTATTTGAAACTTACTCCATGAAAAAATAGGAGTTCTTTTTCTGTGATTTTATTATATTTCTTTGAAAATTTTTTGTCGTGCATTTCCAAATCCAAACTAAGCATTTATTCACACAAACAAATGCCATTCTTGCCAAAAAATGTTTGGTGAACTCATTTTGTTTGAAAGAATTACACATTCTTAAGAGATTTTTTATAAAAAATTGAGTTTTCTCTAATGGACTGGAATTTTGTGAGCGGAACCCCTAAAAAGGCCCCCTTTTTATGTGTGAATAAATCTTTGTCTACACTGGTTAGAACAATATTTTAAGATATACACGTTTCGTATGACTTGTTTCAAGAAAAAAAAATGTATCAGGTCTATTAGCATGAAAAATATAACAGAGATGCAGTAAATTGCATATTTGCAAATAACCATTGAGGAACAGAGACTTAGTCTTTTTACATGAACAAGGAATAGATTGAATTATATATTTTATAATTAATATGAACAAAACATTAATCCAAAGCTACTAAACTACACAAGAGGAAGGAGGGGACAAAATTTCTAAAAGATGATTCAGTAGATTTTACTTTGCCTAAAAAGAACAAAAATCATTAATTCTTGATTTCATTCAGCTGTCATAAAAAATAAGGAATAATCAATATTCATTCCAAAAATTTTATTTTTATTTAGGATTATCTTACCACATACAAATTTCTAAATTTCTCTTATCCCTGTAGATACTTCAACAATCCAATGTAATTTTTCTTCAGATTGAAAAACTAATTTATTGATAAAATTGAATGTATTAATAAAAAAGAAGAGATCTGCAGAAAAGTCCAGGGGTCTGTCCAGACTTTTTTCACAGGGTCCTGTTTTTGTGAAAAGCTTTTTATATTTGTAAAAAATCTAATCATAATTTTGGGAATTTGAAATGGTCGTTATATTCAGGTTCTTGTTTATGCATTTTTAAGAAGATATATAGATATAAAATACATATATTTTCTTTATATATGTAAAAGTGACAGGTCAGATTTTACTTTTAAATGATTAATTTGTGAAATGTTTGGTTTAAAGATGGAAAAATTTTGGGAAAAACCTATTTTTAAGACAAATAATTTTGTGAAGGGCCCTGTTTTAGGGAAAATAATTTTGTGAAGAGTCCTTTTTTTTAAATGAAGAATTTTGTGAAGAGTACCTTTCTTAAATGAAAAATTTTGTGAAGAGTACCTTTCTTAAATGAAAAATTTTGTGAAGAGTCTTTTAAAGGACCCATCTTTTTTTCCTAAACAGATCCCTGAAGTCTCGTACCTGTTTCTTTACTGTGTAAATATAAACTACAGCTTAAATTAATGGGTTTATAACAGTGAACACTGCTGGTACAAAAGTTATTCAGATACTTTTCCAACAGTAGATGGTAATTGCTAAAATTGGGTTTTCAAATATATCACGCATTATCTGAATTAGTTACTTGGATACCTTTCACCTTATTAAATGGTGGAAGTTTTATTACAATATTCAAAATGTGTTGGAAAGTGTTTCCTAAAGCTTAACACGATTTTTCTTTCTTGTTAATATATATTGCACACATTTCAATAAATCTTTCAAACTATGTTTAAGCATATATGACTTTGTACAGGTTTGATAATAAAAATACCAAAGCCTTCCCCCTCCCAAATAAATTCTATATTAATTTTTTTCATTTCTACTTTACATTTTCCCCTCCTAAATTATATATATCTCCAGAGGTGCCAACTTTCAACCAAAGTCATCAGTAATCAGCCTACTTGCCCATGACCCGTCCCACTCCCTTACCACGATGTTAACATACAAAGTAACATAATCAAAATTGAAACAATGCAATAAGAGATAATTATTAGTCCAATAATTAACAATAATAATTTGAAATCATAATATAAGCAATTAATAATTTAAGTATATTTGAAATTTAAGAAACAATAATTGAGACTGAGAAAAACTCTTGCCATTTACCTTTAATCAATATTCTTTAACATATACAAATTTCTTAACTTTTTGAACATCATGTATTTTGCACGGTTTGTTCTAACGATTTTCTGGTACAACATGGTGGTCGAGATGATGTTTGTCACCATGTGATATCGAAGAAGCATGAGGAAAATGGAAAAAGAAAAAAGTATAAACCTCTTACAAATTTTTTTCCTGAAAATAACGACGAAAACGCTGTTATCAAAGCAGAAATGCTGTTCACACATTTTTTGATCGAACATAATGTACAGATTGCCAGTACTGACCATGCTGGTGGTTTATTTCGGGCTATGTTTCCTGATTCTAAAATCGCTAAAAAGTACGGCTGCACACGGACTAAAACATCTGCTATCATTCAGGATATGGCGAAATCGACGCAGTCTGAAATTGTGAACGATTTAAAAAATCAACCCTTTTCCATAGCTACCGATGGTAGTAATGACAATGATGACAAACTATATCCTATCATAGTAACATATTTTAACGAATCGGCTGGTAAAATCGATACTGTATTATTGTCTTTGTGCCATACAAGTAATAACACAGGAGAAGACATTTTTGATATTTTAAATGAGGAATTAACTAAAAAAGAAATTCCATGGACTAATTGCGTATCGTTTTCATCAGATAATGCAAATGTGATGACAGGCCAGTTCAAAGGTGTTGTTGCCTTCCTTCTGAAAGTGCAGCCTTCTATTATCAGTATTGGCTGCCCTTGTCATCTTCTGCACCTAGCTGCAAAAAAAGCCTCTGTTGAACTAAAATCAGTGAATGTTGAAGATTTCTTGATACACCTGTATTATTTGGATAAAAGTTCCAAACAAAAAAGTAATTTTAAATTGTGTCAAGAAGTATGTGGTTTGAAGCCACACAAGATACTGAAATATGTTAGCACAAGATGGCTTTCATTGTTAGATTCCATCAACCGTGTGCTTGAACAAATGGATGCCATTTACCATTTTTTTTGTGAGGAAAATAATGATAATAACAGTATAAAATCCCAATCTTCAAAATCCAATGTTCAAACTCTATTGCTTTTTCTTAAGCAGCACTTTACCGATTTTTAACTCGTAAATGTATCGTATCGTTACAAGAAGCACCTTTGATACACCTTTTACAGAGAAAATTGGTGAATTTTTTTACAGATCTGGTGGTTAGGTTTGTGAAACCTACTGCTTTGGCAGCGGATTCAGGTTCTATTTTGGATATTAATTATCGAAAGAGAAAATATCAAAAAAATGATGAACTAGTTATTGGGGTAAATGCCCGAGCATATATTGTGAAGGAAACACTGTCTGAAGGACAGTTAGCAGAATTTTATACCGATGTCAGAAACTTTTTCTGCAGTGCATGCGATTATGTTCTCAAAAAGTTTCCTCTGAAGAAAGATGTTTTAAAACATGCAGAAGTGGCTGACATTTCACTAAGAAGAACAGTTCCTTATGAGTCCGTTGATTTTTGTTAAAAAATATCCTCTTTTGTTAAACAATGACGAATTAGACCGATGTCAGTCAGAATTTGCATCATATCAGTTTGAAAATTTTGATGAAATCTCTTATGACAGGATGGATTCTGGCTGGCATCAAATTTCTCAGATAAAGAACATATCTGGGCAACAAAAGTATGTTGCATTGCCAAAATTAATGTTGGCTATATTAATCATACCACATAGCAACGCTGTTACCGAAACAGTATTTAGCATTGTCCGAAAAAGTCAAACTGTTTCGGCCAGTCTGGGTATTAGCACCCTAAATGCTTTGTTAATTTAGAAAATAAAATCGTCGTCTTGCAAGGAAATATGTTATAAAAAAGACTTTCACAGACAAACACTAGTATCTGCTAAAAAAGCTACTAAGTTAGCCCTTATATAGGAGCCTTACGTCACACAGCTATCAAAATAAGCGATGCGCACACATAATATGAAGCTATTGCCAATTTAGAAAAGCAAAATTCTGATACTATACGTTTGATCAGCATTGTCCTTGTTTTTTTTTTAACCTACGGTTTCGTTTGTCCTTCATCTAAGCAATCGCCATAGCCACGCCTTCTGCTGCTTAATCTTAATGGGCCCAATAAGCTGTTAGTTCAGTGTCTGTGCGGATACGGAAAGAAAACAAGGCGTTTTCTCCTATGCAGTGAATTCAGCTTGAATACTCTATTGGAATACGCAGCTGTTTTAATTAAAATTATTGCATAATCTCAAATAATCAGTTAGAGTGTAGTAGATCATGAGAATGATGTAACGAGAATGTCGGGGATGACGCCATCAAAAAGTTTTTTAAAAAAAATTATTTCAACAATATGGCGAAAGGGAAACCACTGGTGGATGTCTCTGGGAGAAAGATATCGCCGCACGCATAGCAAAGCGTTCTCAGTTCAACTGCTATTGTACCACGTGACCTGATGCTCTCTGCAGGGGTCACATTCACTCAGGAAGAATTGGAGCAGGTTTTGGAGCAGTCAAAAACAGCTTTTGGAGCAGGAAAGTGAGTTTTTGGAGCAACAAAAAATGACTTGTGGAGCAGGAAATCGAGTTTTTGGAGCAGTATAAGCTCTACTTTTGAAAATAAATTCAGTATCACCATTGTACCCAACACATATGTTGAAATCTCATACAGTACAAAATCTATACTCCGGACCTCAGCGATTACAAATTTCGGATCATTTGCCATAAAAAACAAAGAAATGAAAACTAATTTAACCCCTCCCTTACTTCATGAAATATTTATATCAGGGTGCATTAGCAATACTAACTAGTATGGTGTGGTCATCACAAAATATTCTTCTATATAAATCAAATTGTCTGCAACAAAAATTAAATCCCAATGTATTCGAGCTTGAGATATAGCTATCGCAGAAATCATGAAAACAAAACATAGCAGCGACACTAGTCGGTCAGTATGCACCCAAAATTAATAAGGATCTATTTAGGTCAAGGTCTAACAGTCTGAAATTTCATGAAATTCTGTGCATTAGTTCTTGAGGTATAGTTATTGCACAAATCGTGAAAAATGCAGCATAGCAATGCCTCTCTTATTTCGCGGTCAATCGCTGAAAATATCAGTCATATTTCGCAGTTACCTGCCGAAAATCGAGGTTTTATTTCGTGATCGTCTGACGAAAATTGCAGTTTCAATTTGCGATTGTTTGATGAAAATCGCAATATTATTTCTCTATCATGTGCCAAAAATCATGATTTTACGTGAAGTTCACTTGCCGAAAATCAAGGTTTTATTTTGTGAGAGTCCAATGAAAATTGCCGTTTTTTTCTGTGATCACTTGACGAAAATCTTGATTTCAAATCGTGGATTTGATTTTTAAAAATAAAAAAAGGGGAAATCTGCCTTTTGGCAAAAAAATAGCATTTCTTGGAAGAAAATGGCACAAAGAAATCAGATTTCACCATAGAAAAGAAAAAACAAAATGCTTGTTTTGGAGCAAAAATAGTAAAAAAAAAATTAATTTGTAGCAGATATTTTCATTTGGAGCAGTTTGGCGCAATTGGAGCAGGTCTGTGACCCCTGTCTCTGGAAGTGAGTGTGGGAGGGGAGGGGAGTGGGGGAGGCACACACGTCATTCGCCGGCTGTGAGCTGCTCGTCCGATGAAAGCAGATCGGATTGCTACAAACAGATAGCTAACCGTATGCGCTTCCGACACGGGGGAAAGAATGCCGTTGGCCGAAAAAGGCTCTCCTCTTGCCGGCTGCTCGTCCTATGAAGGCAAATTGCTACAATCAATTTTTTTTTCCCGAATTTTTTATTTCCGTAATTTTTGTAGTGACGTCCGTAATCCCATAATCTACAACTAAAATGCGGAGTAATTCCACATAATCCGTAATGGTTGGCAGCTCTGTATCTCTCCTCCACACTCTAAAAAAAAATTCATTTATTGTATATACATTTTTTTCATGAGTACAACTCTATTTTTAAATAAAAATTTTAAATGGAAAATCTTAGACATTTTTAATGTATGGCAATCATCTTAAACAATTCTGTTTACACATATTATAAAATAAATGAGACTAAGGGGTGGCACATTAAAGAACTTACTTTTTAAATCAAGTATATAGTCATCACCCATTTCCATTTCAATATCTTTTTCCTAAAAAATAAATTGAATAAATAATTTACAATTACAATTAGAAGTATGAAATTTTTTATCAGAAAATAACACTACATATGATATAGAAGCTAAAAAGCAGTTTTTTAATAATTATCTAATTAACTGCAAGAAGCAGTACCGAGTATTTAAGAATGTGAAGTATTTTTAATGTGGTTTACAAATAACAGCATATATTTTTTCTTTTTAAAATTAAGTTTGAAAATTTCTGTTTCTAAAGCATTTTATTTCCATTTACTTAGAACTGGTTAAAACTTGCCTCAATTAAAGTTCCGATTTTAAAATAAATAGAAAACCTTTCAAATTTTTAACTATATGTGAATGGACTGCATTTACTATTGTAAACAATTTTTCTTCTAAATTATCTTTAATTCAGAAATTAAAAATACTTTTAAGCTATAAAATAATTAAAATAGCTAGAATTGAATTTTTTAAAAACAGTTTACTTTTGTGCAAAAATGAGAAGAAAAAAAAGAATGTAGCTTTTAATAAAGAGACAATTTGGAATTTACTTATGTTTCGTTTATTAAAATAAAGAAAAGAGAAATTGAAAAGTCATAACATCCATTAAATTTTATATTCAAACACATGAAAACAGCTAATCTAGCTTTTAGAATAAACTACCTAAAGATTTTTATTTTCAATCTTATGTCAATTTCTGATTAATATACTTTAAAAAAAAAAAAATCCATCTTTAAAATGAAATCTAATAAGCAAAATATTACATTAGTTATTTTTATCTGACAAACGATTTATGAGTTAAGATTCAATGCG
The DNA here is from genome assembly GCA_963931845.1 of Maratus michaelseni. NCBI lineage: Eukaryota > Metazoa > Arthropoda > Arachnida > Araneae > Salticidae > Maratus > Maratus michaelseni. The sequence continues at coordinate 318,118,177 of OZ007589.1, forward strand.
AAAGAGAAGAGTCAACACAACAAAAAGAAAGAGTCAAATTTTCTTTATGAAAGAAAATGTATTATAGTAGGAATGTAAGTATTTAGTAAATTTAGCCCAAAGAATTTAAAAAATATACAGAAATTCACAATTACCAACAAGCATTATCTAATAAATATACAAAAAATCCTATCAAAAAAATTTTAACACTTAATTTTGATAATTTCTTAATTTTTGCTAATTAATTATAAATTACCAGTTTTCTTTTTTTAGAATCACTCTCCATTTTTTGCTTTATTTCAAAAACTTTTTCTGGGATGAAAGGTAACCGAACCTGTAAAGTAGAATGAATATTCAGAATAAAATAACAATAAACAATAACAATAATAAGAATTTAAATAAAAGAAAACTTACTTTATCATCTCTTGGTTTAGGTTCAGCAACTTGCAAACGATTTAATATTCCTGTTGCTTTTTTCCCTTTTAATTTTATTTCAACTCTATGAGCTAGAAGTCTATCACAAGCTTCATTCCTCAGCTCAATAACACCATCACCGGTCAAAGTACTCATTTCCAGAATAGGGTAGCCTTCTTCTGATAAACTATCAATAACTTGCTGCAGTAAGAGAAATTTTTCATAAGAAACACATACATACATTCCACTTACTAAAGCTTATTTATAGTAAATAACTGAACTTACTTTCTTTTCTGGAGACAACTCTTGCAATTTTAAGATGTCGCTTTTATTTGCAACAAGCACAGTAGGCTAAAAAGAATAAAATAACATCAGAAGTCTGAAAGATAGATTATAAAATATAAACAAAGAAATAGGTTTCTACACAACAGAAAGAAGCTATTTCTATCTAGTCAGTACAGCACTAATATGCTAGATTACAAGTAATGGGAGAAGCAAGATAAAGTTCATACTTAATGTAATACTAGGGGTCGATACAGGTTTTTTTTTTCTTCTTGGGGCCCATTTCGTAAAAAGTAATAGATATTTTTGTGAAAATAACATTTTGTAACGAAAGATGACATCTTGTTACTCAAATACGAACCAAGCATTTATTAATAACTACTATTTTAACCCTCTGACTGTCCAACAAAAGGGCAAAAGTGTAATGTTTTCTCTGTATTTTATTTTAAATGCCAAAAAAGGGTGATTATTCAAAAATTACATAAAAGTCTTAATTGCATATATTAATTTAAGTATCAATGATTACTCAATGTATTAAAACTGCTTTATATCAGTAGAATTACGTTAATTTAAATAATGCTTGTATTGCAGTAAAACGTGGAGCTTAGTGAACACATTAACACGAGCTTGTCAGCGAGAGGGTTAAGTGCTTCTGCTGAAGTTTTTCTTTCTGGTGAACTTGTTTTGTTTGCAATTTACACATTTTAAATCCTAACAAAATAAAAATGACGAAAAGTAGGTTTTTATGAAATGGAATTTTGTGCCAGAGCCAAAGGAAGAAAGAAATTTTTAAAAATGAATTTTGTGAAGGGAATTGTTTTATTAAGAGGAATTTTGTGAAGGGCCCCAAATTTGCCTGCATAGACTCCTGAATATGAAATGGCTGCTGTTCATAGAAATTGATGAACAGTAAAACTTATCCAAATCCGAATGGAGATATGGCTGAAACTTTCCAATTTGAACTAATTTAATGGTCCCAGGCGAGAAAATAGGAAATATTAATTTTTTGGCATAAAATGAATCTGTTCAAAGAAACGGAAAGTAATAATTAACCATATGCATAATAAAATATATAAAGCAGAAATAATAAATTTATTTCTCCAGTCTGTTATCCAAAGTTTAAAAATGATATTGTGATCTATAAGAAAACAAATGTTAGTCGTCTGAGAAGAAGCCCTGCAGCTAATTTGAAAATGTGGCCAAACAATCAGACCCTCAAATCTTTTCCAGTCAACCTTGAAATGCACCTCTTCCCTTAAAGATCAACATGATCTGTAGCTGTGCCTGACTGTTAAAGGTTATATTTGCATACAATCCATTTTTTAAAGTGTGTGCTTACATTGTTTATCAGCCTCTAAAATCTGTTAATGTGGCCATAGCTTTGATCAGCTTTGAATAGTGACACACCAACAGCAAAAATGAACACATCCATTATGTAAAGCACTTTCAAAAATAAACACACAAAAAAAGAAGGTGAAAACAAACTTTTGTCAGATCTTTAGAAAATGTGCTTCACAGGTCTGCTTTGTAATTTTGTGTCTTGCTTTCTAAGTGTATAGGACTAAACATTGTAATATTGTGTAGTGTAACAATAAAAGGATAGGTAAAATATACAAGATTTTAGCATGTACATCATTGTAAGAATATTAAAAGCTCCGCTCTTAGATAAAGTATATAATAAAATTACTACTATTATAATGTAATTTAGTATAATTATATAAGGTGTAAGTTAAGAAATATAAATTTTTTTCAAATTTTGAATGAGCTTCATATAATGCAGAAATATGTCTAATTTAGAAAAATAATTCAGCCACTTGCAGTTCTGCTTTGAACACAAGTTCCATTTTAACACTTAACAGTATTACACTTACTGTATACAGTATATCAATGTTATACAGATTTTTAAAATACTCACTTTATTTAAAAACAATGGTTTGATGCTATTAAATAAGTCAACCTGGAAAAGAAAAATATTGGTCATTAATGATTGAAAATAAATGGCAAAAAAATAATAATGTTAATAATAATAAGTATTAGGTACACGTTAGAGCTGCAGTCTAATTCATATCATAAAACAATATTTAATAATGCATTTTATTTAAATAATGCATTTTTCGATTTTAACATTACTTCCATGTACAGAGAAAATATTAAAAATTAAGAAGGAAAATATAATGCAGGCATGAGATTGCAGAAAAGTTAAAAGAGAGGAAATATAAAAATTGTTTAAAAAACACTAAACATTACAATGGCTACTCTTTACACGAGACAAGTATGTCCATTACAAATGGGCACACAAAAAAATCATTTAAAATTTAAATAATAAATTTATTATGTAAGCATAATAAACATAAAGAAAATAATCATTTTTAGAAATTATTATTCTGACACTAAATAAAAAGACCTTAATTTTATATATATATTTTTTTTTTACAAGTCAACAAAGTCTAGACAAATTACAAATGTCTTCCTACATACATACAAATTATTATATAGATAATTCAAGGTAAAAATTGAAAAAACTTTAGTCAGTGACTGGTAGACAAACTTTTCAATAGACGCTTTTAAAAGGTAAGTACAATTTTATTGCTGTTGTGCATCATGCTATAAAATGCCATTTTAAAACTTTCTTAAAAGGGGGGGGGGGGGAGGGTATTTGAAGGGATTTCTTTTGATTTTGTTCTGCACAGTTGAAAAGCAACTGGATACGGATTTGATCTCAAATTTATTTTAAAAATTAGCCAAAGTGCCGACTGATAATAATTGTGTTTCACTTTGAGAATAATGCAATAGCAAGTCTTTTTAACAAATATTATTCATAATTATTAAATTATGTGCTTAAAGTGTTATTTACTGCTAATGTTTTTCTTAATCCAATCTAATAAGAGTTAAAAATATTTAAAATAAAAAAGTATATGAGAAACATGATGCAATTATTTCCTTTTAGGTTTTAATAAAATTTGTTTAACATGCTAACATTCATATAGTGGATGGAGAAGTATTGATCATTTTAAGCCTCAGCTGTTTAAGCATGTTTGACCCAATTGCTGAAAGTAGGGATTTTTTTCATAATGTTAATACAAGCTTTCATAGTCAGGCAAAAAGGATGCTGTTCAGATTTCTTCATATTTAATTTGCTAGTGATTATTAAAATTAATTCACTAATTTTACAAATAGCCATGGAGAGAAAAACCTTCCTGCTTAATTCACAATAAAAATTAAGATTCCCCCCCCCCCCTCTCCAAAGAAATAAGTATATTTTTTTCTTATGACCGCATAGAACATGCAGATTGTTGCTACTCTTATAAATTATCACAACTAAAATTGCTATACGGTCCTCTTTTTAATGATGGCAGAATATAAGCTTATTTTTATCACAACTCAATGAGCACATCTCCTTTAAATTGGCAGAATTATTAGATGATATTAATTTATCATAGGCCTCAGATGCTTTTAAAGATTAATAACATAATAGTTATTAAGTTAATATACTTGACATAATAGTTAAGTTAATACGAATGACAGCTCAAAATAACCAATAAAATAAAATAATACTCTACTTTTAAATTTTATAATTTTCAAATGAGGACAAAGCACTGTCAATGGAAATTTCACAATTAAGATTACATCTGAACCATTCTTCAAATCGATCAATATATATATATTGGAGAAGTTATTTTTTAAACAAGAAAATGCTAATTATTTACAACACTTCTATAGCTTATTTCTAAATCATGATCACTACTGGTAAGTAATCGCAGCATGCAAATTTTTCAGACTCAGATTAATATTAATATATAAAAAATTCAAAATATCTAATGAACGCTATTATGTAAAACAATCAACTTGCTTTTGTGAAATAAAGTAATATCTGCTTTTGTAGCAACAAGTTTACAAGTTAGAAATTTTAAAGCGGGATTTTAGAGATGTTTGTTGCCCAAAACATTAATAGTTGTCCCTAGTATTTTAAAACAGAATATTTAAGAAACTTAAAAATCAGTTGCACATAAAATAACAAATTTAATCAAAAGCATTTTAATTGTCAAATAGAAAAATCTATATGGGTTCACTTTCTCATTGATTTCTTGGTCGCCAATATACATATTAATAATCAATGTGCATATGCAATCACCCTCTTATTGCTCAAATCCAACCATCCATTTATTCATTTAATCAATGCTGACTTAACAGTTGCAAATAAACTTTAAAAGTCAGTAAAGTTCCATAATCATTGATAGCGGTCCGGATACAGGGACCGGTCTAAAAATGTAATTAAATTGAAAAACAGAGTACGTGGAAGTTTGATAGCTGAAATTTGGCAAGGTAGTGACAAAAGTGTTAAAAATGTAGATAAGACACATTCATGAAACAGTTTTTTAGGTTTAAATAAAGCTAACGTTTATTCAACATATCACAAAATAAAATAAAGATGAAAAATATGACAGACAATTTAATTAAATAAAAAAAAATAATGTCATATGGCAACAATAACAAGGTGGCAAAAATAATATGGCATGAAGTAACTTAAATGCAGCCTTCAAAATATACTTGAAGAAAAGTTCATTTTAACTTACATGATAATTGAACGTGATGACACAAATTAAAACAGGCCTTTTATTTTATTAGTCACCATGGCATTAGATGTGAAGAAAAAAAGTTGAAGAACAGTCCACACACACTATTAATTAATCCTTGAAATGAACGTACATCACCAACAGAAGAAAGAAAAACCACAACTTCAACAGCAGAAATAAACAAACACTAAAAAAAAACGTTTAATACCATCATTGCACTCATAAAAGACTTTATACCGCCACTGATATTGTTTCTTTTGGTATCTACAATATCATTTTACCAAAGCTGCCTCACTCTCGCCAATTCAAACTGCCTTTTCATCCCTTTTAAACAATATCAACATACCGCTTTCCGAAAACGCCCCCTTTCTGATGTGTTAAGTTGAGAAGTTCTCAAACTGCCCATCGGCAAAGTAATCTAGAGTGCCTTTGAAGACTGTTACACGGCGTCTGGGCGCATGCACCCCTATACCATTACGATTGAAACGATATCGAAGCTGGCGGTTGCAACTGAATTCGGAAAAAGGCTGAGAAAACGATGGTCGATGTGAGAAATGATATCGAAACGAACAGTTTGGAAGATAAACATAGATTGGCGAGTTGAAAAACGAAAAGAAAGATTTGAACGATACTAGAAATGGAAAACGATAGCGACTGAAGAAAATGAATACAGGATTGAATGGAAAAATTAGACAAGTACGAAAAGGTGACATTATGTAGAAGTTTCAAGGTCCAAAAATATATACATAGGGCTAACATTTGCCCCCCCCCTTGACACTTATCCATAAATTATCTGATAATATAACAGTTAGAAACATTCATAGTTAATCAATAAAATTTTGCTTAATATATTCACATTCAACAATATAAACACAATTCAACAATAATTACACAATTATAACAAGTAAATATATAGGTATATTAATATAAACACTTATATAAAATAAAAATACAACATTGATCCTCACTACTTTGAGGGAATACGCTTACATGAAACGTACACACTTACGTGACTTTCACAAAAAACAGCTGAACCTTTTAAAAAAGGAATTTCTTTTCAAACACACAAAGAAAGTTCTTGTTTCTTGCTTGTATCATAACTTATACCTCACCATACTAACATATGGCTACATTTACCAACACCTAATTTTTCTTAGACAAGAAATAAATACACATACGTATTTCAAATATCCAAATTTCAGTGAGCTCACTTAAAAATAAAAAAATATATGTGTGTGCACACAAAAAAAATACTTTTTATGCAATATTTATAAAGCTATTTGATAAACACTTGCATAATAGGACTGAAAAATACTTGTTACAACTCGATTTCCAATATATATTAAAATATAGCAACATAATTTGAAGGATCCTTCTGAAATAAAAATTAAAACAAGGTATAAACACGATGCTATTACAGAAAAGTTTTTATAATCACAAGGTTCGAACATTAATATATTAAAGACACATGAAACATGCAAGTTTCATTATTCAAAAATTCAAAAAGAGAAAGTTAAACTTTGAATGTTTAACTAGAAAAATTTTAAACAAGCTTTTAACGCTTGAAGAAAAGAAAATTTTTTTTCAACAATTCAAAAGGAGAGGAGAGTTTTTTTTCAAGTTTTAAATGTACATTTTAATTTAAGACCCAAAAATAAATATAGCCTCAATGAACTTTAGTAGAGCAACTTTTGTAAGTGGTTTTGTAAAAATGTCAGAGAGATTGGATTTGCTATTAACGTGTTTTACTAAAAATATCTCTTGGTTTAATAAATCGCGTACAAAGAAAAGTTTAACATCTATATGTTTTGTCCTATAGTTTTCTATGGGGGATTTAATGAAATCTATTGCTGCCATATTATCTACTAATAAAATTGGTTTAGTTTGTGGACCTGAAAATATGTGTTTATTATAACATTCTGTGATAATACGGCTGAACCAAAGAAGCTCTTTAGTTGCTTCTGTTAAGGCCACGAACTCAGATTCCATAGTAGACAAGCATATTGATTTTTGTTTAAAAGCTCTCCATGTTATCGGAGCTTTGTCTAGCATAAGTAATTGACCACCCATAGATGTCCTGTCATCACGATTGGCTGCAAAATCCGCATCTGTATATGTGATCAGGTTAATTTTATGACAAGGTAAATTTAATTTATAGTGCTTTGTATAGTTAACGTAACCCAGAAGTTTTAAGAGGCCGACCCAGTGAGCTATCCCCGGATTGCTTTGGAATTGGCTGAATATGTTTACTGCATAAGCAATATCAGGGCGTGTTCTGCTTGTTAAAAAGGATAGGCACCCTAACACACTTCTATATGGGTAGTTAAGCATTTCTTTAATTTCTGTATCTGTTTGAGGGCACTGTAATTTCGAATAGACAACCCCTTTACTAATCGGGAGTGAAGAAATGGGAAAGTTATACTCTTCAAAACGTGTGCAAATTTCCTTAATGTATTGCATTTGATGTATAGAGACTACACCTTCCTCATCCTCCTCAAACTCCACCCCAAGCAACTTACGGGTTTTGCCCAAGATTTTTATATCGAAATGCTTAGTTAAAAGAGTTAAAACCTTGTCAATGTATTTTTGATGTCTGCTTAAAATGACAAAATCGTCAACATATAATAATAAAACAATGTAATCAGAAAATGTATAAACACAATTGCACCAATCTAACTTTTTAAAACCAAGAGAAATTAAAATTTTATGCAGTTCGTAGAACCATACTCTCCCGCTCTGATGTAACCCATATAATGCTCTTTGGAGTTTACAGACCAGGTGTTCTTTTCCTTTTATTTCAAAACCAGGGGGCTGTTTCATATAGATCTCATCAGTTAATGGGGCGTATAAGTACGCTCCCTTCACGTCACATTGTAAGTGAGTCCACCTGTGACAGGACACTAAAGCTGCAAAGAAAAAGCGAATTAAACTAAAATTGACTACCGGTGAAAAAGTTTCATCATAAGTCTCGCCCTTTATTTGTTTGTAGCCCTGTGCTACTAGTCTTGCTTTGTATCTTGCTATGTGCCCTTTATCATTACGCTTAATGGTGAAAACCCACCTACAACCGAGAGGTTCTTTATTGGGTGGAAGGTTAGTTAAGACCCATACTTTTCTATTGTTGATTACTGCCAATTCCTCCCCCATTGCTTGTTTCCAGAGCTCCCATTGAGGTGATTTTAAAGCCTGTTTGTATGTATTGGGTACAGCCTGGTCTAGTCATGCATCGGAGTTGTTGGATTCTAAAATGGAGAAATGTGGTGGTGTACTGCCTGGACTAGAACTAGCGCTTGAGCATCGTGAGTGTCCATGTACAATACCTTCATGTTTGTCTGCTCCTCTAAAACAAAAGAGAGTTGGATTGAATTTAATTCCATTTTTTAGACAGTAGTCACGGACCTCTCTAATTGACCTTAACCTCTGTGTCCCTCCAAATTCATAATAATAAATGTCTGTACGCCTTCCATCAGGCCTTGTTACAGGTTTTCTAAACCAGGTAACTTCCCTCAAAGTTCTTGAAAGCTCCTCGCCCTCCTCATCACTCTCATCCATAGATGGGTGTCCGGCGGCGGAAGCAGAAAAACCTGAGGTGCTTCGTTCTGTTGGTGGAATTACAGACTTATGGAATTTGTCAGGTTGAATTTCTGTTAGTGGGTCAATTTCGGGAGGTTCGGATGATAGAGTGTAAGTGGGTCCCAGATCGCTTCCGTTGTGCTGCTCTAAACTAGCAAAAGGGTCTGTGCCTAAAGAATAAATAGGGCCTTGTTCAGTTCCAACGTAGGTGTCTTTGGGTACGGTTGCTTCTTCACTGAATCTTACGTTAATTGTTTCGATGATCTTATTTGTGTCTGGCAACCAAATTCTATACCCTTTTGTAGACATTGCATATCCTACTAAAATCCCCTTTCTAGCCTTAGGCTCAAATTTTGTACTTCGGAGTTGTCTGGGCACTCCTACATATGCAACTGTGCCAAAAGGACGTAAGTGTCTTATGGACGGTTTATTTCCACAATAATATTCAAATGGTGTTTTCTTATGCGATTTGTGACAAACACGGTTCAGAGTGTAAGTAAAATACAAAATGGCTTCTGGCCAAAACTTCAGACTTAGTTTACTTTCATGTAGTATGGAACGTGCTCCGTCTACAATGGTTTGATTGAGTCGTTCCGAGACGCCATCTTGTTCTGGAGTATATGTGTTCGTGAACTCGTGTTTTATACCATTTTCCTCGAAATATCTTTTAAAAGCTTCATTTGAAAACTCCCGCCCATTGTCACTACGTACATGTTTAAGTTTCGTGTTTAGAAAACGTTCGGCCCTTTTGACATGGTTTGTGAAAACTTTAAAGACTTGTGATTTACTACATAATGGATAAACTGATGCCTTACGGGAAAAATCATCCGTTATTGTTAAAAAGTATTTCTCTCCACCTCTCCCAGTTACTGTAGTAGGTCCCCACAAATCTGTGTGTAAAAGTTCAAGTGGCTTCTTGGACCGGATTTGATTTAGTGGTTTAAAAGATGTGCGTCTATGTTTATTCAATTTGCATGTTTCGCAATGAAAGTCTCGGTCTTTAATGTGTGGTAAACCTTTTACGCCATTACACCTCTGTGTATGTTCTATTAGTGTAGGACTGAGGTGACCTAGCCTACGATGCCATAATCTGAAATCATCTTTTTGTACTGTCGAGGCCTCAAAACGGACCTGTTTAAATTTTACGTTGTTGCTAGGTTTACTTTTACTTTTAGAATTAGCATCAGGGTGGATGTAATAAATCCCATTTTTAAGGATAGCCCTAAATAGTGTTTTATCAGTTGTGTAGGCCTTAACTCTCCCTTTCCCTCCTTTGAATGTTGCGCCTCTATCATCAAGGCGAGAGCCAGAAATAAGATTACGTCTTAAGTTAGGACAATACATTACATCCCCTAGACACAAAGTTGATCCATTTAAATTAAGATTAACAGTACCAGTCCCTTCAATCGGGAAAGTTGCTCCATCGACAGCAACGGCAAGTTCGTGGTTATGAAGAGGCTGAAAAGACACATAAAGTCCTCGGTCTTTGCAAAAGTGGTGCGAGGCACCAGTGTCAAACACCCAGGCATCGTCTTCCCCCTTAACTTTGCTAAGATTAGATTGAATGAGGAAGTTTACCTGACTATGGGAGACACTTTGATGCTTTCGGCTCGGTCTGGATCTAGGAGCTCCATTTCTGTACTGATGTTGGACAGGACTAGCTCTGGATGTAGAAGACTCTCTGGAACTGGTGCCAACTGAGGACTCGGGACCAGACGTGACTGGAGAAGGGGCCTTGCACTGATTTTTGCTATGTCCAATTTTTCCGCACTTGTGGCATCTGCCTTTAAATTTTTGTCGGTAACTCGTTTTATTTGGTGGGCGACTTCTGGAAAAGTGAGACTGGACGGCAAGTTGATTTTTATCCTCTGACCTCAATTTAAGACGAGACTCTTCGGCGACTAGTTCAGTCAAGATGGCAGAAAACACAAATTTAGAATCAGGCCAACGAAGTATGTTCTGGACTAGACTGTCATATTTTTGAGGGAGCCATCTGAGGAGTTGAAACGATAGATAAATTTCTTTAATTGGCTCATTCATTGCCTTCAGTTGGTCAGCGATTCGGTTGAGGCGAGCAGCGTACATATCTATCGATTCCTCTGGTGCTATTTTGCATGCCAACAACTCTGAAAATAACTGCATGTGGCGGGCTCTATTATCAGGTTGGAAATGGGATCGGAGCTTTGCCCATGCATCTTTAGGATCGTCAATGTTCTCTATTATTCGACGGAAGTCAGGCTCGACATTCAGGTAGATTATGGACAGTGCTGAACGAACTCTGGATTGATAGTCCTTGTATGCTGCTGCATCACTTGTATCAGGCACAGCCTCTGTTCCGTTAACAATGCCCCAGGCATTTTTGTCCAATAGAAGGAACTTTATGTCGGCTGACCAGTTTCCATAATTATGGAAATTTAGCTTGTTTATGCTCACCTGTATGTTAGCCATTGCCGAGGAAGAATTTTTTTTCAAAAAATGTACAAAAAAGGTACAAAAGAAAATTTAATTTTTCAACAAAATTTCATAAAAATAAATATCTTAATTTTAACTGTCATACTGAAATTTATGAAATTTATACGTAAATGCGCCCCCCCCCCACTAAAATTCACTAGTGGGTCTAACTGCCGCCATCTACTAACACTTGTCAGCTAACCCTTGCCAAAGGTTACGGCCCTTAAAGGGTTAATATGGCTTAAATAAGCCGGGCCCATAACCGTGATAGCGGTCCGGATACAGGGACCGGTCTAAAAATGTAATTAAATTGAAAAACAGAGTACGTGGAAGTTTGATAGCTGAAATTTGGCAAGGTAGTGACAAAAGTGTTAAAAATGTAGATAAGACACATTCATGAAACAGTTTTTTAGGTTTAAATAAAGCTAACGTTTATTCAACATATCACAAAATAAAATAAAGATGAAAAATATGACAGACAATTTAATTAAATAAAAAAAAATAATGTCATATGGCAACAATAACAAGGTGGCAAAAATAATATGGCATGAAGTAACTTAAATGCAGCCTTCAAAATATACTTGAAGAAAAGTTCATTTTAACTTACATGATAATTGAACGTGATGACACAAATTAAAACAGGCCTTTTATTTTATTAGTCACCATGGCATTAGATGTGAAGAAAAAAAGTTGAAGAACAGTCCACACACACTATTAATTAATCCTTGAAATGAACGTACATCACCAACAGAAGGAAGAAAAACCACAACTTCAACAGCAGAAATAAACAAACACTAAAAAAAAACGTTTAATACCATCATTGCACTCATAAAAGACTTTATACCGCCACTGATATTGTTTCTTTTGGTATCTACAATATCATTTTACCAAAGCTGCCTCACTCTCGCCAATTCAAACTGCCTTTTCATCCCTTTTAAACAATATCAACATACCGCTTTCCGAAAACGCCCCCTTTCTGATGTGTTAAGTTGAGAAGTTCTCAAACTGCCCATCGGCAAAGTAATCTAGAGTGCCTTTGAAGACTGTTACACGGCGTCTGGGCGCATGCTCCCCTATACCATTACAATTGAAACGATATCGAAGCTGGCGGTTGCAACTGAATTCGGAAAAAGGCTGAGAAAACGATGGTCGATGTGAGAAATGATATCGAAACGAACAGTTTGGAAGATAAACATAGATTGGCGAGTTGAAAAACGAAAAGAAAGATTTGAACGATACTAGAAATGGAAAACGATAGCGACTGAAGAAAATGAATACAGGATTGAATGGAAAAATTAGACAAGTACGAAAAGGTGACATTATGTAGAAGTTTCAAGGTCCAAAAATATATACATAGGGCTAACAATCATGTTTGCAGCCAATTGGTGTATTGAGAGTGGATTGAGAAATTTTAATTTCATTGTTGCAACTTGTTTTTTTAATTTTAGAATGTGTGCCTGTAACCGAATAATTACAATAGAATTTAAGCATCTGCCATCTGATTCCATGTTTATAGTTATATAAGCCAAGTTTATATAAATTACGCTGAATATTAAACATCTGCCCCAATGTGTATATAATAATTGCTCTCATACACATCAAACCAATTTGTTGCTAACATTGCTGATGTTTAACACCAATTATTGGCTGGAAAACAGATTATGGGACTGGACTTCAGCCAAACTCACATATGTAATTTTCATTAAACCATGTTGCTTTACAGAGTTATGATGCAGAGCTATTTTTTATCCTTTTATAAACTTTCATATAATGCCCAATACTCTTTTTTGGCAATAGATTGTGTTTACTGTAACTGTAAATGGTCGGAGAAAAATAAACAAATAGTAAAAAATCAAATAGAAATTTAAGAAACGTGTTCAATTGTTTAAAAAACTGTTTGAAGGTGACTGGCAAATTTCTCATACAAGAAAATGCTAATTAACCTACATGTCTTTGTAGCATGATTGTGAAGCATGATCACTATGAAAAAGCAATCACAGCAGAACAACATGCAAATTCTAATAAGATTCTGAGTAATATTCAGAAATGAAATTTAAAATATCTGATGAATGCTTTCGATATAAGACAACTACTTTCTTTGGTGAAGTAAAATAGCAATAACCGTTTTTGTAGCAGAAGTTCAAAATTTTAACTATTTCAGAAATGCTCGTAGCCTATAAAATTGGTAGTTTTCATATCTAGTATTTTAAAGAGAAGACCATTTAAGAAACTTAAAAATCATATGCACATAAAGTCATAAATTTGGTCATTGAAAGCACAAGTATAAATTCCTAAATAGAAAAAAAAAAAGAGCTGAGTGTTGAGAGCCTATTATACTAGTCACCAGAAGAAACCTTCACGCTAATTTAAGTCTATGGGAAGGTTCTTGCGCGATTTCTCACTCACATTTTAATATTTTTAAATGATTTTTTTTGGCATTGGATAGCTAAGGTCGATCTCTAACGTTGTTGGTTTTTACTTTTTTGATTTTGGTTCCAGTTTTTTTTATAAGGTTACTTTCACTTTCAGAACCGGTTCTGAAATTGAAAATGTCCGCTTATAAAGAAAACTGGAACCCAAATCAAAAAAGTAAAAACTAACAAGGGTAGAGATTGACTTCAGCTATCTTATGCAAAAAAAATCATTTAAAAATATTAAAATGAAAGCGAGAAATCGCGCAAGAACCTTCCCATTCACTTAACATTAGCTTGAGCATTTCTTCGTGTGACTAGCGTAGGCTCTTAAGAGTTAAATAATGCGCTGTGAAGACGTTCCTTTATCAAACCTCAAACCAGTTGTATGTTAAATGTATTCCAGTTGATCGAGTTTTTCATGGTTTTAAAATAACATATAGCAAGTTGGAAATTGTACGTCAAACGTGACAAATGAAGAGCGTTCGAACTACAACTAGTTTTTTATAAATATTCAGATCTTGGTGCTATAGTTGTTGCACTCTTATGCAAAAATGCATGAATACAAAATTTATTTTATGTGCAGATTTTCATGATAGATATTAATTTTATTTTTTGAAACTAAGTTTCAATACACTTTTACAAACAATTCATTACAATTCTCAAAAATCGTATGCACATAAAATATTACATTTGATGTTCTAAAGCATATGAATTGTCTTAAATAGAAATTTATGAACAGAGAACCAAACAAATTAGTTTTCAGAACTGTTTGAAGGCGACTGGCAAATTTCTCATCTAAGAAAATGCTAAAAATTATTATTGCATTAACTATTATTATTATTTTATTATTTAACTATTGCATTAAAATTATACTATGCGCAAATATCCAGTACAAGACGATGTAAAAAAATCATCGTTAATATTTCAGTGAAATGAATTATATTATCTGTTATGATAGGATTCATTTCCGTAATAAAATAAGTACATTTTAAGTTGGCAACATTTTTATCTTATGTTAACATTTACTGAAAATTGTTCATAAATACTGTCTGAAGGTGACTGGCACACTTCTCATACAAGAAAATGCTAATTAACCTACACATTTCTGTAGCACGCTTGTAAAGCATGATTACTACGAAAAAGCAATCACAGCAGTACTATGTGCAAATATGCTAAAACTTGGATTGGACTAGGGGATTGCAAAACCATACTCCTGAAAAATCTCACACCTATCAGATACTGCAAAATTCTCACCAGGATCCCATAATCATAATCAGACTCTGATTACTGCCAAATGCTCAATCAATGCTGATCCAATTTGTTTAGTTACTTTTAATCAAAAGCTTATATATATGTGTTTATATAAAAACAAATAATATATAGAAGTTATAATATATATAGTTCTATATATAATAGTTATAATATATAGAATTTAAAGGCAGGATAAATATTTCTGAGATGTTTGTAGAAAAAAGAATTAGTAATTGTGCCACTAGTATTTTAAGCAGGAGAATTTAATATTTAAAATCGTATGCACATAAAATATTACATTTGATGTTCTAAAGCATATGAATTGTCTTAAATAGAAATTTATGAACAGAGAACCAAACAAATTAGTTTTCAGAACTGTTTGAAGGTGACTGGCAAATTTCTCATCTAAGAAAATGCTAATTAACCTACACATTTATTTAGCATGTTTGTGAAGCATGATCACTACTAAAAAGCAATCAAAGCAGAACAACATGCAAAGATTAAGCATCTAATTTTTATAAATAAAGCTCAATTTTTGCTTAGAAAAACACCAATAAGCATTACTAAAATCTTAGAAAAGGGTTCGTAAAAATCATGATATATTAAAAAATATCCAAAATTTAGAGAAATAAATAATAAAAAATAATCCAAAATAAGATACTTTTGTTATAGTCAACTTGCTGCTGAAAATAAATATTTTTTCGACAATTATAAATTATAAACTAAAACATTTCACTTAACATGAAAAGTTAAAACAATATTCTAAATGTCTTTCTTTCATTTTTTTTTATTATAACAAAATAGATAACATAAATAATTTGCTTTGTACACTCATAAAAAAAAAAAAGATAGGATTTAGTATTAAGAACATTTTATGTTTCATACTACAAAATAGTTTTATTTATTGAAAATTTTGAACATATATGTAAGCTTGTTTCCTTTTTTATTCATGTAGTGCAGTTTAAACTAAACAAAACCAAAATCAGGATAATTTTTTTTTCCTAATGAAGCTGAAAATAACACATCTAAATTAGACAGTTATCTTTGGCTGTTCTGAATTAATAACAGACCACATAATTAATGGTTCTACATTTAAAAATTCAGCTTGAAACAAAACTTGAAAAGGATATTTGTTTTCTTCTTTTGGCTAAAAAAGTTACTGCAAGAGACAAAAGTTATTTCCCTGCAGAACAATGAATACCCGAAAATAAATATTAAATACATGGAAATAACAAAAATATCAAACATCTGGATATTTTGAAAATAATATCTATCATGATATATATCTGATATGATATACATCACTGAACCCTGATTTTAAGAAGAATTGAATATTTCAGTAAAATATTATATGCACATAAAATATTACATTTGATGTTCTAAAGCATATGAATTGTCTTAAATAGAAATTTATAAGCAGTAAGCCAACCACAATTAAATTTTTCACAATTGTTTGAAGGTGACTGGCAAATTTCTCATTCAAGAAAATGCTAATTAACCTACACATTTATTTAGCATGTTTGTGAAGCAAGATCACTACTAAAAAGCAATCAAAGCAGAACAACATGCAATGCAAATATTAAGCATCTAATTTTATAAATAAAGTTTCATTTTTGTTTACAAAAACACCAATAAGCATTATAAAAACTTTAATAACGGATTTTAAAAATAAAAGCAGCATTAGAAACTTGGAAAATAAACTTTCTTAAACAGAAAAACGTAATGGAAGACAAATCTTCCCACTTACAGACCCCCCTTCCCCCTTTTTATTTTCTTTTAACCCTCTGAGTCTTGCAAAAGGGCAAATCTGAAATTTTTTTTTTCTCTGCATTTTGTTTTAAATGCTAGGAAAAAATAATTTTTCAACACTGAATATAAAAAAATTAATTACAAATATGAATGTAATCCTTGAGAGTATTATTCATTGCTCAGCGCATTAAATCAATAGAATTTTATTACTTTAAATAATGCTTATATTGCAGTGAAACCTGGAGCTTAGTGAACGTATTAACACGGGCTTGTCAGTGATAGGGTTAAAAGAAAACAATCATTTACTTTTCTTAACATTTAGTTTTTCCAAGCCTCATCGATCAATTGCAATAAACTATGTACCAAAAAATTGTAGATAAGTTTAATTTATTTAATTGATAATTACATGCATTGATGCTTTACATGCTTTAAATTAAAAAAAAATAAATACAAAATATTGGGGATGATAAATTTTCTTTAATAATAATGAAGAAAGAATCATTCTATAACCTTTCCTACTGAAATAAAATATAATTTAGATTTTTGAACTGGGTTATCAGAACACAAATACTATCAGAAAAATATCTATTGCCAGGAGAGAGGTTCGAACCCACATTCCCTTTGGAGAAACAGAATTCCTCTTTCTGGCAACTAAGACCACTTTGACATCTAGTCTGTCAATACTCTGAAACAAAAGAAACTCAAGACTGGTTTCCTACTGACAGAAAAGCATCCTAAAATGCTCAGAACAATTAAAATACAAAATCGATTTGCTTTGTGTTTTATGCAATCTTTAACTCCGACTCATAAGATAAAAAATTTGAAGTATTTTATAATACTAACTATATAAAACAACCAACTTGCTTTGATGAAGTAAAAAAGCAGTAATTGCTTTTGAAACAATAAATTTAGAAGTTTAAAACTTTAAGGCAAGATAAGATATTTCTGAGATGTTTGTAGCATAAAAAATTAGTAATTGTGTCACTAGTATTTTAAGCAGAAGAATTGAATATTGAAAATATTGAATTATTTAGAATATTGAATAATTAGAATATTGTATATTTAAAAAATTGAATATTTAGAATATTGAATAATTAGAATATTGTATATTTAAAAAATTGAATATTTAAAATATTACATTTGATGTTCTATAGCATATGAATTGTCTTATAGAAATTTATGAACAGAGAGCCAAGCAAAATTTTCAGAACTGTTTGAAGGTGACTGGCAAATTTCTCATGTAAGAAAATGCTAATTAACCTACACATTTATTTAGCATGTTTGTGAAGCATGATCACTACTAAAAAGCAATCAAAACAGAACGACATGCAAAGATTAAGCAGCTAATTTTTATAAATACAGCTCAATTTTTGTTTAGAAAAACATTAACTTTAAATGCAGATTTAAAAAAAACAAAAACATTATAAACATTATTGAAATCTTTTTATAAACTTCCTTATACAGAAAAGGTAATGGGAGACAAGTCTTCCTACTCACAGATCATGAAATTTCATGAGAGAAAATTTTTAAAACAAGATAACAAACCTCATGCATTTTTCAAACTTTAATTTTAACCAAAAGAAACAAATCTTATACAAACATAACAGTTATAAAACATATTTTTCTAAAATTTAGATACTCTTTAAATGGCCTTACCTTTATAAAAAATGAAACTTTTGAAAATATCTTTGAAAACCTAACACATCATTATTGTAATATATCAAATGTGACTTTAACACCCCCCCCCCCCCCAAATAAAAGGGGGAGATTAGAAATAAATGTAGATAATTATAAAATCCCGATTTTTAAAATTTTCATAGAGCACCATCAGATTTTATAAGCTGTGAGAAAAACATGTTTAAATGGAATATCTCTTTAAGGATGAGCTAATAGGTTCTATTATTTACTTAATTGTTGGTAGGGAACTAGCAAACTTAAAGAAAAAAATATAATTAAAGCATAAATGTATTATGTCTGTGCTTTCTCGACTTGGCGGAGGCACTGCCCTGGCTCTAAATCAGCAGTTCCCAACCTGGGGTACATGAAAATAATATCAGTAATAGCAGAAATCACAAAACTGTAACTGAAAACGTATAAACAAACTTGATAGTTTCGGATTACAAAGTTAGCCTCATGTGTAACTCCAATATATTACTCTCAAAATGAGGGAAAAGCCCCACTAGATCTAGCAATTCATTCATAATTCAATATTGCTACCATAATCATATTGCATGATTTCTTTTGTTTTCCTCCATCTTCGCGAAAATTGAAAAGAACCAAAAACTCAGTGAAAAACATTAAGATACTTGTCATCTTTCACAAATACAGAGCTTGTTGGAAGAGCATTTATGTCTTATGTATGTATTAAGCTTGAAGCTGCTTCTGACTTGAGATCATATCTACCATCATTTGAACCTGATTTTAAAACTCAGTTCCATGAAACAAGCCCACAGATACAATTGAGAGTATTAAAAGCCATTTTTGGCCACTTGTATACCTTGATAGCAGTAATGTTATAAACTTTCATAGTAATTTTTTTTTAATGTTAAGCTAATATTATAAAAGTAAAATTAACTTTAAAGTGCAATATAAGAAATAAAGTTTAGAAATCTCAATGTAATTTGAGTCAATTTGTTTAATTCTACTAAAAATGTTAATAATTTAATGAAAACAAGCATGTTTGTGTTGTGTAGATTGATAGGGACGTGTTTATGAGAAAAGGGGGTACTCCTAAATGAAAATACTAAAAGAGGTACATGAAGGAAAAAAGGTTGGGAACCACTGCTCTAGATAATTAAAGTACACATATAAATAAGCATGTTTGTAAAATATGATTTGATGATCATTTGATAGTAATAACCACTAGACAATTTGCATTGTAGTATACAACACAACAAATAATTTACTCAAAGATTATCAAGAATCCTTGCCTTTTCTGTTTACAATTAATATTTATAACTTTATGTAAATTTTGAATAAATTCTTAAATATTCATATACAGTTTAGTTCTGTTAGAACATGCTATATATTAAAGCAAGAAGCAAGAGTTAATTTTTCAGTGCATATTCAACCTTACCATGCATGCCTCAACTTATTTTGAATGGTGAATAAAGGAAATAGAATTAAGAAGAATCAATAGCACTGGGGAAAGAATAGCTCGTCTATTGGCCTGCACTGTTCTCAACCTATGGCTAGAAAATACTCCTAAATTCTTAATTCTAATGCTTATTTCCTCTTCCTGGAATGAACATCCATTCTTCCACCTGCTTTATTTGAGAGGTGTGAACAAAAGGGAATTGGAGATTGCAGGAAAGGGGGAGATGGTTCTCCCCTTCTATAGAATTTGAAAAAGGGTAGTTTCCCTGGGAAGAAAAAATATTTATTTTAAAACCAGATAACAATATTTCTGACATAATTTTTACAAGACTAAAACTTATAACCACTAAAAATTTCAAAGGGTTTGGACAACAAAAGCTTTTTAAAAAAAGTTTTTTTACAAGCACTTTTATCACTATTTTTTTTTGGGGGGGGGAGGGGGGTTGGGGGTGTCATTTAAGTTTTATCACAGGTCCGGGCAACGTCTCAGGCGGGTCAACTAGTATTTATAAAAACATTCGAATGTAAAAAAATCTATTTACACTGCCTAAATGATGCTTTTTTTTTAAATGTTTGCAGATACCAATTTTTTTTTTAATTTTAAAAATATTAGGATTACCTGTTCTTCAATAGAATGATTGCACTGTTCTGATGGATCTATAATGAAAATAATACAGGCTCTTAAATGAGCCAGTGCAGTAATGGCTTGCATTTCAATAGTATTTCTATCTTCTAGAGGATGGTCTAAAATACCTGGAGTATCTATAACCTAATTTAAAAATGAAAAGAGTATATATTTAAATAAAGACTTACACAGCTGTATCAAAGGATTGCACATTATTCAAATAATTGGCTAAAAGCAAATCACATAGCAAAAAAGAACAAGAAAGAAAAATGATGTGTCAAGCATAGATTATCAAACACTTTCCAACATATTCAGAATACTGTAGCAAAACTTCAACATTTAATAAGGTGAAAAATGATGTTTGGTGATGACCAGGGCTTGACAAATGGGATTGCCAGGTCACCACTGGTGACAAAATGCTTAATCTGGCACTTCTTTTCTCTTTTTTGTACAAATCACCTAAGAAATTAGCACAAACAAATTTTTTTCTCTCCCCCAAACCTACCTGTGCATGACAAGCAGTGATCTTTTCTCATACCAGATTTAATAGGCATTTTCCATCTTATTCATAGAAAATGCCACTCAATTCTGTTCTAGAGTCATGTGATTAAAATGTCAATCTAGCCCCTGCGGCATCTAAAATTTGATACAATGCTAAAAAAATATTGACTTCGACAGGAAAATGTGAAAAATATTGTTTTCCTGCTTCATTGTTTGTTTCATCAATGCCCCCTTCATCAAATATAGATTTTTTGTAGCACTTAACTATCCAGACATTTGAAGCATTTCAGATTCCAGTGAATTCGGCTATTAAAGGTTTTTTGTGTGTGTGTGTGGTATATAATTTTGATAAGTTTCATTAGAAAACTTGGCACAAAACAATATAAGCAATTAAAACAATGTTTTTAATACCAGAACTTTTTATCTTATCACAGACTAGTTTCAGTAGTATTTAACATATCTTCATCGGTGTAAAGAATTATGGATTATTGACAGAAATTGTTAAGGTGAACTTTTAACTATGTGATGTGTTTCTGAACTGAACTAAATTTTCCCATATGTAGTATATATACAAATGTACAGATCATATACAGGGCTGCACAAGAAAATTTCGATGTAGTAATTGCTGAAATTGGGGCTTGAATATCCAATAGGAAACAGGAATTGAACAGCCAATAGGAAGAGATCAAATGTCTTATACAGAAAGAAAAAAAAACTGCTTCTCAGAATTATTTTAAGTTAAGAAACTGAACTATGAACAACAATAGCTCACATTAATTACACAAATTAATCAACCTCACATAGTATTTTTGTCAGCAAATCAAAATCAGCGTTGGATCTGTATCATCATTGGCCGATGTTAAAAATTATTCTATTGATACAAAAAAAAATATATATATATATATATATATATATATATATGGTCACCTATAGGTTATTTATGAAGAATATTCAAAATATTCATCATCACCTCTTTATTTCCTGAAGAAATAAGAAAAAAAAAGCCAATTTTTAAATTTACACTGTAAACAAAAATACAAAATAACTTACTTGCCATCTTAAATATTTATAATCTGTGTGGCCTACAAACAGCGATTTGGTCGTAAATGCATATGATTGAACATCAACATCGGCACGAGTAATCTAAAAATATAACAAAAACAAAGACAATGTAAAAATATTTCAATATATTTGTAAGTCTTGTTATGATGAATTTGTATGCTACCAACAA
This sequence comes from Maratus michaelseni, assembly GCA_963931845.1. Classification (NCBI taxonomy): domain Eukaryota; kingdom Metazoa; phylum Arthropoda; class Arachnida; order Araneae; family Salticidae; genus Maratus; species Maratus michaelseni. The sequence continues at coordinate 318,140,317 of OZ007589.1, forward strand.
TATAAGCACTGTAAAATCCATCATATTAATCTAACACACGTACGAAGCACAAAAACTATTAAGTTAATGTGGCAGACAATGTGTACAAACATAAAACTAAAGATTTCACATTCTTAATTTTTTCACAAAAAATAGCAAAGCTTACACATAAAGAAAAATTAAATTCATAAAACTATTATAAAATATAGATGAAAATTAGCAGTCACCACTCGCCACGTGGCGATTAAAGTTTAAAAAATGGCGATTAAAAAATCAGCCATCGATCGCCACCCGCCAAGTGGCGATTAAAAAATCTTATCGATCGCCAAGTGAAATACACCATTTTTTATGGAAATATGCATCTCTACATTGATTACATCTAATTAGAGAACTGGTTAATTCTTTTTCCGACCAGATGCAAACAGATTTCAGTGACTTAGCTGTATTTTCAATATTTCAGCTTTTTCTCATGAGCTCTTACGTGCAAGTTATGATTACTCTTTAGTTGGATTATTTTTTCAAGAAATACAGTTTATTCTGCAAAATATATTCATCAGCTTTGATTCCACATGCATTAAGTAATTTATTCCCTTTTCCCACCAGATACAAGCGGGTTTTAAGGACATTTCAGTATTTTCAATATTTCGACTCCTGCCACATGCTCACCAGTTGGATTATTTTTTTTTTTTTAAGAACTGTTTAATCATGCGAAATACACTCATACTCATACAATAGGTATAAAACTCTTATAGAAAAATATGTTTATATACAACGATTATCATTTATCTAGATGTCAAGAAAGTTTAAAACATAACAGTGGCTACTATCTTTAAAAAGTGGCCACTAATGAAACCGAGTCTACCGGCCACTGACTACTAACTAAATTTCCCAGTTTTCACCTATATTATAAAATAGTTTGTTTCAGATAGTTAGTTTCAGCAGATTAATCTCAGAGTTGGATCTATATATCATCATTAACAAACAGAATGATTAAGAAATATACAAATGTAAACACAGCTCAATAGAAATCATGATCAAAATTTCAATGCTATTTTTATCACTCATTAAATTCAAAAATTACATAGCTCAAAAAGCAATTTTGAGTCAAATACATTATAATTTATAAATTCACTGTATTTAACTACATTAGGCTAGTAAATTAAAAATCCCCAGCAGAAAGCACTTTCAACTGCATTGAATTTTGATTGAGGTAATAAACTGCATTTTTTCTTCAGCAAATTAGGTCGTATTTAATAAGTGATATACGGATAAAGTAAATTTTTGCCAAATCCAAATAAACCTCCAAGGGCAAACATTTAAAAAATTTAGATACTTAAAATAGATTAATTAAAATGAAAATAGCAGGAAAACACACTTATAAAAGAAGAAAATTTGGAAAGGCGAATTGCAAAAATTTATAAATGTTTACACAAAAACACCAAAAATAAATCTATTTCTAATTACTATTAGTTTATTAAAATGACAATATTAAATACCTAGTAAGACAAATTTATCAGTACTTTTTATATTAATATCTTGTCTTTTTTCTTTTATTTAAATTTGACAAATATCAATTGAAATAAATTCAAGGATATTCTATAATTAAATTTATCATTCATTTCATATAGCAATGAAAGCTAAAAAACTATAAATATATATATATATATACTTATTTTTATTTAGTTATTTGTTGTTTTCTAATGAAAGAAGTATATCATGAACACAAGTCATGACACATCCTTCAACAGAGGATCAAAAAGTAGATTCCTTTGAGGGATTTAAAAAATTCTGTACAACCAGGATTCATTGATTAATATCAATAAATATATATCTGATATTTATTTTTAAAATATCAAAAATTTTGATATTTTAAGTCAAAACATGTGTAAATCAAATTTTCAACTGATATTGACTGTGTCATTTTGTAGATGAAGATAATTTGTCTCTTGCAGTGGCTTTTCTAGCTAAAGAAAAAAAATAAGAATCTTATCCAAGCTTTGTTTGAAGTTTTTATTTTAAAATTTAAGCTATATGGGACTAATAATTATGTTGGATATAACTAATAGAGATATAGAAAGATAAAATGTCTAATTTAGATAATCAGTTCTATACAGCTTCATTAGAAAAGAATCAATTTTTGGTTTTGGTGTTGTTGAGCTTAAATTGTACATGTTAGCGAATGAAAAATAAATAAGCTTAGATTTATGTTTAAATTTTTCAATCAAAAAAATAAATATTTTGTATTAATTTTTTTTGTTTTATAAATTTCCGATTTCTTGATAGTTGATACTGAATTTTATAGCGTTTTTTTCCCCCATATGTGTATAAAGCAAATTGTTACTGTTTTGTTGATTAGTTGATCTTCAATTTTGTTCAAAGTGGAAAAATAAAATAAGGGGCAAAAAAAAGCACTTTTTGTATATTGTTTAAGTTTTCATGTTAAGTCCAATATATTTTAGCTTCTAATTTATATTATGCTAGAAAATATTTATTATCAGCAGTAATTTGACTATTGAAAATATTGAATTGAATATATATCAAAATATCAGATATTTTTGAAAATATATTTATGAACCCTGTGTACAACATGCACACACAGGGCAACCACTATCTAATAACATCAAAAATAGTTGCCCACAATAAAAAAAATAGCTAAAATAGTTACAGGTTTACTTAAGAGGGGCAAGAATCGTTATTTGCCATAAAAATAATATCATCATGAAAATGCACATACTTTCCATACAGTTTATGTTGCCATCTAAATTTGCCACTTTTTGTATTTTTATTATAAAATCACACACACACAAAAATGGAAAAAAGAAAGAAAAAAAACTTATCTGAGATTCTTATTATCTGAGATATAGGATCAGAATGGTAACTGAAAACAAAACTTTTATTGCATATCATTACCTGCTATTTTAATTCCATTTTGTAAAGCAAAAATAAAGCAAGAAATCTGCCAATAAAAAGTGGTTTTATCAAAAAAGGATGCATTTGCTAAAGAAAATATGTGTACATAACTAAATCTATTTTTTAGAAGAAATTTATGTAAAATAAAATAGCAAAATTGGCATAATCGTCCAATTTCATAGACACCAATGGGCCAAATAAAGCTATCTAAATAAGTAAGAAAAACAATATTCTAAATGTTTTTCTACATTTTAAATCTGTTATTAAATTGAAAAATTGCAACAGAAAACAAGATTTTCTTATTTCTGAGTAGCATTTATTTCGGCTTGTTTATAAATTCAAATTTTTGGTATGCTACTTTTTTCATGATTTTCACAACTATATCTCAAGAACTAATGCACAGATTTTCATCAAACTTCATATTCAGTTAGACGTTGACATAAGTTGTTGATTAGGTTTTGCAGTAATCTGCTAACAGGTGGTGCTGCTATGCTGCATTTTTCAGGATTTACACGATTTTAGCGAGTAATATCTCATAGCACGGAATTTAATAAAACTTTAGATTCAGTTAGACCTTGATATAAATTGGTGCTGATTCAGTTTTAGTGTATGTGAAACCTAAAGAAAGTTTTGGGATTGGCACATCTGAATCAGACTAGTTTATTAGTGGCATAAATGGCAAATTTCTTTTTTACTTCTTATTGGCAACTAATTTTTAAACCATGGAAATACTATCAATTCTAATTGGGAGGAGGAAAAAAATTAGACTTAAAAATAACAAATGAAACAAACAAAAATAATAAAACGAAACTGAAAAATAATAAATAATTGTTATAAAATATAATTTAAATATTCAGCATCAGATATGTACTTCAACACATTAAAATTCAGCGTTGGATCTGTATATCATCATATGAAGGTATTGCTAATATTTTAAAACATTTTTATTACAGGCGACATAACAAACTGACATTATAACAATAATGAAAATAGAAATATATTCCTACAAAATTTATACAAAGAAATGACTTCCTTAAACTTCATTAAAAAGACATGCATCAGATTTTCAAAGAAATTTGTAAAATTTCTAGAAATATACATCTAGTAACAATTGGGAAATGTAACACTTTGGCTGCCATAAGGCCAGCCTGGTAGTCACATTTCTTTTATACCATAATGTAGTATTGGTACCATACACAGGGATCACTCTAGAGAGTTTCAGAGGGGCAGCTCGCCCTCATGCCCTTTTTAGATAAAATCCCACCCTCCTTGCCCTTTTTCCAGGTATAATTTTACCCTCCTTGCCCTTTTTTCAGGTAGATTTCTACTCCTTTTATTCCTGGGTAGAATCCTGCTTTGTACTTAAAAAAATTATTTACCTATCTTTTATTTTTAGAATGTTAATATGGTACATCAGGGAGTACTCATCGTTACCTCTTTATTTCTGTGTGAAGTGTCCTGGTATGTCTAATCTTTGACTTTGATTGATTCATCTTTCCATTTATCATTTATTCCATTGAACAAGACATAAAGGGTAACTAAGCATCATTGATTAATTTCACCTAGTAAAATATAGTATTAGATCAGGCATTCTGGCCTTTGACCACATAATAACTTACATAAGTTCTATAAAAAATTTGAGAAGTAGCTTTAGAACTTTTATTTTGTAGCTTTTACAAAACCACTTTTGCTAAAACCGAGAAAAAGTTATCTGGTGAATAAAAATTTTAGAGAGAGAGGTTCTTGAATATCGTAGGAAAAGGGGAAAATGACCGTGCATATAGTAAACAATTTTACAATAAAAATCGAGAACATAAGTTTCATTTTGCTGCTATTTTTAATACTTTTCGAATGGTGAAGTTATGGAAATTAGAAATGTTATTGGATTTTTTAAATTAAGGAGTACTTTAAGCTGTTGCCAGACTTCCCTTCCCACCGGTATATTGGTATGTGCCCTTATTACAAAAATGCCCTTTTTATGAAATGATGTGCCCTTATTATGTGATGTGCGCCCTGCCCTTTTTTATGTTCTAGAATGATCCCTGCCATACATTGTTTAATTTTCAAGACTCATGGTAAGTTGTTTGGCATAATAAGCTATTATTGTGGGCTGCATGTCAGCCTATCAGTGAAAAGTACACTTGACTGCTGCGATTATTCGACAAGTTTTTTTTTTCTTCTTTTTTAACTAGCTAATAAAAATCAACATGGAAAATCTTTACAACAGCATACTTATATTAGGGGCGATAGTGGATTCATGAAAAAAAAATACCTGAAATTTTAGCAAGAAAATGTTTTCGTAAGAGAAAGGAGGGGAGAACATAATTTATTGCAGTTAGGTCAAATTATGAAAAATCTGAATTATGGTACTGAAAATGAAAAAAATACCTGAATTCAGGTATATAACCTAAACACAATCACCCGTTGTATATATGTAACTAAGTATGAAAAAAGAAAAAATTACCTTATTGATAAAACTTGATTTTCCTACATTAGGAAATCCACAAATTAAAAGTGTTCTAGTATTTGGATCAATAGATGGTAAACGTGACATATGCTGTCTAACTTGTTCCAAATATTGAAGACTCTGATTCTGACGTTTCATGACTGTAGCCATTCTAAAATAAAGTTACATTTTTTTTATTAAACAAAATAAAATAAACATAGAACAAACATAATATACTCATTTAAAAGTTTTAGCTGAGCAAATAAAGTTATTAATATTAGTATAATAAATTATTATTAATAAATTATTAAAAATTAAAACTATTATTAAAATTTATTTAAAAAATAATTAAAATGTATAAAAATTTATAAAATTAATTAATAATATTAATAAACATATAATAAATATTTACTAGGGGGCTCAGCCCCCTACTCGCTAACGCTCGTCATGACATCTATCACTATGCTGAATTAGATGGTCATCGGTCATTCGAACAGTTTAAGAGTAGTAAAATCACAAATGTACCGCCATTGAAGTGAAGACATTCTCCATTCTGACCATGCCTTAAAATAATGGATTATAGTCAAAATTTTCAAGGTCAAGATAACAGGTAAGCCGCAGATCGAGACAATAAGCGACGCAATGTATGAGACTTGGAGAAGAAACAAGTTTGAATTTCAGAATTTGTTTCCGAAGTAGAATGCTGAGTCGCTTGTCGCCTGCTATAGTATAACTTGTTTTATGGTCACTCAACAGCTACGAAACAAAATATTAGTATCTTAATGTCTAAATAGAAAAATACTTTCCCGATTATAAAATGCAAAATTTTAGGTTATAATCATTTTAAATGTTTAAACAACACTAATATGAACATGAGCTCACATAAAAAAATATTTAAATATCAAGAAAGTTTCTTTCACAAGTGTACCTTGTGAAAGACAGTGCACAAAATCGAATAAAATCTAAATTCAGAAAATCATTTAACAATCCACTTGTTAAGGGTCCATAACATTGGTGAAAGTTGAAAAATATAGAGATTGTTGTATATATAGAGCTCAACTTTCTTCCTTTTTTAAAAATAAAATTAAATATTTTGTATATAATTATTCAGAGTTCAGAATTTCAATTTTTTTTCAATGCTTTTTGTCATGTTTGTATTAATGTAATTATTCAAATATAGAATATAAAAATAATAGTGGGTAAAATATTTTTCTCCCCTCCAAACAGTTGAATTCCCCTCCATTTATAAATGTTGGCAGGGAGATTCCCCTCCCAGGAAAATTTGAATTTCAAGCCCTGCTTTTAATAAAAGGATGTGTCAGACAACTGACTGAACATCTATCTAGAGAAAAAGATGCTAATGAATTCCTAATTTTCTTTGGCACAACAGTAAAATTACATACAAATGTGAATGCATTCAAATACTGTCCTGTGCATAAGGAAATTACACATTTTAGAAATGCACCTAGAATTGAATAAACATAATGAAAATATACTAACCTTCCTAAAGCTGCTTTTTTCAACAATTTACATCTGTAGAGTGAATCGCCATATTTCAGAAGCCGGCAATATTCTTTTGCAATACTAGTAATAGAAAGCAATGCATGAGTAATCTGAACATAAACATAATTCAGAATGAATTATAATTACCGCATTTACTCGAATCTAAGAAGTGTTTCTCTCCCCCCCCCCCTTCCAAAATGGAATTTATTTAATTGGGTGAGACTTACAAACGAATACAACTCATAATATTGTAAAACCAGATGTCTTTATCTGTGTGATATTAGAAAGATAATTTATTCATCAATTCCACTCCCCTTATATGGACATATGCAATGCATGGAATTGAAGATGCTATCTTTGAACAATGAAGCTATTTCAAAAACAGTAAGTGAAGATTCAAGCAGTGAAATATCTAATGATGTAGACGGAGAAATGTCTATGCAGCATGGGTACAAATTTAAAATGTGGAGAATAAATAAAATTAGGAATTTCAACATTTCTTAACCTTTCTTTTTTTCTCAGTGAAATTTTCTTGTGTTAGTTACAAGTTCAGAAAAATCCATTTTTTCACAGTTAAAAATTAAGATGCATCTTAGATTCGAGTAAATATGTAAATGAATAATATACATAATCAAATTAAAATAAAATTTAAAGAACTTAATAAATCTGAAAATTATTCTAAGAAATATTGCTTTATCATATCCAGGGATAGGGAATTTTCAAAAAACTATTATACTAGGCAAGAATTTTTTCCAACCAACAAGATGAAACAGTCGAAAATTCTTGCAGCAAAATTTATGCAACTGCAAAATTAATTACTACAATGCATTTTCATAATATTATTATGTATATACACCATCTGCAGAGTAAACTTTAGTGTAGAATGGTGTGTTTGCATTGAGACAAATATGAAATGAATTAAAAAACAAACTGTCTAAAGTGCGATCAGGACAGAAAATGTTTTCTGCTATAAGGCAGGCCGCACACTGACAAGACAGAGTGACCTGAAGCTTAAGCCATGAGACATTTTCACCCTTTTAACAAAGAAAGACAGGTCTGAATATCAGAATTTGTCTCGTGTCTTGCGCTACATGTCGCTCTGTCTTGTCAGTGTGCGGCCTGCTTTAGACAGTATTTTGTCAAAGGCAGGCTGTACACTGAGGCGTCTCGAGCAATATGAAGCCAGACTAGGGTAAAACAACCATGGAACTAGAAATGATTACTGGAAGGAAAACCCCTATCTCTCAACACAAACGAGTTTCTGGCGAAAGCTGCCACAGATTTTTGACTACCTGGGGTTTTTTTTTACTACCTTGCAGGCAGGGCAAGCAGGCGGGGCAATAGCCTGGCATGATTATCGCTGTTTGGCTTTTTTTTTTTCTCTCTCTCTCTCTCTCGATACTTCTCTTTTTGTTGTTATTGCTTTGTTTTGATGACCAGGGTTCGATACAGGTTTTTTTTCTTGGGGCCCATTTTGTGAAAAGTAAAGGTTATTTTTGTGAAATTTTATTATATTTTTGTGAAAAATAACATTTTGTAATGAAAGTCGAAATTCAGCTACTTAAATTCGAACCAAGCGTTTATTAACAAAAACTTTTTTAAATACTTTTGCTGAAGTTTTCCTCTCTGGTGACCTTGTTTGTTTACAAATTATACATTTTAAAAGTCAAAGAATAATAAATAAAAAAATAAATAATAAATAGTAAGTTTTTATTAAATTGAATTTTGTGGGCCCATTTTATCAAATTGAATTTTGCAAAGGGGCCCATTTTATCAAATTTATTTTTGTTAAGGGGCCCATTTTATTAAATTTATTTTTGTGAAGGGGCCGTAAATAGGCCCCAAATTTTGTCTAGATTGACCCTTGATGACGCAAGAATCAGTATGCTGTTTAGTTCATTGATAGCGCATTTCGCATACCTGGTCGGTGGATTAAAGTATTTTAATGTTTTCTAGCGATTCATTCTAAGCATTTTTTAACTTATATAACATTTTATACTGAGAATTATAATTTAAAAAAAAATAATATTAAAGAGATGAAGAATTCTTAATAATAATAATTTTAATTTAATCAATCTATTTATTTATTATTCTATTAAAGTGATGCATTTATTTTAATTTTAGCGATAATTTTATCTTTTTGTAATTTGATTAAATATATATTTTTAAATACTGAATTCTATAAAATTACAGCTATAAAATTTTTGAGACAGTAGAAAGCTTTAGAAATGACACTAAAGAAATCAAAATTCACAACAAAGATATCTCATTTCCTGTTCCAATTTTTAAGAGTGAAAATTTTTTAAACTACAAATAGAAATTTTAAGTATAAACATGAACTAGGGCTGAAACTACCCCCCCCCCCCCCCCCCCCCCCGTAGTTTCAAAATAGTAAAAAGTTTTTGATCAATTGCTTTTACGGGCTCCTTTTATGAAGCCTTGAAACTTGAGTGTCAACGATTTTTATTAGATGATTTAAAACAGTGATTAAATCATACAAGACAATCATCTTAGGCAATTACCAGTGATTTTTAATTAAAACAGTGATTAAATCATGGCTGATTTATATCATAAATTTTCTAAATGTTTAAACTGACCAAAAAAAAGCATTAAAATAAGATGAACAGAATTTGAAAAGTTTCTGAAAAATATTTAATATTTTTTGTATTATATTCTTTAAGTTTAGACATAGGCAATTTGATTTTTTAAGTACAAATGCAAAACAAACTGCAAATGATATTTGATTATTTGTGCTACTAATGAAATAAGCAGTTTTTATTAATTATGCAATTATTTACAGTTCCCTCTAGGCCATTTTTTAAGGGCGCAACACCCTGTCCTTTTTAAAAATTCCCCCCCCCCCTTTTTTATTTTAATAACTAATATACATTTTTACTTCCAGTTGTCAGTTTGCATGATTTATTTTGAACAAATCAAATGTTATTTTTACACATGGTGCATATATCCAATGCATACAAAGTTCATTGTGTTAAGAAATGCAAAAGAAAAAAAAAAGTGCAAGATGAACGAGAAGTAAGAAACAATGCAATAACAGCAAAATATCATCGAACTAAATATGTTATTGCTTCTACCTTTTCTCCGTCTCCAATTTTATTTCGAGGTGAACTTTGAATTAGGGGCTCCTTTTATGGAGCTTTGAAACTTGAGTGTCAACGATTTTTATTAGATGATTTAAATCAGTGATTAAATCATGTCTGATTTAAATCATAAATTTTCTAAATGTTTAAACTGACCAAAAAAAAGAAAGTATTAAAATAAAATGAACAGAATTTGAAAAGTTTCTAAAAAATATTTAATATTTTTTGTATTATATTCTTTTTTTTGACCTAGGCAATTTGATTTTTTTTAAGTACAAATGCAAAACAAACTGCAAATGATATTTGTTTGGTTATTTGTGGTATATTTTACTTAAATAAAAAAATCTTACTAACCAGATTAAAAGTGTCACTAAAAATTCGTTTACAAATCAATAGTAAAGAAATGAATTTGTTTAATCCCGTCTGAACCAGCAGCACATACATCAATTTTATTTGGTTGACACATTTTGCACTATTTATATAAATAAACTCAGAAATTAAATAAGGAAATAATTTTCAGAATTACTGGTACAAAAAAAAAAGCCAAATGTGTACCTTTTGAAAGCGCATATATGCAACTCTGGTCTTGGAGAAGTTAAATTAATCAAGTAAGATGTTAAAATAAAATTTGTAAATGACTTCAACACACCATAATATTTAATTGAAAATGAAGTAAAAAATCTTTTTTAAAATAAAGCATTTTATTATATAAAACTACAAAGAATGATAAAGTGTGTAGCGATCTGATAAAATCATGGCTGAAAATGAGCGCCAAAAATTCGCCAAGCGCTTCGGGTTACTGGAATCCCGTTACCCAGAATTCCCTGACGAAACAATACCGAAAGTAACTCCTGACGTTCCTTCCTGTTTGTTCATTCTTCCATGAAAAAAAAAACAGGTTTCTCCTTTGTTTCAAACTGTTTCTTCCCTTAAGTCGCGCTTCATGTTGCTCGTGACATCTCAGCATGCAGCCTGCCTAACAGAGCATTAAAAAGTTTTTTACAACTTTAAAAATCTTTCTGTATTACGGCAGATTTCAGTATTCCACAGAGTACATGTTAAGATAGTTCAGTGAATATACAACATTTGGTATATTCTCTATAGCCTGCAGTTTTTAAAGACTGTCTAAAAATTTTCTTGCTCTAACCAAAATATCATTTGCCAGTGGCGAGTAGATTTATGCAATTCCCTACCCCTGATCATATTAATTTATGTCATAAAATAATAAAAACACAGTATTAATAACATCATAATCTGGAATTAAAAGCAGTATATTTATATATAAACAAGTAACTATGAGAATAAAAGCTCAGATGTGAAGTGCACTAAAATCTTTTAAAAACTGATTTTAAAAGAAAAAACAAAACAAGCAGTTATTTAATTTTGCACAGTTGTACGAACTGAACAATAAAAAAGTTGTACAGATGTAGAGCTGTGCTATTCAAAAGAAAAACAAAAGATAAAATAGAAGCTTATGAAATTAGTTAAATACAATTAGGATGATTAACAAGAAAAAAAATTATATATAACCAGAAATTTTAATTAAAGAAATTAAAACCCATTGTTTACAAAATAGCTTATCGTATAAAGCATGTTTAACGTGTGTTCGGGGTATAGATTTGACTCATCTTTAAAATAGAAATTAATTTTTTCAAAATACTTACCAAAAATTTATAGAAAAAATATACTTGCTAACATAAAATTGAAAAACTATACAATTTTTATGTGTTTTTTTAAGCATGTCGTAAAAATACAACATTAAAAATATATATAACGATAAATGTAATATGGTTTATTTTATTTTTAATGCACAAGTTATCTGAATGTTTAATTGTGTCAAAATGCTCTTTTATATCACTTTTACCGCTGTGAGAAATTTTGACATCCAAATAGCATACAGTGCAGTGATAAAGGTATTCTTCGTAAGTTTCTGTTACATGTGAATATTCGTTTGCTGTGAAAATTTTATACCAGTAGTCTCTAACAAAAAAAAGAGCAGGGTGTGAGCCACAAAAAGAGCACTACTACTGTGATTTTGCCTTTTCAAATTTTGTTTAATTTATTTTCACTGAATCAGAAAATAGTACAAAAGAAAAAAATAGCGAAAAAACAGGCAGAAATTCCTGAAAAATGTCATTTTTATAATTTTTTTTTTTAAATAATTGAATAAGCAGTTCAAGAACATCACTGCATGAAATACTGTTTAATATTTAACAGTTTTTAAAAGTTTTATTCTCTGAATTTTTGAGAAATTTCATATAATCAGGCTGCCCCTGATGACTTTAATTCTACCTCACACCACTTTCTCAAAACAAAATTTTTTCACATACACTTTGCATCATGTGCAAGAGAAGTATACGTTTTTTTTTTTGTTTTTGTTTTTTAAATAATGGCACGAACAGATGATAAAAATAGTCGCCAGTGGCAGCTCTGTATACTCATAAATGCATGCAACTTAAAATAATTAAATTAATAAGTAGCGGAACTTCGCCCGCTACACTGGTCGGTTTATTCAGTAAGAAAATTTTATTCAGAATCCTGCAGATACTGCATCAATGTATTTTTTAAAATTGCGATTGTTGATTTATTTTTTCACTGGTAAAATTGAACTAAAATCGGTAAATTCTACCGGTAACAAGTCGAATGAGCAAAACTGCATCGCAATTGGACCCACACAACGTGAGATACAGGGGTGATTCTGAGTAAAAAAAAAATTTCTGAAATTCACAGCAAATTTTCTGAAAAGTTACAACAGAGGGGGGGCACTCCCGGCACTTTTTTGACGAATGCCGTTTTTCGCGATCTTTTGACGAAATTTGCCGTTTTTTCGCAATGTTTCTGACGAAATTTGCTGGGTTTTTTTTCATGATCTTTTGACGAAATTTGTCGTTTTTTTTGCGATTTTTTGACGAAATTTGCCGTTTTTTGCGATCTTTTGACGAAATTTGTCTTTTTTTGCAATTTTTTTGACAAAATTTGTTGTTTTTTCACGATCTTTTTTGACGAAATTTGTCGTTTTTTCACGATCTTTTTGACGAAATTTGTCTTTTTTCACGATCTTTTTGACAAAATTTGCCGTTTTTTCACGATTTATTGACGAAATTTACTGTTTTTCGTAATGTTTTTAGCGAAATTTGCCGTTTTTTCGCGATCTATTGACAAAATTTGCCTTTTTTTGACGAAATTGCCGTTTTTCGCAATGTTTTTGAAGAAATTTGCCGTTCTTTCGCGATTCTCTGACGAAAGTCACGTTTTCCCCCGCGATCCTTTGACAAAATTGCCGACTTTTCTTCGAACGAATGACGAGATTGATTTTTTTCTGCGATCATTTGCCAAAATACCAACACATTTTATGTCCGAATTTTCGGATTTATGACCGATATTTTTTACTTACCCATCATACGTAGTATAGGGTAAGTCTTGTAATCGTTTTGAAAATCGAAAAAAATTTTTTGACGGATTTACATGTTTCAGACACTGGAGATTCCGAAAAACATTTTTAGAAAAAAAAAATTTGCCGTCCGTCTTTGTGTGTGTGTGTCTGTAAACGCTCTATCTCCCGAAAAAATTGAGATAGAGACTTGCAATTTGGTATGTACTTAGTATGTAATAATGGAAAGAAGCCTATTTCATTTCAATAACCTCGATTAACCGGAACAATTTTTTTCGGACTCTCGAAATATTCGTTCTGATGAAAGGTATATAAAAATTTTCGAAATTGTTTATTTTAAGAAATGAATATAAAAGACAATAAAAAAACATAAATTTTGAATAAAGCATGAAGTCGATCGGATAATTAGTTGCCGAGATATATGGAATCCTATTTTCCACACTCTTCGATTTTTCATGACCCTGTATTTCATCCAAATTTCACTTCAAAGATATATTTTAATTGGAAATTTGACGCTTAATCAGATGCAATAAACCACTAGTTAATAGGATTATTATTTTTAGAGTTATAAGGTAGAGTATATAAAAACCTCTTTCAAGCAATTCAGTAATCGAGCCTTTAAAGTTTGTGACGTCATCAAGCCACGATTTTATTTGAATTGCAATGCATTTTATAAGTAGTTTACACATTTTTATTTTAATATTTTACATTATGCATATCCATGATGGGTAAGTATTACGGTGGCCCCCAACGACTAGTTTAATTTTCGGAAATCATTGCCTTAATTTTTCAGAAAATTCGGACCAGAATCACCCCCTGGTGAGATAATTTGAAACGAAACAGCAAAATCCTTAGCTTTTATTTCTTTTTCTATATGAAAATCAATATTTTGCTAAAATCAAAAATTATGGGCCGAATTTGAAAATTCTTTGAAACATGCATACTTTTCATGCATACTTTCATGCATACTTTTCAGATCCAAAAATCCAATATTTGTTAAAATTTTATAGGGCACTGAAATATAGCAGTATAAAAATTTTCAATCTTTCGGTCAGTAGACTCAATGTCTCAAGTGAAAGTCAGGCATCATAACTTCATATGCAATCTATAATGGATACATTTAACACAGCAATTCAACCCCATCACATGTTTATTTTATGCATCCAAATCACGAAGAAGAAAGATGGAATCTTGAAGAAGAAATGAAGTGACAGTATGAAAATGGATAGAAGAAAAGCACAGCGATTTACTACTTGCATACCTGCCAACATGTCTATTCAAAAAACCTTACAATTTTCCCGACGTACTTCATTCTGCATCTTTAAAAATATATATGTAGTGTTTATGAAGGCATCTAGTAAGGTAATATATGGTGTGATACAAAATTTACTGATAAATACAAAAATATTAAACAAGTAATTGTTTAAGTTAAAAAAGAAAGTCAAAGACACAACCCAAAAAATATTAGCACTGATAATTATTTTTAGTGTACTTTAAATAGGCTGATTTGGCTTTACCCAATAATTTTTTGTCAAACATTTTTTCATAGTAATCTTCTTGCATTCTTTTAAGTATTAAAATATAATATTTTATAAGTTAAAAAAAATCTAATAAATTTCTAATCAAAAATGTCCCAAAGCTACAATTTTAGTTTTGCATTCAGCTTTGCTTCAAGAAAATTTTAAAATACAAAGCATGACTAAAAATTTCCTGGCATAGAATAACGTGTTGTGAATTACTACTTGGCTGTACTACTATATTGCTAATCACTCTCATCTTTGTAACAAACACAAGGTGAGCATCAGTTTAATTCTTTTACTCAATGAGTAACCTATTTGAGTAATCATTTCAAGTTTTACCAAAAAACCTTACAATCTTACCTATCACCCTTACAACCTTACAATTTGACCTAAATCCTTACATTGTAAGGCTAAACCTTACAAGTTGGCAGGTATG
This sequence comes from Maratus michaelseni, assembly GCA_963931845.1. NCBI lineage: Eukaryota > Metazoa > Arthropoda > Arachnida > Araneae > Salticidae > Maratus > Maratus michaelseni. The sequence continues at coordinate 318,155,600 of OZ007589.1, forward strand.
TACTTGCTATAATATTTGAAACAGAAAGGGACCCATACCAAAGACTTAATGACTCAATCAGGAAAAAATTACCCCCTTGTAATGTGGTTGGAAGGATGTTGTTTCAGTCATGAACATACCAGACTAACTATGAATATGCTGAAATGCTTTTAAGCAGTTCAGTTCTGCAGGGCTCAAAAACTATTTTTACTTTCTTGCATTCATTCATTCTAAGATGAGAAATCAATTACAATATCCTACTAGAAAAAATCTCGTTTTGTTATACAATGTTGCACTGTGGTCAGAAAATAAAGAATGTGATTATATTTTTTTAAATGCAGTAATTATTATATTAAGCAATAGACTGTGTGTAGCAATGCTTATATTTAAATACCAGTATTTTTTAATCGTGATCTTTGCCTCATTTAATTACAGAATTTCTGTGATTAAATAAAATAAAGAATACTAAACAAAAATACTTGCATTTTTTTAGTCAAAGGTAAGTACCACTATGCATATGCACCCTGTAATATAATTGAAATAAAATTTATGCTAACACTGATTTTTATGTTTTTTTTTTGGTTAAAATTTCTCTAGTTGCATAATGAAAAATGTTATGGTAAAGTGAAAGAGACCTTAGTTTATTGGTGCAATTATATATTTAGAATACATAATTGAACTGTTAAAAGCCTGAATAAATTTACATAAGGTTATCTATAAGGTAATACATTTACCTACATATTAAAAATATAACATATGTGGGATTTTTTTTTGTTGTAATCAATTGTTTGCTGGTTTCAATATTCAACCTGACCATTTCAGATTTTAATGAAACCTTCAGGTATCATTCTCCCTGATGATACAAATGAAAACATACTTTCATAATTTTTTTATCTCAGTAAATTTTCATACAATTTATTTTTTTTAATTACGAAAAATCATCATTTTTTGGCTTGTATAAATGTTTAATTTTGAATTTCTCAAGTTCTAACAGGGGTAGAGAGTTGTTTGACCCTCATTTTAAAGAGAATTTCATAAGGTTTAACTTGATATGCAAGTTGACTATGCTTGGATTTAAAAAGTTAATTTAATTTAATTAAATAAATTTAAATAAAAAAATTTTTAAGTATTTTTAAAAATTTTGAAAAAAAAAAAGTTTTTTTGTAATATTATAATCTTTAAATTCTGATAGTTTTAGAGTGGGATCTCAATGGGATTAGCAGTAGTTATAAAAAAACAAATAATGTTTAAAATGAATAAAATAATGCTATCTTTAGCACAATCATAAAGTTGGTGAGGTGCCAACTTTAAATATCAGCCCTAACTGGTGTTTAACATTAGTTTTTTTAATATAACTGCTGATCTCATTGAGATCCCACTCTAAAACTTTCAGAATTTAAAGTTTATAATATTACAAAAAACATTTTTTTTCAAAATTTTTAAAAAACACTATTTTAATTTTTTTAATTAAATTTACTTTTTTAAATCCAAGCATAGTCAACTTGCATATCAAATTAAACCTTATGAAATTCTCTTTAAAACAAGGGGTCAAACAACTATCTATGCCTGATAGAACTTGAGAAATTCAAAATTGGAAACATTTATACAAGCCAAAAAATTATTTTTCAAAATTAAAAAAAATAATTGTATGAAAATTTACTGATAAAAAAAAAATAATAAAAGTATATTCTCATTTATATCATCAGGGAGAATGATTCCTGTAAGTTTAAAATGGTCAGATTGAGTCACTGGTTGATTTGACATGGAATGACCCTGTTATATTGTTTCAATTTCTTCCACTGGTGGAAGAAACCTATTTCTTCTGGCCAGTGTTTTCCATGTGTTTAGCCACTTTTGAAGAAACTTGTCAACCCTACTGTTTTAAACGTAAAAATCTATGTACCCAAAAAAGTCATTTTGATTTATGACAGCCATTCGAGACCAAATACTGGAATAATAATTGAAATCATGAAAGTACATGATTTCCTAACAGTAACATAAGTATTCTCTAAAATACCAACTAATGTTATATATACAAGATATTTTGAATAACTAAGTAATGATGCAGTGGAAAAGTGATAACATTCCTAATAGAATTAGAAAACCCTCTCATAATACTGTCATGTACATTACAATGGAAAAAAGTAGAACAATATTGATAGAACTGCAAATCATACAAAATGTCTCAATTAAGGGTATTTGTGTTTTTACTGGAATTTTAAAATTTTTACAAAAACAGAATTGCTACTATGCAACAGCTTTTAAATAATATACACTTAAAAAAAGAAGAAAACAAGAAAAATCCAGAAATAAGAAAACTTATGACATATAAACATCCCATATTTTCTTCCACACATGCAGATTTTCTAACATGTCTGGATTCTTTATAATTGTTGCTATCCTGTAAAAAGCATGTTTTTCTATTTGTGCCTAAAAAATATATTGTGCTACTCAGAAAATTACTGAAAAATCTGAGTGATTGAAATTACAATTATTAAAATAAAAGAACTTTCAGTTGGCAAATCTGCAGATATAGAGAACATTCATTATTTTAATGCATGAATGGTGTACAAAGATATTCAAAAGTAATGACTATATAAAATACACATATTCAATACAAAGAGCTGAAATTATCTATAGTCTAGCATCTTTTAATTGAAAAATATAAAATATATGAGAAATAGCCTCAATTTTATTTTAAAGTTTAATCAAGAATAGGATGTTTTATTACTGATGAAGCTATGGTTTTAAATGCACAACTTTTCACAATTTGAAAGGGGAAAAACCTCACAAACAGGAAAATTTATTGGATGTCTCAGAAACAGCCTCTAATTTTTCTTCAAAGTAAAATTAAGAACTGAATTTCATCACTGCCAAACTCATTTTCTGAAAATTTTAAACAAAAATAACATACATCAAGCATGTTAAAATTACCCGCTCCCCCTTTGTTTTTGGTATGTGTGTATAATTATGTGCTTGTGTAACATGCACATCATGATTTTAACAAACTCCATCTAGTAAAAAAATTCAGATAAAAATATGAGAGAAACATTTGGAAAAGATTAACTAACAGGATTTAATACAGGAAATTTAACAGAAAAGAATAACAGGATTAAGCAGATTTTTTTAAAGAAGATACTTTTACTTTCGAAACTAGTTCCGTAAGTGAAAGTATCTTCGTAAAAAGAAAAAAATCCATAAAGAAAATCGAAAAAGTAATCAACGGTGGAAATAGATTGATCTCTGCTATCCAATGGAAAAAAAAAAAAAAAAAAAAAAAAAATCATTTAAAAATATTTAAATGCAAACGAGATATTAGAAAAATCATGCCCCATAGGATTAACATTAGTGAGCAGGTGTTTTCAATTGCGTGAAGAGGACCCTTAGCTTATACAGAATATGAGCGTTCTAGATATCACAGATCCCCAATTCAAGTAATTGATGCTTAACTACATTTATTAAATATTCCCAGAAGTGTATGTAATGACATTTTAATATAATAACTCTGAAAAAATGAATCCTCATCCAATACAAAATGATAAACAATGAAACTGTTTTATAAAAATAAGTAATTTTATATATTTTTAAATATAACTGGATTAATTTATCAAAATCTCAGAAACAGCCTCTATTTTTCAGCATATTTTTATATATATAAAATTATATGCATAAGAGTTTCATCACAGATGGATGGATATTGCTCAAACAACATTGAAATGAATATTTTCTACCAAGTTCCATTTTTCCAACTATAAAAAAGATTATTTTGTCACTAGACTGAAAACTTTCACTCATGGGGTAGTCTAACAAATTTTTTTGAAGGATAAAAACTTTATACCAGATGCCAGTCCTAATTTTCTATTCACAAATGTTTATTATTTTATACAGAATATCAGCATTCTAGATATCATAGATCCCCAATTCAAGTATTTGATGCTTTACTGCGGTATTAAATATTCCCAGAAGTGTATGAAATGAAATCTTAATATAATAATTCTGAAAAAATGAATCCTCTTTAAATACAAAATGATAAACAATGAAACTTTTTTAAAAGTGATAAGTAATTTCATATATTTTTAAAGAAAACTTATATCACATTCTGTAACATGATGCATAAATTTATATATCATGGTATTTTATTATAGGAATTATTTCCACAGTGCTTATAAAATATTTTCATAAGACTTTGGTAATATTCCAAATTCCAATAAATGATTTTAGATATAAAAATGATGTATGGTTGGTAATAAAAATTACACTACTTATGATTGAGTATTATTATTATTCATATTTCTATAAAAATAATATTTATTATAAACAAGCCTTATATTTTTTTTCTAGTTAAAACATTCTTAACTATAAACTTAGAAATTATGTAACCTCTATGCATTTTTTTTATGCATTAAGGTATATTAATATAGGAATATTTCCACAGCACAAATAAAATGTTTTTATATGGCCTTGGTAATATTCCCAGTTATATGGCAATCTAATGTTACTTTCCAAATATAAAAGATTCACAGGAGTAGAAAACATGTAACCTAATGCATTTATCAGTTTCCCCCAAGACAGTTTCAGAAGGGTGCTGCACCTTGCCTGCCCTTTGATTTAGAAAATAGCTCCCTTCTTGCCACTCATAAAAATAATTAGCACCCTTCTTGCCCCCTCCAGTAAAATAATTAGCACCATTCTTGCTCCTCAGTAAAAAAGTGCTCTTTCTCCTTTTATGCATTAAAAAATGTACTTTCATAGTAAAAACTGACTCAATGTTGTCTTAAAAACAGAGCCCTGACTTTTAAATTTCAAAAGTGGCTTTAAAAACCAAAAGAATACCTTTAACAATTTTTTTAAAAAGTGCCCTAAGAATCTGAAGTGCCCTCAAGAATAAAAAAAGTGCCCTTTTTTAAACCTGGGGGAAACTGATATTCATGATATAAAATGCTATATGAAGAACACACATAAGTACATCAAATATGAGAAAATAATTACATATATTCATTAAGGGTCCTCTCCCTTCACACGAAATCACACTCACTAATGTTAATCATATGGGACAGTTATTTTACAATATCGTTTGCACTTCAATATTTTTAAAACTTATTTTGCATTGGTTAAGCTCAGATTGATCTCTACAGAGCTTCCTTTTTACCTTTTAAATTTTCTTTGCTGATATTTATGAGGATACTTTCACCTTTGAAACTGGTTCCAAAAGTAAAAATATCTTCAAAAAAAAAAAAAAAAAAAAAAAATCGTTAAGTATTGAAAAGCAAATGAGATTTGTAAAGTAACTGTCCCATAGGATTAACATTAGCGAGAGGGTGTTTTCGCATGAGGGGAGAGGACCCTTAAATGCAGAACAATATAACAGTTCTAAAAATGTTATTAAATCTACATTTGAAGGATTTACTGTAAAAAAGAAGTAACTATTTTTGCAAATTTAAAAAAATAATTTTACAATTTCATCAAAAGTATTTTTTTTTTCGTTTACTGTTAGTCCATGCACATATGCATGGTTTGCCACCAATAATATAAAAAAAAATACCTGTTCTAATATATATATATATATATATATATTTTTTTTTTTTTTTTTTTTTGTGGAAAACCTTTAATAAACAAAACTAATTCATGAGCGGAAATCTCAGAAACAGCCTCTAATTTTCAGCATATTTTCATATGTATAAAATTATGTGTATAAGAGTTTCATCACAGATGGATGGATATTGCTCAAACAACATTGAAATGAATATTTTCTACCAAGTTCCATTTTTCCAAATATAAAAAAGATTATTTTGTCACTAGACTGAAAACTTTCAAACATGAAGTAGTCTAACAATTTTTTTTGAAGGATAAAAACTTTATACCAGATGCAAGTCCCAATTTTTTATTCACAAATGTTTATTAATTTATACAGAATTATCAGCGTTCTAGATATCACAGATCCCCAATTCCAGTAATTGATGCTTTACTACTGCATTTATTAAATATTCCCAGAGAGAAGTGTATGGAATAAATCTTAAGAGCAAGATTCTGAGAGATTGAGCCACTTTGTATTAGGGGGTGATTCACACCATCACCAATCTGGCCCAAAAAATTATCACTTGTTACTACTCTTATAAGATGATAAAGTCTAAAATTTTTTGTTTCTAGGTTCCATAGTTTTCATTTTATCGCTTATCAAAGGTCACCTTCAAAAATATAAAAAATGCTGTTTTTGTAATAGATGGGAAACGTTTTCGCCCATATTAGGCAGCGCAATGAACTTGCCTCTGATGTTTTTTTCTATTATGAAATTAATAAATATGGATGTTTATAAAACATGCAAAAAGTTCATGGCAAGTTGCTTGCGCAAGGTCATTCAAGGTCACGTAAAGTCACATTTTGGGTGTTTTTCGCCATTTTCAAGCCAGAATTGCTCTTAGCGCATTTCATTTGCCACCACAAATGAGTTACCATTGGATAGAGTTACATCAGTACTATTTAAAAAAATGTAAAACATTGAGGCAAGTTGAATGCGTTGCCAGATTTTTTATATTAAAACCTCAACATTTTTAAAAATGAGACATATTTAAACTCTTGTATCTCGTTGCGCGAACAACATATGCAGACAACACTATAATTATTTTAAAGCTCTATTATTGTACTTAACATAAAAATAAACTTTAGCGAGGCAAAATGCCTAGAAAAAAATAAATGATTTTTTTTCTCCAATGAAATTTACCAATTTGGATAATATGGATTCTCACTGGAAACAGCAATTGAAATATGCTTTTGCATCTGGAAACAACATTCTAATATAGTGTAAGTGCTTTACCTTTCCCTGTTAATACATTTAACACTTTTTTATATTTTAAATAAAAAGAAAATGTAAGGCCAGATGAGCATAAAAAATAATTTTCACAGAATATGTTATAATGACGTGCCCACAGTTCTGAAAATGATTATATATATATATATATCATCATCATCATCATCAACCGTTTTCAATCCACTGCTGGATGTAGGTCTCCCCCAGATTTTTCCATTGTTGCCTGTCTAGTGCTTTAGTCATCCAATTAACACCGGCCACTTTTCTGATTTCGTCACTCCAAATAATTCTAAGATCCAACTTATTTTGTAACTGAAAGTTCTTTATTAGAACAATAATATTAAATTTTTATCAATATATAACAAAAACAACACGAGTCATCTTATGCGTTCAAAATACTCTTCGTGTTCGTATTACACTTATCAGATCTTACTCAGAGTTCAAATAAGACAGTCTCTTTCTCATGTCCACACTGCTTCAAGACTTTTCTCGATCTTGATTGGTTCTTTCTGACATCATGAATTCAGTAAATTAGCTTTTGTAAAGTTTGCAAAAAATTTTTGCCACTAGCGATAGCAATCCCTATTTCACTTGTAGGAGATTAGGTACTTTCAAGGTGAAATAAGTATAACTTGAATAAGATTACATGGATTTCACACTAGGCTGTCTAATCCCTGGACAAAAGAGGACCGCTTTTCTATTATGAGATTATCTATTGCCTCCAAAGATAACAATGGAATTCAGAACATCACAATGTGTTTCTTTGGTAATTTTGCAATAATCAGATAAATTATGTCTTTGCATCTGGCAAGCCTAATTTAATACCTTGTTCAGATTGGATATTAAGGATATCTTAGACTGTCATTTTAGAGGCGGTAGATCCTGGAATTATAAAAGCTGTTCGCACCGCAAAACTCATCTAAGATAACTTATTGAACGTCCCTGTGTCTGAGAGCTGAACAAGCTTAATGTAAAGTGTGCGCATGTGAATAAGTTAAATCCAGTCTCAACAGCCAATCGGTTAAAGCAAGCCTCCACAGCCAATCAGAGTGAGTGGTAGTACGTACCTGTATCTAGCCATAGAAAGTTCGAACTCACTGAGGGAATTTGTAGAATTCCCTCAGTGAGTTCAGAGTTCTGAGATATCCTAAATATTCAATCTGAATGGTGTATAATGTTTTTATCCAGCAACACCTTTATAAAACAGATTGGAGCGAATTTTCTCACATGTTAGTAAGAGACAAATTTATTCAGTTATTTTCAAACTACATCTGTTGAGAATTAAAAATAAATAAATAGGGCTGAAAACTTTTTTATGAAGACTGCTTTTTCTATGGAGAACTATTAAATTGTGGTGCTCATTCTAAATCTAAAAATATTGGTATTTTTACTGATTCTGACTTAGATAATGACATGAACAACTACCTGACAAAAATAAGTGGGAAATTGTCAGAAACAGCTAATTTAACAGAGAAAAAACTTATAGCTTGTAGAAGTGGAAAAGAATTATCTGAAAATTGAAAGAGAAAATATACGAAAAGAGATTTCGACCAGGACTGTGAAAATTAACTTCGCCCCCATGCTGTGTTGTATGATAAACGTTTTTACATCGACAAAGTTTTAGAAGATTAAGATGATGAAATTTTTAAAATGAAATTTCTCCACCAGAGAGGTGCTAAAGAATTCAAATGGCCACTGCATGATGATGTGGATATAGTGCATCGAAGCACCATCTTCTTTGGTCCAATAACTATCTGGTGCAGACCCATTTAGAATTCCTTGTCTAAGAGACATACAAGAAGTGGCTGTAAATATGCATAATAAAAAAAAAATATGGAAATGCACTAATTTCAAGTAGCGATATTTTATACTTTAAAACACATGTTCTAATTCTATTTTCATTTTCTGATAAATTTCACAATATGGCTTGTTACGTAAAATAATAATTTGTTAATAATAGTGTCTAATATTATTTACCAGCTGTAACAATATTTTAAAAAGTAATGTATCTGGCCATTGAAAAAATATACCAAAAACAAAAACAAAAAAAATCTGAAAATTACATTTTTTTAATGCTTATCTAACCTTACACACAAAAAAAAAAAAAAATTAAAATATAATAAAAAGGTGTTAAATATATTAACAGGGAAAGGTAAAGCACTTACGCTATATTAGAATGTTGTTTCCAGATGCGAAAGCATATTTCAAATGCTGTTTCCAGTGAGAATCCATATTATCCAAATTGGTAAATTTCATTGGAGAAAAAAAATCATTTATTTTTTTCTAGGCATTTTGCCTCGCCAGGGTTCATACTCATTTCCCTCCAAAAAATCCCCTGAGAATCCCCTGATGTATTTTCCAGGATGAATAATTTTCCCATGTTGACAATTAACGACATTTTTTTAAACTTAGTAAGTATTATCCCTCACCCCCCCCCCCCCAAAAAAAAATAAATAAATAAATAAAATAAAGAGGTAATCACAAAAGTTTTTACATCAGAAGGTTAAAAAATAAATATATATATTTTTTTAATCTTACCTCAGTTCGATTGCATTATGACATCACGAAGCATGCGAATAACAGCGAGTGCCCTTATTTCCCAGAGTAGCCGATCGTTTTGCCAAATTTTCCCAGGTTTTTGGAAAATCCCCTGAGATTCTCCTGATTTTTAAAACAAGAAATTTATCCCTGATTCCCAGGTTTCCCCTGATGAGTATGAACCCTGCTCGCTAAAGTTTATTTTTATGTTAAGTACAATAATAGAGCTTTAAAATAATTATAGTGTTGTCTGCATATGTTGTTCGCGCAACGAGATACAAGAGTTTAAATATGTCCCATTTAAAAAAATGTTGAGGTTTTAATATAAAAAATCTGGCAACGCATTCAACTTGCCTCAATGTTTTACATTTTTTTAAATAGTACTGATGTAACTCTATCCAATGATACCTCATTTGTGGTGGCAAATGAAATGCGCTAAGAGTAATTCTGGCTTGAAAATGGCGAAAAACACCAAAAATGTGACTTTGCGTGACCTTGAATGACCTTGCACAAGCAACTTGCCATGAACTTTTTGCATGTTTTATAAACATCCATATTTATTAATTTCATAATAGAAAAAACATCAGAGGCAAGTTCATTGCGCTGCCTAATATGGGCAAAAACGTTTCCCATGTATTACAAAAAACAGCGTTTTTTATATTTTTGAAGGTGACCTTTGACAAGCGATAAAATGAAAACTATGGAACCTAGAAGCAAAAAATTTTAGATTTTATCATCTAATAAGAGTAGTAACAAGTGATAATTTTTTGGGCCAGATTGGTGACGGTGTGAATCACGGGTGGCTCAATCTCTCAGAATCTCGCTCTTAATATAACTATAAAAAAATGAATCCTCATATCCAATACAAAATGATAAACAATGAAACTGTTTTATAAAAGTGATAAGTAATTTTATATTTTAAAATATAACTGGATTCATTTATCAAAATCTCAGAAACAGCCTCTAATTTTCAGCATATTTTTATATGTATAAAATTATATGCATAAGAGTTTCATCACAGATGAATGGATATTGCTCAAACAATATTGAAATGAATATTTTCCAAATATAAAAAAGATTATTTTGTCACTAGACTGGAAACTTTCACTTATGAGGTCCAACAAATTTTTTTGAATGATAAAAACTTTATACCAGATGCAAGTCCCAATTTTTCTATTCACAAATGTTTATTAAGGGTCCTGTAATGCCCCCGCAAACCCGAACTGGAGTCCCCCCCCCCCCCGGTTCGAAACCGGTTCCTTAAGTGAAAGTATCTTCGTAAAAATAAAATCCATAAAGAAAATCGAAAAAGTAATCAACGGTGGAAATAGAGATTGATCTCTGTTATCCAATGCAAAAAAAAATTGTTTAAAAATATTTAAATGCAAACTAGATAATAGAAAAATAATGCCCCATAGGATTAACATTAGCGAGCGGGTGTTTTCAATAGCGTGAAGAGGACCCTTAATTTATACAGAATATGAGCGTTCTAGATATCACAGATCTCCAATTCATGTAATTGATGCTTTACTACATATATTAAATATTCCCAGAAGTGTATGAAATGAAATCTTAGTATAATAACTCTAAAAAAAATGAATCAATCCAATACAAAATGATAAACAATGAAAACTTTTATAAAAGCAATAAGTAATTTTATATATTTTTAAATATAACTGGATTTTTTTATCAAAATCTCAGAAACAGCCTCTATTTTTCAGCATATTTTCATATATATAAAATTATATGCATAAGAGTTTCATCACAGATGGATGGATATTGCTCAAACAACATTGAAATGAATATTTTCTACCAAGTTCCATTTTTCCAACTATAAAAAAGATTATTTTGTCACTAGACTGAAAACTTTCACTCATGGGGTAGTCTAACAAATTTTTTTGAAGGATAAAAACTTTATACCAGATGCCAGTCCTAATTTTCTATTCACAAATGTTTATTAATTTATACAGAATATCAGCATTCTAGATATCATAGATCCCCATTTCAAGTAATTGATGCTTTACTGCGGTATTAAATATTCACAGAAGTGTATGAAATGAAATCTTAATATAATAATTCTGAAAAAATGAATCCTCATACAAAATGATAAACAATGAAACTTTTATAAAAGTGATAATTTCGTATATTTGTAAGAAAACTTATAATATCAAATTCTGTAACATGATGCATATAAATTTATATATCATGGTACTTTATTATTGGAATTATTTCCACGGTGCTTATAAAATATTTTCATAAGACCTTGGTAATATTCCAAATTCTAATAAATGATTTTAGATATAAAAATTATGTATGGTTGGTAATAAAAATTACACTACTTATGATTGAGTATTATTATTATTCATATTTCTATAAAAATAATATTTATTATAAACAAGCCTTATATTTTTTTTCCAGTTAAAACATTCTTAACTATAAATTTAGAAATTATGTAACCTCTATGCATTTTTTATGCATTAAGGTATATTAATATAGGAATATTTCCACAGCACAAATAAAATGGTTTTATATGGCCTTGGTAATATTCCTAATTATATGGCAAATCTAATGTTACTTTCCAAACATAAAAGATTCACAGAAGTAGAAAACATGTAACCTAATGCATTTATCAGAGTCCCCCCCCCCCCCCCCCCCAGACAGTTTCAGAAGGATGATGCACCCTGCCTGCCCTTTGTTTTACAAAATAGCTCGCTTCTTACCCCTCAAAAAAATAATTAGCACCCTTCTTGCCCCTCAGTAAGAAAAGTGCTCTTTCTCCTTTTTGTATTAAAAAATTTGCTTTCATAGTAAAAATCGACTCAATGTTGTCTTGAAAAGAGTGTCTTGACTTTTAAATATCAAAAGTGGCTTTAAAAACCCAAAGAATACCTTAATAATTAAAAAAAATGCCCTTAATAATCTGAAAAGTGCCCTCAAGAATCCAAAAAGTCCCCTTATCAACAAAAACAGGCCCTTCTCTCACCAGCAGCACCCTGTCCTTTTTAAAACCTGGGGGAAACTCTGCATTTATTTTTAATACATCATGGTATTTTGATATAGAAATAGTTCCACGGCACAAATAAAATTATTTTTATATGGCCTTGGTAATTAATATTACAGATAATAAACGAATATACCAGGTATGTCCAGCATGTAGCCCACAGACCTTCCACTATTTTTTAATAAAAAAAAATTCACCTTATTTAATGACAAAATTTTTACGATTCAATAAGGAGAAGATTTTTACTTGGAAATACTGCTGATGAACTTTGATGAAAAGGTATAGACAATCTATACATTAAACCCCTTGGTATAAACCATCATAATGGTATTTACAATAACATAGCACTTAGCAGGGTTGTTAAATGTCCGGGTTTTTTCAGAAAGAACCCAACCTACTGGGTTTTATCAGTGTTTTTTGGGTTTTGGGGGTTTTATCAGGGTTTTTTAAGTTAGAGGTGGTTCAGAATGTTTGAAAAAAATGTACTTACTACTAAATACAATTTAAAGTAACTAATTGATTACAAAAATATATAAATCAATGACAATAACCAAAATTATGCTTTGCTTTTAGATAAATTGATTATTAGTAATAGTTTTAACAATGAAATTATCATTAAAGTACTATACTAATACTAGCGCTGAATCAGAACATTTAAACTAATATTTTGTTAAGGATAAAGTATCTTTATTCATTTTAATTGAAGTGATCGCCTATATATAATAAATATTCTCCAGAAAAAATTCATTCTGAAACATATTGATTAATGATGGATTGCAAGATTTTTTTTTTATTGAGTTGTTTGCATTCCAAAATGCGTTGGTATATTCTTTCTTAGGCACAGTAAGTAACATTTCTTCAGCCCGAGGTAAATAGGAAATTTTGTTTTTCCCTTACTTTATGTTGTTATTGAATTAAGTTGGGTGGTAGTTTATATTTAATTCAGCAAAATTTTTTGCAATTGAAACTGGATATAACAAAATTCGCAGAACTGGGAAAAAATATTTGCTGTAAAGTATTTTTTATTATAACTAATTAATAGAATAAACCAAATAATTCTACATGTCTACATCATTAAATTAGGATTCTCAGCATATATGGTATTTTGTTACGAGTTTCAACTTCAGGATTATATATCAAAGTACTTTTTTTAATGGGAAAAAAAATTAGTTTTTGTGTTTGTGATAGTTACACATACTTATAGAAAATTAAGTTACAATTATTTGTTTTAAAAATTGTCATTGGAAGACTTTTTTCCCTTGGGGTGGAGGGTGATAAACTTTACGACTGGTGTACTGACATTAAGAAATATATTACCTATGTAATTTAAAGTTGAAATTTTGAAAAAAACAAATTGGGTTTTTTCAGAAAAAACCCACCCGGATTTCTTGGGTTGGGCTAAATCATAACAATCCTGGCACTTAGAGAAAACACCACTTATACATGACAAAGAAAATATTTTATATTAACATTACCAACTACATAAGAGTTAAATAAATTTTAAAATATCTAATGATACAAATGTGCCAATCTATGAACGTTCATTTAATCATAACCCATTTTTTCAACAATCAAATCGCTCTCAGATTTTTAACATTTTTGGTCATTAATGTAAAATTATTCTAGTACAAATGGGCACATGCATGTTTATGATTTTATGAGAAAGGACCTATAACTGCCAGAATATATTCTAAGAACGGGACAACTCTCAAAATACATACAACAAAACCTATAAAAATAGCACTTTTATCAGGTTATAAAATAAGTGAAGCACAATATTTATTTTTAAATGTAAATGTTTTAATTCTAATCTTTATGTGTAACTAATTTCTTCTGTGATGACAGTTGAAAACTTTTTAGCTAAAGTAGTTGAAAAAAATTTTTTTTAATGTATTTTAATATTTACATATCTCTTTACCTGTGTTGTTGCACCAGTGTTTCCTTATATTTCTTAAATCTTAAAATATCTACATATATTCAAATTTCATTTTTTTATTATTATTTAACGTGCAGTTTAATAATGCAGGTTTAAGGTGATATACAGTAAGCTGTTATTTCAAGACAAACTTTCATACCACTAACCAGAGATCTGTTTAGGAAGAAAACAACTGGATCCTTTAAAGGACCTTTTCACAAAATTTTCCATTTCAAAACGGGACCCTTCACAAAATCTTTCATCTCAAAACAAGACCCTTCACAAAATTCTGTCTTAAAAATAGTACTTTCACAAAATTTTGCCATCTCTTAAGTGAACTTTTCACAAATTTAATCATTTAAAAACAAATTTGACCTGTCACTTTTACATATATAAAGAAAATATGTGTATTTTACAAACACATATCTTCTTAAAAAATGTAAAAACAAGAACTTGAACACAACGATCATTTCAAATTCACAAAATTATGACTAATTTTTCACAAATGTAAAAAGCTGTTCACAATTTCACAAAAACAAGACCCTGGTAGAAAAGTCTGGACAGACCCCTGCTAACAGTCTTATATCAGTTATTCTAAAGTAGCAAATTACTTTTAAAATTAAAACCATATAAAATTAACCTATACATACTTATCTATTAAATGTCTAGCTGTATTGAGCTGGCCCAAAGCTAATTTGTAGTGATCTTTGTCATACAGAACATTCATTAAATCAGCAAAGAAGGGATGAATATCCTGTAAAAAAATTTCAAAACTTTATATCAATAAACTACAAAATCAGACAGCTTCTAAATTCTTAATTCATAGTTTTAGATGAAAGAATTATTAATAATCCAGAAAATACATTTTAAAATTACAAGCAACATGGTGTACCATAATAAAAAAATTAATCACAATACATTAAAAATGAGATTTGTTCAATATTCAGAGAAAAAAAAAGAGAGAACTCTGAACATTGATTTTATTTAGCACAGTTGTGCATGCGCAACAGTATACACCGAAGAGCAGAATTAGCTGTGCCACATTTAAATAGTAAAGTTTTAACGACAACATAAAATACTATTATTTTGTACTAACAAGGAAGGTCTCCATAAGGGCATACTCAGAAAATATTGAAAAAATTACAGAATATTCTTCTCATGAGGATATATACGTTTATAAAAAATTTTGCTGCGGAACCTCAATATAACGTCCGTAAAAAAATTATGAAATTTTCATGCTTTGGTGATTTATCGCTGGGTTGGCGACACGATGAAATTTTTAACAAATGCGCATTTACAATAAATATTCTTTTAGGAAAAACTTTTCTACTTTTTATACTGAACACGTTTAAGTAATTTTAACTTAAATACATACACTTTTATAACCACGGTTTTGCCATGTACATTTATATGTACATCTAAAGAAAATTAACGATCGTATTCTACGGTTAAAAACAAAATTTCTATTGATTAAAAATGCTTCAAACTAAAAATTAATTGTCCTATTCTTTTGCACTGTCAATTTGACTTCGACAGTGTTAGTGTCGGAGACAACAAGAGAAACGTTTTGTTGCCATGGAAACTACAACTTATTCACAATCGAAATGTATAATGAGAGACTTCTTAATCAGACATTTTCTGTTAAAGTACACTTAAAACTTATCCAGCCGGCGAAACCGTGTAAAATTACAAAACTTCAGCAATACTTAATTTGTATATATATATAAGCTTATAGAAAAAATTATAAACTATTTAATCGTTGAAATTTAAATTCATAAAGTACTACACATTTAAACACTCATTTTACCAGGAATTTTCAAATACATTAAAATCGCTTGCATTTGGCAAGGAAAAAATTGCTCGCCAAATCACGTCCTTTTGCGCCAAAAACTCAAAAGTATTTTATTTTTTTACAAATTTTCTACTGGGATTCATTCTGCAGCTAAATTTGACTGATCCTTTATTACGTACATGAGTAGTTCCATTAGCATTTTTTTCAAAATATTCTGAGTATGCACTTTAAGGAGACCTTCCTTGTAAGTATAACAGCCTTGTACACTACAAGGGTAAGTCATTAAGTAAGAACTTACGATGATATTCACTTCAAAACTATTTTTATTTCTCAACATATTCTCCACCAATATTTATGAATTTATATCACCATATCAGTGCCTCCAACACCAGTTGCATCAAATTCCTTGGGTGGCTGTCTCAGCCACATTAGGACTTCAAGTTGAACCTTTTCATCATCTGCAAACATTATCTTGCTTCCAAGATGGTTTTTTAGTGGACTAAACAGATGAAAATCAGCTTGGGGCTAAGTTGAAGATGTATGGTGGATGTTGAAGAAGTTGCCAACCAAACTTTTAAATTGTCTCCTGTGTTCAACTTGAAATCTTTAAAGATGCATAATGGTTTTCCTAATTTATCATTTGCTGAAAGATACTTGAACACCCTCCCCCCCCCCGGCCCCTCCTCCCTCAAGGTTTTTTCTCCAACTGTGCTTTGTTTCCATATCTCAGCAACTAATTTTCCGATGTCAGCGCAACTGATTTCAAACATATTTAATTTAATAATCAACCTCTTTAACATTAAAATAAATTTATGAGTAGCGGGTACCACTATTTCCGAATAACAGTCCAAGACAAATTTCTAATCAAGTTCCTAGCTTAACCAAACGAATTAATTTTTAAAGATGCATAGTGGTCCTCCTAATTGGTTATTTGCTGAAGGGCCCCACCCAGGGGTAGTACTAGCTCAGGAGATATTTCAGGACATACTTTTTACGATATTTCAGGACAATTTCAGGAAACATTTGATTGAAAATCGACTGTTCGATTTTCGAAACAACCCTTCCGAGAAAACCCTTAACTTCCTGTTCAATACATTTTATTATCATAAATAGTACACTATATACAAAATTTTTTTGTTGTAAAAGTATACATTAAAAAAAAAGCAATTTTACCAGAACTCTTTGACCAAGCTGCTAAAAAACTGCAATTTTTGCATTACTGAAAGACAAAAATCTCGATTTTTTTCCTTTACTGATCGACAAAAATTGCAAAAGGTTTTTTTTTTTATTTTTTTATAACTGACTGGTAAAAATTGTGATTTTTTTTTGACTGACAGACGAAAATAGCAAACTTTTTTTATTTAATGACTAATCGATAAAAAATAGGATTTTTGGTAATTGATCACCAAAAACTGCAAATTTTTTTTTTTGTGTGCAAATCGACGAAAATCACTATTTTTAACGATAGACTGAAGAAAATTGCAACTTTCGTGATCATTTTGCATCAGTAAACAGATACACCTACCCCCTATTTGATGATTTCAAATGCCGATGTAGCACAAAACTCTCAAAATTTCAGGAATATTAGGACAGACTACCATATTTCAGGACGTTTTTATTTTTTTCAGGACAAGTACTACCCCTGCCCACCCCCTACTTCAAGGTTTTTTCTCTAACTATACCCAGTTTCCATAACTCAGCAACCATCTTTTCAATTTCAAAGCAAGTGATTCTATATTCCAAACATTATAATTAACTTAATAGTCACCCTCTATAACAATAAAGTAAATTTATAAGTAGCAGTTACCACTATTTCTGAATAATAGTTTAAGCGAAATTTGTAAAGTTCCTAGCTTAACCAAACGAAAGAATTTTTAAAGATGCATAGTGGTCCTCCTAATTAGTCATTTGTTGAAGGACACTTGAACATCCCCTCCACCCAGGCACCTCCCTCAAGGTTATTTTCTCTAACTGTGCCTTATTTCAATAACTCGGCTAATAATATTCCCATTTTTTCTATACTAGCTCAATTTTGTAACATGCCTACTATACAGTGCCATAGGCAGCAGGGACCTGTCGCAGAGGTTTATTCGGAAGGAGAACAGAATGCTCCCCTAGCAGTGGAAGGGGGGAAATAGATTTTCCGGAGCGTACGAGCATGCCTGGTATACAGTGCCGAAGCCATCAGAGACCCTGGCCAGAAAGAGATTTTATTACACAAGCTCAGGCAATGGCAGAGGGTGAGCTAGTATGAGATAAAGTTTACTGAAAACGTCTGGGTTCCAGGATTCTAAATGCCTTATATTTACTTTCTTTTTGAAAGATTATTTAATACATCAGAATTATTTAACATGAAATGTTTATGTAACAAAATATAACAAATCAGCAAGAAGTTCATAATATATATTTCAAAATTTGTTCAATATTCAGAGAAAGTAAAAAATACATAAATTAATTTCTTTGAATTTTCTCTGAACACTAATTTCTTTAGCACAGTTGTGCAAGCGCAACAGTATAGACTGGAGAGCAGAATTTGCTGTGCTAAGATTCAATATTAAAAAATATGAAAACATATTGAAATACTATTATATATTCTGGACAAAGTATAGCTATCTCTACTCTATTGATACAATTTAGTTAATTTATTCTAGGTAAACTTTTACTGCAAAACCAAATACATATTACTAAAAAAACTATAAAATACGAGAATATTATACTTCAAGTTTGGGAAAATCTGTTAATATTTGAGTGAGCTTGTCATGGAAATTTTGCTGAGTAAACTTCACTTTACGCATATAAAATGACCTGATTCTTGTGATCTTGTAATGTTTGTGAACAACGGTAGGTGTCTTCCTTTGTGTTTTCGACAAAATTATGTCAGTAAATTCCTAAAAGAAGAGAAATATAATTAAACATTTTACAAGATTAATTTATCATTATTTTTAAGAAATGAATTCATGCATGCAAAAGTAACTTTTTGACCATAAAAATGCTGTCTCAAAGCAAATATGTTATACATACAAAATCCACAGAAAATACAAATTACCAAAAATAACTAAACCATTATACCACTGTAACAACGATATTTATGTAAGTATCGATTCTTTTTTATTTAACAATGCATATGAGAATAGAAAATGCACTCTAAAACTATGCCATCATGCAACATTAATAATATAGAAAATAACTTTCACTGTTTTGCATTGAATAACTAAGCTCTCATGAAAAATTAGTATTCACTGAAACCAGGGCTGCGGAGTCTGAGTCGTGGAGTCCGAGTAAGGCCCATTTTGGGGCAAAAGAGTCTGAGTTGCTAAAAAACAGGCAGATTCCGATAGTGGTGTACCAAGTAGTGCTTTGGCCGAGTAATTGTGTTTAAGAAAGAATCACTGATGCGAACATGAAGTGTGCTTAGTAGTAACACTTCTATGTGTGTGTGTGTGTGTGTGTGTGTGTTTATATCTATACCTATTTATAAACATGCATCTTGTACATATAGTCTAATTCTTTTTAAATTAACTTCAATTTTTGAAATTTCATTTATTGGGGACCTTTTAAAGACAATTTTTGTATATTCAAAAATTTTAAAACAGTAGCATTATTTAAAATATACATTAAAAAAAAGGGAACTGATGCTTTACACTCACACAGGGATGCTTGGCGATTTTGATTGGCACACTTTCTAAAACTGCGTCAAGCTACTATTTTCCGTTGCCAATTTGGAAACAAAAAGCAGAACATTTATAAATAACGTATTCAAAAACACAGAAAATCTTATTTCTACACAACAATTAAAATAAACCAAAAATACATTTTTTACAACATAAATTTAATGGAAAATGTTAATTATGTCATTTTAATCTTTTAAAGTGCACTTACTATATTACAGTAATCCTTCGCTGGTGCTAATTCTAATTTCACACAAACTTTGTTAAAATCATTGCGTCATTTCAATCTTTTAAAGTACGCTACTATATCAGTGTAAACATCAGATTATTTAGTTTCTAATTTCATGACAAGCACATTTATAAATAATGACGTACTAGTAAAATCAGAAAGCGAATTATCAAAATAAACGAAAAAAAAATTTAATAGAAAATATATTGCCTACATCATTCTTCTAAAGTGAACTGCTACAATCAGAATAATCATTCGATAACTGATTTTGTAATTTCGCACAAACCTTTAGATAAAATCACGTCATTTTAATCTTTTAAAGAGCACTGCTATTCAGGGTAATAATTCGGTAATTCTAATTCTAATTTAACACAAACTATTAGATAAAATTATCGGAAAGTCCATATATGGTTCTATAACATGCAATTCTGCAACCAATAACGTGCAATAGAACACCCTTCTACAACCAATCACGTGGTTTCTCTAATTTTCATCATCAATGACGTAATACAGACATGCGCAATCATTTCAACGCAAATACGGATTACAATAACAAATTTCAACACCAGTAACTGAATACAAGCGTAATAGCCGGGTTGCCATAAAAGAAAAACAGTCCTCAAAGTTTGGCGACTCTTTTCCTTTTTTTAACAGATTTAAAAAAAAAAAAAAAAAAATCTGCATGAGTGTAAAGCATTTTAGCCAAAAAAAGAATTGATATATAAAAAGTTCAATTAACCAATATGGAATTAAAACTGATTATTTAACACATCTTTACCCATTTGTCCTTTTGATACCTGAAATCTGTCTATCAAAAATGGTTATTGCTTGCTGTAACAATTCCTTGAATAATGCAAAATGTTTCATATTTTTTAAAAAGTACCTTATTTTCTTTTGATTAAAAAAATTGGGTACTTTTGTGTAATAGCGGCCATTGAGGATGAATCGCAACCAAGATTTATCGCCAAATTATAAAGCACAGGGCTAGCACTAGAATTTCAAAATTTTAGGGAGGAATTTTAGGAATTTTTTCCCAAATTTTAGGGGCATTTGCGATATTTTTAACATTACAAGTATGTAATAACAGTATTTTTG
This sequence comes from Maratus michaelseni, assembly GCA_963931845.1. Taxonomy (NCBI): domain Eukaryota; kingdom Metazoa; phylum Arthropoda; class Arachnida; order Araneae; family Salticidae; genus Maratus; species Maratus michaelseni. The sequence continues at coordinate 318,176,622 of OZ007589.1, forward strand.
TGCTAGTCAGGTACATGTGGTACACTACCAAAGAATATTCCCATCATTCCAATGAATTCAGCCCTTGTTCCAGGGGTGATTCTGAGTTAAAAAAAAAAAAATCTGAAATTCACAAGAACTTTTTTGAAAGGTTATAACAAGGGGGGGGATCCACTCCCGGTACACACTATGTGCTTTTTTCCGCACCCCTTTGACGATATTTGCGGGGTTTTTTTGCGAAATGTGTTCTTTTGACGAAATGTGCGGTTTTTTCGTGATATTTTGACACAATTTGCATTTTTCCACGATTTTTTGTTGTTTTTTCGCGATCTTTTGACAAAATATGCGATTTTTTTCCGATTATTTGACGAATTTTGCAGTTTTTTCGCAATTCTTTGACGAAATATGTGGTTTTTTCGCGATCCTTTGACGAAATATGTGGTTTTTTCACAATCCTTTGATGAAATTTGTCGTTTATTCGTGATCTTTTGACGAAATTTGCCGGTTTTTTTTCACGATCTTTTAACGAAATTTGCAGTTTTTCTGCGATCCTTTGACGAAATATGCAGTGTTTTCGCAATCATCTAACGAAATAGGTGTTTTTTTTTCACGATCTTTTGACGAAATTTGCTGTTTTTTTCACGATCTTTTGACGAAATTTGCTGTTTTTTAGCGATACTTTAACGAAATTTGCTGTTTTCTCGCGATCATTTGCCGAAATAGGCAGTTTTTTCACGATCCTTTGACGAAATTTGCTGTTTTTTCACGGTCTTTTGACGAAATTTGCTGTTTTTTCACGGTCTTTTGACGAAATTTGAAGTTTTTTTCACGGTCTTTTGACGAAATTTGCCTTTTTTCAGTCTTTTGACAAAATTTGCCTTTTTTACGGCCTTTTGACAAAATTTGCCTTTTTTTCGCGGCCTTTTGACAAAATTTGCCTTTTTTCACGGCCTTTTGACAAAATTTGCCTTTTTTTCGCGGCCTTTTGACAAAATTTGCCTTTTTTCACGATCTTTTGACGGAATTTGCCTTTTTTTGCAATCTTTTGATAAAATGTGTGTTATTTTAGCGATCTTTTGATGAAATACGCGTCTTTTTCGGTGACCATTTGTCAAAATTTGCGATAATTTTCGGTGAAATTTTGCCGATCTCGAATTTTTAGAAGAAGATAATTTTAGGAGAATTTTAGGTAATAAAATAATATTTAGGAAATTTAGTAATTTTAGGGGGAATGCGAGCCCTGAAAGCATGTATGACATATGATATATTATTACGTTAAATCATTACTTTTGTGATTATATGGAAAAGTTATTAGTCATATATAACACATATGATGTATAAATATAACAGGTGCATAAGTCATATAGAATGTATATATATGACATGTAAGACGTTAAATAATATGTATGTTAGGGGTGCACAACCTGTGGCCCGCGGGCCAAAAGTGGCCCGCGATCGGATTACTGGTGGCCCGTGGATCAATTTCGCCGATCGGACGCAAAAAATCGCGAATTTCAACCATCGGGTGTGTAAAAATCACAAATTTTGCCAATCGGGTGCGTATAAATCGTAAATTTCGCCGGTAGGGTGCGTATAAATCGCGAATTTCGCCGATCGTATGCGTAAAACTCGCGAATTTTGTCGATCGGGCGCGTAAAAATCATGAATTTTGTCGATCGGGTCCGTAAAAATCGCGAATTTTGCCGATCGGGTGCGAATAAATCGTTATTTTGCCGATCGCGTGCGTGTAAATTGTAAATTTCACTGATCGTTTGCGTAAAAATCGCGAATTTTGCCGATCGGGTGCATAAAAATCGCAAATTTTGCCGATCGGGAGCGTAAAAATAGCAAATTTTGCCGATCGGGCTCGTAAAAATCGTGAATTTTGCCGATAGGGTGTGTATAAATCGCGAATTTTGCCGATAGGGTGCGTATAAATCGCGAATTTTGCCGATCGGGCGCGTAAAAATCGTAAATTTTGCCGATCGGGATCGTAAAAATCGTGAATTTTGCCGATATGGTGCGTATAAATCGCGAATTTTGCCGATCAGGTTCGTATAAATCGTAAATTTCGCCGATCGTATGCATAAAAATCACGAATTTTGCCGATCGGGCACGTAAAAATCGTGAATTTTGCCGATAAGGTGCGTATAAATCGCGAATTTTGCCGATCAGGTGCGTATAAATCGTAAATTTCGCCGATCGGGCACGTAAAAATCGTAAATTTTGCCGATCGGGCTCGTAAAAATCGTGAATTTTGCCGATAAGGTGCGTATAAATCGCGAATTTTGCCGATCGGGTGCATAAAAATCGCAAATTTTGCCGATCGGGAGCGTAAAAATAGTAAATTTTGCCGATCGGGCTCGTAAAAATCGTGAATTTTGCCGATAGGGTGCGTATAAATCGCGAATTTTGCCAATAGGGTGCGTATAAATCGCGAATTTTGCCGATCGGGCACGTAAAAATCGTAAATTTTGCCGATCGGGCTCGTAAAAATCGTGAATTTTGCCGATAAGGTGCGTATAAATCGCGAATTTTGCCGATCAGGTGCGTATAAATCGTAAATTTCGCCGATCGGGCACGTAAAAATCGCGAATTTCGCCGATCAGGTGCGTATAAATCGTAAATTTCGCCGAACGGGCGCGTAAAAATCGTGAATTTTGTCAATCACTAGGAAAAAAACTGAATATTGTCAATCACACGTGGAAAATAAATGCAAGATTTTTCTATCCTTGCCAACTGAAATGGGTTATACTGACTAAGGAGGTGGTTGAGTATAGGGAGCTAACTCTCCTTTTATAAAATTAGCAATTTTATGAACATTTAGGCCGATTCTCTCCCTCCTTCCCCAAAACAAAATTTTGTTCACCCTACGGATGTTGGCTCGCGACAATCCAGTCATTTTTGTGACTGGCCCTCCTCTTATAAAGGTTGTGCACCCCTACTTGATATCCACATTTTATGACTGAATATGTTAAGAAGTACAATTTAATATATGTTTCTCCTCCTCTCCACCTTCATTCTTGAAAGCAGAATTTTTTTTCGACATTGGCAATCTTTAAAGTTAAATTTACTCCCTCAAATAAAGTCAAGGAGTATTTTCACTCTTTGAAAATAATCTTAGCTATATCTCTTGTATAAATACAAACGTAAACTGTTGATATATCCTTGCCAACAGAACTGAATACGTTGACTGGGAAGGAAAGAACCTAGGGGGCTACGCAGAATATGTCGTGAATTTTGTCAATCACTAGGAAAAAAACTGAATATTGTCAATCACACGTGGAAAATAAATGCAAGATTTTTCTATCCTTGCCAACTGAAATGGGTTATACTGACTAAGGAGGTGGTTGAGTATAGGGAGCTAACTCTCCTTTTATAAAATTAGCAATTTTATGAACATTTAGGCCGATTCTCTCCCTCCTTCCCCAAAACAAAATTTTGTTCACCCTACGGATGTTGGCTCGCGACAATCCAGTCATTTTTGTGACTGGCCCTCCTCTTATAAAGGTTGTGCACCCCTACTTGATATCCACATTTTATGACTGAATATGTTAAGAAGTACAATTTAATATATGTTTCTCCTCCTCTCCACCTTCATTCTTGAAAGCAGAATTTTTTTTCGACATTGGCAATCTTTAAAGTTAAATTTACTCCCTCAAATAAAGTCAAGGAGTATTTTCACTCTTTGAAAATAATCTTAGCTATATCTCTTGTATAAATACAAACGTAAACTGTTGATATATCCTTGCCAACAGAACTGAATACGTTGACTGGGAAGGAAAGAACCTAGGGGGCTACGCAGAATATGTCGTGAATTTTGTCAATCACTAGGAAAAAAACTGAATATTGTCAATCACACGTGGAAAATAAATGCAAGATTTTTCTATCCTTGCCAACTGAAATGGGTTATACTGACTAAGGAGGTGGTTGAGTATAGGGAGCTAACTCTCCTTTTATAAAATTAGCAATTTTATGAACATTTAGGCCGATTCTCTCCCTCCTTCCCCAAAACAAAATTTTGTTCACCCTACGGATGTTGGCTCGCGACAATCCAGTCATTTTTGTGACTGGCCCTCCTCTTATAAAGGTTGTGCACCCCTACTTGATATCCACATTTTATGACTGAATATGTTAAGAAGTACAATTTAATATATGTTTCTCCTCCTCTCCACCTTCATTCTTGAAAGCAGAATTTTTTTTCGACATTGGCAATCTTTAAAGTTAAATTTACTCCCTCAAATAAAGTCAAGGAGTATTTTCACTCTTTGAAAATAATCTTAGCTATATCTCTTGTATAAATACAAACGTAAACTGTTGATATATCCTTGCCAACAGAACTGAATACGTTGACTGGGAAGGAAAGAACCTAGGGGGCTACGCAGAATATGTCGTGAATTTTGTCAATCACTAGGAAAAAAACTGAATATTGTCAATCACACGTGGAAAATAAATGCAAGATTTTTCTATCCTTGCCAACTGAAATGGGTTATACTGACTAAGGAGGTGGTTGAGTATAGGGAGCTAACTCTCCTTTTATAAAATTAGCAATTTTATGAACATTTAGGCCGATTCTCTCCCTCCTTCCCCAAAACAAAATTTTGTTCACCCTACGGATGTTGGCTCGCGACAATCCAGTCATTTTTGTGACTGGCCCTCCTCTTATAAAGGTTGTGCACCCCTACTTGATATCCACATTTTATGACTGAATATGTTAAGAAGTACAATTTAATATATGTTTCTCCTCCTCTCCACCTTCATTCTTGAAAGCAGAATTTTTTTTCGACATTGGCAATCTTTAAAGTTAAATTTACTCCCTCAAATAAAGTCAAGGAGTATTTTCACTCTTTGAAAATAATCTTAGCTATATCTCTTGTATAAATACAAACGTAAACTGTTGATATATCCTTGCCAACAGAACTGAATACGTTGACTGGGAAGGAAAGAACCTAGGGGGCTACCACCCCCCCCCCCCCCCCCCCCCCGCTTTTCTCTTTTAACTGTGGTCCGTTTCTATAACTAAGAAACTATGTTACGGATGTCCACCAAACTGATTCCAAACATCATAATTAAAGTAATAAGGACCCCCTATCCAGATATTATGATAGGGAAAAGCGGGCTTCGCCCGTTATCGATTTTTTTTTTTTAAAAGTTTTAAGTTTTTCTACAGGTCCCTGTCTTTGAACTAGAACTCAGGTAGTCTAAATCAATTCGACTCGACATCGATAGAGCTTACCGATTTTATTTCGTTTTTTCACCACTAGGGGGCGCTTTCCTATCTTCGGTTCTACGGGCATGAAAACGACGGGGTATGGCTCATTCGACTAGACATCGAAAGTCTTAACGATTTCAGTTATGATCATATAAACAGATTGCGCCACCTGGTGGCGGAAGGTGGAACTAACGTATACTGCAGCGCGTGCGCAGCACGACTGCTATACGGTGCCGCAGGCAGCGGGGACCCGAGCCGCAGGTTCGTTCAGTTAGAGGTTTATACTATTCCATGTGCAATTTAAGGGATTATCCGGTGCATGCGTAGCACGACCGTCATACGGTGCCGAAGGCAGCGGGGACCAGGGTCGGAACGACTGCTATACGGTGCCGCAGGCAGCGGGGACCCGAGCCGGAGGTTCGTTCAGTTAGAGGTTTATACTATTCTATGTGCAATTTAAGGGATTATCCGGTGCGTGCGCAGCACGACCGGTATACGGTGCCGAAGGCAGCGGGGACCAGGGTCGGAGGTTCGTTCGGTTAGAGGTTTGTACAATTCAACGTGCTAATTAAGGGATTACCCGGTGCGTGCGTAGCACGACCGGTATACGGTGCCGAAGGCAGCGGGGACCCGGGTAGGCGGTTCGTCCGGTTTGAGGTTTTACAAGATTCGAGATTTTCTACAATTCGAGGCACCGATGTAAATTAGGGGCCCGCTGGCGGGCGAAGCCAGCTAGTATCTGTTACTAAAAGTTAAAGATAATTTAATATCTTACTAGCTGGCTTCGCCCGCTAGCGGGACCCTAATTTATATCAGGCCCTCGAATCTAATTGAATTCTCAATTTGTATAAAACCTCGAAGCGAACGAACCTCCGGCTTGGGTACCCGCTGTCTTTGGCACCGTATATGCACTGTAAAAACCCTTAATTTCCACTTCAAATAGTGTAAACCTGTCACCAAATGAACCTTCGGCTCGGGTCCTCGCTGCCTGTAGCACCATATAGCAGGTGTGCTGAGTACGCACTGCAAAATCTATTTGTTTTACTTCCACTGCCAGGAGAAGCAATCTGTCCTATACGAACCTCAGGCATGTGTCCCTGCTGCCTGCGGCACCATATAGCAGGTGTGTTGCACATGCGCTGCAAAGTCCATTAGTTCAGTCTTCCGACACCAGAGGTCCCCCCTGCAATCAAACATAACCGAAATCTGTAAAGCTATCGAAATCCAGTCAAATGAGCCAAACCCTATCGTAATCGGGCCTTTAGAACCCAAGGTAGGAAATTGTACCTTGGTGGTGAAACTTGAAACTGAAATCTGTAAATTCTGTCGATGTTGACTCAAATGAACCAAACTGCGATGTGATGGGACATGGGACCCATAGAACCTGAGACAGCTGCGACAGATTTTGTTTTTAAACTTGTCTTTTGTTTGTTTCATTTTTATTTAAAACAAGCCAGGTTTCGCCCATCTATATGGCTATTTTAAGGGCCCTACCCCCAGGGATTACATGGGGAAAATTTTTAATTAAGAATCATTTTACCCATGCAATATTAAAAAAATTATCCTACAAAATTTCATCCTATAGGGCCATAGATAGATATAGATCATAAAATAAGTTTTTGCCTCCCTGGGGTAGAAGGTGGGGGGGAGGGGGAAGGCAGATTATTTCAATTAAGAATATATTTGCTCGTGACTAAAAAAAAAAAAAAATTATCATCCCACAAAATTTCATCTTATAAGGCCCAATAGATTCCAAAATAGATGGCCAAAGCATTTAAAAAAAAAAAAGAATGTTCTATTGGAGGAAATGTATCAATTCACACAGAAGTACATAACTTTGTGTCAAAAAGTACATCCAATTTTTTCAAACTGTTCAAAATTTCATCCAATTTCATTGCTTGTTATCCTAAGATATGGAATTCCCTTTCTGATTATCAACATTGCCTCATTGCAGTCAGAAATCTTACAATTGTCAATGAAATGATGTTGCAGAGGAATTCAATAATGCTTTAACACAAGATGAAAAGCAAGTTGTAAAAGACTATAGGAGCCATTTTTCATCTTGCTCAAAGAGTTCTTTATCATCAAAATCCTATTAAACCTTTTATTATTGTAATTTAAGGTAATAAAAACTTGTTTAGAGTAGTTAAGCAGTTTAGGCATTATTTTAGCAGTTCTAACTTCTAGATATTTGTTTTAAATTTAAAGCAAAAATAAGAAAAGTGTTATTGTGTAAATTTAGGAATAATCAAAATTATTGAAAATTTCAATCTTCTTGCACCATGTGTTAAATTTAAGTAATTGAAAAAATATTTTCACAAGTTACATATTAACCCAAAAGGAAAAGAAATAGGGGGTGTCATGTATAAAAATATAAAATTAGTTTTATAGGTATATGCTAAGAATTCCCTCATTAACTATGCAAAAAAAAAAAAAAAAAAAAAAAAAAAGGAAAATGCGAAAGTGTAATTATCATATTAAAATGTTTTTTAGATTCGTATGTAAATTATATTTCACCTAGTGATTTCTATTCAAATTAGTGAAATAATTTCTAAATAAACCTACTTCAATATCTCAAGCTTTGCATAATAAAGATTTTAACTTAGTTTACAATAATATAAATCCGTATTTCAAGGGTAAATATTTGAGTAACCTTATTAATATTTTATGTGCAACACTGTATCTGATAATAAAAGTTTGGTTAATGACATTTCCAATTTTTTGCTTTAATAACTGTAAGAAATCTTTAAAAATACTTTATTTTTTATTCCAATTTAACCATAAGAACTGTTTATTTCAGTTTATGCAAGTCACAAACCCTCTGTATTAAAATAGGCATAGATGATATCAAAAATAGATTTTCACTATGAAAATGTTGATTTAAGATATATTAACTTTAAAATGAAACATTGCTTAGTGATAATATTGTGTATAATATATTTCTTATACATTTTCATTAAAGTTATATTTAATTTGAAATTCCTGAAGTAATTGTTAAAAAATATTTTAAAGTGAGTTTAATATGATAGATTTATTAAAATAATAATAATAAAAAAAGTTATTTCACACATATCATTTGTTGTAATTGACTCCAAACCATGAAGATGAATCAACATAAGCTTCAAAACTGAAGCTAATCATTTGCTTCTAAAGTATTAATTGTTTTTGCTGTTTTGAGAATAAATCTCTATTAATAAATAAATAAAAAAAACATTTACATCTTTAAAATGTTTTAGTTTGTATTAAAGGTTGTTAATAATTAATCAGTTTTCTTTGTGGGAATATTAGGACATGTATGCAGTAAAACTCACAATTTTCTGAATTCCAGTCATGTGGATTGCTAACTATCCAGGTCAATATTTAAAAAAAAAGTGCATTAAAAAAATCTTGCTCTAATTTAAACTATATATACTTCTTCATAAAAATATAATTTATTTGACATTCCCATGTAAAATAACATTAACACTTCTGTTTAATTGCAATTTTTGAAGTCAATATTTGTATAATTCTAAGTTGGTAATTCACCAATTTCAGATATTCTTTTCTCTATTTTCATGTTCTAAGAAAATCTGAAGAATTCACTTGTATTTTAAACATAATTGAACTTTTAAGTGGAAAATCATTAAATATTATTGTTAACAAATTTTAAAAGAGTAAGAAAAATTCAAATACACATTCAATTTCCAAATGTGGCAAAACAATTAACGCTTTTTGGACATGTTCAACTAGCACATCTAAGTGTATTTAAGTCCTGTACTGTACTTTTTTTTCCTTTTTCTTTAATGAAAATTGTCTTTCAAAAAACACTAGACTTACCTTTTTATTAATAAGTGATTTTCAAGAAATTTCACAACATAAACTTTTTTGGGCAATTTCCTCAATTTTTAGATTCTAATTATCCAGAACACATTAGTTCAATGGTGACCAGGAATTTGAGGCTGGCGACTAGAAGGCAACGTACATATTACATAATTGTTTTCATATCTCGAAGAAACATTTTACTTAGTCTCCCTAAAAATGAATAATATTTTTCCACATATTCCTCCTTTTCCTACTTATCGACAGAAAAGAGTATTTAATCAATGAATTCTGTAATTTATCCTGCAATTATATAAACAGATGAAATTTAATGTCTAGATATATTGGTACAAAAATATTTCTTATTTTGAAATGAAATGCTAGTTTAAATTCAATATTATTCTTTGACTTTTCATAATTGAGTATGCCTGTACATTTATCATTTATTTATTTTTATGCACTATAATGCACATAAATTAATATAATTGGTTTAATTTCACTTCAAATTGTCCAAAAAACAAGCTGGAGTCGGAGTCTGCTTGTTTTTCAGCGACTCCAACTCAGATTCTTTTACCAAAAAATGGTCCTGACTCTGACTCCACAGCCCTGAATTATAAATACACAAATTTATAGCTACAAATTAATATTTATAAATAATGCAACATATTAAGTATTCAGAGTTAAGATGTGGTACATTATATACTTATAATTTATTTCTTTAACACAACATAATTTTGTTTAAATGGGCTATTTCAGTTTCAGGTAACAAATTAGACAGCATAGTGTCAATTTTTATGAGTGAAATTTGTTGTTCTACTACAATGTGCATGTAAAATGTTTATTTAAAAGAACAAAAATAATCTTTAAAATTTATGCATAATTAATGCAGCATATTAAATATTCAGAGTTAAGATGTGGTATATTACATTACATACTTATTTCTTTCTTTAACAAAACATAATTTTGTTTAAATGGGATATTTCAGTTTCAGGTAACAAATTAGACAATGCAGCGTCAATTTTTATGAGTGAAATTTGTTGTTATACTACAATGTGCATGTAAAATGTTTAAAAAAGCATTCATTTATGAATATAAAATCCGAGTTAAGTGAAAACTGTAGTATTTGAATAGCAGTAAGTTAAGTATCTGAATATGTTGAAAGTGTCAATTTTTGCAAAAAATGACCTTTTTTAGTTTTTGCATTTATTGAATGGGGAATTTTTTAGCTTTACAAAACAGTTTTGATTTAGTATGTACGTCAATTAGAAGCCAAGGTATTAAGGAATTTGTAAAGGTCCACAAACTGGAAGTGATCATTAAAATAGGCAAAAATAAGATGCTGTCAAATGAAATTAAAAAATAGTTTTTAGCAAATATAATTTTTAAAACTTTTTTCTTAATATTTAAAATAATTAACATTTTATGAGAGTATCTGGCAGCGAAGAATTTAATTTAAATGTGGCAAGATTTATTTTTTGCATGTAAATTAAAAGTGCATTTTTCTCAATCATTTTTTTCATATATCTTGTTTTTGTTCAAAACTGATAACTCAAAATGGCATCATTAAATTTTTTTCAAACTTGATGTGTTTTTTCTTTTTAATGTTTCCGAGGGCATGAACTAAAAGAATGTTTACAATAAGAGTATTTTTTTCAAATTATAGCATAATATTTAATTTACAATGATATAAAATATGCCAAATATCTATGATTGATTTTTTGACTAGCTCTAAAATGTTTATTTATAAAAGTAGCCTAAAAGTTTTAGTTCATTTCCTTGATAAGTGCATGATAATTATTTTGATATTAAATTTATTTGAATTGGATTATTAGATTAGCATGTTTCATATTTGAAGTTCTTCTAAAATTTCTTCAAAATTCTCAGTTTTTTAAAACTAAAATAATTTAATGGAAATATAAACATAGCATAGTTAATCCATACATAAACTAAAATTTAAAAAATAGTAAATTTATTTCTGTGTCATGTTTAAAAAAAAAAGCTTCAAATATGTTGGGGATACCTTAATAATAATTACAGTTCAATTATTGAACTCATACATACACAGGGGCTGTACAAAGCGTGAAGAATTTTGGTCTCCCTTGATATACCTTGTCAGAGCCTCTAATCCCTGGCCTTTAATTTGGTTTTGTGTAAGGACTTTCTCTACCTCTTCCAACCATCTCTTTTTGGGTGTACTGTTAACACGCCTTTTCCCCATTAGTTTTCCATTGTATATCTTTGTGCTGTCATTATTCATTCTAATTAAGTGAGTGGCCTAGCTATTGCATTTTTATTGTATCTCGTTATTTTAACTCATTATGATGAAAAGAGCAGTTTTATCAATTTTGGAAAAGCGGGAAATTTGTGAATTTTATATTCACAAGAAAGAATTAAATGTGAAGAAGAAAGAAAGAAAGAAATTTAACATTAAGAAAGAAATGTGAATGCATCGCAGCAACACATCTCCAATCATTTTTCTACACTCTGGAAAAAGCGTGTTAGTAGGCACTGCATCGGAGACATTTTGATGAATACAGAAAAATGGATTAATACCAACGATCTGCAGTCAAATGTAAAAAGACTGAAAACAGCGAAACATGAAGACTTAGAGGATGCCCTTTGCAAATGGATACAACAAATGAGTGCTAAAACTGCTATCATAAACGGAGGTATCATCAGAGAGCAGGCAAAAGTCCTTGACCAGCAGATGAATATCGCAGATTTTGAATACAGTACTGGCTGGTTAAACAGATTTAAAAAGCAATGAGGATTCTCTCGGTATATACGAAGTGGTGAGACTGCAGGTGTTGATGAAGATATTGTGTTAAATGATTGTACAAAAACTGAGTGCACTGATTTTAGAGTATAAACCAGAGGACGTTTACAATATGGATGAAAGTGGCCATTTTTACCGCTTGCAGCCAGATAAAACAATTTTGAGTAAGCCTGCTAAAAAAAAAAGAAAAAAAAAAGGTGATCATGTGTTTTTATTTTCTGTTTTGCTTTGTCATTACTGCGTTTTTAGAAAATGAGGGCTGAAAAACATTTTTATTTCTGTGATTTTTTTGTACTGAATTAAATAAATGAAAGAAAGAAAATAGCATCGCATAAATTGTGCAGTAATACAATTGTAATTAATTTGAAAAACATATTGAAAATTTGTTAGAATGAATTGCATTTAATTATAAATATATAAATAATATTTATGGGATTCACTTTGGATATGCGTTGACAGATATGACTGCAATAAAATCGGGGATGAAATTTAATTTTTTACAAATCATGTTGTTAATAATGTGTTTATTCTGATACAGGGTGTCTTTTCTTATTTATCAATAGCTAATTTCTAAACCATTAGTTTTATAGGTATAGTTCCGTTTGCAGAAATGTCCCAAACGTTGTTTTGCGTCATATAAAAATTGATTTATGTTAAAATGGTTACTTTTTAAATAGTTAAGAAATTAAAAAAATTATACAAAGCCTGGATGTTATAAGTTTTATTTAGAAAAAGTTTCTCTATGTTCTAACAAGTAAAACATTAAAAATTTATATTTCAGTGACCAAAACTTACTGAGTTATGATACTTAGAATTTTATGAAATTTCAGTGTTTGAGTCACTAAAAATGGAAAAATGTTAAGTCAAAAAAAAAAAAAAAAAAAAAAAAAAAAGAAAAAGAAAACTGGAAATGCATGAAATTCAAAGTATCAAAATTAGGTAAGTTTTTATTTGCAAAAATTGAGTTTTAACTATGTAAACTGATTTTAATGGTGTAGATGGATTCATCTCAACAGAAATCTACATCTATACTTACTTCCAAAGTTATTTAAAACATTCTGTTTAAAGGCCTTTTAATTAAAATGTTCATTGGCAGCATACATAGCGGTAGTCATACGTTATAAAAATATCAGGTTGTTGGAACCTGTCTCGTATACAACTGTGGAACGATGCAATTTGTTAACCAAAAGTAATTCTTTCCCATCCCTAGTTCACAGTTTTCTTCATTCACATCACATTCATCATTGTTAAACTGTATTTCTCTTTTCTCACTTGTCTGTCTGTTTAACAATTCTTTAAAATATTCTGCCCATTGATCTATCACATTTGCATATCCTCCAATAAGTTCATCACGTCTGTCTTTACAAAAAAGGGTGCATGGTTGGTAGCCCTTCGTGAATCGTGAATTTTGCCGATAAGGTGCGTATAAATCGCGAATTTTGCCGATCGGGTGCATAAAAATCGCAAATTTTGCCGATCGGGAGCGTAAAAATAGTAAATTTTGCCGATCGGGCTCGTATAAATCGCGAATTTTGCCGATAGGGTGCGTATAAATCGCGAATTTTGCCGATAGGGTGCGTATAAATCGCGAATTTTGCCGATCGGGCACGTAAAAATCGTAAATTTTGCCGATCGGGCTCGTAAAAATCGTGAATTTTGCCGATAAGGTGCGTATAAATCGCGAATTTTGCCGATCAGGTGCGTATAAATCGTAAATTTCGCCGATCGGGCACGTAAAAATCGCGAATTTCGCCGATCAGGTGCGTATAAATCGTAAATTTCGCCGAACGGGCGCGTAAAAATCGTGAATTTTGTCAATCACTAGGAAAAAAACTGAATATTGTCAATCACACGTGGAAAATAAATGCAAGATTTTTCTATCCTTGCCAACTGAAATGGGTTATACTGACTAAGGAGGTGGTTGAGTATAGGGAGCTAACTCTCCTTTTATAAAATTAGCAATTTTATGAACATTTAGGCCGATTCTCTCCCTCCTTCCCCAAAACAAAATTTTGTTCACCCTACGGATGTTGGCTCGCGACAATCCAGTCATTTTTGTGACTGGCCCTCCTCTTATAAAGGTTGTGCACCCCTACTTGATATCCACATTTTATGACTGAATATGTTAAGAAGTACAATTTAATATATGTTTCTCCTCCTCTCCACCTTCATTCTTGAAAGCAGAATTTTTTTTCGACATTGGCAATCTTTAAAGTTAAATTTACTCCCTCAAATAAAGTCAAGGAGTATTTTCACTCTTTGAAAATAATCTTAGCTATATCTCTTGTATAAATACAAGCGTAAACTGTTGATATATCCTTGCCAACAGAACTGAATACGTTGACTGGGAAGGAAAGAACCTAGGGGGCTACGCAGAATATGTCGTGAATTTTGTCAATCACTAGGAAAAAAACTGAATATTGTCAATCACACGTGGAAAATAAATGCAAGATTTTTCTATCCTTGCCAACTGAAATGGGTTATACTGACTAAGGAGGTGGTTGAGTATAGGGAGCTAACTCTCCTTTTATAAAATTAGCAATTTTATGAACATTTAGGCCGATTCTCTCCCTCCTTCCCCAAAACAAAATTTTGTTCACCCTACGGATGTTGGCTCGCGACAATCCAGTCATTTTTGTGACTGGCCCTCCTCTTATAAAGGTTGTGCACCCCTACTTGATATCCACATTTTATGACTGAATATGTTAAGAAGTACAATTTAATATATGTTTCTCCTCCTCTCCACCTTCATTCTTGAAAGCAGAATTTTTTTTCGACATTGGCAATCTTTAAAGTTAAATTTACTCCCTCAAATAAAGTCAAGGAGTATTTTCACTCTTTGAAAATAATCTTAGCTATATCTCTTGTATAAATACAAACGTAAACTGTTGATATATCCTTGCCAACAGAACTGAATACGTTGACTGGGAAGGAAAGAACCTAGGGGGCTACGCAGAATATGTCGTGAATTTTGTCAATCACTAGGAAAAAAACTGAATATTGTCAATCACACGTGGAAAATAAATGCAAGATTTTTCTATCCTTGCCAACTGAAATGGGTTATACTGACTAAGGAGGTGGTTGAGTATAGGGAGCTAACTCTCCTTTTATAAAATTAGCAATTTTATGAACATTTAGGCCGATTCTCTCCCTCCTTCCCCAAAACAAAATTTTGTTCACCCTACGGATGTTGGCTCGCGACAATCCAGTCATTTTTGTGACTGGCCCTCCTCTTATAAAGGTTGTGCACCCCTACTTGATATCCACATTTTATGACTGAATATGTTAAGAAGTACAATTTAATATATGTTTCTCCTCCTCTCCACCTTCATTCTTGAAAGCAGAATTTTTTTTCGACATTGGCAATCTTTAAAGTTAAATTTACTCCCTCAAATAAAGTCAAGGAGTATTTTCACTCTTTGAAAATAATCTTAGCTATATCTCTTGTATAAATACAAACGTAAACTGTTGATATATCCTTGCCAACAGAACTGAATACGTTGACTGGGAAGGAAAGAACCTAGGGGGCTACGCAGAATATGTCGTGAATTTTGTCAATCACTAGGAAAAAAACTGAATATTGTCAATCACACGTGGAAAATAAATGCAAGATTTTTCTATCCTTGCCAACTGAAATGGGTTATACTGACTAAGGAGGTGGTTGAGTATAGGGAGCTAACTCTCCTTTTATAAAATTAGCAATTTTATGAACATTTAGGCCGATTCTCTCCCTCCTTCCCCAAAACAAAATTTTGTTCACCCTACGGATGTTGGCTCGCGACAATCCAGTCATTTTTGTGACTGGCCCTCCTCTTATAAAGGTTGTGCACCCCTACTTGATATCCACATTTTATGACTGAATATGTTAAGAAGTACAATTTAATATATGTTTCTCCTCCTCTCCACCTTCATTCTTGAAAGCAGAATTTTTTTTCGACATTGGCAATCTTTAAAGTTAAATTTACTCCCTCAAATAAAGTCAAGGAGTATTTTCACTCTTTGAAAATAATCTTAGCTATATCTCTTGTATAAATACAAACGTAAACTGTTGATATATCCTTGCCAACAGAACTGAATACGTTGACTGGGAAGGAAAGAACCTAGGGGGCTACGCAGAATATGTCGTGAATTTTGTCAATCACTAGGAAAAAAACTGAATATTGTCAATCACACGTGGAAAATAAATGCAAGATTTTTCTATCCTTGCCAACTGAAATGGGTTATACTGACTAAGGAGGTGGTTGAGTATAGGGAGCTAACTCTCCTTTTATAAAATTAGCAATTTTATGAACATTTAGGCCGATTCTCTCCCTCCTTCCCCAAAACAAAATTTTGTTCACCCTACGGATGTTGGCTCGCGACAATCCAGTCATTTTTGTGACTGGCCCTCCTCTTATAAAGGTTGTGCACCCCTACTTGATATCCACATTTTATGACTGAATATGTTAAGAAGTACAATTTAATATATGTTTCTCCTCCTCTCCACCTTCATTCTTGAAAGCAGAATTTTTTTATGATTTTTATGATATTTATGGGGGGCTAGGTTCCCCCCCCCCCCGTCACACCTCCTGTAAACAAAATTCTACTGATGGTGGCCCTCGACAACCAGTCATTTTTGTAAGTGGCCCTTCGCTTAAAAAGGTTGTGCACCCCTAATGTATGTAATGACACATATCTGGGTGTTTGGAATAATATGTTAGGGTTTAATCTAGCACTAGCCAAATAGCTAACTGAAAGCACCTTTTGCCCCCAAAGCATTTAGTGGATTCGCCAAATAGCGACAGAAAAAAAATATATATAATTTCCATTTTGTTGACCTGCTGCTGCCGCGTAAAAAAAAAAAGAAAAAAAATTCTCACACCACCTCTATCCTGGCAACTCACTTCAAAATTTGTCTCGTCCTCCCTGTGCAAGCATCGATC
This sequence comes from Maratus michaelseni, assembly GCA_963931845.1. NCBI lineage: Eukaryota > Metazoa > Arthropoda > Arachnida > Araneae > Salticidae > Maratus > Maratus michaelseni. Next base: position 318,193,309 of record OZ007589.1, read on the forward strand.
TTACAAATAGTGTGATATCATTTGCATTAAACAAGTATTGAGGAAATTAAAAGAGTTTGTTCATTTTTCGTTGATGATCGCAACTTAGGAAATGAAACCAAAACGGTTCATGAATGGAAGTTGTTTAGGCAGGTTCTGGCTACAAGGGGTAAAGAAATGAAAACAGCTAATTGTATTCTTTTTTCCCATAAAAATGGCATTACTGACATGTTTCCCAATGTGACTTCTTTGTATGAATTTATAGCAACAATTCTGTTGTCTTCAGCAGATTGTGAAAGGGGATTGAGTCTCGTGAATATAACAAAAACTGACTTGAGAAATAGACTGACAATCAAAAATTTAAGTAACTTATGATTTATTTGGAAGGGGAAGTTTGAAAAGAATTTCCATTTAAAAAAGCATTTGATGTGTGATGTATGGCCAAATCTCCAGAGTGTCAATCTTACAGAGTGATGTACTGTTTGTATATTGTATAATTAAAGATAATACTCATTTATATAGAAATTTTGTATAAACTAAGTTTTTTTTCTTGGCTAAAGCTATTTTTATTTGGCTAACAGTTATTGGCTGCAATTAGCCAAAAAGCTACAAATCTTTTTCCTAGATTAAACTCTAGTATATATAATACATATATAAGCTTTTCGATGACCTTGGCGAAATCAGAGCTGAAACATTGTCATAATTGTAATTGTGGAGGCTGCTATAACACGAAAGCACCTAAAAAGAGCATTAGTCAAAAGTTAAATACAGATATTTTACAGATTTCACCAACTGACTTAAATAAAAAGAAATTGCAAGTCCAATCTACAAACAATATTATAATCAGTAAATATTTTTCATTTTAACCTTTAAAGTTATAGCATGGCTTAGATGCTTTACAACCGGACAGGGTTTTTTGATCGGTTAGATTTAAAAATAACCTAGAATTTTGTTTCCCAAATTTATAATATAGTAATTAATATGGATAAAAAATGGGCTATTCATATATACATAATACTGAAAATATAAAACATACAACTAAAAATAACCAACCACGAGTTAACAAAAGCAGTACAAAATATGTTACACTATTTATTAGAACATACAATCAGTAACAAAATATGGATCTTACCTTCGCTGAAGGAACAACAACAATGTTTTTAAAATTATAATGCGACATTTTTTGTATTGAATGATAAAATTTTATAAAAAATAAACAATTATCTCATCGTGTCCCAGACACGTGCGTGCGGCGTAAATTTTTGAGTAAAGTGGCAGAGTTTAGTAACTAGTCTGGTTGAGTTGTTTTGTTAAAAACTACCTTCGTACAGATATCGCGATTCAAGCGCTCATATACTCCATATAACTTTTAGCGGAGAAAAGATGCAACTTCTCGCTTCAGGAAAATCCAAAGACATTTAAGATATCTTAAATGTCTTTGGGAAAATCCCGTTCAAAGCATCTTTACATTGTATTTTTAATTTGTTCATAATGATTTTTTTTTGCGCAATTTCAGATTTCATGTGACATTAGTGTTCTGTGTTAAGTGACAAGGTAAAAAATAATGAATATCTAAAACTTTCAAACGCGATTAGAATAAAAAAAAAATGATTTCAATGGCACTTTATTAGTTGAAGGGACAATTTTCCTGTATCGAAAGCTGTATCGCCCTCTTTAAGCTTTTTTAAGTCCCAAACAGCGACAGGATGAGCGCTTTGTGTCGTTGTCGGGCAATAGTACAAATCAGGCTGAGAAATTTAAAAATTGTATTTTCGTAACTTTATAACCATATAATGCAATATAAAATTCACGTGGTAACATACATTTTAGGATCTAGTAAAATGAATTAAGCCAAAGAGAGAGACAGAGAGTTCAAAAATATAATAATACCCGTCAAAACTTGACGGTAAACAACTTAAGCATTCCACAAAAAGTAAGATTTATAATGGCGTTAAAATGTCAGAAATTTTTACAGAGTTAATTCTTTAGCAATAGTTAAAATAAATAAAAACCTCTTCTTTTATAATCGGCTGGTGACCGACTGCATGGCGAATTTTCTGAAAATCTTACTAGCTAAGTTTGTGTTTCACCAATCAACAAGATGAAACATACAATAGAAAGCTATTATGACAAAATTTACGTGACAGCAAAAATTATTCATTACAACAATGCAATTTTATAATAACATTTTAAAAAAACGTGTATAAAATTAAGAAAGATATACAACAGAGGTAAGTTTACTGTAGGATAGAACTTGGTGCCGCGGACATTAGAGCAATATGGAGAAATGTGAAATATGGCCAATGCAGGGTGGAAAATCAGAAGTCAGTTTTGTAGCAAGAAAAATTGCCGTTCTGTAGCAACAGTTTTGTAGCAGAACAAACTTATGTTGCACCATTGAAATCAAACAGCAATTTTCATTTTTACATAAAGACAAAGGAAGTGTTATCAAAGTTGGTATTTTGAACCCAATTTCGGGAGGCTACAGCGCTGGAAAGGTCTTTATGAGTTATGACACAGCAACCACTTATTGTTATGAATTTTGTATATATCTGTAAATATTCCATTTGTTTAAATTTATTTTATTTTATTATTGTGAAAATTGCAGTATTATTAATGTATTTCCTATTGAGCATCATGTAACTCAATGCTAAAGGCCTCAGATGGTTTGCAAGGAAAACAACCTTACACCCTCATCTTTATAATGGAAGTCTATGGAAAAATCGCCAAGGAATGGGTTTATCGCCAAGTTGGCGATGGTTTTGGCGACTTATTTTTGTCGCCAAATTTGGCGATATATCGCCAAATGTCGCCAAGTTGGCGACTTTTTGTGCAACCACCCCCCCTTATACCTGTACATTGGGATCCTTTCTCGCTTAGGTTCTCTATCGAAAGTTAAAGCACTTTCTGGTAATTTCTAGCATCTGAAGGCTCTGGAAAATTCTACAGTTATCTTTAAAGCCTATATAAGGGACCTCCACCAGTTCAGTTCAGTGAGTTCTCTGTCAAATGCGATTGAATACGCACGAGAGGCTTTGCATTGAGAACTGTGTTGTCTATGATCGATTTAGTATTGAACAATACGCTATATTGTTCTGTGAGAAATTTTGCTGTGCTGTTATTAGATTTGAAGATTACTGAATATTTGTGTCTTTGAAAAAATATTGGTGTATTTATCGAACTGTTTGGAGTAAATAAAACCTGTTGATTGTTCTTATATATTGGCATCAATCCTTACGAACCCCGAGCTCACAACATTTGGTGTCAGGAGTGGGGTTGAATGCCGATCACCAGAGCAATGGAGGAGCAACTGAAACAATTATTGGAGAAATTAGCTGCGAATCAGGCTGAGATGTCATCCAACCTTGGCGAGATGAAAGAAGAAATGAAGAAGGATATGTCAGCGATGAATGAGAAAATGACTGTGAACCAGGCTGAAATGAAGAAAGATATGTCAGCGATGGATGAGAAAATGACTGCGAACCAGGCTGAAATGAAGGAAATGTCGGAAGAAATGAAGAAGGAAATGTCAGCGATAGATGAGAAAATGACTGCGAACCAGGCTGAAATGAAGGAAATGTCGGAAGAAATGAAGAAGGAAATATCAGCGATAGATGAGAAAATGACTGCCAACCTTGGCGACTTAAAAGATGAAATGAAAAAGGATTTTTCAACCAACCTTGGAGAGTTGAAAGACTTAATAGAGGATAAAATAACATCTTTAAATGACAGAATTGACGGCGTGGAAAACAAAGTTGAAGGAAGATTTCAAGAAATAGAAGGAAAGGTAGAAGAAATTCAAAGGACAGCCAGTACCGTAGAAGAAAAAGTTTAAAAGATCGCCAAAACCGTAGAAGAAAGAGTAGAAGAAAAAGTTCAAAAGATCGCCAAGACCGTCGAAGAAAGCATAGAGAATGTAAAAAAAGATTTGGAAAATGGGAAGAAACAAAAGATAACTGCCGAAAACTATCCCGAAGATGTCAAGTATCAAGCTATGCTTCCTCGGGCCTTTATTAAGCTCTCGACCTATGACGGAAAATCCTCATGGCCAGTTTTTAAGACACAATTTGGGATCGTAGCGGACGCCAATGGATGGGATTCCCAGACAAAGGCTTGCCAGTTAGCTGCTTCTCTACGAGCTGATGCTGCCGACGTCCTACAGACTTTGCCTGCAAATGAACCGCTGGATTTTGAAACGTTCGTCAGTGCCTTAGAATTGCGCTTTGGCGAGAAATGCATGAAGGAATATAGCAGACTCCAGCTCAAATCTCGACAGCAGAAATCCACTGAATCCCTGCAAGAGCTTGCTACGGATGTCGAGAGACTTTCACATCTTGCCTATCCTAACTGTCCGACTGAAATTAGAGAAAGTTTAGCTCTGCAACATTTTATTGATGATGTGCGTGACCCTGAGATCCAGACAGCACTCCGGATTGCAGATCTCAATGATTTAAAAGGGGCTTTGTTTTACGCTCTGAAATTCGAGGCAGCCCAGCAAGCTACTAGGAAAGATCGACACTTTGTGCGAGCAGCCAACCTGCCTGAGACGTCGGATAGGGCTGTGGAGTGCTTACAGCAGCAGATGAATGACATAATGAGAAAGATGAACTCCTTAATGGCCAACAAACCTTACAGGAAGATCAAGTGCTGGAAATGCGGTGGAGAAGGCCATATCCAAATCGACTGCCCAAGACGACCCAGCACCGAAGGTAATATCTCTCCCGCTAAAGGAGGAGCAGGAAAACTGATTAATGGCCATCTTACGGGGTGGAGGTTTCCAGATCTTAAGAAGCCTCATTTTCAAGTATGTGAAATTTCTGCAAGAAGTTGCGGCGAGAACGGAGTTTTTCTAGTCGGAAGTGTGAATGATTTGCCCTGTAAGATCATCGATACAGGAGCCAATGTGACCATCATTCGGAAAGATCTAGCTCAGCGGCTGAAAGAAAAACCCTTCTGGACCCCGCCGCGTGTTATTCTTCAAACTGTGACCGGAGATAAGATCGATATACATGGAAGAATGACATTGAAAATAAATTTTGGGAACGCCGCTTATCGCCATACAGTCTACGTGGCCGATATTTCAGATCCTTTCATACTCGGACAGGACTTTTTAAAAGAGCATGGATTTACACTGGACTTTAAGAATAATGAGTTACGCTCTGCTCAAGAAGATGTCACTATTTTCAAACTTGGAAATGAGTCCGGGTCTATTCAACGGATCACAGCCAAGGCAGATGTTATCATCCCTCCTCGGACCGAAATGATGATACCTGGATTAACTGGAAACGAAAGAATTTTCCAGTATGGCTTGATTGGATATCCTGAGAAGAGCCCAAAAGGAGTGCTAATAGCATCAGCGCTGGTAGATCTGTCGAGAGATGTGATACCCGTGAGGATGGCGAATGTAAGTGAAAAGTCTAGAATTATCCAGAAGGGTGAAGTGATTGCTACCTGTGCTCCAGTCACCTGTGTTTGCAAAGACCCGAGCTTGACCTTGTCGGAGCCGCCTACAAGTTTAACACCTGAAATTGGACGAAATGAGAATTTATCTCCTGAGCAGAGACATGCCGCAGAAAGACTGTTCCAGGAATTTAAGGATGTGTTTTCACGAAACGAGAATGATATAGGTCGCACTTCTCTGACACGTCATATAATTAGAGTTGCAAAAAACCCGCAGATTTTGAGAGAAGGAAATAAACCTGGGAATTTTGGGGAATAAACCCGGAATTTTGGGGAATATTGGAAATTTTGAAGGAGTTTTGAATGTAAACAAAACCAGTCATTTTTCAATTTGAGTTTTTTATTTTCCTGAAAATTCAGGCATTGTTCTGAAAAGTTTAAGATGGACTTTTTATTAGGAATTCATGAAACTTATGATTTTACGCTCTAAGATATTATCATTTATTAAAACTCATTAGCTTTACAACAATGGTGTCATACTTTGTCTATATTCATTTTCTAGCGAGTTGCATTGTATTTTTGCATTGGTTTCTTTTACTTTTGTTCATATTCTTTTTTGTTTACATTCGCTGATTCGGAGAGCAGGGGTGAAGTTTACATTCATGTCAGAAAAGATGAATCTCTCATCTGCCTCTCTCACTTTTTAGCTATCGACGATTAAAATAGCAATTAACTACTTTCTCTTACTTAATATTTCTACAACTAAAACATACATTTCGTTAGTTTCCATGTAAGTTGTGCTATTTTTCTATATTTACGTTATTGGTTTTGTTTACATTGGTAAAAGCATTTTGTTTACATTGACAAAAATTGAAATCAATAAAAAAAATTTAAAATAATAAATTAAAAATTTTCAAGGCTAAAATTTTCTGAAAACTTCCGGGATTTTTTAAAATTTCCCTCCCAAAAAACCCGGTTTATTCCCGGGAATAAACCCGGTTTTTCCTACCCTTTGCAACTCTACATATAATTGATACTGCCGACCATCCACCGATTAAACAGCATCCAAGACGCTTGCCGTTCGCAAAACAAGAAGAGGTTTCTAAGCTCTTACAAGAGATGCAGAATAGTGACATCATCGAACCGTCATCAAGTCCGTGGGCCTCTCCCATCGTGTTGGTCCGAAAGAAAGATGGCTCCAGAAGGTTTTGTGTGGATTATCGAAAACTTAACGATATCACGAAGAAGGACAGCTATCCGCTACCAAGAATAGACGACACACTAGATACTCTTTCAGGACATAAATGGTTTTCCACACTGGATTTGAAGAGTGGATATTGGCAGGTAGAGATCCATCCTGATGACAAAGAGAAGACTGCATTTACTACTGGACAAGGACTTTGGCAATTTAAAGTTATGCCGTTCGGGCTATGCAATGCTTCAGCAACGTTCGAGCGCCTCATGGAGACAGTGTTAAAAGGCCTGACTTTTGAAGCTTGTCTCATCTACCTAGATGACGTCATCATTGGTGGCCGCACGTTTGAAGAACATCTTGGAAATATTCGAAAAGTGTTAACGAAGCTAAGAGCGGCGAATTTAAAGCTGAACCCTCTGAAATGCAAGTTCATCCAACGCGAAGTAAATTATCTAGGACACATCATTTCAGCTGAAGGTGTTCGAACAGATCCTGAAAAAGTGTCCGCAGTAAAGAACTGGAAGCGTCCGGAAAATGTCCATCAGTTGCGAAGCTTTCTGGGACTATGCACTTATTACAGAAAGTTTGTCCAGGGGTTCTCCAACATCGCAAGACCATTGCATAGGCTCACCGAAAGCAAGCAGAAGTTTCTATGGACATAAGAATGCGAGAATTCCTTCCAGCGGCTGAAAGAAGCTCTCACATCCTCTCCAGTCCTTACCTATCCGCACCCCGAGAAACAGTTCATTTTGGACACGGATGCCAGCCATGAAAGTGTCGGCGCTGTACTTTCCCAAGAAACAGATGGCCAAGAACGAGTCGTAGCATACTGGAGCAAATGTCTATCGAAACCAGAGCGGAATTATTGCGTCACTCGCAAGGAGTTATTAGCTATAGTGAAAGCCATAGAACACTTCCATCACTATCTCTATGGCAGGAAATTTCTCCTTCGTACTGATCACGCATCCCTAACATGGCTGATGAATTTTAAGAACCCAGAGGGCCAAGTAGCCAGATGGATACAACGACTCCAGGAATACGACTTTGACATCAGGCATCGCAAAGGCTCATCGCATGGAAACGCTGATGCCCTATCAAGAAGACCGTGTCCCGAGAGCTGTCGCTATTGTTCCAGAGCGGAGAGCAAGTATAATCCCGAATATGTCATACGCCAGACGAAGACTTCACTATTGACGCCACCAGATCCCTGGAGTGATGAGAAGATTCGAGAAGATCAAATGGCAGACTCTGAGATCAAACCAATCTTGGAGTTATTAGAATCTTCTAGCACGAAGCCCAGTTGGAAAGACATCTCGACTTACAGTCCTATGACGAAGCAATATTGGGCTCTTTGGAACTCTCTCCACGTCAGGAATGGTGTCCTGTTCCGAAAATTCGAATCGGAAGATGGGAAGACATTTCGGTGGCAGTTGGTACTTCCTCGATCCCGAATCCCCGAGGTCCTCAAGGAACTACATGGCAGTCCCACTGGTGGCCATTTTGGAGTCATGAAAACATTGCACAGAGTCCGAGAGCGCTTCTTCTGGGGAAAAGCGAGAACTGACGTCGAACAATGGTGCAAATCTTGCGATGCATGTGCAGCTCGGAAAGGACCAAAGAAACGTAGCCGAGGAAGACTACATCTCTACAATGTAGGAGCACCTTTCGAACGCATCGCCCTTGACATCCTAGGCCCTCTGCCAAGAAGTGCTGATGGCAACAAATACCTCCTTGTTGTCATGGACTACTTCACGAAATGGCCTGAAGTTTATGCCATCCCTGATCAAGAAGCTTCTACGGTTGCGGATGCCTTGGTACACCAGTGGATATCAAGGTATGGAGTCCCCTTCAAATGCATTCTGACTAGGGGAGAAATTTCATCTCTGCTGTGATTGAGGGTCTCTGTCAACTTATCGGAATGGACAAAACTAGGACGACGCCTTTACATCCACAATCGGATGGCATGGTTGAGAGATTTAATCGTACCATCCTTAACAATCTCTCACTGCTAGTCTCAAGAAACCAACAAGACTGGGACCAAAAACTTCCCTTGTTTCTTCTCGCCTATCGCAGCGCCGTCCATGAAACAACCGGCTATTCCCCGTCTTAGATGCTTTTCAGTCGTGATCTTCGTCTACCTTGTGATCTGATTTTTGGTCGCCCTCCAGATGCGTCTTCATCGCCAGAGGGATACGTGCAGAATCTCCAGGCACGATTTGAAGACGTCCACAACTTGGCTCGAGAGCGGATCAATATACAGACGGAGAAGATGAAGACCAGGTACGACACGAAAGCCACGGGACATCAATTCAAAGAAGGTGACAAGGTTTGGTTTTATAATCCGACTCGACGTAAAGGACTTTCTCCCAAACTGCAATCGCACTGGGACGGTCCTTATACAGTCCTAAACAGACTGAACGATGTCGTAATTCGGATCCGAAAATCACCAAGTTCGAAGCCTAGAGTCGTTCATTACGACAGGCTGGCTCCATACTATGGCCATAGTAGTTAGTTCATTGATTGTAAATAGTGTAATGTAAATAATGTAAATTAGTATGACCATGGTCTTGTATATAAGTTAATGTAATAATTTCTTTTGCTTAGCATTATCATTATTAATGTTATTATTATTTAAATACTTGTATGTAATGATGTCTATGCTTTAATTTAATTTAATATTTTTTTAAATAAGTGTATATTTTGTATAATTCAGCATTATGAATCTGTTTAATTGTTATTTTGCATGTTTGCTTTAAGTGTTTTGAATAGTATTGCATTTGTTGGCAACGGGTATGCTTTCCGATCAAAGGTTGAACTGCCCGGGACGTGCAGTCCTTGAGAGGGGGGCAATGTTATGAATTTTGTATATATCTGTAAATATTCCATTTGTTTAAATTTATTTTATTTTATTATTGTGAAAATTGCAGTACAGTAATCCCTCAACATTCGCGGTTTTAACATTCGCGAGTTTTGATTATTCGCGAATATGAAAATGCGGAAAAACGTAACATTCGCGAGAATCGGACTTGATTATTCGCGATTTTTTTTTATTATCTCAGAATTTATAGTGGTTAAAGATTATTTCCTCAGTGTTTTCTTAGTATCTATTTACAAATCAATTTTCAGTTGTCAGCTGAAAAAGGAGCGTGTGTTGTAGGAAAGCAAATAATAACAGAAGAATATTCATTGCAATGAAGATATTAGAAGTGGTTAGCATCTTTAATCTATTAATTTAACACGTTCAAGTTCTCGTAGAGATGGAGCTGAACTGCACTTAGATAGAAAATAATAGCATTTCTGAAACATCTAGATGTATTTAAATATCGGATTTTAATACTTTATCGCATACTGACCCATTTACACATTATCGTCTCTTTGCGAATAGAGAGAATCGAAATTACTCTATACAAAAGACATGCTTTTCTAGCTGTAATTATTTCCCTAGTCAATTAATTTGAATTATCTTTAGTAAATAAATTTCATGTTTATGAATATGTACGTACATTTAACTTCTACATATATGTTCTGAATAACGTATTGTTAACACGTGTATCCTTTAGTTCTTTGAAATGCTATGCCACTCTAATTAAAATTTTATAGAACGTAACTCCTTCTTTAGTGCAGAGAGATAGACTCAACATTCGCGGATTTGACATTCGCGATCTTTCCCTGGAACGTCACCCTCGCGAATGTTGAGGGATTACTGTATTATTAATGTATTTCCTATTGAGCATCATGTAACTCAATGCTAAAGGCCTCAGATGGTTTGCAAGGAAAACAACCTTACACCCTCATCTTTATAATGGAAGTCTATGGAAAAATCGCCAAGGAATGGGTTTATCGCCAAGTTGGCGATGGTTTTGGCGACTTATTTTTGTCGCCAAATTTGGCGATATATCGCCAAATGTCGCCAAGTTGGCGACGGATTTGGCGACTTTTTGTGCAACCCCTTCTCTATCGAAAGTTAAAGCACTTTCTGGTAATTTCTAGCATCTGAAGGCTCTGGAAAATTCTACAGTTATCTTTAAAGCCTATATAAGGGACCTCCACCAGTTCAGTTCAGTGAGTTCTCTGTCAAATGCGATTGAATACGCACGAGAGGCTTTGCATTGAGAACTGTGTTGTCTATGATCGATTTAGTATTGAACAATACGCTATATTGTTCTGTGAGAAATTTTACTGTGCTGTTATTAGATTTGAAGATTACTGAATATTTGTGTCTTTGAAAAGATATTGGTGTATTTATCGAACTGTTTGGAGTAAATAAAACCTGTTGATTGTTCTTATATATTGGCATCAATCCTTACGAACCCCGAGCTCACAAAGAAAAATTGCCGTTCTGTAGCAACAGTTTTGTAGCAGAACAAACTTATGTTGCACCATTGAAATCAAACAGCAATTTTCATTTTTACATAAAGAGAAAGGAAGTGTTATCAAAGTTGGTATTTTGAACCCAATTTCGGGAGGCTACAGCGCTGGAAAGGTCTTTATGAGTTATGACACAGCAACCACTTATATTTCAAGATATAATACATTTATCAAAAAATTAAAAATAATATTAGATTCCAAATCACTTTAGCAATCATGCCCTCTGAATTTTATGCTTTTAAGTATAAAAATGAGTTCATGAATATGTCAGAAAGTTTCCCATTGTTGTTAACTGGGGAAAATATTTTTTCTTGAAAACAGCCTTATTGCCGAGAACCTTTTGCAATAAGGTATATTTTTCATAGATGGTATAGCAGCTGTGTTTTGAGTAATCATTCTCTTTGGATTAAGATGACATTTAATAAATACTGTATAAACTGAAATTTTGAACATTGAACATTGAACCTGTAGAGATTGTCGGAGCTAAAGAAAGTGTCTGATAAATCCAACCTTTGTAAAAAGAAACTAAACAGTAGCCGTCAAAACTTGACGGTAAACGATTTAACGGTTCCACGGAATTTGTTATACATTGGCTTTAATGATGCTACACACCTTAGCTAATCATCATAATAGCATTGTGTTGCCATTTTTTCAATCCTATACAATGCCATACAATGTCCATACAATGCTCTTTTTTTTTCTTTTTTTACTCCAACTTTTTTAGATTAAGAAATTTTCCATTTTAGTAACAGATTGGAGCAGAATTAAGAAATTATGCTACTTTTGTAGCAGAATGTAGCAGTAAATCAAGATTGGAGCAGATTTTCACCCCTGTCAAAAAAACCATGACTAAAAATACATAAAAGTTTCTGGTAGATTTTCTATATCTTCCAGATTTAAAAAGACTGCTTAAAAATTCACTTATCTCATCAGAAAATCCACTCGCCAATGGCGAATAAAGTGATATAATTCTCCACCCCTGAGTATAAATAATCCAGTCGAAGCTAAGGAAAGTGTCCCTTTGATAAATCTAACCCTTTTAAAAAGAAACTACACAGTAGCCGTCAAAACTTGACGATAAACAATTTAACGGTTCCACAGAATAAAGGTTCATAACATCCATAAAATTAAAATTTTTTACAGAATATTTGTTAGCAATTGTTAAAAGAAATAAAACCTCTCCTTTTATAACCAGGCTGGAGACCGGCTGCATATTAACTCTGTTTACGGATACAGACAACAAAACATTTTCCAGAAAATTCAGTTTTCAGGTAACAAAAATAAATTAAAAACTCCAAGTTTTTATTATTTTTTTAACTTTTATAAATAATGAAAATTTTTAAGTTAAAATTTTATTAGTTTCTCCATTAGAATACCAATAGATATGGTACCACAGTATTTTATATAAATAATTTTCTTCTTGATATTTATTTTCCATGGAAAATAATCCCCTCCATTTTTTAGTATGTATGCCTTATCGATCGATTGTAATAAAAATATATCAAAAATTGTAGATCATTTCAATTTATTTGTTCGATAATTACACGCCAAAGATTTTAATTTTAAATTTTAAATACAAAATCAATAAATTAAAAAATATATTGGGAATGGTAAATTTTACCTGATAATAATGAAGAAAAACAAATTCTATATATATAACATTTCCTCCTGAAATAAAATATAATTTATATTATTTAACTGCGTTATGAGAGAACTAAAAACAGTATCACAGAAACATCTTCTGCCGGGGGAGGGGTTCGAACCCGCGCTTCCTTTAATGAATGAATTCCTCTTTCTAGCGCCTTAGACCGTTCGATTTCGCTACCTCGATTTCGCTCAACTTTCCTCTAAAATGAAACTAGTTCAAAACTGGTTTCTCACTCCGTTTAGTGACAGAATGAGTATCCTATAATGCTCATTGAACGTGCTCAGATAGCCGAAATCGGTCTTAAAAATTCGACTTCGAGTTTTAAATACATATTCCACAAAATTTATGGCACAGAAAGACGTTTTCGTAAAATATACAAATCTAATCATGGTAAGTACATAAAACACAAACATTTTTTTAAAAAGGTGATCCTCCCCTACCCTTCAAATAATCGAATAGTGTTTTCCATTTTTCTGAAAGTGCACAGACATCTTCAATTATAATTGATTGCTTCCTTATGACGAACCTTCACCAACTTGTCGCGTCCCGAAAGTCAACTTCGCCATTTGACAATATTTTCTTAGAGATACTTCGTCTTTTTAGGAAAATGGAAAACACTACTCGATTTGTAGCTGTCAGAATAAAAATGCCTGGCAATTCCACTCATATACGAGCGAAAACAACTTCGTTAATGTATCACAAAGTAGCGAGTGTGAATTTCAGAACAAACTTAAAAAACGCGATCCTCCCCTCCAAAAAATCGAATAAAGTTTTCCCTTTTCCTGTAAATGCCATGCATTTTCAATTATTATTGCTTGCTTCCTTGCGACACGAAAGTCAGCTTACAACGCATTTTGACAGTATTTTTCAAAAAATACTTCGCCTTTATGGCTAAATGGACAAGCTCTTCAATTCCAGTAACAATAAGTACATAACCAAACTAAATTACCCCTCCCTCCCTCTCCGAATTTTCCACTTCTTCTTTTTCCGCTCACCCTCTCCAGTATATAATACAGATTAGAATGCTTAAAACTCTTTATTTAAGAAAAATATTCATCTGTTCTATTTTTTCCTCAATAATAATCATAAGTAAATAACAAATAATCTAAATTACTCCCAATTGCTCTTAAATTTACGTTCTCCCCTTTGCACACCCTAGCATGTTAAAAAAAAAAATCATTGAAGCACTTTATTTTTTAAAAAACTTAGGCAATATGAAAATCGGGCCGAAATTTTGAGGCCCGGGCTTGGCCCTACACGTAAAAAAAGAAAAATGGCCCAGCCCGTACAAAACTTTTAATGGCCCGGCCCAGTATGAAAGCAAAAAGTTCGGAACAAGCCCGGTTTAAAAGCTAAAAGTTCGGCCCGACTGAATTTTTACAAAACATGTCGATGTTTCTGAAGCAACTTTATCCTACAATTAAAATTATTCAAATGACAGATACTTATGCATAGCTTTTATTTTCAGATTATGTTCGAAGTGCATGGAATACAAAATATCAACAATATTAATCACCACTTACTAGACAATTACGCACTTAAACAATGATTAAAAAATTGACTGAGACAATTACATTAAATTGAAGATTCAGTAAGGGAAGGAAAATGCATTTTAGACAGGTTCCATTCTTAGCAGGTATTGTTATACAGTCTGTTTTATATGGTATTATATTCATTTTGCACGGATCAAGGCATTTTTCCATTTAAGACAGGTTCTATTTCGCAGGTTTTACTGTGCTTTATTTTATTTTTTACCTAGAAATGTATGTACTCTTCTTTAAAATGAATTTTAATTACGGAGTAATGGTCATTTAAAAATCCATGCATTTTTTGCAAAAATTGTTGTGCCGAGCCTCATTTTACTGATTTTTGCACGGGTCAGACCAATGATTTTCATACGGACTGGGTCGGGACCGGGCCTAAAAATTTCGGCCCATGCAGACCTCTAGGAAGAATGAAGTCAGGCCCGGCTTGGACGGGAAAAAAGAAGTCTGCCCCGGCCCAAGCATCGTGAATGAAAATTGGCCAGGGTTCGTGCAGACCTCTACTTCTGACCTCCCCCACCCTATCCCAGTACACTGTTTAAAATCTTTAAAATTCTATTTAAGAAAAAAATCCACCCTTATTACTTTGTAGTAATAATAAATATCATTATCGTTCATCTAAATTTCTCTTCTTCCAAAGTAAATTCTACCCAAAGTGATATCAGCTGCTCTTTTCTTACTAGCCGCCACTGGCGACCAGTTTGGTCTCCCTTAAATGTATTTTAAACATTGCAACACATTACATTTATTTATAATTTAATTTTCCCTTAATCCTTCGCCAAATCGGAAGATTCCAATAGACAAATCATGAACTTTTGCGATCATGGTAGCATTTTGCATATTTTTTGGACACAGGTGTCACACACGCACGTTGGCGCGATTTCCCTCCCCCCCCCCGCCTATTTGGCGAAAACTTTGTTATGGAAATTGTTGTTTATTTACTTTTATTTATTTTTTTTAGTTCTATAAATTATTTTTGATATGTATATCAATATTTATTTACATCACACTATCATTTATTTATTTTTATTTCCTTTTTTAATTATGAGTATTTTTGTTAGCCGGGAGCAGATGATAAATCACCAAATATTGTTCCCATCGTCATCATTCATACTACATTAATTTAATTTTAAATTATAAACCTGTCACTCATTTCATTTAAAATACTTAACTTTAATCTAAAATGCTTATATTACATAAATTTAAAATACTTCACACTTTTTATTTAAATAGAAAATAAATAAATAAGAAATAATATCATAAATCAAAACATTTGATTTCAAAATCAAAGTATCGTTTCTAATTTGTACACGCGATAAACAAAAGCTGTATTAGCGATTTTAAAAATGCTAAAAATCTGATTCATTAAATATTATTACATGAGTTCAATTTGCATCAAGAAAAGGTCCGGAAAGGAAGTTGAGTTGTATAGCACATAATTATGGTAAACTTTGATTGTCTCACTGGTGCGAATTATTTTTCTGAGGCGAGACAGCGGTCCAAAAATTCATTCGCGGAGAACTTGCTTTGCGAATGATTACCTCCATGATTTAATATTTTAAATGTTCACGACGAATCAATCTTTTATTTGTTTACTTTCATGAATAGAGAATTTGAACTGCGAAGCTAATTTCAACTGAAGTTATTGCAGAATATATACATAATTGAACGTAAGTCATCTCTCAAATATTAAGTTATTTTGAACGATCTTTCTTAAAATGTAACTTTTATGCAGTTTTATTTGAAAATATAATTTTGAATAAAAATGGGCGCCTGGCATATAAAAAAGTGAAATGGCCATCCCGGAATTGTTGATGACAGTCACATGACTTACGGTTTTATTTTAGAAGATACACCCAAGGCCTAATTACTGCCCAGGCCCTCTGCTGATAAGAATCCCAAAATAAATAAAAAACTACTTAAAAATGCAGTTTTCTGCAATTATTTGCTCAAAACAAAAAATATATACATACTTGGCAACTGTACCATAATATCTAATGATAACCCTAGAACACTCCTGAAAAAAAATCTAGCTAGACTTTTGTTTGAGGGGGGCCTCAAAAAGGGGCTGGGCCTTGGGCTCTAGGCAACTTTAATCGGGCTCTGTATACACCTGTATAAAAAGCTATAAGGAAAGGGTATGTTTACAAGCAAGCTGTTCCATCTCATTTCATTAGGATATGCATAGCAGGCGCGGATCGCGACGAAGGGGGATGTATCGTGTATATACGATAGATAGCCCCTTTTAAAATTATTTTTAACAGACGGGTACTCATCGGTTTTTAGGTGCGTTCGTAATTATATAAATACGTAACACTTATAGTCGTCGTCTGGTCTGTCCGTCCGCATATAACAGTGCAAAAACTACCCAACCAAATGGTTTGAAATTTAACATATATAATCGTTGCAGAATTCTGTCTAATCTTCAAATTTTACGAAAATCGAATCAAAACTTAACAAGAAAGAAAAATCATGCGTCAAAGAAACACTTTCCAACATTTCAGAATACTAACAAAACTTCATAGATTAATAAGGTGAAAAGTGATATCTAAGTAAACAATTTGGGAAACGCATAACATATTTGAAAACCAAGTTTCAGCAATTACCATTAATAATCGGGAAAATATCCGATTTTTTTTGCATCCCTGTATATCATCAATAGATTTGTATAAATGCTACATAGTATGCTATTTTAGTTAGAAAACGCACAGCACAGTTGAAGAAATTTTGATCAATGAACGACAATGTACTCGACATCTTTTGTGCATCCCTGTATATGATCTAAAGAATTTATACACACAAAGCAATATGCAAACAATTGGTTAAATTGAAAGCTAGAGATAAGAATAAAACTTTGCTTTAAACAGGTTTCCATCTTTGCAGATATACTTATATTATTATATTATTTCTTTCGGTCGAAACCATAAAATTGTTTCGTTTAAGATAGGATCCGTCTTCAATGACGGGCTTTTACTATACTATACTATGTCCATTATATACAGGGTGAATCTAAACTCTTGGGCAAAACTTTAAGGGGTGATAGTACACATCAACACAAACAATACTAAATAGGAAACTAAGGGTTCCAAACGTTTTCCGAAGGAGATAGGAGCCACTAAAGTTTAGGGTCCAAAATTTCAAATGATTATAAAAAACGGAAAATTTGGTCGATTCGTTTGCGGTTTTCGCTAAAGAAATTCTTTATGCCAGTATTTTCTTGAAAATAAATTTTAAAGATGAAGTTCAAAAAATACCGATAGAGGGTGCCTTAGACTTTGGAGTAACGAACAACTATTTTTTACCGTTATTTTTTCTATCTCATTCAATGCTTTCGAAAGCTTAGACATAAACTTAAATTTTGAGCTCAAAATCTGAATCGTTGGGAGTGGTTAAGTAGCGCAAACTGAACTGTGTTCAGGAGTTGAAATTTCACCCCCCCCACACCTCCTTACCCTGAACACAGTTCAGTTATTCCCGATCTTGGTGTCGTAGACCAGGCAGAAACTACTACCACCTACACGTAAAATAAACGATAGAGGAATGACAAAATTAAATACAAAATTTATTCATAACAGACATGAGCAATTTCTCCGCACAAAATAAACAGAAGCAATTTGATGTACGCACGTAGTGAGCAATATGAAAGAAGGTTGACACGTAGAAAACGGTACAAGCATGATGTTCGTGCGGAATCATAAAAACTGCTCGAAAGAGTGCCCACCTCACACCGCCGGCGGAGGAAGCTAGGAACATTAGCGAATACTCTGGTTATCTTCCGGATATCGCCTGCTATGACGGCAATCCTCGCAACCAGGTCCTCGTCGGAGTCTACGGGGCTTGCGTAAACAAGACTCTTCATATGGCCCCAGAAGAAGAGGTCTAGGCAGGAGCCGCCAGACGAGCGTGCCGGCCAACTTATCGGACCACCCTGTCCAATCCATCGCCCTCGATATGCTGTATCCAATGCATTTCGCACATCCGCGCTGAAATGCGCAGTCGCTCCGTCATGTTGGAACCACATACCAGCCTTTATGTTGGCTGGAACACTTTGCAGTAGAACTGGAAGCACCTCTTACAGGAATACTAGATACGTACCGCCGTCCAGGCGTTTTGTCAGAAGATATGGCCCAATCAAATGATCGTGGATAATTCCGGGCCACACATTGACGCTGAAACGCCGTTGATATGAATGAGGACGGGTGGCGTGTGGGTTCGTGTACTCCCAGTTGTGTGCATTGCGCACATTGAAAATGCCTTCCCGACTGAAACTGCATTCATTGGTGAATAGCACGTGTGCGGCAAAGTCTGGTTGCGCATCAAACTGTTGGAGGAACCATCGTGAAAAATTGACATGTGGCTGATGGTCGGTTGCTTTCAAGGCGTGTACACGCTGTGCATGATAGGGTCGAAGGCCTTTGGCTCCTAACACTCGCCAAACCGTTATCTGGCTCACATTTGCAGCGGTGGATACAGCCTGCATGCTCGTCTCCGGTTGCTTCTCGAATTCACGCAACACATGCTCTTCAAGTTCTGGTGTCCTCGCACTCTTGGTACGCCCAGTGTCGTGCATCCTTCTGACAAACGAACCGGTTTCTCCGAGACGCCGATGCAAGCGTCCGAAAACATTTCGGTCTGGCAAGCGTCTCGAAGGGAATCGCTCCCTATACAATCCCCGGACCTCCAGGGTATTCCCATCCGCAGCACCGTAAATGAAATGCATATCGGCCATTTCCTGATTAATGTAGCTGGTCATCCCTAGAGCCGTCAAAGACGAAAACACGATGAATGCGGACAACCAGCGCTTTTATACCACTTTCGATCACAGCGCCATCTGGAGGATACATCCGTCTCTACTACACAATGCCGGCCAATCGGGTAACACGGACCGTTACTACGTGATGGCTACATAACTGTAAATTATTTATCGTTATTTTGCGCGGAGAAATTGGTCATGTCCTTTATGAATAAATTTTTTATTTAATTTTGTCATCCCTCTAGCGTTTATGTTACTTGTAGGTGGTCCCGAATCGGCCCATTGAGTTGGAAAGATGACCGGAAGTCCGGCATTGCGCGCAGTAGCGTCGACACGACAGTGGCCGGTGACTGACGAATCCCCACCTGAGCGTGGTGAGTGGGTGGTAAAGCGGTGTCTGATTAGCCGACTTCGCTGAGGGCTGGGTATAGACCGACCCACATTTCTCGGGTAGACCTCCCCCTTTGGGCCAGTTCTCGGCTACAGGAGGTTTGCGACCTTGGTTTCTCCTTTGAGATCCTATGTGCAGAGCGTCGACTCCGCGGGGTCTTGGGGCAAGCCGGGTGGTAAAAGGAACCGCGTAGGCTGAACCCTCTTGCCTAGGTGGTTGACTGTGTGTTGCCGCCAAGGATGGTGACGTGAGGGCAAAGGCTAGCGAACGGGGATAGGACAGTCACCACACTTGTCTAAGGCAAGAAGAAGGGGAGGTCGGACTTTGTACAAGGACCGCTCGGGTTCTATTGTGAAGCCTGTCGTTGGGAGTGGCGGCATGCAGCAACCCACTGCACCGTGTAGGCGGTAGAACGTAGATGTGACGGAGGGGAGGTAGGTGTTCTTCCCGATCGTCCCTTGCGAGTTCCTCTGTAGCTGAAGTGGTTGTGAGCCGCCTTCAGGGTCGTTCAGGGAAGAGAATGCCCGTTTGTACCAAAATCGCCCTCAGGTCCAAGGTGGCTCGTGTCGCCTTCTCTGGGAGGGGTCTGAACCTTTCTAGGAACTGTTCGACTGCGAGAAACCGGGCCGGAGGCTCGTCTTAAGACGGCGACCAAACCTTCCTTCGAACCTTGGGCCGAAATCAGCTCAGAGCGTCTTTGTGTAGTCAGAGCTTTCTGTGCCTGACAAGGTTGGGGCTATCAGACTTCTTCTAACAATAACTTCCATTTACTAACCTCGACCGGGTCCACTTCTTTAGCGTGCTTGAGGGGAGTTTCCACGTCCCTCAGAGTCCGGTAGTGGTCCTTCGTTCTTCCGTTAAAGTGTATATATGTGCGTGATCTCGTCGAATGGGGTCGCTGGACTACGTCCTAGTTTCGCCTAGGGGGTTCTGTCTCGTGGGAATACATTCGGCGGGTAACAACTTAGCCAGGCGTGTCTATGTGCTTGGGACCAAGTTACTTCGAGGTCCCGAGTTGGCGAGAAGCACCTCCTGCTCTTTGTAGTGATATGGTATGTGCGTGAGCAGGTGAATGGAGAAATCCATTTGACGGGGACGACTTTAGCCAAGGCTTGTTTATGCGCCAGGGACCAAGTTACTTCGAGGTCCCAGGTTGGCGAGAAGCACCTCCTGCTCGCCACATCCGATGAACTAGTCGCTTCCTCCCTCCCTAGGATTTGATATTCGGAAGATGCGGTACAGTAATGGATCGTGGGAGTGTTCAGCGTTGGCTTAGGAAACGGTTTCCCTTATGGGATTCCGGCTACGAGGTTCACTTCTACGTTCCGCCCAAGTGTGTTGTGGTGGTGTCTTCTAGTTTGAGCTCCACCGTATCGCAGCGACCTTTGTCGTCTATTCATTTGGGAAAGGGGATGAAGTGTGGGTAGGCTCACGCCCCCGCTTCTCCCCCGGCCGTAAAGCACCACCTTGGAGGTGTCCGGGTAAACCGGCTCCTTCTTGGTCGTGAACTCGTATGGATTTACTAGAATCTGGAATCGGCGGTGACGTACGGCTGCCTTCGGCAGCCGTAGCTTCTCATTACGTTTAGGTGGTACTAGTTTCTGCCTAGTCTACGACACCAAGATCTGGTATAACTGAACTGTCTTCAAGGGAGGGGGAGGTTCAAATTTCAACTCCTGAACACAGTTCAGTTTGCGCTACTAAACCACTCCCAACGATTCAGATTTTGAGTTCAAAATTTAAGTTTATGTCTAAGCTTTTGAAAGCATTTAATGATATACAAAAAATAACGGTAAAAAATAGTTGTTCGTTCGTCCAAAGTCTAAAGCGCCCTCTATCGGCATTTTTTGAACTTTATCTTTAAAATTTATTTTTATGAAAATATTGACATAAAGAATTGTTTTGGCGAAAACCGTAAACGAATCGACCAATATTTCCGTTTTTTATAATCATTTGACATTTTGGACCTAAACTGTAATGGCGCCTATCGGAAGACGTTTGGGACCCTTAGTTTCCTATTTAATATTGTTTGTCTTGATGTGTACTATCCCCCCTTAAAGTTTTGCCCAAGAGTTTAGATTCACCCTGTATAATTATGTATCGCACCCTCCAAAAGGGCTCTCTGGATCTGTCGCTGGTATCTAGTTATGGGAGCGGGGACATATGGAGTATAAAATTTAATTGATTGAGATGATTTTGGAGAAAACCGAATCGCCAAGGCGTCTTGGAAAGCCTGCCATTGTCGCCAAGCTAAAAGAAAAGGTGATGTTTACAAACAAACAATTTTCGTCAACCAGTCTACCACTACATTTTTACCTTAGCGATAATTGCAGGAATCGTCATGGCGACGAAGACCAATCATATCATAGACCTGTTAAACGTTTACAAATCAGATCGCTCGATATCATACGTACAGTAGGAGTCATAAAGAAGAACAACAAGTATTTCTTGCTCCCCTACAGTAATTTATGCCACAGTGACGTCAGCTGCCTTTTTCTTAATGTTTGTTGATTTGTCTCAATCACAGACTAGTATAAAGAAGGATCTATTGTCTGTGGTCTCAATAGCGATTATAAGGAGCATGGCGATATTACCAAGCTAGTGTTTGTTTACATCATATTTCTTCATTGAACTGCATGCAGTGGACCTCTCGGTGGCGTGGTCGGTAGCGGAGGCCGCTGCCACGCTGAGGGAGCCGGGTTCGAAAATGGACCACACAAACGGGATGGAGCACGCAATGCTTGTGGGAAATTACCCGTATTTGATTGGCTCTTCTCAAACGCTTGTAGGGAAAATCGGGACGCTGATTAGCTGTATAAAAGAAAAATGCGATCGTGATGTTTGATAACGTCAGAAATGCTTGTTGTCCACTGTGCTCGTCATATCGATCCGCTGTATCTCGGTTATCCCCTTGTATACAAAGGAAGATATATGTAAATGAAAGAAATAAAAATTGCTATGTCCTGTTTGTAATATCTGTTTCTGTGTATAATATAGATCATTCGAGGCAACAGCCATAGTTGCAATTTGCAGTAGTCCTCAAAGAATTCTCCACTACAATGGAACTCAAATGCATGCAGTGTTCTTGTTCTTTTAACGATCATTCACCTCACTAGTGATCATTTATAGTCTTTGTTCATTTCGATTGTTAATATAAAACTTATTGTATTTAAAGCCATTCTTTCCGTTAAAAAAATTGGCTTAATTAATTTATTTTATTTGTGTCTGCGTAACCGATGATAAAAGAGAGGATACTATAAAAGCATTGCTTTTTGGCCTGAAAGTGTCAACATTTTATTTTATTTTTATAAGATGGTTTGGTTATATTTATTCACATTTAACATCTGCATTAATGAATTATTATTTACTAGACATGTATTGTTTTACCGACATGATAAAATTCTTTAATTTTAATAATGCACATGTTGATTTCTAATCACTAAAAGATAATTGTAAACTTTACAAATGTGGAATGCATCAAAAAAAATTTCCAGTAATTAGTACAGATTGCTTTTAAATAACTAAAATAAAAACAATTATTATTAAATAATGAAATTGTATCTGTATTAGAAGATGCAAAATTTGTGTATATGTAAAATGATTCATCAATAACATTTTTACGATTCTGAGAAGCAATTTTTGAAACTCATTTAGCTGAATTGTTTTAACCTGTAGATATTTGGAATTTTATGATTAATCAAGTAATTAGTGATTTATAACATTATATCATAGTACAACAGGCTGCAAAATTTAGCCCTTTGGCTTTGCATTCCAAGACTCTGTAGGATAGGTGGGGGGGGGGGGGGGGTCGATTAAATATATTGCTTTTAATAATTTTACTTGTAATACAAAAGAGATATTTTTTAATGGAAAATGTATTCGGTCTTGATCAAATGTTAAATTCCTGCATCCAGAAATATGATTTTTTTAAAAATAAATAAGTTTGAACCAAAGTAGTTCATAGACTTAATTAACGAAATAAATATGATTTAAAACAAGCAGCTACTGGAGCATTAAAAAAAGTTTGTGTTTAAAATGGATCAGAAAAGTTGTAAACAATCATCAAATAAACACGCATACAACTCTTCATATGATGCTGGTATATAATCGTTCTGTTCCTCATAAATCATGAATTGTATGAGTTTTGATTAAAAAAAATATTGTGTTGGGAAATATTCATGAATTATGTAACTAGCATCTTATTTAACCTCGATAGTAAATTCTAATATTATTCATGCAATTTTTTAAAAAGTGATTATAGATTATAAATTTTACAATGCGAACACATTTCCAATAATATGTCAATAAATCCTGTAATTAAGACCCAGAATACAAAGGTTACAAGTCCATGAAAACTGATTCTGAAAAATTTAGAGAAGGACATAGATTTACAGAAGTCTTGGAATAAAGTAGCAAAACCTGACTAATGTGGGGAAGTTGCCCCCCATTTGAGGGGATTCCCATGGTAATAATGACCATTTACGAAAAGAGAGTATCAAGTTGGTTAAAATTGACCAAATGTGACCAAAATTCTTTTTGACGAAAACATTTTCAAGTGCGGTACTTCCGTTCGCCTCTCTACTTCTCATGGCCCATCCTCCCGAGAAATTTATTATTGACTTTTTCTTCTTAACGAAGCAAATTAAAATCATTTTTGATAACTAATTAGGGACATTTTTCTTTTAGACTTAATGACATATGTAGATAAGCTAAGGGAGAGTTTGCAAACAAATACTCCCATCAGTCCATCATTTTTTCAACTAGTTTCCTACAAGTATTTTTCTTAAAGTTGTGATCATCTTTCTTGTGATACCCCTGTATGCTAATTTCCAAACCCTCAACCTTTGGACACCCTTGGCGAAAAGAGAATATAGCCAAATAATTTGGCGCAGCGCGCATGCGCGCTGCTTGTTTGGAGTTGGCGTTGGGAGTGCTCGCTCAAATCTCAAATGTTGAGTTTTTGTAAATGTAAATGGTTCGGTATTCGTTCCTATTGTGAATTTCAGATGCGCTTGAAGATGTTTGCTTTTTGTTTTTCCTCAATAAATACTCCTCGGAGTGGTATGTATTACACTTTTATTATTATTGAATATAAATTTTATTCGGATTTTTTTAAAAAAAACGTACTTTTAAAGTTGTTTAATTTTCTGAGAGCTGCTGTGATTCGGATTAGGCCTAAAATGTCTTTTAAATAAAGTCCTAAAAAGTTATTTGGATTGTAAAATGTACTTCGCGTAATGAAACATTACTCTAAATACATCAAACTGTTACAATGATTAAACATAAAAATACATTTTAAAAAAATTTACTGTATTTCCAATTTAACATTTAAACACTTTAAAATAAATATAAAAAAGATTGTGTTCGACCATATCACTATTTGTTACATCTCTAGGTTTTATATAAGTATAAAGTACTTTTTAAAAAGCTATCTTACAGCCTTGTCTGATTCCCACCCCTTCCTCAGAAACAAAATCTTGGTTATACCTACAACTTAATTTAATTAAAACATTCAGATCTATGTAAAATATGCCTAATTGTTTTTATAATTTGTCTGCTTTTAATGTGTATATGCATGATTTGTGTTTTTGTGAATTGTTTGTCTCCAGTTTGTATGTTCATGACTTTGCATATTTCGTAATTTCTTTTTCAGTTTAAAAATTATGGAATTTAGACTAGGTGCTGCTGACTGTGATATTTAGCCAGCAGAAAGCATTCAAATGGCCTGAAATGCAATTGTTTTTCTTGCCTTTAAATGTCTTTCTGCTAGCGCTTAGAAGACCGTATAGATGTGGTGTTTCAGTTAGAAAGCTTTTTTGAGGATTTTATGGACTGAATCAAGCCCAGCTAAATATTCTTTCACAGGTATCCTTACTTTTTAAATTTTGTAGTGTTTTAAGTACTCAGTTGTTATAGTCAGACATGGAAAATAACGTTTCCATGTATGACATACATGTTATTTAACCTTTGCACCTTAATCTCTTAAAATTTGTCAACTATATTTTTTAAATATTTTCTGCATTTAATATTACTATGCATGAACTTCGAAATACATAGTCTAATATACGTGATTCATATATATCAATTACGTTATCAAATTTGACAACATTTCTTTTCTCATGAATATTTGTTTCAGATTATATCTCAGGTATTTTTTTTTTTTTTTTTTACAAAATGGTTACCTGTTTGTTGTCTTGATCTTTGAATGACTGTTTTATATCTTTTGAAAGAAATTCAGTTTTGATACTGGTAGGAAGGTGTATTACTTTATAATTAATAAAGTGTTTATGGGTTTCGTTTTCAAATATTTCATTATTAGATTGTTTTAGTTATCAAAACTGTTAACTAGGCCAGTTTTTGTATATAAATTTAAAAGAAATTAGTATATTATACCCTATGAAAATGTAAGTATTCCTTCTAAAATATTTCAATAATAATTCTAAATTAAATTTCAATATTTGTTTGCACCTGACGAATGTTACTGTAGTTATTTTAAATAAGTTTTGACATTTGCAGTTCACAACAAAGCTAAAGGTAGACTTGTTTGTCCATTCTTATTTATTGTAAACAAAAAATTAATTTATTTTGAAAAGCTCCTCTATTAAGTATTTATATTATTTCTCATGAATACTATCTCTGTATATTTTATTACTTATTTATTCCATTTTTTAAATGTTTTTTGCTTAAGAATTGTATTTTTTAAGTGAAGCATTATTAGGCCTAGGCCTATATTTTTGTTTATTTTTTTAAAATGGCTACCTGTTTGTCTTAATCTTTTGAATGAGTGTTTTATATTATTTGAAAGAAATTCTGTTTATATATTGATAGGAGGATATATTACTTAATGAAAAAGAAAGTATATATCTTAAAGTATAGGTTTTCAAATATTTCAGTATTAGATTATTTTAGTTATCAACTGTATACATTTGTGTCCCTAATCAAAGCATACCTAATTCAAGAATATCTTGTCCAAAGCTATAAACTAGACTAGTTTTTGTATATATATTTAAAAGTATAGTACATTATATCCTGTGAAAATTGAAGTATTCCTTTTTAGAATATTTTAGTAATAGTTCTAAATTAAATTTTAATATTTCTCTGTACCTGAAAAATTTTACTGTAGTTATTTTAAATAAGTTTTGACATTTGCAGTTCACAACAAAGCTAAAGGTAGCCATGTTTGTCCCTTATTTATTTTAAACAAAATATTAAAATTTTTTATTGAAAAGCTCTTAACATAGTATTTGTTATTTTTCAGGAATACGATCTCTATATATTTTATTGCTTTATTATTATTTATACTATTTAAATGTTTTTTTGCTTAAAAAAAAAATAAGTCAAGCATTTTTAGGCCTAACTTTTTACCATTTATCTTCATAAGGATAACATTTTATAAATCACAGTTCATTTGAAATTAAAAGAGATCTTTTATTTTATGGTATGTTTATGTTAATTTTTTGCTTGTATAATATAGAAATGAATAACATGTAGTGTTCATATATTCTCTCAATCTTCGAATAATTTTGTTGATAAAATGTTTTCTGCTTAAATATTTTTTGTTTTCCCATTTTTAAAGTTTGCTTGCTTTAGAAAATTAAGTTTTTATGTACAGCAGACAACTTATTACTTGGCATTTTGATCTCTTAAAGTTTTAGTACTTTTGTTGACTCTTTTTTAAATGTTTTTCGCATTTAATATTACGATGCATAAACTTTGAAATAAATAGTCTAATACACTTCATTCAAACAGACCAATTATGTTATCAAATTTGACAACACTATATAATTTTTTCTGGTAGAAATTTCTTTTTTCATGAATGTTGGTCTCAGATTATTTCAAGTATTGTTATTTATCTGAATTTTGTTTATTTTTTCAAAATGACTACCTGTCTTAATCTTTGAATGAGTGTTTTATATTTTTTAAAGAGATTCAGTTTTGATGCTGGTATGAGGATATATTACTTAATTAGAAAGTGTATGTCTTAAAGTGTTATAGGTTCAATTCTTGTGAATATGGAGCTTAAATTTGCCTCCTTGGTTTAATCTGTATCTGAAACAAATCTTGATTTCTAAATGACAATATATTGACAGGCGATTTTTGTTCTGCAGAATACCTTGATTCATAAAGTTTGAATATGTGGAAATATGTTTCGGTACTTTTCTGTTATACATACACCATTGTCGCCAAGAATACATATTTACATAAATTTAATACATACATTATGCATACATTTATTTTGACATGGTGTCTGTATAGCACAAAAGTACCATGACTTTTCACCATCTGTTCAAATTGAAAATGAATTCTTTTTTCACTTTTAATGAGAAAATGGCATGAAAAATATATTAATTCATATTTCTTCTTTTTATACACAAAAATGGAGTAATTTAGTTGTTGTTTTTAGAGAAATTTCGTTACCATTTACAAAAAAATAATAATATATTGGAAATTAATTCAAAATTTTAAATTTTGAAAGTTTATATGACATTCTCGGATCAATAATAACTGGTGTTAACTAAATAGCTTTGTGTTCGATAATCTAAGAGGAGTAGTTGCGAAATACAATCAGATTTTAATATAGATTCATGTTTATTTTTCTTTTCCTAATAATTATGTGAATTTTGGCAGAAAACTCATATGTATGTAACTGATATTTTCATGCTTAATAATCAGTATAGTTAAACAAATATTTCAATTTGTCACGTGCCCCCTCCCAACTTTCTGAACATCAATTTCTAAAATATGATACAGTCAATTAAGACTTGTCATGTATTGACCCAAAATGGAAATGAAATAACTATTTAATTTTCATTTTATATTTCTTCATTTTTTTTACTTAATCAGATGTGAGATTAGTATAGGTAGCTCAGCTCTTTTTCTTTGAAGTAATGAATTTGGTAGCAAAATTTGTGTTGTGCAGTACAAACCCTGATACGAACATTCATTAAACAAAAGTTTGAACTATCACTCTCTTACAGCTATGGATAATTTCAATGTGTCAGCTGTTTTTTCCTCTGTTTGCGGTTAGTATCTACATGTACTTTTCCCGGAACAGATTGCTTACACGCCCTCAGGTCCGCCATCTTGTTTTGTTGGCGAAAAACCATTTATCGCCAACAAGAATTTGTCGCCAAGTGGTTATTTTGCGCTATTTTAGGTTTTATTTTTTATTTAATTTTGGAATATATACAGATTAAAATATATACAGATTAAACATAAAAAAGGGAAATTCAAGAAATTTTCACTGAATACTGAGCAAACGGCAGAAACGTAAATATAGTGATACTTAAAAAAAAACGCAAAGATTCATTATTAAACCAACGTATCTCTAAAAATAAAGGCATTAAAACGTATATCCTATCGTTTAAAAAACAAACCTCGATACAAAATTTGAAAAAACAAACATCGACAAATAGAAAAATCAAAAATCCGTACATAAATTTCCAAAATACATCTTAATAACAAACCTC
The DNA here is from genome assembly GCA_963931845.1 of Maratus michaelseni. Taxonomy (NCBI): domain Eukaryota; kingdom Metazoa; phylum Arthropoda; class Arachnida; order Araneae; family Salticidae; genus Maratus; species Maratus michaelseni. The sequence continues at coordinate 318,222,057 of OZ007589.1, forward strand.
CATTTAAAAAAAACAAAAAAAAACACCAGAAATTGAAAAATCCAACCTGCGTTTGACAAATTCAACCTGCGTACATAAATTGCAAAAATACGTCTTTAAACAAACGTAGAAAAAAAAAAACCACCAGAAAAGCACCTGCAGAATTAATTTGAAAAATCAAACATGGATACATCCATTAAAAAATCGAATCTCCGTGCATAAATTGCAAAAAATACTTCACGTTTCTACGAAAATTTCTTGAATTTACCTTTTTTATGTTTAATCTGTATATATTTTAATCTGTATGTATTCCAAAATTAAATAAAAAATAAAACTTAAAATAGTGCAAAATGCAATTGCACTCCAAAAATAGGCCTAGGTTTCACGATATCTCGCGAAACCTTGAAACCGGCTTTTGCTTTCAAAATTTGCTGATATTTCAGCACATCAGCAACAACTGGTAAACTTTCATTATCAATCCAGAAAAATAATCAAATAATAAAAAGTTGGAATTATACAACCTGATCAAAGATACCACGTGTAATACTTCAGTCAAGAAATCAAGAATACAACCTCTCACTTGTACCCTCACAGAAGAAGTTAGAAGAAAAGAAAAAGCCTGGTTGAAGATTATTTAAGGGTTGCCAGAAGGCAAAAGTCCGCCCGGTAGTCAGATCGGCAAATACATCGCCACCAAATCTCGCCAAAAAATGGCCGCTTGATCTGAGGGCGTATAAGCAATCCTAGCCCTTTTCCCCCCTTCTCATTCCGTCTGTAGACTTTAGAAAATGTAGTTGTGTTTATTAGAGCGGGAGTTCTGTTTCTCCGCATACATATATATTTCATTTAATTTGTTGTAATTTTAATTATAATTTAATCAAGTCATAAATATCCTGCTTTTCCAAGCTGTGTCACTGGAGTTATTTACAATGGAATGTAACCACACATCACTAAGATTATAAAAAATAATTAATATTTTCTTCATTTAGTTATTAAATATGTTCCTCTCTCTTACTTATTATTTTTTTTATTGACAGCACTTAATCTTCTACTATACCTTCGCATTTTTGAGATGCAATGGTTATGATTTTTTTTTTTCAAAATGTAAGCCTTCTTGAATGAGCTGTTTTAAAGTTAATATACAGCTGTACCTTAGTGAACCATTCCAGAAATACCGTTGCTAAGCAAAACCGTTACTATCGAAGGTGCAATTTTGCAGGCGCACATACCTTAAATGATTAGTTACTTCTTAAAAGTGCCGTTTAAACTTATTTCAAATGTCTTAAAAATTTTATATATGTCTTTTATTTGTTATCAAGGCCGTACCAAGGGTGGTGCGGGCGGTGCTCCCCCCCCCCACCCCACACACACATCATCAGGCGTCTGATACAGTTGTTGTGGTGCTGTTTATTATATTTGTTACAAAAATATTAATTTCAATAAAATGATCTAGCGGAGCTTTCCTCATTTACTTGGTCATTTTTTTTTTCAAGTGAACCTCGAATTAAATGAACCTGGTAGTGGGGTCAAACTGCTGTCAACAGCGTACACCCGTGCAGACTACGCCTGATCTGGTCTCGAATAAAACTAACCTGAATTAACTGAATTTTTTAAATTTTTTATTTCAACCCAAATAAGTTTAATATTTTGAGCATCGTAGTTCACGTTACGACGATTTTGTATTCTACCAACTTTAATTTAATCGAAGGAAAGCAAAATTTAACAGAGTTAGTTCTTTCAGTTTCGAAAAAAAAAAAAGGTAAAAAATTTGCCGAAAAAGCGAAAAAACACTAAAAAATTTGCGAGAAATTCAAAACTTGCAGAGGACAAAATATACTATATTGGTCTAAAAGCTTGAAAACGAATTCATTTTACAAGCTTAAAAAAATTGCCGCTAACCGCGAAAAACTGCAGAAAATCGCATACAGTTTTTTATGTACGCGATTTTAATACAATATATTTAAACCGGATTCCTTTCGCCGCAGAATGCGAAGAAATGGTAAAAATCTCTCTTTCTCTCTTTTTTTTTAATCGCAGAGGACAAAATTTAGACTATATTGGGCTAAAATATTGAAACCAGAGTCCTGTAACAATTGTTAAAAAATTGCTGCGAAAGGCAAAAAAAAAAAAGGTTAAATCGCATGATAAATTAAAATAATTGTACGGATTATGAATAAACCTTATTGAAAAGAGAAGAAAAATTACTGTATTGGGCTAAAAGATTGAAAGTGGATTATTTTTATGAATGTGAAAATATCTCCACAAGACATAGAAAAAAAAAAAAAAATCACGAAAAAAAAAAAACTACAGAAGACAAAATTTACTATATTGTGTTCAAAGATTGTAACCAGATTTCCTTTACAAATGTAGCAAAATGCATAAAAACGTAAATTTTGCAAAAAATAATCGCAAAAAATGTAAAAATCTCAGAGAACAAAATTTATTACATTAGGTTAAAAAAATTGTAGCTGGATTTCTTTAACGAATGTCAAAAAATCGCCGCAAAACGCGAAAAAGCATTAAAATCGCATGAAAAATTAAAATCATAGTACGTATTCCGAATAAACTTTATTGAAAAGAGAAAAAAAAAATTACTCTATTGGGCTAAAAGTTTAAAACCGGATTCTTTTTACAATTATGAAAATATCTCCACGAAACGTAAAAAAAAAAATTACATGAAAAAATTCACGAAAAATTAAAAAATTGCAGAGGACAAAATTAACGGTATTGTATTTAAAGACTGAAACCGGATTTATTATACGAATGTTAGAAAAATCGCTTCAAAATGTGTAAAAAATTTAAAAAAATTCACGAAAAATTAAAAAATCGCTAAGAACCAAATTTATTATATTGGGTTAAAAGATTGTAGCTGGATTCATTTTACGAATGTCAAAATAATCGTCGCAAAGTGCGAAAAAACGCTAAACCCTGCATAAGAAATTCGCTATAACGAAATCCGAATAGACCATTATTGACAAGAAGCCAACATTTACTATATTGTGCTACAATAATTTGGACTAAAAGGTTGGAATTGGATTCCTGTTACAGATGTTAAAAACTTCCACAAAACGCAAAAAGTCATATGAAAAATTCGCAATTAAAATCAGTGAATACAAAATTGAGTACAAAATGTAATCGCAGAGTTCAAAATTTAGTATAATGGGCTGAAAGATTGAAACTGGATTCCTTTTACGAATGTTTAAAAATCGCAGCAGAACGCGAAAAAACAGCAAAATATCTCATAAAAAATTCATGAAAAATTTAAAAATCGCAGGAGGACAAATTTTACAATAACGGGTTAAAAGATTCGAACCAGATTCGCATCACAAATGTTAAAAAATTGCTACAAAACGCGGAAAAACACTAAAAATCAAATAAAAAATTTTAAGAAAAATTTAGAAATCACTGAGGACAAAATTTACTATATCGGGCTGAAAAAATTTAAACCAGATGTATTTTACGAATGTTTAAGAAAATCGCCACGGAACGCTTAAAATTGCCTAAAAAATTCATGAAAAATCTAAAAATCGCAGATCACAAAATTTGCTATATTGGACTAGATTGAAGTTGGATTCCGTTTACGGATGTCAAAATAATCGCCGCGAAACTCAAAAAATCGCTTAGTAAATTTTCAAAAAATTAAAAAACCGCACAGTAGAAAATGTACTATATCGGCTGAAAAAATAAAACCAGATTTCTCGTACGAATGTTTAAAAATTGCCTCGGAAAGATAAAAAACGCTAAAAATCACATTAAAAAAAAAAAAAAAAAAAGCAGAGGACAAATTAAAAAATATTGTGCTAAAAGATTGAAACTTAATTCCTAACACAAATGTTAAGAAATTGTCGCAAAACACGGAAAAACGCTAAAAATCACATAAACATTTCACAAAATTCAAAAATTACTGTACAACGAATGTTTAAGAAAAATAAACTTTTTGGTCTAGGGGGCTAGAAGATCGAAACTAAATTTCTTTTACCCAATGTGAAAAATTTCTGCGAGTCCATTTTTAACCGAGATACCACTGTCATATAATATGAGAATGTGTGCGTGCGCGTGTGTGTGTGTTTAATAAACATTTGTGCCCCCCAAAATTTGCGGTCACGCTACGCCTATGCATAGAAATGTATGCAAAATCCTTTAAAAATAATTTTAGATGTAGAAAATTGGAGATATGAGAATATCTGCAATTTTTTGTAGAAATTAAGCTGTGCCTGATCAGGCGAGATTTTATTAAATTTTGCACAAGATGGGACCAGGCCTTAAATGCAAAAAGATAAACAGACTGTACCAGGGGGCATAGAAAGGATGATTATTTTGTCACTATTTTGAATGGCATTAGAGATTTTTGACCTCCAGAATAATTACTGCAAATTTTGACTTTCGTTCAGGTGATTTTGGGCAAAAGAATGTTAGAATAATTGACGTTACATTGTGAATGCTAAATTTTTGCTGTGCAATGTCTTAAATTAATCAAATCTGTTTTAAATTTCTAAATCACCCTATTCTTCAGTGATGTTTTAAACTCTAATTTCCTTAATATTCTTATGTGTAAAAGTTTGAAAGGCAACATTCTTAAATTTGCTTACTTGACATTATATTTTGGCATTAATTTTTTTTTTTTTTTTTTTTTTTTTTTTTTTTTACGGAAAGTGGTTGACAAGGTAATAGACAAGACCGGATAATTAATAAAATGTTTTCTGTTTTCCCTAAAGTGTCAAATGTGTAAAAAATTGAGACATGAAATATACTCACATAATCATTTCATTTTTTTAAAGCTTTCCATATCTTAAAAATAAGGGTTTGAATTAATAAATTTGAAGTTTGGGACAAGCCTTGGCAATGACATTTACAACTTTACAATTTTTTTTAAATATTGATTTTTTTTTTTTATATATATTGCAAGTACATAGTGTAGTGAGTGCTTAAACACAAATGCTCACAAAAACCAAACATTCATAGTTGACTTCATTAATTCATATTTTTTAGAGACGAACATAAAATTTCTCATTATCTGAGAATGACTTGCATATCAAGTTTCACCAATTAAAGATTTGTACAAGGAAAATACAATCATTCATTTTCATTCTAGAGATAAGTTCAGATTTTTTTTTTTTTTGGCTGAGACGGATATTGGAAGTACACAGCAGAATTTGTTAACAACATTATAACATTTTAAAATTGTTTCAAGAATAATATTTTCATTTAAAAGCCTCAATTTTCATGTTCCTGAAAATCATTTAAAATGGCAAATTTGTTTTTTATTTCTAACGACTGGCAAAAATCTGTAAAAGTCACTGTTTTTATTCTGCTAAAATATCATTTTAAAACTATGGCCAAAAGACTAAAGTTATGGCAGAAAGGTTCTGTTTTCCAATAAACCAAGGACTTCAAACAGAAGAGAAATATCTCAGGGCTTCTTTATGCTACTAACAGTGACTGTGCAAAGTAGAGATGGGCAACATCGTTCCTTTTAGGGAATCGTTCACCAAAAGGAATGAGTTCTTTGGAGTCGTTCCTTTTGGAATTGTTCCAGGAAAAAGGAACGATTCCGAGAAAAAGAAACGCTTTCGAGATAAAAATAACGATTTCAAGATAAAAGGGGTAATTTTGAGAAAAAAGGAACAAATCCGGAAGTATTAGAACGAACATGAAATCCATAATATTAATAATACTAATTTATTTTCTTACATATTCGTCCATTTTCTTACGCATCCATTCGCCTTATTTTTAAATTTTTTGGACAGGTGATTTCGTTTTCAAGTGTGCATTTCATTGATGAGTGTGTGCAATTAATTAGCAATTTTTTCTAATTACCATAATACAAGTATACTCCTTGACTTTATGGTTTATGGCATTAAACTCAATTCCTCTTGAAAATTAACCCCTGGATGGCCTTTCATTTACTGCTATAGTTTATCAAAGAAATTTTATTGTAGGTGTTTGTTTTGCCCACCAGGGTGGCAACCAATCCCATTTTTAGTGTAATCTAGTTTCCTCCTGAAAATATATCGTTGAATGACCCTCCATTTATACTATTAGTTATTTTATGCAGGAATCTTCATTCTAGTTCGGATGTCTGGCACCAGGGTCTACGTAATTTTAAACCTTATAATTAGATCCCTCTTCAAAATCATCCCCAAGATAACCAATCATTCATTTACATGTCAGTCCTCGGAACCGGTCGTTTTCAGAGTCACTCCATTTCGGTACGATTATTTGGAAATCTGTCATTTTCTCAATCTGCCCATTTCTAAACAATTCCTATGACAATCTTCTTTTAGTATTAAGTTCCTGCGTGAATAGATTCTTTTATAAAATCAAATTTGGATACCTGTTAATTTGGGAAAACATAATTCATTAAACGAAGTATATTTGAGAGTCTTAATATAAAAATCCATTAAAAAGGTGTTTTCTGAAATTCAACTGTTAGGTGATTGAAAGTTTTTGAAAAGGTATACCAATATATTAAAATTTAGGAATTGCACATAATTAGAACTATAGATATTGAGATAAGAAACAAAATCATAACTATATAGTTCAATACGTTTCAATAACTTAACTAACTTTCGTCAACTTTATAGTTTAATACAAATACGATTTCAAATACAAAAAATGATACTCTTAAAAAAGATTTTATTTCAAAAATAGGAATATATAAAATTTGTTGATTTGGTGAAATCCTAAAATAATCCGCAACAAAAGAGCAGGCTAAAATGTTAGTACAACAAACAATTCAACAACAGTTTCATGATAGTAAAGAAAATTAACATCAATAATATAAAACAACCAGGAATGGTAATTTGTTTCTAAAATTTTTCATTCATTGGTGTAAACATTTTGTTTTTAAATTTTTTGTTTTGCCCACCAGGGTGGCGACCAATTCCATTTTTAGTGTAATCGGGTTTCCTCCTGAAAATATATCGTTGAATGACCCTCCATTTATACTATTAGTTATTTTATGCAGGAATCTTCATTCTAGTTCGGATGTCTGGCACCAGGGTCTACGCAATTTTAAGCCTTATAATTAGATACCTCTTCAAAATCCACCCCAAGATAACCAATCATTCATTTACATGTCAGTCCTCGGAACCGGTCGTTTTCAGAGTCACTCCATTTCGGTACGATTATTTAGAAATCTGTCATTTTCTCAATCTGCCCATTTCTAAACAATTCCTAGGACAATCTTCTTTTAGTATTAAGTTCCTGCGTGAATAGATTCTTTTATAAAATCAAATTCGGATACCTGTTAATTTGGGAAAACATAATTCATTAAACGAAGTATATTTCAGAGTCTTAATATAAAAATCCATTAAAAAGGTGTTTTCTGAAATTCAACTGTTAGGTGTTCAATGTAGTACTGTTCTTACAGTTACTGCCTAATGTAAGTTTTACATAATTCATATATTGAATCAATCCATTGAAAACTTTTTATTTTGTTAAAGTATTCTTAAATAATACTATTACTGGGCATCAGAAATTTTTTTAGCAGCTTATATCTGTGGTCAACGAACAAGGGCCTATCGGCAACAGGGCATTGCACCTATGCAACTTAGAAACTCCTTCCTGTCTGCCACACAACATTATTTTTGTAATTCCCAAAGCAACATAAAGCTAATAAAAATTATTTTTGTAACCATCAGCAAGAATGTTTTCTGAATCTAAACAACTTATCCATTAACATTTTTATCTACCAATATAATCGAAAAGGTGTATTTATATTAACTTTCAGAAAATAATTCGAAAACTAGACAAAACTGACAGGCATGTATTGTATTTCCTTATAGTGAATTGCTGATGTGATCTTTGCAGTTTGAAATCTGGAAAAATGTATTTTGAAAATACAAAATACTTCGTAAAAAACATTAGAAAATACATTACAACAATACTTTGATTTTATCGGTTTAAAATACAAAATACTAATGTATTTTGAAAATATATTTTGAATACATGTATTTTCAATACTGCCCAACTCTGACCACAGTCAGCTCCAGCAAAGATGTACAACATATTATTAGGTGGTGCACATCTTTTTGATCTAACCTAAAATATTATTGCTGTGCAGCAAGAAAAAAAAACAAGTTGGAAATTGTACGTCAAACGTGACACATGAGGTGTGTTCGTACTATAACTAGTTACATAAATATTCAGATCTTTTCTGATTTTTTAACTCTGTGAAATGAATTATATCGTCTGCAGATTAATTTCTGTAATAAAATAAGTATCTCGGTCGCTTGACAATTCAACTTCGGAAGATCCTATAACAAAAAAGCACAGATTTAAAAAAAAAATTCAAATTTCTTAATAAATATTTTTATTAATATCTCCTAAAGTTTTAATTTGATTTTAATAAAATTTGAAATGTCTCGACAAAATTCTGCAAAGATAATATATTTTAAATTGCAAACCATTCGGTTGGTCTTTGTGTTGTTATATGCGGACGGATGGACGGACGGACCAAGCGACGACAATAGGTGCTACGTATTTATATAATTACGAACGTACCTAAAAAGGCCAATACATGTAGTTAATCACATTGAAGTGATACATAATTGCTTGATACATTACATAAGAGATAATAAAGCACTAAAGATAAAAAATACATGTCATATATAGAATGTATATGGCTACATCACTGATCGAGTACGAAGGAAGGAATGATATAACCTCGCAAAGGTAAGCGTCGAACAAATTCAAGCTAGAAAACAAAGAAAAGTTGTTAAGGCTGTTAGCCAATCAACTTCCCAATTCCCCTCGTTAATTGTTAAACCTATGGGCGTAGAATGGCTTTGTATATTTAAAATATTTCCTCAGTAAATCAATATTTTCAACTTTTTTTTTCTGTATATTTTTCATTTCACTGTGCATATATCTTTTTTTCTCAGTTGTCAAAATATATGCTTAATATAATATTTTATCTGTTTGCTGACGAGCTATGAGTAACTTTTTAACACTTCAAATAAAATTAAGTATATATATTAGAAATATTTTCAAAACTAAGAAAAGAGACATCCTCCTTTAAGAAAAGTACAAATAAAAAATAAGTTACAAATATTAATTTTCTTGGGAGATATTTTAAATATACAATTGCATTCTACGCACATATGTTTAACATTAGCGAGGGAAATCACAAATCAGGAAGCTGACTGACTAAACCAGCAAGTTTCATTTCAATGGATGTAAATCTGAAATCAGAGTTATGTGTATAAAATGTATAAACTTTAACATTTTAATAATTGTTTTGAAATTTTCACACTAAGTAAAAAAAAATAATAATAAAATTTAAATTTTCCAGTCATTTCATAAATATAGTTCACGACAAATTTATTTAAAAACTTTGATATTTACGATTTAATTAATTTAATACTTTTAAAGCAATAATAAATAATATTTAATTGTTTTATGTTAAAAAAAAACATTTTTGCAATTTAAAAAAGAAAAACATGTTTACAATGATATTCCAAATTTCTGAACTTTTTATGCAACTGAGTCCCTGGTACATCAATATTTAAAAAAATTTATTATTTCAGAAGCCAAAATAGATAGAAAAAACTATTCCAACATTTCTTTCAAAAATTATTTTTTATTTAGTAATGAAGAGGATATAGTAATATACCCTCCTATAGTCCTACCAGCATCAAAACTGAATTTCTTTCAAAAAATATAAAACACTCATACAAAAATTCAGGTAGCCATTAAAAAAATAAATAAATAAATAAATAGCAATACATGAAATAATACGAGACCAATATTCATGAGAAAAATTTCTACCAGAAAAAAAATTATACTGTTGTCAAATTTGATAACATAATTGGTCTATTTGAATGAAGTTTAATTAGATTATGTATTTCAAAGTTTAAGCATAGTAATATTAAATGCAAAAAACATTTAAAAAAGAGTAAAAAAAAGTACTAAAACTTTAAGAGATCAAAATGCCAAGTAATAAGTTGTCTGCTGCACATAAAAACTTAATTTTCTAAAGCAAGCAAACTTTAAAAATGGGAAAACAAAAAATATTTAAGCAGAAAACATTTTATCAACAAAATTATTCGAAAATTGAGAGATTATATGAGCAACACTACATGTTATTCATTTCTATAGTATACAAGCAAAAAATGAGCATAAACATACCATAAAATAAAAGATCTCTTTCAAATGAACTGCAATTTATAAAATGTTATCCTTATGAAAATAAATGATAAAGTTAGGCCTAAAAATGCTTGACTTAAAAAATATTTTTTTTAAGCAAAAAAACATTTAAATAGTATAAATAATAATTAAGTAATAAAATGTATAGAGATAGTATTCATGAAAAATAAATACTTATGTTAATAAGAGATTTTCAATAAAAAATTTTAATTTTGTATTTAACAATAAATAAGGGACAAACATGGCTACCTTTAGCTTTGTTGTGAACGTGAACTGCAAATGTCAAAACTTATTTAAAATAACTATAGTAAAATTCTTCAGGTACAGAGAAATATTAAAATTTAATTTAGAACTATTATTAAAATATTTTAAAAGGAATACTTAAATTTTCACAGGATATAATGTACTATACTTTTAAATTTATACACAAAAACTGGTCTAGTTAACAGCTTTTGACAGCATATTGTTGAATTAGGTATGCTTTGATTAGGGACACAAACGTATACAGTTTGATAACTAAAATAATCTAATACTGAAATATTTGAAAACTTATGCTTTAAGATATATATTTTCTTTTTCATTAAGTAATATACCCTCCTACCAGTATCAAAACAGAATTTCTTTCAAATAATATAAACCACTCATTCAAAAGATTAAGACAAACAGGTAGCCATTTTAAAAAAATAAACAAAAATATAGGCCTAGGCCTAATAATGCTTCACTTAAAAAATACAATTCTTAAGCAAAAAACATTTAAAAAATGGAATAAATAAGTAATAAAATATACAGAGATAGTATTCATGAGAAATAATATAAATACTTAATAGAGGAGCTTTTCAAAATAAATTAATTTTTTGTTTACAATAAATAAGAAGGGACAAACAAGTCTACCTTTAGCTTTCTTGTGAACTGCAAATGTCAAAACTTATTTAAAATAACTACAGTAACATTCGTCAGGTGCAAACAAATATTAAAATTTAATTTAGAACTATTATTGAAATATTTTAGAAGGAATACTTACATTTTCATAGGGTATAATATACTAATTTCTTTTAAATTTATATACAAAAACTAGCCTAGTTAACAGCTTTGGACTGGATATTGTTGGATTAGGTGTGCTTTGATTTGGGACACAAATATATGCAATTTGATAACTAAAACAATCTAATAATGAAATATTTGAAAACGAAACCCATAAACACTTTATTAATTATAAAGTAATACACCTTCCTACCAGTATCAAAACTGAATTTCTTTCAAAAAATATAAAACAGTCATTCAAAGATCAAGACAACAAACAGGTAACCATTTTGTAAAAAAAAAAAAAAATACCTGAGATAATCTGAAACAAATATTCATGAGAAAAGAAATGTTGTCAAATTTGATAACGTAATTGATATATATGAATCACGTATATTAGACTATGTATTTCGAAGTTCATGCATAGTAATATTAAATGCAGAAAATATTAAAAAAATAGTTGACAAATTTTAAGAGATTAAGGTGCAAAGGTTAAATAACATGTATGTCATACATGGAAACGTTATTTTCCATGTCTGACTATAACAACTGAGTACTTAAAACACTACAAAATTTAAAAAGTAAGGATACCTGTGAAAGAATATTTAGCTGGGCTTGATTCAGTCCATAAAATCCTCAAAAAAGCTTTCTAACTGAAACACCACATCTATACGGTCTTCTAAGCGCTAGCAGAAAGACATTTAAAGGCAAGAAAAACAATTGCATTTCAGGCCATTTGAATGCTTTCTGCTGGCTAAATATCACAGTCAGCAGCACCTAGTCTAAATTCCATAGTTTTAAAACTGAAAAAGAAATTACGAAATATGTAAAGTCATGAACATACAAACTGGAGACAAACAATTTACAAAAACACAAATCATGCATATACACATTAAGGCTGCTCGTCAGTAAACTTCCAGATTCCAATCGCTAATGTTATTCCTATGGGCATAGGATGCATTCGTATTTTTTAAATATCTCCCCAGGAAATTAATATTTTAAACTTCTGTTTCCTGTGTACTGTTCTCAAGAATGTCTCTCTTTTTTTTTTTCTTAGTTATCAAAATATTTCTAAACTATGTGCTTAATTTATATTTTTATGTGTTAAAATTTTAGCGAAACTGAATAAGATTTTAACATTTCATATAAAATTCAGTACATATTTTAGGAAAAAATTGACAACGAAGAAAAAAAAGAGACATTCTTTAGGCATATTTTACATAGATCTTAATGTTTTAATTACATTAAGTTGTAGAACCAAGATTTTGTTTATGAGGAAATGGTGGGAATCAGACAAGGCTGTAAGATAGCTTTTTAAAAAGTACTTTATAATTATATAAAACCTAGAGATGTAACAAATAGTGATATGGCAGAAATTTTTTTTTATATTTATTATAAAGTGTTTAAATGTTAAATTGGAAATACAGTAAAATTAAAAAAAAAAGCATTTTTATGTTTAATAATTTTAACAGTTTGATGTATTTAGAGTAATGTTTCATTACGCGAAGCGCATTTTACAATCCAAATAAGTTTTTAGGATTATATTTAAAAGACATTTTAGGCCTAATCCGAATCACAGCAGCTCTCAGGAAATTAAACAACTTTAAAAGTACGTTATTTTTAAAAAATCCGAATAAAATTTATATTCAATAATAATAAAAGTTTAATACATACCATTCCGAGGAGTACTTATTGAAGAAAAACGAAAAGTAAACATCTTCAAGCGCATCTGAAATTCACAATACCGTAGCCTACGATGATGCGCGGCGCTGTAAAGCCTGTCATTTTGATCGATTTCTGTAAGCGAAAACGGGTCAAGAAAATAGTTTAAATATAATCTGGTAGAGGGCGTCATTCCCGGGGAAAACAAACGTTGAAATTACATTACTTAGAGTTCGTTTTAGCATTGTGTGACGCTTTAATTAGCTATATTTTTGTTAATGATTATTATATCTAATTAAAACCGACATATTTTACTAATGCAAAGTATATATTACTAATAGAGAAATTTTGACATCGATATATAAAGCCATTTATTAACTTTATGACGTCTGCTCTGAAGAATTTTATAATTTTACAAAATTTTCTGCTTCAATTTATTTTTCTAATTTTTAGTCGTAGATAATAAGTTTAATAAAACATCTATTCCAGTGTTAAGGTTTAAATATGTTAATCATTTCAGTAAGATATATACACTTTACTTCGTCATGGATTAATATTCGCATTTAAAATTGTCAATCTCCAGTATAACTATAGAATTGTAATGTAATCAATGAAAACAATCTCTAAATTTTTTTAATTTAATTTTTACAATGAGAATACTGTTGTAATAGAACGATTTGATAGCTTAGAAAAGTACAAAATGAAAAAACATGATATCTCATAATCAAGTATAAAGGGGGGAAACGGGGGGTAACTCCCCCTTAATTTAGATACATGGGTTTTTCATGCAGAATTTTCCGATTTCCTTTAAATTTTGTATATAAGTTCATTGTGGTAAGGAGCTTTCCTGATTAGTTTTGGGGGTCCATTGGTTAAGTATAAAGAGAGGAAACGGGGGGCTAATTCCCCCCCTCAATTTTGATAAATAAGGTTTTCATGCAGAATTATCCTATTTTCTTCAAATTTTGTATATATGTTCATTGTGGTAAGGTGCTTCTCTGATTAGTTTGGAGATTCACTGGTTAACTGTTTATATTGATTATTTATTTATAAACCAAAAACTTAGGAGGGTATCCATTACTGGCACATTTATCATATATTTTAAAAGACATTTATTTTAAATTGATTTATAATGAACAGAAATTTTATAGATACAAGGTACAGGTAATTGCTTGATCTGTGTAATAGTATTAGAATTTTTACTCTTAAATATCTTAAAATACTACATGCTTTAATTTAAAATAATTGTTAGAAATTTCATAACTTTGAATATTGTGTTGAGGGAGGGGGGTGGGAGAGCAGAAATATTATATCTAGTTGAAAACTATTAGTTACATTATCTCATTAAATATCTCAAAAAGTATCTAAATAAAATAAAAAAAATTATGACCTGTTATTACATGAAAAAACGAAACTCCTTTACTTTTCGGTCTTTGTGTAGGGGAGAGTGGGGCATCTTGGCGAAGTTTTTTTTTTTTTTTTTTTAATACATCAGTTTAATTTTCCCAGTGTCAGATCAAAGAGTCTCTGTGGCTGAGTGCAACAGCCTTTTACATAAATTCGTTTTTTAATATTTTGTTGTAGTTTTTAAGAGCAAATGCCCAAGAACCCTTTAAAAAATCCAGTTTCCGGATAATCTGGTACTGGTAAAAACCAGAAAGTCATTAGCTTTAAATATTGCACTTGGTAGTTTTAGAGAAGATTGCGATAAACAATATTCAATGATTTTTATTGCATTTATTACTTTTTTAATCAAACTATAAAATTGATAATAAATTACAGTTGATGTGTATCGGAAATTTATATGTACTGAGTATGAGAAACTGTCTGGCATCTGGAGTACCTTTCGCTTTATATCATTTTTAAAATTCTTTTAAGCCAATGAAAGCAAATTTTGTTCCATTTTGACTCAACATCTCAATACAATATATTTATTAAACACACATTTCTGCTCTTTTTTCAAAAACATAATTATGTGTGACTTATAGTCACTGATAATTCTTACTAAGTGTACTACACATTTTAAGTATGTAACATTTTTAATAAGTTTTCTTGAAAAGTCCTAGTTGTACATAAATTTTGTAAAATATTTATATGAAATTGTTTTACATTTCATTCTAATGTAAAACAAATTATTAAATTATTAAGCACTTAAATCTCCTCCCACCTAAAAGAAATCAATCTCCAGTTTACAAAGTTTAAAATTTTTAATTTTTTCCCCTTAAAACTTTTCTGCAGCTCTATTTATTACTTTATTTTAACAATAATAAAAATAATAATCTTTATTTCCCCAATTAGCCAAAAATTTTGTGCACCTCCTACCTTTTGTTTTATAAATTTTTTTAAGCCAATGACTGCAAATCTTGTTTCATTTTAGCTCTGCAAGTCAATAGTACAATATTTATAAACACACATTTCTGCTTCTTTCCCAAAAGCATATTTAAATTGTTTTACATTTCATTCTAAAGTGATGTAAATGATCAAGTATTTAAATTACCCTCCACCCCCTCATAAAAGAATGATAAGGAAAAAAGGGGGAAAATCCAGTTTACAATGTTTAAATACCTTATAACTTTTTTTTTTTTTTTTTACTTTTTCTTAAAACTTTTCAGTTGTTCTATTTATCACTAAATAGAATAACAATAACATAGAATAACAATAGAATAACAATATAGAAAAATGATCATTTTAATATCTTCAACTATCCCAAAATAATTTGTGCACATTTTGTTCATATGTAATTATGTGTGACTTATAATCACTGATGCGTAAAATTCTTTCAAAGTGTGCTACAAATTAAATTTTAAGTAGGTAACAGTTTTATTAAGTTTTCTAAAAAAATCCTAGATGTACATAAATTTTGTAAAATATTTATAATAAATTTTTTTACATTTCATTCTAATGTGATCTAAATAATCAAGTACTTAAATAACCCCCCTTCTCCTCCTCTTCCCCCCCCCCAAAAAAAAAAGAAAAGAAAAGAAAGGTAAAGGGGGGGGGGGGAAATCTCCAATTGACAATGTTTAAAATCTTTATTATAACTTTTTTAAGAAAACTTTTTCTCTCAACTTTTCTGCTGCTCTATTTATTACTTTATTATAACAGGATGAAAAAAGAATCATCATAATAGCCTCAGCTATCCAAAAATTTTGTGCACCTTTTCTTCGTCTGTAATTATGTGTGACTTATAAGCACTGATTCATAAAATTCTTTCAAAGTGTGCTACAAATTTTAAGAAGGTAATAATTTTATTAAGTTTTGTGAAAAATTCTTGTTATACATAAATTTTGTAAATTATTTATAATAAATTGTTTTACATTTCATTCTAATGTAAAACAAATTAATAAATTATCAAGCACTTACCCCCCCCCCCCCCAAAAAAAAAAAAAAAAAAAAAAAAAAAGTATTTTTCTTAAAAGTTTTCTGCTGCTATTTATTACTTTATTATAACAATAAAAAATCATCTTAATTTCGTCAACTATCCAAAAATTTTGTGATCCCCCCCCCCCTTTTTCCTTTCACACAGAAAAAAATTCTGTATAATTATGTAGTATCAATAAAAAAATGAACAATAATCTAAATGCCTGCCATCCCCTTAGAAAAGATTGGGGCAATTTCTATAACCATGGTTTGCCAGTAGATGGCGCTCGTCCCGGGAAAAATTCCCACTCCCTGTCCCCTACTTTTGAGTCGAAAATGATAGGCTGTACAGCGACGTGCATCATCGTAGGCTACGACAATACCAATGAATACCGAATACATTTACATTTACAAAAACTCAACATTTGAGCTAGCCGAGCCCCAGCCCTCCCAAAGCCAACTCCAAACAAGTAGCGCGCATGCGCGCTGCAATCTCCTCTGGCCAAGTTATTTGGCGACATTCCCTTTTCGCCAAGGGTGCCCAAAGGTTGAGGGTTTGGAAATTAGCCCCCTGTATACAGATGTGAATAGTACCAGGTACAAAATTTATGTATATATACAATAGATATGAAGTTCAGTACTAGTCACTTAAGCATAATTCACGAACAATTTCTGTGTATAGATAAAAGCCCCCACCCAGAATGATGTTTGCCCCGGTGACTTAGATAGTATAAGTCGGTCCTGGTCACTAGACTGTAGATACTTAAAAATAATACATTACTGATAAAACTAGTAAACCGACGGATCAGAGGCCTCAACGTCAGCTCTACAAATCATTGTTTATTAATCATACTAATTTTTAATATAATATGCATAATATTTAATATCCTACAATACGATTTTTTAACACTTTCCAACCTAGTTGAAAAGTGTTTATGACTTCGGTTTGTCTGGCCGGATGGCCGTCTGCCGCCTGTCCGTGCTCTAACTCCCGTAAATATGCTCGGATGCCCTGCAATTTTTATATGTCATTGTCGTTATCTATAGCATGTTTCCTATTTCAACTGAAGTGTGTAGCACTTATAGTTTTTTTTTAACAGGGACACTCAAAAGAATTCCGTTACATTACGGTCTATGTGGAAAAATCATTTGCGGTTTACTTTAATGATGTTACACAATTTCAAATACATTGTAATTGATATATATCACTAAGGTGCATTACAAGAAGCTTAATATGGAATAGGGTGTGCATAGCACTTATAGTTACTTTACAGGGACAGTCAAAAGAATTCCGTTACATTACGTCTATGGAGAAAAATCATTTGCGGTTTAATTAAATAATGTTTCACTATTTCAAACGCATTGAAATTTATATATATCACTAAGGTGCATTACAAGAGGCTTACTACAGAATATTGTGTGCATAGCAGTAATCGTTCATTTATTTACAGGGACACACAAAAGAATTCTCTACTGTCTGTTAACAATAATTCCTGGAAGTGCGTTTTAAGTTGCTGAACGCGATTTTAAATTTAACTCACTTTTTGTCTATTACTTGGTGTGTATAAATTCTGTAGATCATATACAGGGCAGCACAAAAGTTCGCGAACACATTTCCGTTTATGGACAGAAACTCCAGAAGGAGAATTTTAAACTGTGCTACGCGTTTCCTAACTAAACTAAAATTTAGCGCCCTACGTAGTAAATATACAAGTCTATAGATCATATACAGAGCTGAATAAAAGTATTCGGATAGTTTTCCGAATATTGTATATGTTGGGAATTCCTGAAATTATGTTTTTAAATATGTTATGAGTTTTCCAAATTGTTTACTTAGATGTTATCTTTCAACTTATTAAATGATAATGATTTGTAAAATTATTTTGGAAGCGTTGGAAAGTGTGGCATAATCTATGCTTGACGCATGATTTTTCGTTCTTGTTTAAAAAGTTATGTGTACAATTGTAAGCCTATAAGATTTATTGAAGCTTCCGGAAATTTTAGAAGTATTGCATTAAACACAAATTTATGCAGTGGTATGTTAAACTACTTATTCTTTAATTTTATTTTCAGAATAAAGATGCATTTTTTCTGGAGGGTTCCGCCTCCCCAGAACCCTCTGTTGTCACATTAATTTTATATTCTCAATTTCCAGTTATTGGGTGGGCTGGGCTGTTTCATTATTCGAGTATATGTCTAAGTGCATTTACTATCATAATTTCATTAGATTATCCACCTCCTTGTACAGGAGATTTTATCCTATCCTAAAGAATTCTTATTTTAAACCACTAAACATCGTCATATGTTGCTGAAATTGAATAAAATTTCGTCTTTATCCAAATGTAAATTCCTCTTATTACACTTATATTGAATTTAAACATTCAACGTTTTTATAATTTTCGTTTGGAAAACTGATTTTGTCATATTTCTTTAAGAGTTAAAATAAATCCTCATCTATTTGATTAAAAAAAAACATATTAAACTTTAAAATCACCCGAAATACAGGTATTTTGTTTAAAAAATTTTGCGTCAAAATAATGCATTTACTTGAATGTTCTTTTTTTAATATTCTTTGAAATACAGTTGCTAGGCAATCATTTTATGAAAGAGAGAAAAAAGAAATGTTTTGGAAATTTTTGTAAAATATGAGAAATTAAAATGTTTTATATCTCGCAAATTAATACGTAAAATTTTCCAATAATTTATACAATTAATTTCGAAATTCTAATAAATGTATTGGTAAATTTTCAAAGCGATCGTGTTAATTTAAGATCTCCATTTCGGAAATTTAACAATAATTAATTTAACGTTTAAATCAATTATCCCAATGAGTCATTTTCCTTTCAATGGATGTTAAAATTCGAAAATCGTCTGACTTCCCATTGAAAAGTATTATGACTTAAAAAAAAAAGGTTCTATATTTTTCGAACGAATGGACCAAATGTAACCAAAAAATATACAGCTAATTCCGGGTACCTCACCAATGTACCTACCTATTTACAGACTAAAAATATGCTTTTTTCGGCAGCTATCGCGAGACATACAGAAAACAAAAACTTTTCTAGTCTCCACAGTAAATTTCAACTGACGTTTCGGCAATAAATAATGGGAGGTCTGTCCCTTCAACTCTTCGATGTAGACTGCGCCCCCCCCCCCCCCTGAAAATTAAAAAAGTTGGCGCCTCTGATAACAATACAAATAAATATAAAGTGATCTTATAAGGAAGGTTAATTTTTTTAATTTTGTTATTTATTTATTTTTCATAAAGTACTTAAGAATCAATATTTAATTTATATGGTAACATAAGGAAAATGCAGTAGTTATAAGATCCTTGTTTATTTTCTTCTGCCATAAAGATAATTTCCATTTCACATTAAATTCACTGATTTATCACTGACTCAGATAAATTAATATTCATTGTTTCAATATTTTTATGCTTTTATAAAGGGCAATTTTCTAATTTTTTATTAAATGTAATTGAATTGAGAAAGGGGCATATTATGACTGTTACAAAACTCTATTCATTGAATATGTAAACTGCTATTATAAAGATAATAAAACTGTATTAGTTAATGATATGTTTGCACATCCATACAGCACAATAAGTATTCATGACATTATTGTGATTATACATGTGCTGGATTCATTTAACATTTAAAAATTCTTATTATAAAAGTAGCAGAAATTGTTTTAATTTCAACCTGGTTAGTATAAACAAAATGATTTGTCTTTATTTATTTAAAATTTTATTTACATGTTAGGCATTTTAGAATTGATGAGTTAAAAATATTTAACGTTGCATTAATCAATTATTGCATTAATGAATATTATTTACTAGAAACGTATTTTTTTTTATCTACATGATAAAATTCTTTAATTTTAATAATGCACATGTTGATTTCTAATTACTGAAAGATAATTCTAAACTTTACAAATTTGGAATACACCAAAACATTTCTCCAATATTTAGTGCAGATTGCTTTTAAATAATATTAAAGATAATAATTATTATGAAGCAATGAAATTGTATCTGTATTACAGGATGTACAATTTGTATATATGCAAAATAATTAAATTTTTACGATTCAGAAAAGCAATTTTTTTAATTTATTTAGCTGAGCTATTTTAATCTGTATATATGTGCAATTTTATTATTAAACAAGTTATTGCTGATTTATAACATTATGTTATAGTACAACAGGCTACAAATTTTAACCCTTTGCACTCCAGAGACTCTGCGGGAAAGATAGAACATTCAATATATTGCTTTTAATAATATTTTAAATAATACTAAAGATATATATTTGAATTTAAATTTACATTCTAAAGTTTAACTTGCATGTATGAGTTTTCGATAATAAAAAATATTGCCTTAAGAGAGATTCATGAATCGCGTTTCTAGTATGGTATTTTACCGCTATAGTAAATTCTAATATTATACATGTATTTTTAAAAAAGTGATTATAGATTATAAATTTTACTATGCAAACACAATTCCAATTCCAATAACTCTTAGAATACAAATTGTACAAATCCTTGAAAACTGATTTTGGGAAATTTAGACAAAGATTTAGAGTAGTATGATAAAGTTTGGGAATAAAGTAGGATAGTAAGGTCACTTAGACTGTATAAACTTAAAAAGAATACAGCATTAAGCATTTTTTCAGCAAATTTTCAGGCTGGAATCACGTACATTCTGGGATGACTTAGATATTATAGACATCTCTCAAGAAAGTTATCACAGAAACTTCCAATACTATAATTGAAATCCACTTCTGTGCCATTAAAGGGAGCAATATTTTATGAAATGCGAGAAGATTTAGGAATCAGAGAAGAAATTTTTTTATATTTTCTTGAGCTATCTTGGTCTGAAAATTAATAGAGATAGGAAACCTAATTTTTATTTTGTGATACTATTTGTAATAGTTTCACTATCTTATTACGCTATAATAGGTTGCAAAGTTTACATGATTAGCCCATATAAGTCGTTGTTACTATAGTGAGGCACTTGCCTCCCCTTTATTTCACGATTAAATAAAATAGTTCAAATACAGCAATATATATATATATATATATATATATATATATAATAAAATGTATGTAAGTGACATGAATTAATTTGGTTTGCTCTATCAAAGAGTCAAGAGTAGCATTTAGTTATAAAGAAAAATGATTCAAAGTTTTATTCTAAAACTCCCATACTTATAACTACTTCATCATAGTAATTGCAATTACATTATAACAATATTATATTAAATCATTTTCAAATCAGTTGCAGTTTATGTTCTAACACTATTAATATAAAACGATTACCTGCTGTTGTTCAATATGATGTACACCAGGGATTGCCCCCGTACCATTATACATAAAGACTCTGGAGCATTCACTTTTAAGTGAAGTCATGAAAGGTACTTTTTTATTAGAGAAAAATGCAGCAACAAAAATGTCACAGTGTAGAGAATTTGCATGGCAGCAGGCCAATTGGCACCACTTTTTCCAAACACTAATCTTCGCTTTATTTAACAACATAAATTGTGTTATTAAATAAGGTGAAGATTGCTATTTGGTAGTGTTGGTGACAATTTGCATGTAGGTTTGACAATGTCATATGTCACCCCAGTCAGCGAGGGAGCTCCAATTGATTCTGTAACCTGGGATGGGATGTCACATAGCATTTCTTATCGCTGCATACTATTAAGTACACTAATGCTGTACGGCACTGATAAGGAAAGGACAGCTGACTTCACTGTTGGTCAAATTACTGTTGGTAACAGAAAACACCTGTCCGTTGTTTATGGCTCCTACTGTACACATGAGTACGGGCAGGGGTCGGTAATAGCGCGCTACAAGTAGCGAAACTACTGAAGTCGCTACTTTTTACAGTAGTTTGTAGTGTAGCACACTACATTTTGAATAATGTAGTGTAGCGACTAGCCCGATACAAAAAATCAGTAGTTTGTAGCGAGAACCGGCGCTACTTTTAACGCTACTTCAGGGGGGAAGGTGCCATTCTGCAAATCACAAGGTCGAAATTGCTTCTTTTGTGCCGAATTTGTTCTGCTCAACAATTTCCGAATCGCAGTGCCAAATATCAGCTACAGTGTATAGTAACGCATCGCATGATGTCATAGACTTTTTTCATTGACACTTGCTGCTGAAATCAAGCATTAACCCACCAAATTTGAATGTTAAAGAATTAATTTTCTTGTTGCCAACACTTGTCTATTTATTCGATTTATTCGTTATTAGGCCTTCGTGTTTTAACGCCGGGCTTCTTATTATTCGGAATTGCTCTATTTAAAGATTTATTTATTGTTTGCATTTAGGATTTTTTTCTGCAATTTTCTAGATTATAATATCTTTCTTAATTTTGCTACGAAATTTGTTAAGTGTGTATAAACTAACGTTTTGGAGACAAACACAAAACATTTTCTTATATGTTATCTTTCTTAATTTTTTAATGCCCTTGGTTATATCGCATTTATTTAATTGTAGCCTGGCAGACGCGAAATAACGAGGGGTCACTTTATTATTTAATCCGTGTCTTCAATTTCTTGTGTAAATTGAACACTTTGAGAAAATTTGAAAGTAGCGAAGTAGAGACTACTTTTGAAAAGTAGTTTCCAGTCGCTACTTTTTAAAATAAGTAGTTGTAGTTGTAGTTAACTACATTTTCGACAAAGTAGTTGTAGTTGTAGTTCTCTACAATAAAAAAGTAGTTTTTCCGACTCCTGAACGGGCAATTTGATTGTTCGACATTTAACATCTCTATTATGTGATTGTCTTATGTCGCCATGTGGATTTCTGCAATGATTGCTACGACAAAAATTCAGTGGTAGATTGGTTGACGGAATTGTTTGCTTGTAAACATGCTCTTTCCTTATTACTGGAAAGTGATGTAACATAGAAGTAACAAAGCGAGTTTTTATAGATGTCGCAAAGCGATATCAATAGGTGTTCTGTTCTGTGTATTGAAGCCGTTACAACGTGACGTCGCTAGGTACGGACATTAGCATATCTTCAGAGCATCTGTCAGACCATCAGTGGGACATCACAGCGTTGCAGTGTGACGTAGTTGATACTTTCTAGAGACGTTAGTGTGTTGTGTGAGATATGGAGTAAGTATACTTGGAGAATGTGGCAGGGCCGCCACTAGCGACTATTTTTATCTGTTATCCTCACCATTATTTAAAAAATAAATAAATTTTGTAGTATATTTCTCTTGCACATGTTGTCAAGGTATATATGAAAGATATTTGTTTTGAGAAGTGGTGCGAGACAGCATTATAAAATAGTCGTCAGTGTCAGATATTTCAGATACGTCAGTGTCAGTGTCAAATATTTTTGCCTTAGCGATTATTGCAGGAATCATCATGGCGACGTAGACTAATCATATCATAGACAAGTTAAACGTAGACCAATCAAATCGCCAAAACTCATGTGTACAGTAGGAGTCATAAAGAACGGATAGGTGTTTCTTGCTACCCCACAGTAATTTAATCCGCAGGACGTCAGCTTCCCTTTCCTTATAAGTAGGCAAATCGAAAGGTTAAAGGTTTGACCTGAACGTCTGGCCCTCAAACTCACTGTAACTACAGTGCCTAGAAGTAAGTAGTGTGCTTATCGCCAATACAACCGCAATAAAAAAAATGTCCCTAACAGGAGGAAAACCAGATTCTCCGCGAGAGGGCGTCGAGTTCCCACCGCCGTTATTAACGTTTGAAGTTTCATTTAACAGGCTTGATCCTAATGTTAGTTTCAATGTAATTAACGCTGTATTTTCAAACAAACTATACGAATGTTTCTATTTCTATAATATTTTAAAGTAAACATATATTATGCCTGTTTGATGATAAATCAGTATGGATAAATCTGCAAATACTAAGAAAAGAAAAGCTGATCGAACATGCTCCGGGCTTAATTTCTAAGAAAAAAAGTGCCGGAGCCCTAATATTCTGCGGTACTAACACGCACCCCCCCCCCCCACCGTCACTCCAGTCTGCCTATTTATATTTTATACATTATCTTCAAAATTTAAAACACTTTTTTTTTTTTTAGCAAAATAAAAATAATTAAATACATCTATCTGCGTATACTTAGATATCAACTGTTCCATTTTTTTGTTATTACTACTTCCAAATAGAAACCTTTGCTTTACCGAATCTTAATGTTAATTAATCGCAGAATTCTGCGATTAAATAAGCTCAGGATTATGATTCGGAAATAGTGTTAACACAAAAAATTAATAGTTCGCAGCTATGCGGAATAGAAAAAAGACTATTTCTGTTTACTCGTTATTCTGATCAAAATAGCATTAAAATGATTTGAAATGGAAATAAATAAAATTTGAATTTAAGACAGATTGAGTTCAAGCCTCCCAAGACTGATATAAAAACCAAGCCCGTTTTATCTCAATCTCTTACGTGAGCGACACATTACCTCACTTATAAGTGTTTTGATACAAAAGAAGGCAAAAAATTGGGGATGGGAGGGAAAGGAAAGGGTAATTTAGAATTCGTTTTTCGGAAGCGTTATTGCATTGGGCTCCGGAGCGCAGTGTTTATGAGCTCCGGTGAATTCTGGCCAATATTTAAACATTTACTAAAAATAGAGAAGTACCGGAGCTGAGGTCTGGTGGGCTCCTGCGCAAATTAAGCCCTGAACATGCTTCGTACCCGGATAAACTAGTGGATATAAAAGCAACAAAACTAACATAACTCTATCCCCCCCCCCCCCCCCCCCAAAGACTAAAACTAATTTGAAAACTGGTTAAAAGTCATTCCTCGTGCCGACAAAGATCTGAAGCAACATTCAGTTGCATGTGAATTAGAGTCCTGCACGGGTCGGGTTGTACCCGACCCGAACCCGCAAATTTCATTTGAAGTCAACTAGCAACCCGACCCGAACCCGACAAAAAATTTACCTCGATTTCCTTAATCTGAAAAAATATTGGACATTCTTTTGAAAAAGCAGGTCATCCCGAACCCGACCCGCAAGAGTAAAAACCCAACCCGAACCCGCAGCAAAAAGTAGAAGTCAACCCGACCCGAACCTTCAACAAAAAAAAAGAGCGACAACCCGACCCGAACCGCGGGACGGGTCGGGTGCGGGTAACCCGACCCGATGCAGGACTCTAATGTGAATCGCATTTTCATGAGCGATTTATTGAGAGAAATTACAAATACACTATTGAAGGGAAAGAAGATTTGCTCAATTATTTTTAATTTAGTATTTTAATTTTTCTATCTAAAATAATTAAAATACTTATCTTGTGATAATGACAATAAATAATTTAAACAATGAACATTATCATAAATATTTTATTAATTATTGATATCCTAACTTTAAAATTTATTTTAACATGACTATTTTGTTTCATTAGTATGCTTTCATTCAATCATGGTTTTAAATACATTCACAAAATCAATGTATATTACTTTTTGTAGGGTGTCTATTACTCGAAAAAAACTGGAAAGTGTTTGATTTATTTCTGTTATTAAAATTTTGATTCACATTTGAGAAATGTGAGTATGAGAATGGTTAAATATTGTTGATAACTTAATGTAATAATAATAATAATAATAATAATAATAATATATAATAATAACTATTAATCAAAAATAATTTTTAAATAATTTTTTAAGGATGATTGGCGCATCTACCCTAATTTAAAGAAAATGCATTCTTGTCATACTTTTAGGAGAGTAATTTTTTTTTTTTTTCTAGATTTGAAATTATCATTAATTTAATGTTTGATGTTTGCTAGTATACCTTAAATTATTTTACTCAAAACTAAAGCTCCGAAATGTCAGAAATTTTTAACAACTCAATTTACTCTTAGTTTGTTAACAGGATGTAAACAAGTTATGTAATAATGAATACCGATTAAAAAGTTGTCAAAATAGGGACATGTTTTTGCAAGAATTCATCATAGTATAATGTATTTATCCAATATATTGTATTTATCCAATTTTAGAAATAACTAAATATTGTAGGAAGAAAAACATTGTCCTATGATAAAGTTTGTAACTATTTGAGTTCATTACAATTAGTTGTTATGAAATCAATTACATTTCTCTTCAACTGTATTTTCATTATTAGAATTTTTTTTCCTTGTTTATTTTTTATCTAGAGCATTTTAAAGTACTGATTTATACAGAAAAAAATAGATTTAAAATGAGGTGTATGTAAAAACGAAAGTTACCATAGCCGCGGCGAGAACACTGGCGCCATCTATCGGCGTCCTCTATTTCTGAAGTATAATATTGACGCCGATAACAACACTATATACTTCTAGGCACTGTACTGTAACTGTATATTTAATCTATGCATAATCCATGCTAAAGACCCACTCCATATGTTCCAATCTTCTGTGTGTTCGGGCGACCACATAGTTCAGAGAAAGAGCGCGTTCAGAGATCGAAACGCGGGTTACTCGTATAATTGGGGAATGACGTAATCTGATTTTCTCAGGGTAAAGTTGGGTTAAAAAGGCTGTGAACACTTTTGGGTAAAGTTATGGGTATGTTTACAATCAAACACTTCCGTCAACCAATCTACCATTACATTTTGATTGTACGAACATTGCAGAAACCATCCTAGCCGACGTTGGCCAATTATATCATAGTCATGTTTAAGGTAGACCAATCAAATGGTCAGGACTCAAGTGTACAGTAGGAGTCATAAAGAACAACAATTAACAATTGCAGTTAGCTATAAAGCAAACAAACAAATCAGATTTCCCGACCACGTGATCACTTTACCCAACAAAATTCTCCAGGTAACGTGGGTTACACGGAATTCTGGGTAATTTCCGGCTCTGAACGCTACGAGAATCCTGCAAAAAGTCACGTGATATCGGTCTCTGAACGTTTCGGGTTACCCATGTGCTACCCTTATGTAACTCGGGGTTCGGTCTGTGAACGCGCCCATTGATAGATATGCATTATACGGCATCGCAAAACGGCTTGCAATATGAAACCAGTTACCGCTCAAATCACTCGGCCCAAACAAGAAAAGCACATGCATCAATATCTGAATTCATTAGACGGGGAGAGGTTTTCAAAGCAAACCGCCAGTGTTTGGGCCGACTTCAGGGTTGCATTTTTAGCTTCACGCCAAACCAATACATATCATCTCCATTTTTCTCTGAACTCTGTGGCGGGCGACCCGTATCGTGTTCAGATTATGATAGTTAAGAGACTTAACTTGAAGATTTTTGAAGCGGAGGACCCGGAATCAAGATTTTCGACTTGGGCAAGTTTCTGAAACTCACCATGGTAATATATAGAATATCTATTTATATTTGTTTGTTTGTTTATTGAGAACATACATCTGACTTGTGTGCTTGACATCAAGTGCCCGCTTATACGTCATCGTCAATATACCGGGACGAGATAGCCACAAGGAAATTTAAACACCAGAGAGTTACACCCGAAAGCTCCACAAAGTGTGTGCAATGGAGCTGGCGGGAGTCGAACCCACCGACCTGACTCCTACGCTCTCAAGCGATTAACGGAATGGTGTGTTAACCACTCGGCCACGGAGGCCCCCATCTATTTATATCTCCCTGAACTCACTTAAATTTTAAATCCTCTTTTAACTATGAGTTGAGTGGAACTCTGCCTTCTGAATTATTTTTCTTATTTGAAATCACTTTTAATTTTTGAGTTGGGTGCTACAAGTTACGGACCTCATGCAGGTGATGCAACAAGCCAGAGCTGGCGGCACAGATTAAATATAGTCATACAGATTTGACAGTGGAGGGAAAACCCGAACCGGCGCGATACAAGCGTCACTACTGAGCACAGTCAAGAACTAAACTAACGCACACGCGCGCGATCTATAAACTGTCAGATTGTCACGGTGACGGTCACATGTACCTGTTGGCAGTTCTGTTTATTTAATATCGACACGACAGTTTCTCAGTTTAAATTATTTAAGAAAAAGGTGTAAATCTGTAAGAAACTCGTGTAAATATGTATATTTGTAAGTATTTGTATGATAAAATAAAATATGTTTGATGTTTTAAACAATAACAAACTGCGGCGACGCATTTACATAAAAAAAAGATAGATACTATACAAATAAGATAAGAAATACCTACCTGTGGCGACACGCCCGGAACGTTTGCGACTGTTGTCACTAGGGGCTCTGAAGTTGCGATTCGGTTACCATTGAGCTTATGGAAGTGTCCTATCTGGTGGAATATATTTAATCTGTGAGCTGGCGGTATCGTTATCAAATATTCTAGTAACTTTACCACCAGAATACCGGTATGCGCAACCGCAAACATCGCCGGCAGACTACTTTTAGCCTCTACCGAGGTTGCGTGAATAAGATTTAACAGAAAGTTTGCAAATTTAACAAATATTCTGGATAAAGAACAACATTTTGAATTTACATTACAATATATTAAATACCTACTGCCACAATAATGAATTGTTTCGCGGAAATGTTATTAAAAGATCATTAATAATACATACTACATAGAACGCTATGCTAATGTTCAAAAGTAAATACCGCCAGCAGACGAATTTTAACCTCGAACTCAGGTCGCGTGCATAAGGTCCATTAATCAGTTTTTTAAACGATCCTTTCAATCGCTTATTTATTCAAGATGCCGCAAAGGATGAAAACAATAATAATAATGGACCGTTAAAAGTTGCAGTTACATATTTATTAACTTTCGCGTATGCGCAGACATTTGTTTGGCTAAGTTAAGTTTTTTAAAATGTTTGACAATATGAACCGGGTTGTCCGGTTCATAAAAGTTAAGGTATCTATATAAATGACGTCACTTGAAGCCGTTCCTACGCACTCTGTGTCCGACATATTTTGCCAAATCTTGCACTGGACACTGTCGATTGTTATCGGTTAAAGTAAAACATGGCGGACACAGGAGAGGGGGAAAGAACACGTTTGTCGGCATCAAAATTTTTCACAGGCCACAGGGGAAGATTGATACGTGGACTCCTTCTATTCTATCCTTCTAGTGGAGATCCGATCGCCGTTCTTTAAATGGACATTACTCACGAGTGGCAACAGGTACGCTTCTGCGGTTACATGCCCTACGAAAAAGATTGTTAATTGGACGACAGGGAAGCAATATTACCCTATTCTTCACGTCTGTTGGTATTTATTTGTATTTACCTCTAACTGACTGGCACGTCCCTTCGGGTGATTCCGAATTGGCCCCCTTGAGTGGGGAAGATGACTAGGAGACCGGCACTGCGAGATATTCGATGCGACGGGGGCCGGTTAAGTGGACGAATCACCCCCTCAACGCGGTGTGCCGGTGGGAAAGGGCTGTTTGATGAGCCGGAGGTGCCGGACAGGTGTATGGACAGCTCCGGGCATCTCCCCTTTTAGTGTCGGTTCTCGGCGGCAAGGGGACTAGGCCTATGATGCGCATACAGACTCCGCTAGGTGGCAGAAAGCACCCCGTTGGCCAATCCCTGCTGCCCGGCCTGGACTCCCTCGGGTCGTGTTTGTGACTCTGGGCAACGGCTAGCTAACGGTGATAGGATCACTGCAAAAGCTTATCTGGGGCGATGATAGAGGAGAGATAGAACTCCGAAGAGCAAGGGAACATGATGACTCTGTTGTGACGTCTAGTCAGTGCGTGAGGCGGCATGAGGTGACCCTCAGTACTGGCAGGCGGCGGAGTGTAGATACCGGCATGTGGGTGACACGCATGGTCCGCATCCATCATGTCTCCCACTGCAGCTGGAGTAGTTGTGCGCCGACCTCTATTTTTGGTTGATAATTGCCCCGTTTGATCAAGAGTTATTCGAGTCCGTAGAGGACCACTCGGTCTGTGTTCTGCAGTTCGAGTCACCTCCTTGGGAGGAGACTGGTTCTTTTTCCCTTACTGACCGAGTACGAGGAACGTAGCCGGAGACTCGCCGACTAACGCGGCGCCGATCGGTCCAAAGCCAGACCCCGTGTCCGAAAACCAGTCCAGCGTGTCTTTGCGTAGTCGAAGCTTGCTGTGCCCGACGGTTGGACTAGCAGGAGTCTAGTAAATAACTTTCACGCGACTAAACCCCGATTGGGAGCGTCTCTTTGGCGCTTGAAAAGACATGTTCCACGGCCTTTTGGAACTGATAGTGGTGTCTTAACGTAATTTTCAAGCTATTAACCATTTTTAGTGTGTGTTTCTGTGCAGTTTTCCCTGCGGAGTCAACCGCTGCTGTTCGTTCGAGTCCAGCTTAAGACGAAAGCAAAGCCGTAGAGGGATTGTAGCGCGACCTGCGTTATACACGGCCGGTACATGACGTTTAAAACGTCACATGGAGTGGATCATTTTTGCATGGTGATTGGTACAAAACGGGGGGGGGGCGCCGTTTTGCACCAATAACCGTGTAAAAATGATCCACTCCATGTGACGTTTTAAACTTCATGCACCGGCCGTGTATAACGTAGGTCGCGATTGTAGGTGCCTACCTTCGCCACAGCCGACGACTCCAGTCGTATCATCTGTTGAAGCTCAATGTTCGAAAGCGACGGTAAAGCAAGAGTTGTCGGAGAAACTCGACATAAGGTCTAGGACCCGGAACCGTTTTGGGTCTCCGGCTACGAAGCCGTTGGGGGACTTTGGCTTCTCCCCAAGTGTAACGTGGTGATGTCTTAAGAGGGTAGGCTCCACCACATGTCGCAGAAACCTCTGTCGTCGATTTGCATGGGGAAATAGGGGTGGTCAGCACGTGGCGCACCCCCACTGGCCGTAGATATTACAGGAACTGCCTTGGTCGTGCTCGTTAAAAGTTCTCCAGAACTTGGGTACGACGATTGACGTGCCTGGCGGCGCAGCTCAGTTTTACCCCTAACTTACATCACCTGGGTGAAGTAGTTGCCCGCGAATAATCCATGTACCAACCTGATGAACCGAACCGGTAATCCCCAGAGAATTTAACCAAAATGACTAATAAAATTTCCGAGGCCCATACTCAACAGTGTCTTTGCTGTTGGGCACACTGCCGCAGCTGTTGCCAAAAGTAACCAGTGCGTTTCCTCACTAGATGAATTCAGTGCACTTCAGAGTGAGATCGCCGCTTTAAGTAAACAAGTATAACGGCTTTACCGCGATAGGAGAGAAGTCCTATTCTCTAGAATAGCTCAAAACAACACAATTTTTCTCGGGGGTAGTGATGGGCGATTGTCTATAATTCTACAGTCAAGAACAATCGCTATCGTAGAAAATAACAATCGAGACAGTCATCGATTTGTTATCAAATTCTGCAATGAGATATTCTACAATCGATTGTTTCACCGAGAAGCTAAAAACAGCAATTGCAAAACTTAGTGATTATTCCGGCATGAAATATGATCTTAGTGACGGGCGAGTGCTCGAGAAATCTACTATCGGCAATATTTTGCTCCTGATTGAGTTTTGAGAGGAAATAGTGATGAATAATGGCAAGGCTTGATCGATGTTTGAGCAAAAAATAGGTTACGGTGAGGGGCGAGACCGCTGCACAGTGCATTATTTCTCATCGAAAGGAGCAGATAAGGAATAAAGGGAAGTAGTAGATTGTGCGGCTTGGAACGCGTCGGTGGGGCACTTAGGGTAACGCATCTGCGTTTTTTGAAGCTTTATTTTTTCTGACAGAGCTTGGACTGATGAATCATGTATTTTTTTTTTTTTTTTTTTTTTTTTTTTTTTTTTTTTGCTATGCTGTTTTGGAAAAAGAGAAAGAAGTTGGAAATATTTATCTTTTTGTTGGAAGAAATAGAGGTCTGTACGGGCACGGACCGATTTTCTTTCATTATACTCGGGTCGGAACGTACTAGAGCTTACTTTTTTTTTAAAGCAGACTCCGGCCGGCCGGTCCTAGACTTAATTCTTTCTTAACCGCGTCAGGCCAGATTTTTCTTTCTTTTCTCTCTCTCTCTCTGTGTGTGTGTGTCTTATTTTTGTAAAAGTAATACCGATATTGTACTTTTGTTGATGAAATATTCATATTTAGAACAAAAATATTTGCTTTAAAAAAACAAACAGATTGGGAGCAGGTGACATCGAAACTCGTAATTAAAATTTTTTGTATAAATCAATAGTAAAAAGTCATACGAACAAAATGAGCTAAGTATGATAAGCCAAAAAAATGTTTAATTAAATTAATTATTATTAAAAAGTTATAATGTTTTACCGTTATCGCGGATATTGATCAATCTTAGAGCATTTTATAGAAAATTCAGTACAAATATTATCTAACATTAATAAGGATTTAATATGACTATTAACAATTATTCTTTTATTGTCAAATCTGTTCTTAAGTGCTTGAAATAATGACTCATACGTGTCATCCGCAATTTGAATTTGCCTTGCTGTCCCCACAAGAGAGGACTGCAAATAAGAAAGTTTTTGATCATTAGTTAATAATTCGTTCGAACCAATTATACTATTAAATTGAGTCTTAAAGTTATTCCAATTTTCGTACCAAATTTTGGTAAAGGAATTTTAGGTAGCTTAAATTTAAATTTTGAACATTATTAGTAACAACATTATTTTAATTTACTAATTCACCATTTTTATTTTTCTTAAACTCTAGAAAACGTTTTAACCTTACCTTAAGCTTTTGGAAATCTTGGTCGATTTCTTCGAACTCAGCTTCACATTTTTCAACTTCTTCGTCTTTCAAAATCTTGTAATATTTAATCTTTAATTCGTCTAGCTTGTCTTCCATCTTATTCACATTTTCAATTTTATTCGAAATATCCAGCGAATCCGTTTTTTCTGCCTCATCGGCTATAAAATTTGACAACTTTGTTATTTGGGCCTTTTTTTCAATTTAAAACCTTTACATCCATAGTAACGATTTTTTTTTTCCCTTTTTAAACAAACACGATATAATTGAATCCAACGGTTACTAATTCCACTCCGCGAGCGGTACCATTTTGTTAGGTATTAGAGCATGTGGAGTGTACGAATTTAACGATTTATAAAAATTTCGAAAAATAAATGTAGATAAACCATTTTTTTTTTAAATTAACAAACGATTTTTCACGGAGCTCCCCATGGAGACTGCCGCACGATACGAACAACAAACAACTTCTGATTTTACATTTATCGCCAAGCCATACTAGAAGGCAAGAGTGGCGCCAAGAACACCACAAACAGAAGTTTTTAATTTTTTTTTTCATAAATGCATTGTATACAATGTAAAAAAGAGAAAAGCTTAAATAAGAAAGATCGATATTTGAAATTCTTCTGTTGTTTCAAAGAAATTTATAAAAATATATGCTAATTTTCTAGTTCACTTACTTAGCTTACGTCTAAACAGCACTTTAGAATTTTCTTTTGCGTACAGAAAAGGATTATTACATTCTTCAAAAATTTTTTATCGAACATCTGCATTGTTTTGAATCCTTTCTGGATAATTAACTTTCTAGAAGTGGAAAAGTCTGACATTTTCATGTTATTATTTGAAGTTTATTGAATGCAATTATTTGTAATCTATCGAATGTTATTATTTAACGTCTATCGAATGTTATTATTTGAATTATATTAATGGCTATGCAGTATATATTTCTGTTAGTTTATGCTGTAGTAAACACGTGAAAATTTTCTGTAATATAGTAAATATGTGTACTAAATATAAATATAAATAGGTGTGTAAAATTCCGGCTATTCAATTTATGAAAATACGTGAGTTTATGCCACCAAAGTCTCAAAAGTTATTGCACTTATGTCTGAACAGCACTTTTGATTTTTAAATTTCCTTTTGAATAGAGAAAAAGCATATCAAATGCTACTTTTTTAATATCAATGAATTTTTATATGGAAATGAAATACATTTTAAAACTAGTTTTCTTAAAAGATTCATATTAAAAATAAAAACAAATGTGTTAGACAGAAAAGAGGTAGAGACATTTAGTCCGTAAGTAAAATACTAGATGGCAGCACCAAAACATGAAATTGGATGGAATTCTGTATTCATTTCATACATAAGATGTAGTTGTAATAGCAGTATTTCTTGACTTGTAAGGGTTTCCAATGAATTTAATTTGAATCATGAAACTTTAAATTGAATTTCCTCAAATTGATAAATTTATAGTTTGCGCTCATTATTATTTGGGATTCACTCACTTTGCGAAATATGACGAAAATATCAATTTTCCAATTTTTTGCTCAAAATTTAGACATTCCTAGAATATTCTGTCGAAGTTAACGTAAAGATCCGATGATTATAAATATGTGAAAAATGCTTTTTACTGCATCCATTTTCCTTTAAATGTATCAGAGTTCCAATTTTTAAATTCCTTTTTCTCAATCCGAGTTTCTTCTTCTTCTTCTTCTTTTTTTTTTTTGACATTTTGTTTTAACTTTGACAGATATTTAAAAACTGACACATATTTTTTTTAATTTTTTACATAATCGGAAAGATATATATTCAATAGAATTTGGGATAGATTTTGCAATAGAATGAATACTAAACATTTTTTAAATGTAAATATGAAGAAATTCCTGTTTCTCACAAAATTTTAGCGTAGATAAGGACAATACCAAAAAAAAAAAAAAAAAAAAAAAGAAAAAAAACTTCCTCATAAACTAATGGTTTTATACACAAATCAATCCCTAAAGTTATAAAGGATACCCCCTGAATATAAGACAAATTGTGTAAAAATATTAAAAATTGTAAAAGTTTAAACGTTTTTAAATTATCTTAATTATTTAAAAAAAATTTAAATTATTTCTACCCTTTTTAACACTTTCCAACATAGATGAAAAGTTCTTATGATTTCGGTTTGTCTGGCCGTCTGTCTGTCCGCGTTCTAACTCGCGTAAATATACTCGGATTGCCATTTAATTGATATATGTTATTGGTGTTTACTATGGCATGTTTGGTATTGAAAATGAAGCGTGTAGCATTTATAGTTCGTTTACAGGGACACTCAAAAGAATTCCGTTACACCATGGTCTTCGAGTGAACAAAGTTTGCAATGTATTTTAATGATGTTACACTATTTCAAACATAGTTAAATTAATATACATCAATGAGGTGCACTACAAGATACTCACTGTACACTGCAAAAAAAAAAAAAAAAAAAAAAAAAAAAGTGTTGATTTTACAGTATAATACTGCCATCCCAGCTGCCAGTATTATACCGTAAAATTACCAGTAATAAACAGTAAAATAAGCAGTAATACGCTGCCACGCATACGGCTGCGTGCTACCGTTATACAGGGCTGCGTTGCACAAAATAACTGGAGCACATTTCCGTTTATTGATGAAAATTGCTCAAGGGGAGTTTTCTACTGTGTTACGTTTCAAAACTGAAATAACTTTTAGCATATTATAAAGTATATATATACAAACCTCCAAAGCATATACAGGGCTGCAAATAACAATTCGAATATTTTACCGATTATAGATGGTAAATGCTCACATTGACAGCTTCCGTTCTATTAAGTTACAGGGCCCAGTTAACTATAAATGGGGTTACGTATTATTAGTACTTGTATATATATATATAACTTAGTAGTACGTATGCATTAGTACGTAATTAGATAGTATTTCGTCACTTGCAAAGTTAATCTTTTCCCAGTTCTTTAATCCACACTCACTAAAATACGCCAGTTGTCTGCGAACCCGATTACGAAAATTTCCCTATACAAACATACATACATGTGAATATAAACATGCGAACACATTAATATATAGATACATACATGTGAATATAAACATGCGAACACATTAATATATAGATACATACATGAAATTGTATTTTTGTTCGATTTCTTTGTTTATTATCTGTTAGCTTACGGCGAATACGGAAGTATCAAAATTCGTATTATCCATATACGTATCTGATTTCTTTTCTTTTTTTTGTTAAATATAAAATTTAAACCAAATTACATCAATTTGGAAGTTACGAAGAATGTAAGGTTGGCTACTTATCAGCTCGCACTTTAAAAGAAAAAAATAACAACACCTGGGTGTTACGTACGTAAGAAGCAAAACTTCTAAAAGTTAATCTATATTATAAATCACAAATATGTGCATCAGTAACGTTGACATCATAACAATGCGGACCGGGGCAAACGGAGAAGACATTTTGCCGCATTATACCTTTCGCATTAAACCGCTGGAGTCACGTGATGCTCTTTTCGTGCACCTGCATTCGCACATCACGTGATTAAAGCGGTCTGAAAAAAGAGCCATGTATTGCGGACCATGGCAGCCTATCTTTTTCGTTAGCCTCGGATGCGGACAACAATGAGGTTAAACTGCATAAGGTACAACAATGAAGCTAATGTTTTAATTAATAACAAAATGGTGTGTTTTTTGGTTTGACTTCGCACTTTTTCTTTCCTTTTCAGAAATTTTTTTTGCAAAAAATTAAGAAAAATTACCGGCCGATTTTTACAAGAATTGGATTTTCTTATGCAAAAATTTTTTCTACATACGTGTGGTTAGTTTTAAATCGATATCTCGAATACTTTTCTTAATATTCGCAAATTAATGAAAACAACACTCGTTGCCATCGTCAAAAGAGAAATAACTGCTTTTTCGCCGCCACGTACCTTAGCGTTTTATATATATAGATAATCGACTATACGAGATAGTCTCTTTACAAGCTATCAAGATATTTATCAAATTTTTTGAAACCATTAACCAAAGAGACTGTCTATTCATAGTTTAAAATCTGCCTATCAATTTTTAGAGGATCTTTGAAATTTTCATTTTCCGTCGAATTGTGTTATGGTTTAGATGTTGTATCTCTGTTTACATCAATACCAATTAACCATGCTTGCGAAATTATTCAGAAAATATGGCCGAATTACAACATTGAATCTAAATTAGACATTATTAAACTTGTACGTTTCTGTTTAACTTCTTGCTTTATTTTTGAAAATGCATTTTATAAACAAAATAACGGCACAGGTTAGTTAGAATCGCCGAAATCGTAATAGACCGGGAGGCGGCAGCACCGACAATCACCTCATCGAGTTCACGGCTGAAATTCCCGAATTAATTAAAACTTGATTCGCATATTAAAACGCAATCGGTCTGCCAAGTCATATCTTGGTGGAAAACACCCGAAAACCCGATTTTAGCGGTTGGCTCGTAGGTTTACCATTGTGTGTTCCTGCTCCCAGTCCTCCATGTTTGCATACCTTTGGGTGCAGGAAAATACAATGGCAAACCTATGAGTCAACCACTAAAATCGGATTTTAAGGTGTTTTCCACCAAGATATGACATGGCAGACCGATTGCGCTTTAATATGCGAATCGAGTTTTAACTAATTCTAGAATTTCAGCAGTGAACTCGATGAGGTGATTGTTTGTGCTGCCGCCTCCCGGTCTATAATGCAATTTCTTGAACGTGAAATAATTTTGCTTTTATGCTCTAAGATTTGTTTCGGTTGGTTGGTTGATTTATGACGGCCGATTATCTACTCTTGGGATATAGGCGCTAGGGGAAAGTGCCCTCCGTGGGGGCTCTTTCTAAGGGATCCTAACCCGTATTTACAGAGGTTCAAAGAAAACCACGGAAAACTCCGAACGGTTAGGTCGACGGGCGTAACAGGGGTTTGAACCCAACACCTCCCGTCTACCAGCTTTGAGAGCAGAACCTCTCAGCTACTGGTGGGGCCCCAGATTTGTTTAGGAAAAATATATGTTTACGACGTTTTACTTTTTGCAGTACAGAAGAGTTAACAGAATCTTTGGTTGATTGATTTATGACGGCCGATTATCTACTCGAGGGATATAGGCCCTAGGAGTCTTTCTAATTGTTCCTAACCCGTATTTACGACAAGGTTCGAAAAACCCCACGGAAAACCAGAATTTTGGGAAAAAACTAATTCTACATGACCAGCAATATAGTTCACAATCGAAAATGAAACTAACTGTAAACTTCCCTTCTTAGATATTTTGACTGAAAAAAAAAAAAAGAAAAAGTTACCGGTCAAGAAACTTTAACATCAATAAGGCAACGTTTTATGGTCAATACTTAAATTTTAATTCTGAATATCATGTCTCCCATAAAATCGCTGTTGTTAGAACCTTAGCTCAAAGAGCAAGAAGATGTTGTAGCAATGATGAAGTCCTTCAATTAGAAAAATAAAAAAATCTTTACCAATTTAAAATATAATGGTTACCCACCAGTGGCTGAGAGGTTCTGTTCTCGAAGCTGGAAGACGGGAGGTGCTGGCTTCGATCCCAATCGCGCCCGTCGGCCTAATCGTTCGGAGTTTTCGTGGTTTTCTTCGAGCCGTGGATTTATCCATGCGTAAATACGGGTTAGGTTACCTTAGAAAGACCCCCCACGAAGGGCACCCCCCCCGGGCCTATATCTGAAGTGTAGATAATTGGCCGTCAATAATCAACCCAACCCCACCCTATACGGTGGCTAAAAGAATTATTTCAGAGCCATCTGTGTCATCTTCCATAAGTCACACATACTTCCACAATTTATGTTTTCATTCCACATTATAAAAAAAATTCAGAATTTATTTTTATTTATTCAGATTAATTAATATTAGAATAGTCTTTAAACCCCAGAATGTTATGCAAATTCAAGCCTAATATCTCTCCCGCTCCTCCCCTTCTTATAGTATAGCAGCGGTATAGTTTACAGTATCCTTTGTGAAAAAGGGACACACAATTTTGAAACAGAACATTGTGAAAAGGGTTCCACAATTTTTGTTTCCATTCCATATTATAAAAAAAAAAAAATTCAGATTTTTTTAAAATTTATTTATTCAAATTAATTAATATTAGAACAGTCTTTAAACAGCAGAATGTTATGAAAAATATGTAATGCAACTTCAAGCATAATATATCTCCCGCCCCTCTTAAAGTATAGCAGCGGTATAGTTTACAGTATCTTTTGTAAAGATTGCGACTCTGTTTATATTGGTGAAACTGGACGATCATGCAACATCCGCTTAAAAGAGAGCAAACGTACTTACAAATCTTACAATTTACAATCGGAGCTTGTTAATTATTTAATAGATACCGATTACATTCCAGATTCCGAAAATATTAATATAATTAAATCTAACTGCAATAATTTAAAAAATAGATTTTTTCTAGAAAGTTGGTTTACAAGAATACAGATATCTACCCTAAGCGAAGCATGTACAATTCCACCAGAATATGTGGTCCTACTGAGACGTATACTCCCTGGTGATTTAATATTTTTTAATTTATAATTTTGAACGTGAATATGTGTAAACAACAGCTATGGTTACCGATTGGCATTTGTCAGTACAAATGCCAATCGAAGTCATGAGGAGCTTGCCTAGAGCTTGAAACTTATAGTGTAATTGATTTTATTATGTGATAATAATGTGTTGTTTTTTAATTTTATTAAATGTCTGATTTATATATTTTTTAGTTTATCATTGAAATACACTGCAACCACTTTTTTTTTCTTTTCTGTATATCATAATGTAACGGAATTTTTCTGTGTATCCCTGTGAACAAACTATAAATGCTACTCACTCCATATTCTATTTAAATTATTTTGTAATTAACCAACATGGAAAATGTATATGACTCATGCATTTTTTAATAACTTTCTTTTTTTTGAAAATTGAAAGCAGTACATTTGGGCGTTTTTATAAAAATTCGGATTGTTACCACTCTATTGAAACAATAATATACCCCTTATTTAATCAATATTTAAATAAAGCGAATACTACTATTTGAAGAAAGTGGTAGTAATGAAGCACTTTGAATTAAAAAAACCCTCCCAACTGGCAAAATGATTTGAAAACATTCTTTTCGTGATACGCAGTGTAAAGAAATCGTTTATATTAAGTATTCCTAGATGGCAGCACTATGCAAAATTTCATTTCTCTATTGCAGCTGCACTCAACCTTTTGCTCTCACGGGCCGCAAACATGTGTTTGCCATATTAGGTGGGACGCAATTTACTCTTTTTATATAATGATTATAATTAAAATTGCAAAACTAGTAGAACAGAGCAATATAAGAAAATTAATCCAATCATTACAGCTAGATAATAAGTGAAAAACTTAATAATATAATGATGCAGAATTTTCAAGATCTTAAGATAGAAAAATCTTAATAAATCAGATTTTCTTCAATAAATCAAACTTTTTCTCAAATAATTTTTTTTTTTAAAATAAATATGTATAGTGCCAACTGAATTAATTTGAAATAATGTTTGGTTAGTGTTGATGATTAAAAAGACTAAGCAAATGACATAAATAGGATATTTTCACATGATTTAAATTTAATAATAAATAACATCATAGTTTTTTGTTTCTCATAAATATATCTTAAAACAATAGCGAAGGTCGTAAATACATTTTATTTGCATCTCAAATTTTAAAAATGTGAATTAATGATTGTGCTTCTCGGGCCGCAAATAAAGTGTCGCCGGGCCACATGTGGCCCTCGGGCCGCTGGTTGAGTATGGCTGCTCTATTGTGTTATTTATTGCTGTTTATAAAAATTTCTTTTCATAATGTTAATTTTTGGATCTGCAAATTTACATTTATATTTTTGTAAATAAAGTGGTAAGATCGATGTGTTCAATTTTTTAAATTTTAAATCAGTTAATCTTTTAGCAAGAGTTTTCTTTTCTGTATCATCAAGTAGAAAAAAAAAATGGATCTTTTATGCCTATGCTAATTAAAAACTCGTTAGTATGGAGTCCTGAAATTTTGGTTGAAACCTTATTATCGTTTATAAAATTGTTAAAAAAAAACCTTTGAATTCACTTGAAGCAGTCTCCACATTCATAATTCAAAATAAATAAATTAAAGAATAAAAAGTTATTGAAAATTAAAATAAAGAAAAGCATACCGTACCTGTTACATACTGTACATACCTACAGCTGTTTCAAAGTTTCGTAAATTGGATTTCTTCAATTCGAAATGAAAAAAAAAATATATGAGAAAGTGTAAAGTTGTAATAATATACATGTTTACAGTAGAAGAGGAGAATCGAAGGTTTGAAATATCTACATGCTAATTCAATAAAATAACAAACAATGTGATTTTTAGAAAACAAGCACATTTTTGCTTGAAAAAAAAAATCATAAAGATGCATTTTAATTAATAAATAAGTAACTATTGATAAAAATATCAACTTTTTGTTGTCGAATCGGGCAAAATACAAAAAAAAAAAAAAAAAAAAAAAAAAAAAAATAGTATTTAAGGAAAAAAAAAATTATATCTCTACATTTATTCGCCAGATGTCTCTTTTAGCATTTCCTCTCGCCGAGTTTCATTCATAATCAATGAAGAAAATGAAGTCCGGCTGGCGCTCGCACAGCTGGAGGATCGTAGTAAGGACAGGTGATAAATAAATTTCCTGTGGAATGTTTCTTTGTTGATGAAAAATAAAGTTGAAAATGTATCAAAGCTGATATTCCACAGGAGTAACTCTTTAAAAATTAAAGAGTGCCATAACTAACTTTAGAGAGTAAGTATCTTTATTCTTTTCTTCATACTAGTGAAATTTTAAACCGCTTTTGTTATGCACTTTCGGCGAATGATTTCTTTTATGTCTTGGAGCGGTATTTGATATACGCTATGATTATTCAATGCACATATAAAACAGTACAGTTTTATAACAATTAAATGTTGGAAAATACTTAAAAGTTATTTTGAACCATGTTGTAGATGTTTCTATTCCACGATGGTCATTGTTATGTAGTATTTAATTTCAATTAAATCAGTATGTATTGTAGCTATTGAAAAACGTGTTCTTGTTAAAAAATAATAAAATTATCATTTTCTTTAATAACTCTGCTTCGTGTTTGGAATCAGGATCTATTAAAAGAATATTTAATAATTCATTATTAAACTGTCGAACAATATTAAATTAGGCATGAAAAATATTTTTTTGTTTTCTTCTCGAACAATTAATTAAGAAAGATATAAAGTTAACTATGATAAAAAATACACATATGTACATTTGTATGTACAATAGTTGTGTGGCATATATTTATTTAAAATAGTGTCATTTCTTTTAAATACTTATTTATTTTACATATAGATTTTTAACAGAAAATGTATTTATTGTTATATAAAATAGCCCATGAGAAAAATGCATGGAATGGCCTATTTTATTTATATAATTAATATTGATTTAATTATTAGTTTATTCTATATTATTTACAGTGCCATTTGTTGTCCACTTATATATTGGAATGTTCGTCATATTTTTGATTTCATGTGACGCATTATATAATCGTATTTATTATGAATTGCATTGCTGTAACATTTAAAGGTAGTGAAAAGTATTTCAGAACTGTAATGTTAAGAAATGTTTTATAGATTTGAAATTTGTCTCCAAAACCTAACTTAAATTTTTTCATATGTGTAAAATTTTTTTTTTCTTGCGAAATTTTTTTCATATGTGTAACTTTTTTTTTTCTCGCCAAAATTTTCTCTGTTTAATATTTCTTTGAAGTATTTCCGCTTCATGTATAAGCACTTTATTTTAAGAAATGTGACTAGACTCATACATAACAGAATATATGTAACTTTTTTGTATTCTAAGTGTGTAAAAGAATACTTCAGATTAAGCCTTTTTTTTTTTTCTGTCCAAGATTATTTTTAAAGATTATCTAGATACACACACACACACACAAAAGCAACAATAATGTTTCTGTAAATGAATTGGCATTCAATTTAATTTTTACTATATATATATATATATATATATATATATAATCTATACCTTTGATTAAGTTCCCATGTATTATAAACAATAAATTGTCATTGGAGATTATTATTATTTTCTTTTTTTTTTAATGAAGAGGATATGAAGTATATTGTGAAATAATCTAAAACTCATTTACAGAAACATTATTGTTGCTTTTCTTTTGTGTGTGTATCTTACCTATCTATCTATATGTTCTCTATTTAGCCATACATTTTATTTATAAATATAAGACATATTCCTTTTGTATATCATTTATTACATTTGTTCTGTGGAACTTTTAAAAATATATGGACCAGGTATGACTAACCTTTTCACATCTGCATGCCGATTTATTATTATTTTTAAACATTCTGCATGACAATGAAGTGGCAACAATTAAAAATAAAACAAGGGCATCAAATAATAATGCAGCAAAATTACTAGATATTTTGTTTTTAAGATTAAAAAACACTATTCATATGTGTTGTTGTATGTAAAAATGTGAATTGAGTTTTTTCTGTTGAACGCCTAATAATTGCTATTAGATTTATTATAGTTTGTTATTTTTAACAGAATGTAAGCGGAACTGGAATCATTTGACAAGGGGTTCCTGCCTGAGTTTTTGATATTATTCACTTCCAAAAATAAGGAATTGCAATGAAAAAAAAAAGGCAAGCCTTCTTTAAACGTGTCTGGGATTGAACCCTCAATTGTCATAATTTTATCATTGACATAATGCCTGATCTTTTTTTTTATATA
Source organism: Maratus michaelseni (assembly GCA_963931845.1). Lineage (NCBI taxonomy): Eukaryota > Metazoa > Arthropoda > Arachnida > Araneae > Salticidae > Maratus > Maratus michaelseni. The sequence goes on from OZ007589.1 coordinate 318,265,625, forward strand.
TATATATAATCTCCAAATCATCTCTTAATTAAAAAAAAAAAGTCAATTTTAGACTAGATTAGAATTTTTTAACTTGCATTTCAGTTAAATTTCTAACCAATCAAATTTAGACAAACTTAGCTAGCCTAAATTCGTGTATTTTTGTACAATTTCACTGTAATTTAGTTTAGAAGCTGAATCAATGCTGTGCTGGAAATATTCTTCTGCACCCAGTAGCAGAATTTTCTGTGTTAATCTGTAGCAAACCAAAGTTTATCTGCGACCGAAGAATGCTGGACCAAGCTTACTATTGTAAAAATTTTTAGTAGCCCATAAAATTAGCAAAATTTGCATTTACAAAGAAGATATAAGAAGAAAATACAATAAGACAAAAATTACATCTTAGCAATTTTTCTTAGGCCATAATTTTGTTAAGTTAGATTGATCTGCAAGGTATAAAAAATCTGCAGCCAGGGCCTGATTAACCTCAGAATCTAGGGGAAGCACAGTATCATTTTGGAGGCTCCCCTTTCATTCGGCAAAAGTTTCACCCAGGTTTAAAAAAGGGCAGGGTGCTGCTGGTGAGAAAAGGGCACTATTTTATTCTTAAGGGCACTTTTTGGATTCTTGAGTGCACTTTTTGGATTCTTAAGAAAATTCAATGTAAAAAAATAAAATTTAATAAATTTTTAATAAATATTTTTTAATTGTTAAAAGGTATTATTTTGGTTTTTAAAGCCACTTTTGATATTTAAAAGTCAGGGCACTATTTTCAAGACAACATTGAGTCAATTTTTTATATGGAAGCAATTTTTTTAATGCAAAAAGGAGAAATGGCATTTTTTTTTTTTTTACTGATGGGCAAAAAGGATGCTAATTATTTTACTGAGGGGACAAGAAGGGTGCTAATTATTTTACTAAGGGGACAAGAAAGGTGCTAATTATTTTATGAGGGGCAAGAAGGGTGCTATTTTGTGAAGCAAAGGGCAGGCAGGGTGCAACACCCTTCTGAAACTGTCTGAAGGAAACTCTGGTACTTCATTATACAATATTTTTGTATTCCCTGTATATGCTTCAGATACATTTAGTACATATACAGTTATTGTATGTTTAATTACTCGGGTGGTTTCTAACCAACACATCAGGATGCAATATGATTAATTAACATCCTATACATCACATTCATATTTCCCAGTTAAATAAGTTTCCCAAAGTAGTATGTCGATTTTCTTTTGCATTAGACAAATTTTCTATTCCAAAAAAATAAAAAATTCAATTTAAAAAAATGAAAATGGGAATTATAACACACATTTTTATTTTTTTACATTGAATTTTCTCCATTTTGCAGTCATTATGGGCCCACTTAAATTTTAGAGGGGAAGCTCGTGCTTCATGTGTCTTTTGGATAAACAGGCCCTGTCTGCAGCACTCGCTGCACTGTTTCTTCTACTAGGCTTCAGCATTCCAGAAATGTTCACCTTGATCTAGACAGATTTAAATTTTTTTTTTTGCATCTTTGGTATCTAGAATCCAGAAGGAAACCTTTTTTTCTTTGTAACATTCTTTTTAAAGAATAGGCACAAGTGAAAGAAACAGCAGTAATAATTATTTTAATGAATTGTAGATTGTTCCACAATGCATTTCATCCTCTCCTAAAAGGGAAAAAAATGTCTCGTAATAAGGGTTTATCATTAAAAGTAGATGGAAACTTAATTTTTACAGTTTGGTAAATTTTTTAAACAAAAGTGTTTATTTTGTCTATGATTTATTAAGTTGGTACTTCTCTATTATCCCGTCGACCACTTTTCATAACAAGAAAACTATCGCAAAAACTGTAAGATTAAATGCCAAAAATGCAGTCCCATTTACTTGATGTCAGAAGCATTATATGTGTTTGTTATGTCATCAAGTGGTTTTTAATTCGATATTTGTGTGTATTTTTCATTGTTTTACTGATTTATTAGTTATTTCATTAATTAAAATAACAATTGTGTCCTTAAATTCTTATAATTTATTTTGATATTTCAATAGCAACGTTCTCCTGTTTATTTGGTGTTACAGTTTGGCGATAGTTTTTTGTTATGAAAAGTGGTTGACGGGTTACGGGATAATAGAGAAGTATCATTAAGTTTAATCTGTATAACTTATTAAATATCAAGTTCCACTGATGTTGTGCTATTGAAATAGTGTGATATTTTTTACTCTGGGGATCTTTTGAAAAAATATTCTGTTTGTTTAAAAATAAACTTTCATTATTCTATGCATTTTTGGTATACATATTTTTCTTGATTATAAAAGATAAAATGTATTTTTTTAAAATTATATTAAGGATTTTTAATTCAACAGTATTGAAGAATCTTTTTTCTGTTTATTTTTTTTTAGGCCATATGTATTATTTATTTTGAACAAACTCAGGATGCCAAGTCATATTGTCGCCAAAAGTTCATCGTCAGCTTCATCATTCAATCATTTGAGTCAAAGCCAGTCTCAATCCTCATTCAGTCATTTGGGACAAAGCCAGTCTCAAAATAATAGCACTGCCAATGTCACCCCATTCAGCATATTTCAGCACAGTAGTAAAAGCTTTGAGGAAATGACTCTAATAGGCAATGGAGCCTATGGTACAGTTTATAAAGCAAAAGATTTAGCCAATAATGGCCAGTTTGTGGCCCTTAAAAAAGTTAGAGTGCCCTTAGAAGAAGATGGAGTTCCCATTAGTACAATTAGAGAAATATCACTTCTGAAACAATTAACAGCCTTAGAACATCCCAATATAGTTAGGTAAGTTATTTTTATAATTTTTTAAAAGAATTTGATGCTGTTGAGAAAATGCAAAAGTAAATTAACATGCCAGGAGTATTTTAACAAAGGAATAATTTCCAAGATCTGTTTATCAGATGAAACATTTGCGATATTTACAGTAAAAAGTAAACGCTCTTTCTTTTTCTACATTTATAGTAATTATATTACTTTTGTGGCTGCAATCTGCACGTAAAGGTGATTTGCAAACAATTTCTGTTTATTTTAAATTTTTGTTCTACTTTAAACAGAGGCACCAAATTTTTTGAATTTTCAAGGGACAGGGAATCATTTGAAACAATGAAGGAGCATGTCTCCCATCATTTATTTTACATTTTCAGATGGAAGAGCAACACCTCTTCTGAAAATTTTCAGAAAGTCTATATGCCTTTTTATTCCCCCCCACCAGTCGGCCCCACCAGTGGCTGAGAGGTTGTGCTCTTGAATCTGGTAGACGGGAGGTGCTGGGTTCGATCCCAATCGCGCCCGTCGGCCTAATCGTTCGGAGTTTTCGTGGTTTTCTTCGAGCCGTGGATTTATCCATGCGTAAATACGGGTTAGGTTCCCTTAGAAAGACCCCCACGAAGGGCACTCCCCCGGGCCTTTATCCCATGTGTAGATAATTGGCCGTCAATAATCAACCCAACCCCCCCCACCAGTCAACATCCAAGGCTTTAACACTAGATATGCACTAATTATTCATGTAGACCTATCTCTACCAACCAGTCATTTTGGCCGGTTGGTAATTCCAGAAATTAATGCAAGCAGTAAAAAAAAGTAAAAGCTTTAAAAAAATTATATTTTTCACTTAAGTTTGCATACACTATAAGATAAATAGTAGTAATAACAATTTAATTTGTAGCATTCCTTAGTGCAATTTTTACAAACTGTTTTTTTTTTTTTTTTGTGTATATTTCAAACAAACATATTTTTTACAACTAGCACAGATATTTGTAGCTTTTATTTTCATTGCGAAAACCGATTTGAGAACGTTGTTCCACTTACCATTAGCAGTTCATTCAGGTTTTCTGGTTTGCATGAATCTTCAAATCCCGTCGAAAGTTCTGCTAATTGAAATAAAAAATCCTTTCTCGTAATATTTATTCCTGTGACTTCTTTGTGTAAAATCCAAGACAACATTAGCCAGACAACCCATAAGAAAGGCGCATGCAAAAGATATGAAGGCACAAAAGATCTTTCGCCTCACTTCTGTGTGTATAGAAAACAGGGTGTGATGACGCTATCTTGCATGAACAGTAAAACAGGTTTCTAACAAAAAGCAACTTTTTGCTCGGCACCATAGAACTCATCTGCTGTTCTGGTATTCTTGGTTCAATCGCTGCCAATGTCGTCCTTTTCTTTCATTGGTGACCTTGGGCAAATGAACACACACCTTCACCATCATCATAATCTCCTCTTGGAGCCAACAGATGGCAGCACTGAAAACACCCCCAGCACTCAAAGCTGGTGAAATGATCACAGCATAAAGCCTGTCATGGCGTAAATCTTCGCAGCCACATGTGGGCATAGCAACACATCTGGCAACTGCCATGCAACATGAGTGAACATCGCTTGTTCGATGTTAACAAGATTTTCTCCTCACTGGGGGTGGAGTACTGTAGCAACGCCATTTCTGCCATTTTGCACGAACAATAAAACAAGTTTTTAGCAAGAAGCAACTGAGTTTGCCTTTTGCTCAGCATTATAGATAAAGGGCAAAACTAGGAAATTTCATTAGTGGCAATTTTATAAATGGCCACGTTCTTTAAACTAGTGGCCACTTTTTTATTTAAACGTTCTAAACAGTAAACTTTTGTTAAAATTTCAATTGGTATTAATCTAAAATTAAATAGCCCAAATAAATATGTTAATGCAAACATATTTCATCCAGCAAAAGTAGAATCCTTGATGAAATTAAAAAAAAATTACTCTTTCCTCGTAGGAAAGTGGCATTAAGGTGGCCACTGACAATTTTTTAATAGCCACTTTTTTTTCATTTAGTGGCCCGGTGGCAGGTGCTAATTTTGCCCTTTAGCTGCCTCTTCTGCTGTTCTGGGGTTCCTGGTTTGATCCCTGCTAATACTGCTCACACCTCCTTCAAGAGGAATACCCAAAAATGCAAAGTAAAATCCTAATATTCAAAACAATGTAAAATGATAAGAATAGGGACTTACCCAGAAAGACATTGCAGAGTATGTAAAGCTGTATTAGTACTTGGTAAAATTATTTGAAAATAATCCTAGTGGCCAGTAAAATTATAAACATTAGCACTTAAAATATCAACCGGTGAAAATGACTGGTCGGTATATGTAGGTATACCACATATTATATCTCAGAAAAAAACTGAGTCAATAAATGAAATCTTACATAATAAATGTTGGATACATACAAACAAGAATTTTCATAATCTTACAAGGAACTTTGAAATTTAACTTAAAGTAAAAACTTTATGTGCAAATGTTTAAACTGGTCATTTTGACTGCTTGGTATATCTAGTGTTAAATACCGGATGTCTAAGTTTGTTTCTAATTAATCTTTTAGATGATTGTAATCTGGTATATAAAAGATGATTTACAATCACTTTTGTAGGGATTGGCATGTATACTTTATCTAGCGAAGACAGATGGAAAATTAATGCCATTGATATTAGTTGCTTTTTATGTGAGCATTTATTTCTATGGTTTTGATAACTTATTTTTTTCATTTTCTCTTTTTGCATCCTGTCACTTTATTCTCAGATTTTTTTTTTTAATGTTTTGTTTTGTAATTTTAGATTGTCTTTGTATTTCAGTCCAAATTTATGCTAATTTTTTGTTCAATGTTTTAGCATAATGTAATATTCATATAGATTATTTCAGGTTATTAATTCAAAATTTAAAAAAAGAGATTCCAATAGTAGACAACTGTAGGATCCCAGTTCTTATTTTAATTTGTTTTCTACCTAATTCAATTAGCTTTTTTTTAATTAAGCTTGAGTTGCTGGCAGTAACGGCTCGTGAGTTAGGAATGAGGCAGTGCTGCAAGTTTCTAACCAGAGCCAGTGCCACACATGAGGCACCCAGGTTGCTGCATAGGGTTGGATTGGACATTTTGAAAGGGCGCTAACCTCGGATTTTCAGAGGGCGTAAAATAGGAGTGTAAAAGTCTTGAAAAGTATGAAGGCGCACTGGTTCTCCGACCGGCGGGCCAGTCCGAGCCTGTTGCGGCCTTACGGCAACATATGGTGAAGGATGACAATTAACATCTGTTCTGTATGTATCATGTTTGGTTAGAATAAAAGAGTAAAGAGGTTATAAAATAACTCTTACCTCAGGCAGCAAAATATCCAATTTCGGTGCTTGTTCCAATAAACCGTCCTGTGTTTAACTGAAAATTGTCAGTAACAATTAAATGATGCATTACAGAGTGATTATATATCTCAATTTATTTAAATACAAAACACATTCTTCTTTCTTTTTGGCCAGCAAATTCATCTATAACCTTTTCATTAAAATTTAGTATTCTTGCTATTAAGTCCTCACCTGCACTTCCATTGCTAACACTAATAAACGATCCTCTAGTATCGTGCTTCTTAAAAATGTCTTTATTATATTCAGCATAGAAAAGTAGTGCTCGGGTTCCGATGTTTGTCGTTGGTGGTGTGAGAATGATTTTCAGCAAACAGCTTACTTCACCAAGCGAATTTTTTATGCCATGATTTATAATAAATTTGTGGAAATTGAAAGATCCAGAGATATTTGAAAATTCTTTTCTTTCATATAAAACAAAGTTCTGTTCTAAGCTTTTCTTTCTTTAACACAGGATATGCTAGTACAGCAGTTTCATCTAACTCCTTTGAAGGAAAATGTTTGCAAAAGTCAGAAAATTTTTTGCAAGCTAATAATTTAGCTGCTGAAAGATGTCCTAACAATTGAAATGGTTCTTTTGCTTGGTGTCACAGACTTCTTTAGATATAATGGTTAATTCTTCATTAAATCTCTGTTTTTTAATTTGAGGCGATTCCCCTAAAGTATCAGATTGGGGAAGTATCTTATTTCATTTCTAATTACAGAAATTGCACAATAGAAATTTTCTAATGCTAAATTAATAGAAGAAGACTTGCCATTGTGGCTTTGAAGCTTATCATATAGAAAGTCAACATGTGGCATGATACGGTGAAAGAAAGCAAGTTAAAAGAGGAATCTTCTGTCATTCAACATCACATGCGTAAAAGTCCCAAAGCTGCCTAAACTGTATTTTGTGGTCTTTGATTTTTGTAATTCTTCAAAACATTTCTTCAATTCGTCAATATTTTCATACACAGTACTCACTGTTCTAGAATTAAAATTCAATCTAGTGTTGGAACTTCTAGGAATTCTTTTAGAGACTGAATCTAACACAGTGAGGCCTTGTGGAGAACGCGAAAAAAATGCTGGTATACCATGTAAAGTACTGAAAAATATATGCACTTTTGAATTCCGAGAAGCTGCTTTTTCCATAATCATATTCAATTGATGTGCGTAACAATGCATAAAATGAGCATTACAATTTTTGTCATTAACTATGGCTTGTACACCACTCTTTGCACCGCTCATTACAGCTGCACCATCATAAGTTTGAGCTATGAGTTTATGAAAATCATCTTTCAAAACTATACACAATTGCTCTAGAATATAGTGAGACAAACCCTTAGCGTCTTGCGAAGAGGGGTTATGAAACCCCCAAACCCTTTCAATCACTTCACCTTCATTTTCATAATGAAGTACAACAACTTCTTAAATTATCTCTGAAATATCTGTTGTGTCATTTGCCATGACAACTAGAAATTTTGTGTGACTAATCTTGTTAATTATTTTCTTTTGACATATTTCCAGCATATAATCCAATAGTCCGTTTTGAATTGTTTTTGAGTTGCCTTTGAAAACGGAAGCAGTTTCAAAGTGAGTTTTTTATTGCCCATCAAGCTTTCCGGCAAATTCCAGCAGTCCTTGAAAAATTCCGGATTTAGCAGATTCCAGTCTTCTGTTATGTCCACGTAGTGGTAGCTGAAATTTCCCACAAAACCTAATGCAGTCTATTATTTTTTAGAGTATTTCTCTGTTCCTTTGTACTTCCTCATTATGTTTAATTATGCTTAATTTATAGCCTTTGCTTGATAACTATTCGCTGTGTAGCGATATTTACTTATCCAAGCATAGTGTTTCAGATGTTCTCAAATGTTTTTCAGAATTTTCGTGTTTTTTTTTTATTTTTTCTGGTAGATGACCCAAGTCTTTAATGCCAGTTTTTGTCCAACCATAATCTCCTCTGAAAATCAAACACGGAAAAACAAAATAGTGCATTTCTAGTATCACATCCACATAACCAGTCATGCTTAGAATAAATTTCTAGATTAAATTTTTGCTGGTACGAATTTTTTCTAATTTATTTATATCACCTTATTTTTTTATTCTAATGCTTGTTGATGCTTGGATAATTTTTAAGTCTTTCATAGGATGCCCTATATTTTTAATGTCATTTTTCTCTACTAATGACAACTGTGAAAATACTATCTTTTGTAAATGCAGCACACTCATTGTGTGGTTGAATAAAAAATTCCAAAACGCGGCTGAAAGACATGCGACAAAATCAAAATTTTCTATTTCTCAATAGCAATCTGCACAGCTTGCAGTATAGACGCTAACGTAAAACTAGTCATTGGGGTCCACCGTTATCTTACCCATCATGGATATGCATAATGTAAAATATTAAAATAAAAAATGTGTAAACTACTTATAAAATGCATTGCAATTTGAATAAAATCTATTTGAATAAATAGATGATGTCATAAACTTTGAAGGCTCGATTACTGAATTGCTTAAAACAAACATCCTTATAACTCCAAAAACAATAATCCTATTAATTAGTGGTTTATTGCATCTGATTAAGCGTCTCATTTCCAATTAAAATATATCTTTGAATTGAAATTTGGATGAAATACAGGGTCATGAAAAATCGAAGAGTGTGGAAAATAGGATTACAAATATCTCGGTAACTAATTATCCGATCGACTTCATGCTTTATGCGAAATTTGTTTTTTTATTGTCTTTTCTATTCACTCCTTAAAATAAACAATTTCAAAAATTTTTATATACCTTTCATCAGAACGAATATTTCGAGAGTCCGAAAAAAATACTTCCGGATAATTGAGGTTACTGAAATTCAATAGGCTTCTTCCCATTATTACATACTAAGTACATACCAAATTTCAAGTCTCTATCTCAATTTGTTCGGGAGATAGAGCGTTTACAGACACACAGACGGACGGCAAATTTTTTTTCTTCTAAAAATATGTTTTTCGGAATCTCCAGTGTCTGAAACGTGTAAATCCGTCAAATTTTTTTTTTTCGATTTTCAAAACGATTACAAGACTTGCCCTATACTACGTATGATGGGTAAGTAATAACAGCCCTCCTATCTCCTACGATGGAGCATGTGCAATGAACCATCTATGGCAGTGATTCTCATCCTGGGGTACGCATACCCCTGGGGATACGTGAAAATTGCACCGATAATGGCAAAAAAAAATAAATAAAAATAAAAGTAAGAATGAAAACTTAAAAAAAGAAGTTCTAGAATTTTGTTTAAAAATATAGATTTATGTAAAGTATAATGGGCTACCCGCAAAATGAAGGAAAAGGGCCAAACCTAGTAATTGATTAATAATTCGTTGCCATTAGCCCGTCTGCGATTACGTATGTACGCCATCCATCTTCGCCAAAATTGTCCCTTTTTGTACTGTTCTTATATCGCCCCCCCCCCCTTCCCCAATTTTTCTTTTAATGTTCATTTCTATCTAAAGAGTCTAAAAATATGAGAGAAAAAAAAATTGTCTCATTTTAATATTAAACTGGGTGGCATCAGGTCAATTGCATGCATTAATTGGGCGTAGCTTCGTTCTTTTTTATTAGGAGTACTTAGTTTGAAGTGTTATTAATATTTATTGTTTTGAACAATTTTCTGATGATATCTTTTGTGTATCAAAATGGATAAATGATTGACAGCTTGAATACTTAAAAGAGCTGCAACTGTCATCAGTAATTAATATAAGAACGAACAAAACTAAATATTTTTGGGACCGAATTTATTCGAGAAGGAGTACGCATGTAGGAAATGCCTAAGAAAGGGGTACGTGAGAGAGAAAAAGTTGGGAACCACTGATCTATGGGAATGATAAGAGCTGCGTCTCCTTGCAGCCGAGAATGAGAAACAAAAGGGCCTTTTTCACCCACATGCATTCAAGAAAAGCGAGAAGTGATCTATTTTCCTACTTACGTTAAGGTTTTAATTGATGTTCAGTGATAACATTAGAAATATACAGGGTTTTTAAAAATTATAGGTGATGCTGCAGCACACTTATGGATGACTCGTTGCTGGTATATGTGAAAGATATTTTCAGGAATGAAGTGTAGTCAATTTCTTCTGTATGGGGAAAAAGGAGACTCTTTTGTAAGTTTCCCTATAGCGTGAACCAAAAGTCCATTACCCCTAGGCCCTATGTAATTCTAATGATTGAAGATTTAGATCTGAAGTTAAGAGTATAATAAGATGAGACATGTTAGCTTAGAAAGCTATAGGCAATAATTTATCTCATAGTGTGGTCTGTGTGTACACCATTCTTTTCATTTTCATATCAGTGAATTATTCACCTCTAGCGTGAAATTCTAAACATTGTAAGAGTGATGTCAGCAAATGCGTTTTGAATGGCTTCTTTAAGTTTGTTAATTATGTTGTAACATGTGCTAGCAACTTTCTGTTTGATGTAGTTCCACAATGTGTTATTATATGATGAATGATCGAGACTTCTATTAGTCAAGTCTGGAATTGCTGGTAGCTGTACAGAATCCTGTTCAATCCACCAACTACAAGACACCTTATTGAGATTTTCTTGCATGACAATCAAATAATTAACATTTGATTGTCATGCCACTTTGAAGAAAAAAAAAAAATCAGCTAAATGTGAACTCCATCTTGATGAAAGCTTGCAGTTGAGGGACAAACCAGTAGCGAGATAGGTTAAATAGCTAACAGTACTCTGTCAAAAATATCATCACATGTTACCACAGAATTAATGAACTTAAATAAGCCATTAGGAATGTATTCACCATGATCACTTGCACAATGCTGTGTGGAATTTCACATTATACTCACAGATGCATTATTCTCTATCATGAAAGTAATGATGTACACACACACACAGGGCCGTAACTATAAACTTGGAGGCCCCGGGGCAAAACTTCATAGTGAGGCCCCTCAATATTTCTTTCTTTTTATATGCATGGGGGTTTATTCCAATTCGACAAAAATTTGTTTTTATCTATTGGTCCATGCAATGGTAACAAAACTAGCTACAAAAGGTTCAGTAAGCCAAATGTTCAAGTATTTATCTAGCTTATACAATTAACAAATTATTAAATGGATTATTTTTATGATACAAGTTTTGGAAATTAAATATTCAGTGCGTATGGTTGTAAAAAGGATAAAGTGAATAATACAAAAGCAAAATACTTACAAAAGTACAATTTCTAAAAAGAGTATGTTTATTAAAATTTTATAAAATCACACTTTAAAAATACGTGGTAAAATATTCGCTACACAGTTGTTAACATAAAAAAACTTAAAACAGTAACTTTTAATAAGTTTATTTTTTGAGTACAAATACAGCAATAGTATAGTCATTTTTTACTGAAAAGGCCTATAACATGAATGAAAACAATTTAACCCCTTCGGGACCGGCGGCTTTTACACAAATTTTATTCAGTTGGCACCACTTTTTAAAAAAAAGCTACCTTTACTTAAACTATCACAAAAATGCTCTAATTAGAGAAAGCAAATATTACTTTTATTTTTTACTGGTGCCAAAAACAAATTCTGTATGCTCTTTTTAAAGGTGCATATATGCACCCATGGTCCCGAATGGGTTAATGGTATGAGAAAGCTATAGAAAACGCCTAACATAAACGTACACAATTTTTATTCAAATGAATGGGAATAATAATAAAAAAAAAATACTTACATTTTTGTTAGTCATTATTTAGAACTAGATTAAACTAGCGGAAAACTTTTAATTGATAATTTAAAATATGACTTTTCTAAATAAAAGTTTAAGGAAGATTAAAGATATAGTTACAATAGATGTAAATTAAGTTTGTTAAAATGCATACTTTGCTTAAAAGACAAGGAATCAGTAACTGATGCATGGAAAGTAGTGTAGATTGAAAAGATTAAAGATTAGCTATATTTGATTAATTTTTAAACATTTGTTTCCTAACTTTCAAATTACTCATCAATTACTTTGTCAAAGTTGACTTGTTGAGCTCGATAATTCTCAATTGAAAGCAAAGCTAAGCTGCTGAGTCTTTCTTGAGCCATTGTACTTCTCAAGTAATTTATAATCAATTGCAGCTTCGAAAAGGTCTGTTCAGCCTTAGATACTGTCACAGGAACAGTCAAATACATGATGCCCGCTGTGTAAACATCTGGATAGCTTGATGAAAGCGAACTGTGTTCGACTATTATATAATTAGCAAATTCCTTAACACTTTTCACTTTTTCCAGTTTGTTTTGAAACGAATTTTTCACTGAACATAATTGTGAAGGTAAGGCTGGACTCACATCATATGGAAACTTATTAACGAAATCAACTGCTTTTTTGTGAATATCATTTTTGCTTGGATTGGCTAAAAAATCAGGTTGTATTACTTGATAAGTGTCAAGAACAGCTTTCATCCCTTCAAAACGGTGATCAAGTTGAGTACAAAGTGTGTCTATCATTGGATAGAACACAGTGACTCGGAAACAAGATTTTGGGTCTATTATTTATCTCTCGTCTTCACTCAACTCATCAAAGTGTTTTTTCACTTTCCTTAGTCTGTTCTGGTGAATTTCTTTGTTTATTCCCCATCGACTACAAACATCTGATGCTTCAGAAACAACTTCTTCAAACTTTCCACGTATTTCGGTTATCCTTAACAATAAATTACCCAATAACTCATATGCATACAACAGGTCCATGGTTTCAGATTGTAAGGATTTTGAGAGACTTGAAAACTTCGCACTGCACAACTAAAAGCAATACAAAATCAAAACTTTCAAGTTTGTTTTTTAGCTACTGTGTTTTATTTCTTTCCTTGCTTTTCCTGGAAGTCAAAGTTATGCAGGTTAAGGCTTTTCAACACGTCACAAAACCTGTATTTCAGTGCATACACTGCCTCATGTCTACCAGCCCAGTGAGTTGGATTAAAAGCTTTCAGTGTTACTTTCGAAGTGAATCAGTCTGAGCCTCGATGTCGTACACTGACTTCAAGTCTTGCCAGTGCAAAATACTATGACCAAAAAAGCAATACACATTTTGAATGGTTTCAAAATACTGGCAGACCGCTCGTTTTCCTTCCACAGCATCATTTAATACTAAATTAAGGTTGTGTGCAGTGCAGTGCACAAAGTATACATGTGGGGCTTTTTCTTTAATACGCTGCTGCACTCCACTATATGCCCCACTCATGACTGCAGCCCGTCGTAGCTTTGTCCACGACATTTGGTCAAATCCAAGTTTTTCTCTTCCAATGAAGCAAGTATTTCTTCTGCAAGACCTTGGGCAGACTGATCTTTTACCTCTCTAAACGATGCAAAAGTTTCACATATTTTGATATCAATGTGTGTCCCTACTTCATCATTAACTATTTTGACATACCTGTAAACTTCACTTAACTGATCAACTTTAGCAATGTCCTGAGTGGTATCTAAAATCAATGAAAAAACACAAGCAGTTTTGAAGCTCTACGGTTACTTCATTTTTGATTTCTAAGACTGGCTAATAGGTTTATAAGTTCATTCTGAATTTTAGAACTGAGGTATTTCACAGTCCCTTGCGGACGCTGAATCAATTCTTGCAGTATTGGGTCATACCTTTACAAGAGCTGAACTATCGAGAGAAAGTTTCCTTTGTTGCTACATTCTAACTTTTCACTAGATCTACGAAATGCGAGATTACATGTTGCAAGTGTTAAGGTCACGTTTAGGATTCTTTGAAGAACTTTTCGCCAAAAGCTTCTTTCATTCTCCAAATTTTTGTCGAAAATGTCTTCTAAAGTACCATGTTTCCGGCACTGCTCATAAACTGCACAAGAGTGTGTGTGGCTTTTGGATGCTTCATGAACTGAAATACATTCTGAAATATACTTCCAGTCTCGAACTCCGGTTGTTGAAAACGGTAATATATGGTTGCTATATTCGAGTGCTTCCAATTGGAACTGAGGTAACAACCAACATGGCAGGCAGTAAACAAAATCTAATTTTTTGAGTAACATAACCAACTTCTTTTAAGCTTCAACCCTGTCTTTGTGCTGGTACATATAATAGTTACTTGAAAAAGATCGGCCTTGTCGATTGATATGCACTTGACTCATCATTCTGCAGGCACCTGACGCGACATGACACATTCGACTCGACATTCTGCTGTCTGCTCTAGAGTTGCTTTTACATGCGAAGCGTATGGAGTATATGAACGGACACGCAAAAACATTTACTGTAGCACTTTGATATTATTAACTTTTAGCTAGGTGCTGGGTATTTTATAGGAAGTTAGATTCGATATTAAAATACAATAGATTTCTAACCATCAGTTTGGGACCCCTCAGGCTTGGGGGCCGGGCAGTGCCCCGTCGGTAGTTACGGGCCTGCACACACACACACACACACTTTGGACTAAATTGCTGCCTCTTTTCATTTAACATGTCTCATCTCGTTTTATATTCACTTAGGCTATGTGCAGACTGATGGTGACAGGGTTAGGTTGTTTGATATGGTTATTCTGCTGTTGCTGTTGACCTGCAACAAATTCACGACTGTCATGGAGGAGTGTCCATGAGATGGTTATATCTGCTAAATAAAATTTCTTTTATTAATTTTGTATGCTTTGGTTTTGCAACCTTTGAAGAATAATAAAAAAAGGTTAAAACTGACCATAGAACCTTCACAAAAGAAAAGCCCTAAAAATATTTTATAGCTTTTGCCATGCAGCCTTAAAATTCATAACCTTCTTTCGTTGCATACATAGGGGTTAATACAACTTTTTGTGCATTCTGTAATTTGCTAAATATAATGATTTATGATTCTGTGTATTTCACTTAAGTTTCATTATAAAATTAAAGTTAGTCATTATGAGTTTTCCTTTCCTCCTTTCTTTTTGGTGTAATGATGTTCATGTTTATGTAAGAGAAAAATTGCTTGCTAACATTTTAATGTGTAAGTTATTTTCTTAGATATGTTTCATGTAATAGTTCATCATAATCTGATACATTTCTGTGGCTTAGGTTTCATCTGTCTCAGCAGGGCTTAATTTCTAAGAAAACTAGTCGTTGGGGGGCCACCGTAATACTTACCCATCATGGATATGCATAATATAAAATATGAAAATAAAACATGTGTAAACTATTTATAAAATTCATTGCCATTCGAATAAAAACCTGGCTTGATGATGTCATAAACTTTAAATGCTCTATAACTCCAAAATTGATAATCATATTAACTAACGGTTTACTGCGTCGGATTAAGTGTCTAATTTCCAATTAAATTATATCTTTGAATTGAAATTTTAATAAAATACAGGGTCATGAAAAATCAAAGAGTGTGGAAAATATGATTACAAATATCTCGGCAACTCATTATCCGATCGACTTCATTCTTTATGCACAATTTATGTTTTTTTATTATCTTTCATATTCTCTCCTTAAAATAAACAAGTTCGAAAATTTTTATATACCTTTTATCAGAACGAATATTTCGAGAGTCCGAAAAAAAGAGTTCCGGATAATCAAGGTTATTGAAATTCAATAAGGTTCTTCCCATTATTACATACTAAGTATATACCAAATTTCAAGTCTCTATCTCAATTTGTTCGGAAGATAGAGAGATTACAGACATACACACAGACAGACGGATGGCAAATTTTTTTTTTTAAATATGTTTTTCGGAATCTCTCTAATGTCTGCAACGTGTAAATCTGTCAAAATGTTTTTTTCCCGATTTTCAAAACAATTACAGTATTTACCCTATACTACGTATAATGGGTAAGTAAAAAGTACCTGAGCCCTAATATTCTGCAGTACTAACACCCGTAGCGCATCTCCCCCCACTCCGCCGTCACTCCAATCTGCATATTTATATTTCATACATTATTTTTTAAATTTAAAGCATTGTTTTTTTTATTTAGCAAAATAAAAATTTTAAATACATCTATCTGCGTAAACTTAGCTGTAAACTATTCCACTTTTTAGTTATTACTACACTTCCAAATAGAAACCTTTTCTAATATTAATGTTAATTAATCGCAGAATTCTGTGATTAAATAAGCTCAGGTTTATGATTCGGAAATAGTATTAACACACACACACACACACACACACACACACACAAATGAATAGTTCACAGCTATGCAGAATAGAAAAAGACTGTTTCTGTTTACTCTTTATTCTTATCAAAATAGCATTAAAATGATTTGAAATGGAAATAAATAAAATTTTGAATTTAAGACAGATTGAGCTCGAGCCTGCCCAAACCTGAAGACTGATATAAAAATCTAGCCTGTTTCAGCTCCATCTCTTACGTGTGAGTGACACATTACGTCACTTATAAGTGTTTCGATACAAAAGAAGGTAAAAGATCAAACATGGAAGGAAAGGGTAATGTAGGATTCATTTTTTGGAAGTGTTATTGTACTGGGTTTACAGTATTCATGAGCTCCAGTGAATTCTGGCAATATTTTAATTTTTACTAAAAACAGAGAAGTACCGGAGCTAGGCTCCAGTGGGCTCTGGCACAAATTAAGTCCTGTGTCTCAGCTTTGATAATTTTGTATTGAATAATATTAATAATAATAAAAAATAAATATATTTAGTATTCTTAATACACTATGGTATTATTTATCCAGAAACAGGGTTCTCGCTGCATACTTTTTACCACTACTTCTGAAAAGTGTTGAATATTATTTTTTGGAAATAGTGGTAATTATAAAGTTATTAACATAATATAATTACAGAAGTACTTATTTAATTTTAGAAATTTCAGAATTTATGTAATTAAATAAGGCAAATATCATTATTTGAAAACAGGCCCGTAGCTAGATTATGCTTCCAGGAGGGACAAGGATGTGCCAAGTTATTTTTTTAATTTTTTTTTTGTGCGATACTTTTCATGTAAATTTTTGTCATTTTAAAAATAAGATCTCTCCAAAGCCAAAATTATGTTTTTAAAGTTTTTTTTCCAAGAAACAATAAAAAATATCAAAGAAAAATTAAATATTTGATGTAACATAAATAAGTTGAATGATGATGCATTTTTATCACTTACTCATAATTCAGGAGTAGGTTTATTTATTTTATGCTCTAGTCAATGTTTCTAATTAATAATAATCGGATATCCATATTATTCAAATTAACTTGAAGTTCAATTTTAGTCACAGATAAAATAATCCATTCTTGCTTAAACTGTTATCATCTGTATAAATTCTAGGTGCCCGTAACACATCAAGTACAACTTTAAAAGGAGAACATTTTTTGTACACTGTCATAAAAAATAGTATGTTGATTGGTTGGTATTTGTTACAGCTGATTGATTATCTGCACGAGAAATATAGGCCCCCAGAGGTCTTTCTAAGGGATCCTAACCCAAATTTATGACAACACTAAAACAGTCTAGCACCTAAAATCCACAACTGTTGAAAATATAATGGAGAATACATTGTTTTTTCATGTGGATTTTTAGGAGTTGCCAAACCTGTTCCTTGAAACAATTGAAAGAGACACAAAAATTTCTGGTAGGGTTGCTGGACATGCACTATATAAGAGCCAGCAATCGGCACAATCACAGGAGCAGTAAATTAAATCTACATTGTTAAATTGTCAAAAACTTTCTTTTAAAACAACTTCTATACTGCTGTTCTACCAGAGTATCTCTCAGGATCACCCAAGGGTTACAAAAGATGTGAAAAAAAGTCACTGAATAGTAGTACTTAAAGGCACTGGACACAATACAGTTCGGCTGCTTTGATGGCACCTGTGGAATGTTTTGACAGCCTTGAAGCTGGTTAAATCTTTTTGTGCAATAATTTAAGCTGTACAAATGCAAGAAAATGAAGAAATAAATGATAAAAAAAGAAACTGCCATGAGTAGCACAAAGTTGCACACGAGTGCTCTGGTGCAACTTTCTCTGGAGGACTCGAATCTCAATTTTTAAAATAAATGAATTTTTAAATTCTTACCTTTATGTTGCTATGTGTTATTCTGTGTTCAGCTCTGAATACATTGTAAATTATGGGAAAGAATAAGAAAGAAAGTTTTGCATAAAAGCACTATATTTTGATGTTTATGGAATTTTTATGGCAGAATGTTAATTATGACTAATACAAAATGAATCAAAACATTGTCTACATTGTATGATGAATTACACTACATAAACACTTGCTACAATAACATGAATTCATTTGTGTTTACTGTATTATACATAGAGATTATTCAAGACCTAATTAGCAAAGTACAGTGTTGTGTCAGTTTCAGACTAAACAATGCCATTTTTCATACATTTCATGCTACAATTTAGAAGTAATGAACACTGTTTGTACAGTACGTTTAGTGCCAGAGAGTTTGTGTAAATATAAAATATTTTTTAATTTCTTTTGTCTACTGTCGACTTTCTATAATGTATTAGTATTTCTTGAATCGCCTTGTATCTTTAGAAAAGGGTTGGCAAAAAAAAAAAATGTATATTGTATTTATAAAAGACACATTTCGCATTGCAATCACATTCATCTGTAATTACATAAAATTTTCAACATAGTTTCCAAGAAATCGGTATTTGCTTCTATTTCTATCAAAATAGTTCATTTTTTGAAAAATGCTATCAAAGTGTCAATGTTTAAAACTAATTTTTGTTATGTAGAAATTACAAAAGGGAAGTCAACAGGTAGCAACTTTACTCAAGAATGCATCATGGAAGATAATAAAAAACCCTGTTCTTTTCTTGAAAATATCATGTACAGAGCAAACAAAATATTTTGAAGAAAAAAAAATATATATATTAGGGTGGGCCGAATATTTTGATTCACTATACCACACAAAACTTGGCACTTGGGTAGCTTAGTGAAATTCAAAAACAAAATAAATAAATTTTTACGTCTGGCGGTAGCACATCGGCTCCAAAATTGGAGAAAATATAATTTTTATCATTATTCTAATAAATGGAAATAAATAACTTCTATAACAAGTAGCTATAGACCTATTTTAGTAGAACGAAGCATAAGAATGGCAAGTAAATGAAAAAAATAATACATTTTACAATTTATTAGTAGTGTATTACATTAAAAATAAATAGACAAATTTCCATTGAAACAAAAATCATTTTTCTGATTGTGTAAAATTTCAGTTTTTAATGAAATACAGTTCTTTATTTTCTTTTGGTAGTTTGAAATAAGATTCATTTGAAAAAATAGGCATTGAAGATCTTGAGATAAGTGTAGTTCTTATAAAACCATCTCTGGAATTGGAGCTGATGACTTTTTGTAATGCCTCTGTTGCCAGCTTCGCACATTCTACTGCTTGGGTGTGACATGGGAATTGGTTAAAGTTCCACTCAGCTGCTGTTCCACCTGATTAGACCTTAGACCAAATCTCTTGATCGGTGACTCTTTGCAGCAAAGGTGGTGGTGAAAGTGTAGTGTTCAAGTGAATCATTTCGATGTAGTCTATAGCTAGGAAATTAATTTTGTGTGGTTGAAAACTCTTGATTGACTTTCTTTTAAAAGCTAAGTTTCAGCCTTTATAATTCTTCTGAAACCTAACTCTCATGCCCGGTGGCAGAAACACCGCGACACGGCGATGTAGTCGCGGACAAAGAAAATCCCTTGCGGACAATTTTTGTCTGCACTAATGAAATTAATTTAAAAATCTGTCCACAACTTGTGAATTTCGGCAATAGATCGCGGTAAAAACACGCGATTTTCGTCAAAGGATCGCAGTAAAAACACGCGAATTTCGGCAAAGGATCGCGTTAAAAACATTCGAATTTCGGCAAAGGATCGCGGTAAAAACACGTGAATTTCGGCAAAGGATCGCGATAAAAACACGGAATTTCGGCAAAGGATCGCGATAAAAACACGGAATTTCGTCAAAATATCGCGGTAAAAACACGTGAATTTCGGCAAAGTATCGCGGTAAAAACACGCGAATTTCATCAAAAGATCGCGGTAAAAACACGTGAATTTCGGAAAAGGATCGCGATAAAAACACGTGAATTTCGTCAAAAGATCGCGGTAAAAACACGCAATTGTCGTCAGAGGATCGCGGTAAAAACACGCGATTGTCGTCAGAGGATCGCGGTAAAAACACGCGAATATCGTCAAAAGATCGCGGTAAAAACACGTGATTTTTGTCAAAGGATCGCGGTAAAAACATGCGAATTTCGTCAAAAGATCGCGGTAAAAATACGTGATTTTCGACACAGGATCGTGGTAAAAACACGCAAATATCGTCAAAAGATCGCAGTAAAAAAAATTATTTTCATCAAACGATGTTGGAAAAAAATAATCGTAAGTATCGTGCAGATTTACTGCATAAAAAGACTGCTAAAATATTGAAACCCAGTTCCTTTTAGTAATGTCTAAAGATCGTCGCAAAATGAGAAGAAATGCTAAAAATTGCATAAAAAATTCAAAAATAGATGGAGGAATTCCGGATTCCTTTTACTAATGTTGAAAATTCGCTGCAAAAAAAAAAAAAAAAAAAGAGAGAGAGAGAGAGAACTAGTTAAAAAGTGGACTTTGAAGTGCATAACTTCAGACAAAACAACACTTCAGACACTTCCTGCCAAATCTTGCAGCTCTGCACTTAGCGGTCTCTTCAGAAAATATCACACTCAGACAAACATCTATGTTTAATGCAAAAAATTTTTAATCTGAAACAATATACAGAACCAACTTTTAAAAAATTGGGTTAACCGGAATCCAACCTGCAGAAATCTAAACTCAGCTCCGAACTGAAAACAGTGTTAACCCGATCTGCAGCTGATGCAAGACTTTAAGACATTTTTCTCCAGAAGGCATTTTTGTAGCTGCATCAGGGATCCTTCCAATTTTAGAAATCCCACGAGAAGTGAGATGATGAAACGATATGTAACATCAAAAATTATAAGCAAAATTAATGAGAATGTATCAAGCTTACCCTATTTTAAATAAAATGATGAAAAATTTCTAATTTAGTGGTCCTACTATTTATTCCTAGTCCTAATATTCATTCATTAAAATTACATGCAAAATTTGCAGACAGATTATGAAATTTGAAAAGCTTGTCGCAGACAGCTACAGAACTTTCTGCCACTGGGCTCTCATGTAAGATTCCTTTTATCTATTCTATGACATACTCAAAAGTAAGTTTTCTGGATGGCCAAAAAATACATTTCAATGACTTTCAGCAAATTTTCAGGCAGGAATCTTGACAATTTTATAACTTCAAATACATGTTCTGGTCCATTTGTGAAGTATTTACTTTTTTTGATATGAAACCACACAGGTAGATATGAATTTAGAAGAAAAGAAACTAAGATCTTGTGTTAGTCTGCTGGGTTTTCAATACTTAATTACAATCGGAGAACATGGGTTTGGCATTGTTAACCACCTCGATTAGGAATTATGCCAGGCTCACTAACAGATAAATCTTCAGAGCAACTGCCTGATTTTATAGCAGAACTTATGCCCAGCAGGTACTGCTGATCCTTGCTTAAAATTTGCCAGTAAATTTCTGGAATCTCACACTCAACACTGTCAAAATTTACCACTGGGAATTTTTCATATTTACTGAGCTGTATGTCATTCGGACCACTAAATGATTTTGGCCCAGTCGTTTCACCATCTAAAGTTTGAAACAAATGCCAGAATGGCAATTCATTGAAATGTAAGAGGCACTCCTCTCACTGTAGTGGTCTTTTAACTTGTTCTTCAATTGTGGAAATAACACTGGTTTTCCAGTCCATATTGGTAACGGTGTCATCACATCCAATTACGTCCAGTTCATGAAGTGAAAATCCAGCCTCAGTCAAATAAGAAAGAATGCTACTGGCAATGTTTTGAGCAGACCCAGATGAGTGTGAAACATGACCAACATACACAGAACCTGGTTCTTGTAAAATTGAGTAATGTTCTTCTTTTTGGTTCTTCGAAACTGCTTTGAGTTAACTTTTTCAATCACTAGAGTGTTATCCTTCCTCACATCAAAATATAGTTCTTGTAGTGGGTTATGCTTGTCCTTGTCCTGCATTTGAAGTTCTGAGCAATTAACAATTGCTGTTAACTTTTTCAATCACTAGAGTGTGATCCTTCCTCTCATCAAAATATGGTTCTTGAAGTGGGTTATGCTTGTCCTTGTCTTGCATTTGAAGTTCTGAGCAGTCAACAATTTTTTCCCTTCTAAATTTATTTTTGTCAACAACATGGTTGTTGTCATCATCTGTTATGATACCAAAATCTTACAACATACTTGAAGCGATAGCTGCCATTGCTCAATCTGATAATCTAAAGTGATCACTAGTCAGCACAGTATTTTTCAATTTAATGTGCATCTGCCATGGTGACTTAATTTGAAGCTAAAGTTCTTCGAAACCTTCAATATCTTTAGACGAATCAGAGCCTGACTCTTCTGGCAGGAGAGTTTTTGCATCTGCATGTTTTGAGCAAGATTGCTGTGATATCAATAGTAGACTGAGTTCTTTTATGTTCAACCAATTTCCTATAATGTCTTTGGGTAATTCTTTTTTTTTGTTTCCTTTGCTTCCACACTTCCAATTTTACCTATTCCATGCATTCTTTGGAAGTACAAGAATTTTAGTTTAATGATGGGTATCTTTTTTTGCTTTTTCACAGTTACAGATAATAGAAACAGGACACTCATAAATGTCAGCGACCATTTTACAATTGCAGTCTAATGTTATTTTACACTTAACGCAGAGACATCAGGCAGTAACAAAGATTTTTTTTTTTTTAATCTTCAACTCTATGAATTTTCCCTATTCCCTATCACGCTTAGACTTCATAAGATTACGGTAACTGTCATGGTATGCATTTATTAACTGAACAATTCTGTAAGGTGTTACTGTTAGTATTGAAGCTTTATCAAACACAGATTTAACTTGTGGTACCATAATATTTAAAATGTGAGAAAAATTAACAGACCTGTTGTTTGATTTCAAGGCTAAGGTGTAATTTTCATGGAAACAACACTTAAGAATGTCTTCATAAGGTGGAAGTTTATTCACAGATAACTCCTTTGCGTGGCCAAATAATGGGCAGTTAAAGTCGCTGCGAGTAATTTTCTTGGAAACAGCCATGACACAGTGGTTAATGTAATCAATTAATCAAATCAGCCTTTAAGAAACGTGATTGAAACTCACAGGAACAACACACTGCTAGTCTTTGCCGGCTGAACACTATTGAACAACTTACAGAAATTGTTATGTCACGAAGCACACGCATGTGCATCACACAGTGCATTATGGGACATGTGGAATATTTACGGGCTCCAATATGCAACATGGTGCGTCGCGTTGGACTGCTGCTAGGATATTAGGTTACAGGATACATCTTGATTGCATCAAATTAAGGATTTTTTAAATGCTTTGCACCACCTTAAATGAAGTAATTTTGGATGCTTTTTTATTCAGTGTTTTTTTCTTTCTTTTAAAGCTTTTTCACCATAGCAGTTTTTTTAATCTTTTTCATAGCTTTTAAAAAAATGAATAAAAACTATTACTTTTTCAATAAATTTCAAATATTCAAGTGTGATGCGCTACAGTCTGATGTAAAAATTTATTATATATATATATATATGTATCTATATACATATATATATATATGCATCTATATACATATATATATATATGCATCTATATCTCTAAAAAAATATTTTCCTTTGCTCAACAACATGAGATTTTCTGACACAGCTGCATTGTTATTTTTATTCATAAAAACATAAAATTTGCAGGCTTGACACTACTGAAGTGATTTGGAATCAAATAGCGTTATTCATTTTTGGATGTATATGTTACATTTTGAGTTGTAATTGATTGCTGCCTCATGATGATTTTTATCAGGCTTTAGCTTCTTGAAACCCTGCCAACTTTGATGGCATCTTCTGAAGATTGCTTTTATCAGAAAATGCAAAATGCTATTTGATTTCTTGGTTACTGAATAAGAGCATACACAAAATTTGTGCATTTAAGAATAAAATTGGCTTTTTGAATGTATCAGAAAGTTGCCGGTTTGGATGTCAGAACTGTAGCCCGATATTTTCACTGTTTAAATTTTAAATAAGGACTAATGGAACTATTTGTATTGTTCAATATCAAAATCTGCACACAAAGCCCTTAAAAGAGTGTTAAGAAAAACATTTTATCAGATCAAAAACATTTCATTATAAAATCTAAGTACATTAAACAATAATGTCACATTTCTCCTTTTGTTTCTTGATTTATTATCTTTGAAAAAAATTTCAATATAAAATAAAAAAAAAAATGTTTATTACTGTTATGTTACACAATAGTTATTTAAAGTGAAATACATATAACTGTGTAACTCAGTTAATAAACCCCCTCCTCAACTAACTGTTACTTGTAAAACATGAAAAGAATAAAAATTTTAAGGCACATGTAAATTAAAAGCAATTAAGATGATTTGGTATTTTTCTCATTTTAAAATGAAATTTATATCAGTTAATTAACATAAAAAATTGACATTCACAACGGTTACTTAGATTTCCTCATTGCAGTACTTTGTAACACTGATTTAACAAATGTTTATCAATTATTTATAACAGTGTAATGAAAGGTGTTAAACAATGTTTCCAACTTTAATTGAACCCTTCCCCTTCCCAAAACAACCAAGTGAAGTTAAGAATAAACAAAACAGATGGTTGTAGGTTGTGTAACACATCATCCTTGCTGGTTTCATGCAAATGGTTAAGTTCTCATGCATAGGCATAGGCAGCATACTATCATGCACAACAATTCCAAGTAAAGCAAAAAATACTTTCAATATACTATATTTTTTTACATGCTAATTAGTTTTCAACAAATATTTTTAAAAGCACATATAAAAAGCAAAACTGGGAAATTTCATTAGTGGCCAGTGGCCACTAATGAAAGATGTGTATTGTTAGAAGAATAGTGAAGATGTGTATTGTTAATAATTTAAATCAGGGAAATCTGATAATGATAATCAGGGAACTTTTTTCCACAATTTCTGTAGCCAACCTGTCCTGCATACTTCATCGGCATCTGAAATATTTGGATTTGTAAGAAAAATATACTTTGTATTTGTAGCAAGATAATTCTTGTCTCAGCTTTTGTTGCTACTGTAAGTGCATAAATAGCATCGTTGCTCATTTTGATATGATGTTTATTGAAAAAAAAAAATAGGAGATGCAGTTGGTCCAGGGTGCTGTAGGTATTTATGAGCTGGAGTAATTTTTATTATTCCATTAACTCGAGAGAAGTCGCGCTTACCCAGATAATGAATGGTTTTTACATTGTCAACAATAAATACAATTAATAATCATCACCTTATTCAGTCTGAGACAATTGTAAAAACCGTACGCACCCTGGGGTATGTCATACCCCGTGTGACTGCTCCCGGGTTAAGAGATGTTATTCCGTTAGCCCTAAGAGACATTTTAAATATTAAACCTGTCAGTAAACTTCTCTATTCCCCTTCGCTAATGTTGAGCCTATGGGCATAGGATGCATTCGTATATTTAAAATATCTCCTCAGGAAATTAATATTTTTAACTTCTGTTATCTGTGTACACTTCTTAAAAGATGTCTTTTTTTTTCTTAATTATCAAAATATTTCTAAAATATATGCTTAATTTATAAGAATTTAGCAAAACTGAATAAGATTTTAACACTTCACATGACCTCTTGACTGAAACTCCCCGATCGCGAAATCTCATGTTAACCTATGGGAAAACTAAGCGCGGCGACTCGCTACCTGATATAATTATACCGAATTACGGTTTTCACCATCAGAAAGTAGACATCAGATGCCAACGAGGTGCGTTTTTAAAAATTGTTTGCTTAAATTTTAATTAGTTTTAAGAAGGTGATAAAATTTCATCAAGTGGAAATTTAAAGTTTAGGGAATTTTTAAATACTTAAAATTTAAGGAGACAATTTTTAAAAACGCACTTCGTGGACATCTGACGTTTACTTTCCGATTATGAAAACCGTATTTCTATAATTATATTATGTAATAAGTCATCGCGCTTTTAAGTTTTCCCATAGGTTTACATTGAATTTAGAGGTTGAGGAGTCTCTGTGAAGCGGCCGGCTGTGGAAAGAAATAGGGCCGGCACATGGAGCTCTGGAGCAAAGATCAAGTTAGGGGCCCAAATAACATTTTTGTAGCAGCAATTTGTGCTCATTTTAAAGAGAAATAACTGGTTTTAGCTTTAGGGACCCTGGGCCAGGGTTGTAAAAAACCCGGGTTTAAAAAAAAAACAGCCTGGGTAGGTAGCTGGGCGGGTACCCGGGCAGTTACCCACTACAACCCTGCACTGGGCAGCTGCACCCTTTGCCTGTGCGATAATCACACACTGGCAAGAAATCAGTCTACCGTCGCAGTGATTTTTATGACCCTAACTTCAATAGAATTCTATTAAAATACTGGGGAACATATTTTTTTCTGTTTTCCTCAATGCCGTACCTTACTGTCAAAAGCCCATAATCTGGTTCCCGAGCCCTATAAGTTATATTTAGAAAGACTTTCTCTGTGCTCTAACAAATAAAACAGTAAAATTTCCAATTTATACGACCAAAACATACAGAGGTATGATAATTTGAATTTTATGTTTTTTTATTTTTAGCATTTTCGACACTAAAAACGAAAAAACGCCGTTTTAGTCTAAAACGAAAAAAACGCCGTTTTAGTGGCGGAAACGTTGAAAATTAATAAAATTTAACGTAACATAAGTCGGTAAGTTTTGGTCGTAGAAGAATGTAATTTTTACCGTTTTACTTGTTAGAGCATGGAGAAAGCTTTTCTAAAAACTCAAGAACCATATAAAAATTGAAATTTTCGTGATTTACATGAAATAATTATCTTTGTAAATGGATTGTCATATGATTTGAAACATTTTTGTAATTGAAACCATGTCTCTAAAGCTGGCTGTTTAAGAATTAGCTCTTGGTCAACAATAAAAAGGGTTACCTTGTGTATAGGGAAAGAAAGATTGAAGCGTGATTTAATTTTTTACCTTTGGAAAATAAATAAATAATGTAAATTATAAAAGTGTTCAAAATAAAATTATGTTGATGAAATAGTTTTCAATTAATTTGCAAAAAGTAAAAAAAAAAAATTGTATGACTACTAGACAAAAATGACCAGTTAGATTTGTTTCACCCTTTTCTTACGACAAGATAATTGCAAAAAACTGCATACCTGTATGTGTATCTTAAATTAACTGAATTAATTTCGTTCCATTTAAAATGCTACTTCACCAGTGAAAATTAGGGGCCATATACAAATTGACGATAGTGTTCTTTAGATAAAAATGATGTTGCAAGTGTGGGAAAAAATACATAACAAATAGATATAAATTAAGAATTACGCAGGTAAAGATCGTGTAAGCAGACAAATGTAGTTTTAAATTCTATAAATATAATTAAGATAAAAAGCAACTGACAAATAATTCTCAGTTTGTTTTTATCATTTCCAATACATAACTAAGCTCTTCGAATAATGCACGTTTAAATATTTTGGAGTTCTTCACTATTCATATTGTTGCAAGCATCGATTACTTTTGTTTAAGGTCAAACACACATGTATTATCGTCCATGTTTCTTTCAGTTTTATCATTTTAATTTGATAAATTATCACCATTCACAATGACCAATTTTCATTTAAGCATAACTCATTCATTTTAAAAATACGGGTATGTAGTTTTTGCAATTATCTTGTAGAAAAAGAAAAAAAATATGCCATTGGCCAAATTTGTCTGGGGGGGGGGGGGGTCATATAAAAATCTAAAAAGTGTACCCTTTTTGGAAATTTATAAATAAGCAAACTATTTCATTAACGTAATCTATTTTCTACCTCATTTTGAACCTTTTTGAAATTTACATTGTCTATTTATCTCCAACGGGATAAATAGGATTTCAACTCCTGATTATCTCCTTTTTGGGACACCCTATATGCATATATTAGGGCGGTCCTTTTTTACATAGGGAATTTATTTAATCAAATTTAAGCACTCCCTAGATTTGTTTGACTACATTAAACAAATGTGCTCAAAATTTTTTTGACATCAAGATCATGTTGCCCCATCTATGTTTTGATTGTAAGTAGTTTTTTTTAAATCCCCGAAAATTTTTGAATGTTTATTGTCGATAAGGTACGTGTTATCTTGATCTCCAACTGTGTTCAATATTTGCATATACTATTTTTAAAGTATTGAAACAAATCTAGAAAGTGCTGTAGTTTGATATAAAAAGAATAACTATGTAAACAAGGACTACTTTAACTATTATTGAATGCAAATTTATTTTCTAAAATGGACGATATAGATATATGTCTCGATCTCGAACGTCATAACATTCCTGTAAACGGGGGCGCATTTCATGGCTATCTGAGGAAAAACAATGTGTTTTGGAATTTTGCCCTACCTGCGAATTATATGAATTGATTATTTAACTTTATTTTTTGAAGTTTTTCTTAAACGCACCGGAAATGGAGCGGAACGGGAGACGGTAAGACCTCGACCCTTCTGAAGATAACCTGAACTAAACAGCAATGTTACAAGCCCAAGGTCTTTGCTATACAATTGGAGAAATAATGTTGCTGCAAAACGGAGCGATGCTGAGGTGCCATGATATTCAGGTAGCCTTTTACATACGGAAAAGAGATTTCTATATGGTATCCTTCATAATATGGGGATAGAAGAGGACAACTGTCCCTCTGTGGATTTTCGAATTTATTTAGCAATTTTTTTTCTTATCAGATGGTTAAAGAAAAAGGAATTTATTGTTATCAAATAACTTAAAATAATTAAGCGTTAAGAGAAAACGAAATTAAGGAATTTTAACCAGAGGGGCAGCACCTCCTGAATCGCTCGTGGAAGACAATACTTAGATATGTTTTCCTTTTGGCATTCATGTGCTTAAATATTATCTTAAACGGGGAGTTCAAGTTAATAAACCGTTTCAATTCTTCATTAAAATATCGGTAGAAGATTACTTTTGGATTTTTAATATTTCTTATTTGTTATATATTTCTGTATTGTTTTTTATGTTGATATATTTAAAAATTGTTTTTCACAGCAAGTTCTGATTAAAAAAAAAAAAAAAATAGTTTATCTTATTTCGTATTTATTTTCCTGAATTTTGTTGTGTGGATGCCCATGCTTCATAAGTTGAATTAGGCACACTGATTGACATTTCTTGAAGATTTTGGGATAGATAGTAGGGAAATATTAAATTACTTTAACCCTTTCGGGACGGGTGATGCATATATGCATCGTCAAAAGTTGTATGTGGAATATGTTTTTGGTACCACTAATAAATAATTGTAATATTTGTCTTTTTTAATTAGAGTATTTGTTGGTATTTTACAAGTATAGCGAACTGTTTAAAAAAAGTTGTACCAACCAAATAAAATTTCTGTAAGGGATGCCGTCGCGAAAGGGTTAAGAGTATAAAAATAAATCTGGAGAAATGAGTTATAAAGCATGGAGGCAGAATATAGAGGTTGGAAATTGGGAATCTCTTTCCAAAATCGGTTGAGTTGGCATCTGTTCAACGACCTCTGAATACTAGGCCTACGCGCTGACACAAAAATGGCGGCTGTCGTAGGCGGATTTTATTAAGCGTTTGTACAGTCCTCTGAATTTACACACCAATAATTTCTAAAAGTTTTCTTTGACTTATTTGATCTCAGAAAAGTAAGTCGAAGAAAAAAAAAATATATATATTGGTATTCAAATTCGAGGGACCGTACAAACGCTGAAAAAAATCCGCCTACGACAGTCGCCGTTTTTGTGTCAGCGCTTAGGCCTTGTATTCAGGGGGCGGTGATCTGTTTCTATCATCCCGTTTCACTGGTGAAAGTTGTAAGAAAAATTCCAGCAAAAAATTATTAAAAATCAAACTGGAAAAAGAAGACTTTATAAACATAATATATAAAAAAAACGGGAAATCGTCGATCCGCGGAGAATTTTTATATCCCTGTATAGTACAACTGTTTCAACCGCCGCAAGTTTTTATTTTTTATTTTTTTTAATCTTTTAAAACTGATAAATAGCAACTCAGCTGTGATCATTAGTTACACTCCGTTTATTATAAACCGACATTAAAAGGTTTAATATCGTAATTTTATACGCCAGTATGGAAAAAAAAAAAAAATTCTTTTAATTTTTTTTTTTTGAAAGAGAGAACGTATAAATAGTAATCTAGCAGCGGTCGTTAGTTACGCTCCGATTATTGGACGCTGATGATTAAAAGGGTTTAATAATTTAAGGGTTTTATACGTAAAAATGTTATTTTAAACAATTGTAAAGGGGGGAAAGAATTAAGCATCCACCACTAATTCTGTCGATAATCATTGTATAAAAATCATCCCAATACCAATCGATTGGAAATGGAAATACCCTCTAGTATTAAATGAGATGCATGATTTCAGCTTTTTTGTTTTTGGAGGTTGAGGGGGGGGGGGGGGATTGGCGCTCTATATTTTAAAATTTGAATGAACTTTTAAATTTTAAATTTACACCAAATTTTAAAAAAAGTATTTTTATTGCACGTTTAAATTTATGTCCGGATATCAAATTTCGTTTGAGATAAAAGTCTTGAAATTAAAATTATTCAAAATTTCCCCCCTATATTAATTACCTTTATGTATTTATATTTTCTAAAATAAGTCTTATCATGTTTACTTTTTGTATGAACATGAACATACTACTATCCAAAGCACAGATACTATCTCAGTCTTTGCAAAAATGTCCATAACTTTAAGATTATGATAACACAAATTATGAAATAATTTTAGAAAGAAAAATGAATTATAACGTATAAAAATATTGTTGCATCCAATTAATAAATTTTTTTTCGCATCTATAAAATTTTAATTTTTTCCTCTGATTATTTTTTAATTATCCTTAAAACCTATCTCAATATGTATTAGCTTAAGGGATGATATAAAAATTGAAAGAAAGAGATGGATTTGATTTAATTATATTTTTGAATATAACTATCATTTTTTCTTTGTTCCGTATACAGTAAACTTAACGAAATTTTTTAGCGTCTTTTACGAAAGTTAAAATTTTGAAAAAGCACTAAATGATTTTTATTTCCTTTTTTAAATATTGCTCATAATTGGGTCAAACTTCCTCGTTTCAGGGAGGTTGGTTCACTGAAGGGAAGTTTGATACACTGAATAAAAAAAAAATCCCTGACGGCACGGATTCGATACGTATCATAATTAAGAATTTATGGTGTTTTTTTTTCTGTTTTCACAAAAGCCCCTCCCCCCCCCTGGTTTGATTTTGCCCATCAACAAACTTGACAGAGATTTTATGCCCCTTGATTTTATGTATCAGTTTGGAAGAGATTTGTGCAGAATTATTGAAGTTATCGTGTCCATAAAAAAGTGACATAGATAGATAGATATAATATAAAGTTTTAAACTGAGGGTAATTTTGGGTTCTCGGAGTCATGACCGGTGTAGATTTGCAAAAATTTTCCAGAAATTCCAACATAGGGGAGAATGTAATAGGTAGTATTTCTTACAAAATCTACCTAAAAAGTATATATACACTATAAAATTGATTTAATGAAAACTAACTTATATTTGTACGCCATCTGCTCAATTTCTTTTACTAAATAAAATTTTTGGTGCGAAACATATTTATTTGATGAGTAAAATTAACCATTCTTAATATGTTAATACCTCACATTCACAATTGTACAAATTAATGAATATTCTCATAATTAGTGAAGTCAAGTATCACCTTTAAAGTTACCCTTTTTAAACCACAACTTGTGATCGGATAACTTAAGAATACCTTTGGCAGAAATATCTAAAGCACAAACTGTGATAAATGTAAACTATGCATAAAATATAGATATGTAAGATTTATGTTTCTGTATCCTGAATACTTTGTTTCGAATTGTAAAACACGTTTGTTTGAAATTATACTTCATATCATTTATTAATAAAATATTTTTTGCATTCAGTTTCAATGCTATTCGAAGGTGAAATTTACGGGAGAATCCAACTATGTTAAAATTAAGTGTTAGTATGTATGAAAAATTGGTACTTCTCTATTATCCCATCGACCACTTTTCATAACAAAAAACTATCGCCAAACTGTAAGATTAAACGTCAAAAATGCAATCCCATTTACTTGATGTCAGAAGCATTATACGTGTTATGTCATCAAGTGGTTTTTAATTTGACATTTGCGTGTATTTTTCATTATGTTTTACTGATTTATTAGTTATTTCATTAATTAAAATAATTGTGTCCTTAAATTCTTCCATCTTATTTATTTATTTATTTTGATATTCCAATGGCAACGTTCTCCCGTTTATTTGGCGATAGTTTTTTGTTATGCAAAGTGGTCGACGGGATAATAGAGAAGTACAGAAAAATTTTAAAGTTTGATCCACGTAGAAAACCCCTCAAAAAAATTTCACTATAACAGGATTGTAAAAAATAATAAATCAGGAGTTTTGCTGCAAATATATTTATTCTGCGATTTGTAAAATTGTAATAATGACCATCGTTTTTTGTTTTTTTTTTTCTTAGGGGGACGGTACTTTATATAACAGTTATAAAGTACCGTTCTGTATTAAGAGGCCAGAAAATATGAATAAGAGCAGATTTTGATATAAAAAGTGTGTTTTTAATAGTATTGGGGGGGGGGGGGTTGAGTATTTATAGAACTCCGGTCTATTCGTTTTTTTAACAACCCGGCCTGCTCTTCCGCCACATTAGGTCAAACAGCCGGGAGTCTACTATAATCATTAAAAAATCGAGGAAAAAATAGCTGTCTTCCTCTAGCATGAGACTTGAATTTATATTTAAATAGAGAATGTCAACTTAGATTAATTTGTCACTGTTAATCTCTAGAGCGAAAAAAACCCTCAAAGTGTTGATGAACAAACACAAATGTTTTGGCAAAAGATAGATCTTCTTCCATTTGAGAGAGAAAGTTTTTAGTCTGTCATAATGATCTGTTAATTTGATCAAGATTATATTTTAAGAACGAGTAAAATGATCGTGTAAAAATAATCTTAAAATAAGTATTAGCATCTGACGCATTAAAAAAAAATTGAGAAATATACTCTGCTATAATGTAACTAAAAGCCATTAATGAGTTTGACTTATTATGTGCTTCTGTGCTCTAAAATTGGAACTGAGGAGGGGGGGGGGGGTGGAGTGTCTGGGATTGGGACTAATGTTTAATATGTAATTGAGGTGAACTTGTGCACTATTAAAAATAAACTTTAATAACAGTATTTTTTTTTTCTATGCTGTTATCATAAAAGTATTCTAATAACATTTTGTCTGAGGTGTTATTTAAATGATATTTCATTATATTGTGCTTTTTGAAACTAAAATATTTTTTGGTATGCTACTAAATTGTAGTGTTGGGATTTTTTCACCAGTAAAGAGTCAATGTTGACAAGATTTTGCTTGAAACTTCATAAATATTATTACATTATCACCTATGGATTGTAATTATCTCAATTGCCAGTCCATGTGTTCAAATTAGGATATTCAATTGACACCATATAAAGTGTCTTATGGGAGTTAAGTCTTCTAAACTAAGAATAAGCAATATTACTTAGTGCTAGTTTATTTACTTGAAGTATAGACTTTGGCTCCCAGAATTGAGTCTTTCATTCACTCCCTTTGAATGTCTAAAATGATAATATTAAATTTTCATCTAAAGCGTGATATTTTCAGGAGCGACAAATTACATATTAAGAAATGTACTAGGCTAAAAATAAAAGTCAGGAACCAGTAATATTTTAGTTAGCATAATTTTTATGTGGAAGTTACAAATTTCACAGTCCCAATCCCAAAATTGAATACAGTCAAATCTCGTTAATAAGTCATCTGGATAAAACGTCACTCCGCGCATTACGTCATGTTTCATCAGTCGAGGCCAACGAAAAAGACAGGCTACCGCGGTGCATTCCACTTATCGTTTTTTACAGACTGCCAGTGTGACGTGATGCTCTTTTCGTACACCTTCATTGGTGCATTCGAGCATCACGTGACTCCGGCGGTCTGTAAAAAAGGAAACGCGTAAAGTACCGCGGTAGCCTTTCTTTTTCGTTAGCCTCGTCATCAGTCCCGACTGACCATTCTCATGCGATTTTTCACGCATTGTACTTCGCTTATTGCATCGATATTTTTTCAACCACTCCGCTCCACCGAAATTTAACTGTAAATTTCTGCCTCAAAGCACCTCTTTTTTCAGTGTCAAGCGTTAAAATGATAAAGTTCATGTGACGGGCATCTTAAACAAAGCCCCAAAATCTAAATTTTGGGCATTTCATTTGAACTTTAATATTTTAACACGATAACGACCCTATAGCTAAAAATTTCAAGTTATAGTTATTGTGCAGTTGCTCCCACTACCTTCATCTTTAGATATCAGTGTGAGAAAAATTCATGGTCTCAATTGCAAAAAAATGTTTGAAAATATAATATTAAAAGAAGAGAAATATAAGAAACATTTTTACAATGAAAATGGGCTAAAATAATCCAGCAAAACAACACAAACTTTTGTCAACGTTATGCCTACACCCTTAGAGAAGTTCCGAATGCAAAATAACCTAAAACAAAATGCTAATGTTTCTTTATTATTATTTTTTCTAAAGTATGAATATACTAAATTTCGTGACTTCAAAACTTGTAATTTTGACTTATGGTAATCCAAATACTATTATAGATTCTTGTTCTTGTATTTTAGCTTAATATATTTCTTAATGTGCATATTATCGCTTCTGTAAATGTTAAGAAGAAAAAATTTAATATTATTCTTTTAGGCCCTTAAATAATAGTGAGTTGTGTATACTCAATTTTGGGAGCCACTGTATACTAGCTTATGTCGACCTTTTTTTTTTTTTTTTTTTTTTTTTTTTTCCAAAATTATTTATTTTTATACAATTCTACTTTAAAAATATAAACTAGTCGGATGTGCCAATACCAAAACTTTCTTTTATCTCACACAGGTTTCGCATACACTAAAACGAATCAGCACCAATTTATATCAAGGTCTAACTGAATCTAAAGTTTTATTAAATTCCGTGCATTAGTTCTCCAGATATGACTATCGCTAAAATTGTGTAAATCCTGAAAAATGCAGCATAGTAACGCCACCTGTTGGAAGATTTAGATCAAAACCTAATCAACAACAACTTATGTCAATGTCTAACTCAATCTGAAGTTTGATGAAAATCCGTGCATTAATTTTTGAGGTATAGTTATCGTGAAAATCCTGAAAAAAGTAGCATAGCAGCGCCACCTATTGGGCTATTTACACCAAAACATAATCAGCATCTATTTATGTCAAGGTCTAACAGAATCTGAAGTTTGATGAAATTCCGTGCATTAGTTCTTGAGATACAGCTATCGTGAAAATCATGCAAAAAGTAGCATAGCAGGGCCACCTGTTGGGATATCTACACCAAAACGTAATCAGCGTCTATTTATGTCAAGGTTTAACTGAATCTGAAGTTTGCTGAAAATACGTGCATTAGTTCTTGAGATAGAGCTATTGCGGAAATCGCGAAACATGCAGCATAGCAGCGTCACTCTGCTGGGCGATTTTCACTAAAAACTAATCAGCACCAATTTATATCAGGGACTAACTGAATATAAAGTTTTATCAAATTCCGAGCATTAGTTCTTGAGATAGAGTGCCCACAAAATTTTTGTCACATACACATACATACAGAGTCATTAGACAGACATTTTCTAAAAACAGTCAAATCGTGTTCAGGACCTTCTAAAACGTATAAATCCGTCGAAAATTTTCATGAATCCAATACTTTCTTCTTGTAAAGATAGAAGAAAGTAATAAACTAATCTGGTTATTGTCGTTAATTGTTTAAAAAAAAAACATGTAATTTGTCTATACATTTGGAAAATGTGCCACAATCTGTGCGCAATACATTTTTTCCCCCTTTTCTTTTTTCAAGTAAAGTTTACTTAAAGCTTAACCAAGCCATTACTTATCATATTTTTTGTGCTCGAATTTGACTTCTATTTTATCAATCAGCATGAAGTAACTGATAATATCAAGCGACTATCCGAAGTTTTGAGCCCTTTTATTAGTCCTGAAAATTTTCTTTTGAAATGTAAGTCACTCATACTTAGCTCGATGAATTAAAAAAATAAATAATAATAAAAAAAACATTAGGGAAATACTTATCTAACGATTTAACTTACTACAGTATCTGGTAACGCCAAACAAAAATAGGATTTTTAAAAAGTTTTGAAATTTTTCATTTCAAAACAACAAATAAAAAATTTAAATTATCCATCTTAAAAAATAAAATAAAAAAATAAATATCCACAGAGAAAAGATGAGGTGCCCCAAATGTACCCCAAATAACATTTCCGGTTTAAATTATTTTTAAAAAAAATAATGAAACTTTTTTGATTATAAATAATTTTTAAAATCTTTATTAAAGATTGTCTTTATACCCTCTCTGAGCTCTCTCTCCTTTTAGGTAGATTTCGTAAGAAATACTACCTATTACATTCTCACCTAAGTTGGAAATTTTGAAAAATTTTTGCAGATCTACGCCGATCATGACTCCCAGAATCCAAAACCACCCCCAGTTCAAAACTTTATCTATCTATCTATCTATGTCACTTTTTTCTGACCACGATAACTGGAAAAATTCTGCATTAATCTTTTACAAACTGATACATAAAATCAAGGGGCATAAAATCTCGGTCAAGTTCGTTAATGGGCAAAATCGAACCAAGGGGGGAGGGTGGGGGGGGCTTTTTGTGAAAACAGAAAAAAACCCATAATTTCTTAATTATTATACGTATCGAATCCATTTAAAGTTATTAATACTTCTAGGAGAAGGGCCGAAAATTTATGTATGACAGATTTTTGATATAATTAAAAATGGCTCCAAGGGGGGGAAAAAGGGGGGGGGGGGGTTTAGAAGAAAAAAAATCATAGCTTCGTCAATTCACAAGATATCAAATCCGCGTAAATTTATTATTAATCCTCTTATTATTATCTAAAACTTTCATATTGACAAGTTTTTTATAGGACCAACCGTTATAGCAAAAAAAAAATTAAAAAAAAAAAAAAAAATCCCTGCCGGCTCCGCCTGCAAACAAGTTACTTTTCGAAGTAGGCAGTTCCAACTCCCGCATCTTTTTGAAACTGATACATAAAATCAAGGGGCATAAAATCTCGGTCAAGTTCGTTAATGGGCAAAATCGAACCAGGGGGGATGGGGGGGGGGGGGCTTTTTTGTGAAAACAGAAAAAAACCCATAATTTCTTAATTATGATACGTATCGAATCCGTTTGAAGTTATTATTACTTCTAGGAGAAGGGCCGAAAATTTATGTATGACAGATTTTTGATATAATTAAAAATTGCCTTAAGAGGGGGGGAAGGGGGGTTTTAGAAGAAAAGAATTCATAACTTCGTCAAGTCCCAAGATTTCAAATCCGCTTAAATTTATTATAAATCCTCTTAATATTATCTAAAACTTTTATATTGACAAGTTTTTTATAGGACCAACCGTTATACCAAAAAAAAAAAAAAAATTAAAAACAAAAAAATCCCTGCCGGATCTGCCTGCAAACAAGTTAGGTTTCGAAGTAGGCGGTTCAAACTGCCGCATCATCGTAAAAAAGGTCATTTCTTTCGCAATTCCCGACAAACAGGCGCCCCACGGTCTGCGTCTTCGAAATCTACCTGTGCCTGTAGGCCGAGCCGTCAGGGATTTTTTTGTAATAGGGAGCTTTCTATAGCGACCACCTGAAAAGAATGAAAAATAGATAAACGATAAAACCCGTGGAAACGGAAACTGTATATAATATAATTCTGCTTTAAGCAGACTCTGTACCCTTTGAACTGTTTTTTTTTTTTTTTTTTTTTTTTTTTTTTTTTTAAACTTGAGTGTTTTATAATATTTTTTTCGAAATGGTTTTATAAATAATAATAATTAAAAAAAAAACAGCAATTTTTGTGATAAAATTCAAAAAATTTAAAAAAAAAATAATAAAACCCTGTTTCTACAATTTTGAACTTTTCACAATAAATAAATAAAAATAAACAAATTTTCATACTTTTCTTATAAGTGTGCTCTATATAGATCTACATTTCCAAAAAAAAATTAAAGAAAAAAAAATAAATAACTCATAACCTCGATAACTCATTAAGCTCAAAAATCTGTGTTTTTATGGAATCTAATATAAT
The DNA here is from genome assembly GCA_963931845.1 of Maratus michaelseni. NCBI lineage: Eukaryota > Metazoa > Arthropoda > Arachnida > Araneae > Salticidae > Maratus > Maratus michaelseni. Next base: position 318,303,925 of record OZ007589.1, read on the forward strand.
TAAATAATTTTAGATTTATAAATTTGCGATTTATACAATTGAATGTCATTAATTCGTTGTATGCTCTAAAATTTATTAACTCGTCAAACTTTTACATTGGCTTTATATTTATCCGATAACATTTCTAATTTGATAATATACACGAAAAGCTGGATACTTCATCATCCTTATCAATTTAAGTTTAAATTCATTCGAATATAATTTCCGTATTTTATGTATATTCTGCATTATAAGCTTGATAATTCGATAAAAACGGAAACCTCTAAACTCATAAGATTAGGTTTCCAAACAATCGAATATAAATACGGTATTTTCCGATTTTTGACATAAAATCTTGATAACTCGTTACTCTTATTAGGTAGATTTCGTAAGAAATACTACCTATTACATTCTCACCTAAGTTGGAAATTTTGAAAAATTTTTGCAGATCTACGCCGATCATGACTCCCAGAACCCAAAACTACCCCCAGTTCAAAAGTTTATATCTATCTATCTATCTATCTATCTATCTATCTATCTATCTATCTATGTCACTTTTTTCTGACCACGATAACTGGAAAAATTCTGCATAAATCTCTTCCAAACTGATACATAAAATCAAGGGACATAAAATCTCGGTCAAGTTCGTTAATGGGCAAAATCGAACCAAGGGGGGGGGGGGAATGGGGGGGCTTTTTGTGAAAACAGAAAAATCCTCATAATTTCTTTATTATTATACGTATCGAATCCGTTTAAAGTTATTATTACTTCTAGGAAAAGGGCCGAAAATGCATGTATGACAGATTTTTGATATAATTAAAAATGGCCCCAAGAGGGGGGGGGGGAGGGGGGTTTTAGGAGAAAAAAAATCATAGCTTCGTCAATTCACAAGATATCAAATCCGCGTAAATTTATTATTAATTCTCTTAGTATTATCTAAAACTTTTATATTGACAAGTTTTTTATAGGACCAACCGTTATAGCAAAAAAAAAAAAATTAAAAACAAAACAAATCCCTGCCGGCTCCGCCTGCAAACAAGTTATTTTTCGAAGTAGGCGGTTCCAACTCCCGCATCTTTTCGAAACTGATACATAAAATCAAGGGTCATAAAATCTCGGTCAAGTTCATTAATGGGCAAAATCGAACCAAGGGGGAGGGGGAAATGGGGTTTTTTTTTGTGAAAACAGAAAAATCCTCATAATTTCTTTATTATTATACGTATCGAATCCGTTTAAAGTTATTATTACTTCTAGGAAAAGGGCCCAAAATGTATGTATGACAGATTTTTGATATAATTAAAAATTGCCTTAAGGGGGGGAGGGAAGTGGGGGTTTAGAAGAAAAAAATTCATAACTTCGTCAATTCCCAATATTTCAAATCCGCTTAAATATATTATAAATCCTCTTAATATTATCTAAAACTTTTATATTGACATGTTTTTTATAGGACCAACTCTTATAGCAAAAAAAAAAAAAAAAAAATCCTTGTTGGCTCCGCCTGCAAACAAGTTTCGTTTCGAAGTAGGCGGTTCCAACTGCAGCATCATCGCAAAAAGGTCATTTCTTCCGCAATTCCCGACAAACAGGCACCCCACGTTCTGCGTCTTCGAAATCTACCTGTGCCTGTAGGCCGAGCCGTCAGGGATTTTTTAATTTATGTTTTTATTTTTTCGACTATCATCATTTCATTATAGATGTGTTCTAAAACATCGATAAATTGTCACACATAATAAATCCGAGTTTTAATGAAATAGAATATATTTAAGTCACTTTAGTTATGCATTAAATTCTCGATAACTCGTCATCATCTTAAAGTGTGTTTCTATTTAACTCTCAAACTCGTTTATAGCGAGTTCGGATTTAACGAAAACTCGGTTTTAACGAGCATAAATAAGGGAAATATGATATAAAAGTGCACTGAAAAAATTATGTTGTAATATAGTAAACTCGAACATAGCGAGTAAAAAATTGCAAACGGCATTTTTTTTTTCATTTTTTCCAAAGAAAAATGTTTTAATTCATGTGTGTTAGTACTTTTAATATAATAGATTGAAACATCCCACAGATCGTCATTTTTTCTGCACAAATTGTAGTACATTTTTTTTTCTGAGTTCATAAAATATTAAAGAAAAATACCGGATGTTCCATAAGTCCGTTCATTTATCAAAAATTTATAAAGATTTAACAAATGGTCATATGCGAGTGCATTTTGTACTATAAAACTTATCAAAGAGTGGGATTGTTTGGAGTAAAAAAATACTTCAAAGTTTCACCGATACATGACGCTGTATGATTTCTTTTTCTAAATAAATGAAAATTATATCCGTTTAACAGAATATGTAAAATGAACACCTGGTGAAACTTATGAAAAGCTACTTTTGTAACAGTTAGTTCGAATTGAATTATTTCTTTTGTTAAATAGTATGTTTCTGTGAAATATTGAAATGTTGAAAAGCATGTCTGGTGAAGTTGTTTTCGTTTAACAATGAATCTTTAAGAATATTCTTGCATGTGGTGGTAAAGACATCGATCATTTTTATTTATTTATTTTTTTTGTAATACATTGGCAAGTGCTTCTTCATATTTATCATACATTTTTATATAGAGGCTCATAATAGCGCCACCTATCATTGGAAATTTAATCTAATTTTTTTCCCCCACAAAAAATATGATTCTCTGGTATAGGTGCAGATTCCCAAAATCTGGACGGAGCCAGTGGCCCCTAAACCCATAAAATCCAGTGGCCACATTGTGAAACAAACACATAAAAACAATATTTTTTTCTCAATTAAATTTGGACAATGGAATATTGAATCTTCCCACCATAATTCCATACAGTTTGTAGGAATAAATTTTATAATGTAAGGTCGGAATATTTTGTGAATAAACGATTCTCTAAAGTTTTTTGATCTATAGATAAACTTCTCCTCTCCCCCTAAAAAAGGATTTTTCATAGCTGAAAATAAATGCTCAACGTAGGAAACATGCATAAGAAAATATGTCTATAAAAAATAAATATATATGAAAAAAATATGGATAAGATTTATTTTCTTTTAGGTTTTAGATTTTAATAAAATTAATGTAACAATTTCTGACATTTTCAAGGATGATGGAGAAATATCGAATACAATAAGCCTCATTGCAACTTTTGTTGCAAGTGGATTTTTTTAAGGATTTATTAAAGAATTTTTTAAATCTTTTTAAATTTTTTTTCAAAAAAAAAAAAAAAAAATTGTGACCGATCGCCGATTTTCATGTTTTATTATCACAACTCCTTGACGAAATTCACAATTTTTTTTTCTGCTATCGATTGATGAACTTCGCGGTTTTTTCGCGACCAATTGATGAAATTTGCATTTTTTTTTTCTTCTCGAAATTCGCGTTTTTTTTTTTTTTTTTTTTTTTTTTTTGCCCGAGACCAATTGGAGAAATTCGCGGTTTTATTTTGCGACCTATTGACGAAATTCGCGATTTTATTTCATCAGCAATTGATGAAAGTCGTGGTTTTATTTGGCGAGCGATTGACGAAATTTGCAAACTTTTTCAGTGACCGATTTCACGAATTTCGCGACCGACTGACGAAATTTTAAATTTCTTTTCATGACTGATTGGCGAATTCATTTGCGGAAATTAAAAAATAAATTAATAAATAAATAATGATAATTCGAGGAGTTTTGCTAATTCGTGGAAGAATCGCATGCCAATATCTATGTGTACCTGTAAGAACATATATGAAAAACTAGCTGTTACCCGTGACTTCGTTCACGCAACATTAAAAGAAGAATAAATACATTAATTAAGGAAAATATTTTACTCCCAACAATTAAAAACGTTAATAATTAACTAACTATTTATCACATTTCATAGGAGACACTGCGGTATTTATTATTATAGGGACCTTGACATAACTCAGTCTTAATAAAGTGAAATTTTGTGCCAAATAATCGCGGAAATGAAATTGCAACCAATGCAAAAAGGAGGGCCTAATAAAATCGTGGAAATAGACGAATTGCACAAAAACAAATGTCAATTTTCCCTGATAATCAATTTGACTTTTAACGCCTTTGTGAAACGTTTAAACAACCATCCTAAAAAAAAAAAAAAAAAAAAAAAAAAAAAAAAAAAACATTAATTAGAAATAGTATTATGCTTTTTCTTTAAATTCAATTCTGCCTCCTTCGTTTAATATATAGTTGAAACAAATCTTGTTTTCTAAATGACAGTATGTTGACAGGCAATTTTTTGTTCTCCAGAATAAATTGATTCATGAAGTTTGAATATGTGAAAATATGTTTATATTTTTCGGATAATTTACTGATAATTTACTAATTTCACCATCTATTCAAAGTGAAAATAAATTCTGTTTTTCAGTTTTAATGAGAAAATGGTGTAAAAAATATACTGATCTGTTTTATTTTTCCTTTTTTATACACAAATATGGAGTAAGTTACTTTCCGTTTTTAGAGAAACTTCGTTAAAAAAAATGGCATTTAATTAATTTTTTTAATTCTGAGAGTTTGTCTGACATCCTCGGATCAATTATAACCGGTATTCGCTAAACCGGTAGTAAACTAACCGGTAGTAAATCGCATTGCGTTCGATAATCTAGCAGTAGTTGCGAAATACAAACACACGGTCAGATTTTAATATAATAGATTCGTGTTCATTTTCCTTTTCTTAAAATTATGATGTGATTTTTAGCAGAAAACTCGGATACTCATGCGGAACAAAATAACGAAATAACGGATACTCATGCTTAATAATCAGTATAGATAACAAAACATTTAAATTTTTCGTTATAAATATGGCGTGAAACTCATCTACTTTCTATACTTATTGATTCTTGTATTATTAATGAAAGGAATTGATTCACACTCATTTTAAAACATATTGGAAAATTCCCGTTTTATTTCAAATATGACGTTTCCTTTTTCCCCAGAGAAATCCCTTTTTAATGACATAATTCTTGTTAATTTTCTTTTCCAGGCAATTAATTTTAATACTGGCATAGGGAAAATTATGTTACTTTAACGAAATAATATTAAATCTTTAGGTTTTATCAACAAAAATGAAACTATTAACATTCGTCATTTTTTTTTAGGTAATCGAGTTATTTCTTTTAGTTTTTAGAATGAAAAATCACTATTTCTCGCTATCCATGACATCATTTACGACATGGATAATTTTGCGGAGCATATTATTGACATTTGCTAACCATTTTCTTTTGAAACTTCTTTTTACTTTTTTAAAATTTAAATAAAAAATACGGTATAGTTATATTAGCCGTGCGCAGACGGTAAAACGGCAAGCAAGTATTGTTACCATACAAAAGAAAAAAAAAGAAAAAAGTGAAGAAAAAACTCAAGATCATTTTTTTTCACCAATCAAAGCATATCCGCTTTATTTTCGATAAATGACGTCATATTCGCCTGTTTCCTATGGTTACGCATATTGAAACCTTGTATTATTATCAAAAACTAAAAAAGTACGTTTTATTTCTAATAATTTTATTTAATCATCTTAATTCTTTATTTTTTTTTAATTTCATTTTCATTTTTCCCGTGAAAATTTTTCAATTGAAACAAAATTGTTGAGTAAAAATCATTTTTTCGGGTTTTGAATTAGTTTTGGCAACGATAAAGTATTAGCAACGGTAAAGTAAATTTAACCATTTTAAAATGCTATACGAAAAAATGTCCATTTATTCTCAATGAAAATAACGAAATTTTGAATTATTAAGAAAAATATTTGAATAAAATAAACAAAACCCAGCCTATGTTCATATGAGGGTTATAATCAGCCTATATGCAAAGATACAGGCTCATTAAATGCTCCATTTTGACGCTGGCTTCAGCCTAATATTTGCACACAATCAGATTTATAATATTATTAGGATTAGGATTCCAGAGCTACAAATTTATTCTCGTCTCGGCACAAATTTTACTGTGTCGTGGTCGTGGGCTTATTGTGGCATGCCATCGGCACAGAGTTCATTCGCGACAAACATCAACAGGATTTTTTTTTTTTCTGATTCTGCGGACATTGCAGATTTAAAAAAAAAGGGGGGGAAATTTGCGAATTAGTGAAAATGTGGCATTTATGTTCAATCATATTTTTAATTATGGACAATAGAAAAAAGAAGAAAAAGAGCTAAATATTGCTGAATTATGGAGGAGAATTCCCGGATTTCATATTAAAAAATAAAGCGGAAATCTGCCTTTCGGCGAAAAAATGAAAGACATCCATGTAAAACACATGGCGACTTAGACATAGAAAGTTAGTCGCCAAAGCAAAAACTTGAGTCGCCATGTGGCGACTGGCGACCGTGAATCTGCACTTATACTCTCTGGTAAGCTTTATGGCGCAAACTGCACTCTTAGTGATGGGCGATTCTCGAAATTTCAACAATAGCTATCGTATAAAATACTATCGATAGCGATAACTATCGATACTCGAATTCTACTATCAATATATTCTACAATCGATTGTTTCCCCGACAAGCTAAAAACAGTAATTGCAAAACTTAACGACCAATAAGTTGACTAGTTTCGCATTATCTTTTTTACATCACCTCTGGAAGCATTGTAGATCTTGTTTAAGGTTCCAAGAAGAGCCAAGGGTAACCAAAATGCTCAAGGGAGGTTTCATCCATCGAAAATAAGAGCTAAAGACAATATAGATTTTTAATAAAGGAAACTGCAGCCCCTGGTGGAGATAATTAGAACTAAAAGGATGGTAGGCTAGACGAGGAAATAAATCAAAACGAGAACGGTCCAAGTTGTGTGAGTATCGGACCTATAGTATCTGAGATATTGAATAAAACAGAAATATACACTATACAGCGCGCCATCACATAGTGGATAGAGTAAAATACTCACAAATTATTTCAAATGATCCGATTTTTACTAAAATTATATAGAAGTTAAAGAAACTCAAAAGAAGCTTAGCAATAATAAAAGAAAGACTGGGGGAGGCCATGGGGGGAAATGTGAAAAAAATGCCTGTTTCTACTTTAAATAAATACTAGCTGTTTAACCCGTTCTACGCACGGGAGTTCATGAATTTAATTCTGAAAACAAAATAGAAATAAAAATAACAACAACTTTAAAATATCTAAATAAGAAATATGAATTCCCCTGTTAAGGTGTTGAGTTGTTCAACTATTCGATTTAGAAAAATATTTTTCTGCTACCGTGCATTTTTTTAAAGAAATATAATTTATCATGTTGCCATGGCAGCAGACGATAAAACGATATCTTTGGAATGAGGGAATAAATAGAATAAAAACTTTTGTTAATGTTTGTGATAAAATGTTTTTCTTTATTTTTTAAAAAAGGTAATAATTAAGCGCCGTTAAATAATCTCTTAATTATGTGCATGCGAGGTAAAATAATTATCGTAATACCCGCTACAGCTTCTTAGTATTGCAGCGTGGCGTACGTAATATGCATATCTCACATTGAAGTAAACATTTAGAACTGGTTAGAACTCGCGCGATTACGGGTTAAACATAAAACAGACAACAATTCGTCAAAAACATAAAAAAAAAATCTATTTAAAAATTTCGAATTTTTTGCCCAAATTGTTCATGGGCTCCCTATCAGCAACCCGTGTGTCAAATTTCGTAGCTCTGTGCCCTGTGGTTTTCGAGTTTTTGAGGTTACATAGATACGCGCACGGATCACAAGTGCTCAACAACAAATCACTAACTTTGACTGTTGGTATGTATCAACTGAATACGGGCTCTGTACTATTTTATTAGGAACATAAATTTAATTTTTACGAAAACTGTTATTCTAAAATAGCGGTATTATCTATAAAGAGCTTGCTGTTTAAACCGTTCTACGCACGGGAGTTCATGAATTTAATTCTAAAACCAAAATTAAAAGTAAAAATCAGTACAACCAAACTAAAGTTCATGAATCTAAAAATTTGTTATGAAACATAAATTAAGCATAATTTATTGTTTGAACATAAATTTAATTTTTACGAAAACTGTTATTCTAAAATAGCGGTATTATCTATATAAAACAGCTATTAATTGTTACGGGTGAAGCTAAAAATGTTTAATTAGTTAAATGTAATTAGTTCTGTTGAAATCAGAGCAGTAGATATAGATTTATTAATAAGGAGTGTCAATTAATGAAAAAGCCGCCGCCAGGTGGCGCGCGGTCAAGCAAAATAAATGTGATACTTAATAAAAAGTCGTTTACCCCCACTCCTCCCTATCCCCACAAATTTAACAAATAATCTGTTAAATTAACAATAATCTGTTAAATAAAGTTTCCTGTATTAATAATGTCTATCATACTAATATATGCCATGTAAAAAACACTTAAACCCAGCTTATTATCATTCATTAAGTCGATAAAATCCATTAAAATTAAGTTTTTAGCATTTGGTAACGGTTAATAATTAAGTTGATTGTCTACATGTCATATAATCTCTGATCCATGGATTTTAAACACTGGACTTCCAATTGCAATGATCCCTATCTTGATTTATTCAATGACTTCTGCGGAGATTTTATACAACCAACCAACCGAAGATTAAAAAGCGTATTTTTGATTAGATCTCTTCATGGATGGATTTTAATTAATATTTAATCTATCAAAAATTTATTTAAAAATTTCGAATTTTTTGCCCCAATCGTTCATGACCGCCCTACCAGCTACCCGTGTGCAAAATTTCGTAGCCCTGCGGTTTTCGAGTTTTTGAGGTTACATAGATAGATACGCGAACGGTTTTTAATAGTATAGATTTCAGAGATTCAAGTTTAATACTGGACATGCGTCAACGGGCCATGGGAGCTGAAAGTTAAAACATATTTCAAGGACCACTGGAAAGAGTTGAAAAGGCCGAAAAACTGACTAAAACGGAAAAGCGGAAGTTTAAAACACCATACCACGGAAACTAAAACCTAGGCTCCAAAAGACCACAGAATAAGGCTTATCCGAATAGTTCAGAGTTAGACAATATCTTGTATATCAAGTTTGTGCATATAATTTTTATATGTACTGAGAATAAATTGCTTGCCGCATCGTTCTTAGCAAAAACTTCCATGAATATAGATTTCGTACGAATAGAAAAGTTTTAGCGAAATGTGTTATTAAATTAACTTGACTAAATTTGTAAAAAAATTGCAAGTTTGCAATTAGACACTTCATTTCTCCGAGAGAATTATTTATTGCTCTAGAATAAATAATTTATTGCAAAGCACTTCTCGTGGTAACTGGGAATTTGCTTTATGCCATTTATTTTTCTTTATGAGCGACCGCCCTAGAAAAGAAGAAAAGACTCCAGATGATGCGGAAACGATTACACACAAAATTTGCAGCAGATGTGAAATGACAGAAAGACAAATTACTTATATTAGAGATGACCTAATTGATTTCTCTCTGGGACCTACCAGTTGAGTTCACGTGTTATAACTGCATACTGTGGCCCAACCATCAATGGAATGGGCTTGAGATTGGACTGAAGACATGGGAGAGGACCAGGTCTTATCGGCATTTCACTCCTAAGAAATACGAAACAGCAAAAGCACGAGTGACAATTATTGACTGAGATTCTAGAACTGAGAGCACGCACTGTTTACGAAAATGGACTGAAAAAGACGTCCGTTGGATGATTTTTAAAGATGGTGGAACAATCCTTGACAAATAACCCTTGTCTAAATATTGTTACAAAGAAAGAACATTCACCAGTATATCATGTTTAGCTAGCTGCTTGGATCTTGGAACATTAATTTGAGGAGCATTGGAGTGAATTTCTTTAAGGGAAAATAAAGACACAGTCAAACATTTACGTTTGATTTAGAATTAGCGAAACAGGTTCATACAACCTTACCGCCAGTTTACCGTGCGTGGGAATAAGAGAGCTTGTAATTGATATTATAATATCGGATGATTTTTAATGTGTATCTATATCTTCATATAGTATATTCTAAAATGTCATTCATATACGACTGGGAATGCAGAATCAAGCATTTATCAAAAGCTTTAACTTTGTAGACTGTTGAAAGTTTTGCTTGCTTATTGACGGGTGATTAAAACGAATTTGTGCGTTGATGCACATCTTCTTTCAATTTATGTAAAAAAAAAAAAAAAAAAAAGCTTACGGGGTCGGGGTCATCTTCATACTAAAATTGCACCAAATCCTGAAATTTTCAACAGGAACACCTAATTTTGAATCACATTTGGATTTTTTTGTAAAAATTTACAATACCAAACAGAAGTTCATTCGGTCAAGTAATTTGAGAAATATGAAGGTTTAAAGTTTGGAACTCTTGATGTTAAATTTATTTGTAATCGTTGTAAAACAGATTGCTATACGGGAAGTGTTTCGAGCATAACTCAAAAACTACTTGGCGGAATGAGCTGTAATTTTGGATTCGCGTATTTGAAGCTGAATCAATTGCCAATTGATTTCTGTTAAATTGTATTCATTGTATAATTGTAGCCATAAGTTCATATATTTATCAACTCATAAGTTTTTTGATATACTTTTATATAACTTTTGAAAGAGAAAAAAAATTGTAGCGTGTGTGTGTGTATATATATATATATATATATATATATATATATATTATTATTATTATTATTATTATTATTATTATTATTATTATTATTTTTTTTTTTTATTATTTTTTTTTTAAACGGAAATCGGTTTTTAGAAGCTTCAAACACGCGGATCCAAAATTACAACTTATTCCGCTAAATAGTTTTTTTTTTTTTTTTGAGTTAAGCTTAAAAAATTTCCCATATTGCAACCTGTTTTACAACGATTAAGAATAATTTTAATATTAGAAGTTCCAAACTTTAAACCTTTATATTTGCTTAACTACTTGATCGAATGACTTCCTGTTTGGTATCCCAAGGTAAAATTTCGAAAAATTCAAATATGATGTCAAAATTAGGTGTTCGTATTGAAAATTTCAGTATGACGATGAACCACAAACTTTTTTTAAGAAACATAAATTGTAAGAAGAGTCAATTGTCGATTGTAAGAAGTCCAGTCAAATGGCTATTTCTGGGGTTTTTTTTTTTTTTTTTTTTCCTGTGACATTTTGGAGATAAAAATGTATATGGTGTTTCTTTTAATTTTCTTTTTGTCTTTCGGCCACTCGTTTCTTGTGTACGTGTTGCAAAGTAAGCTTGAGATGGGTGAGAGGTTGTTATTACTGGATAAGATATGATTTCTCGTAGCCATGCTTAAAAAAAAAAAAAAATAGATTGCTAGTTTGGTCGTATTAGACACTTTTATAATTCAAGTATTTTATTATTTGAAGTAATTCAAGTATTAATTTGTCTCAAGTTTGTTAATTCAAGTAGTTTGTTATTATTTCGAGAGCTTTCTAGCTCACTTAATATATTAGTGAATATAAATTTTAATTCTGTTTTATTCTAGAAATATACTATATCAGGAATATATATATATATATTTTGTCTTTTCTTTTTGACTGTTTCCTTAAATAAATACTTTCAAGAAGTGTCCGACCCATACTGAATAATAGACAAATTCAATTTGACATAGACATAATTCAGTTCATTACAATACCCTTTGTCAATTTGTTTACGCCGAATAAAACATTTTAGGAGGGCTGTATTTTATTGCCATGTTAAAATTATGCATCATTTGAAAGATTCTATCACTTCGGTATTAAAAAAACAAAAATTGTTTTTTCTCTCTTTCGGTTTCGCTTGTTGACTTGTTTATAATTTCAGTCGCTTGTTTCCGCACCCAGCCATTGCCCTTCCGATCACGTTCAATGGATATAAGTTTCTCCAAATTTTTCGCGAAAAAAAAGACTGATCATTTTATTGTATTCAGATGATGTGGGCCCCTAAGACAAAAGGCAGGAAGTGTATAGCGATTTAAAGTGTTCTTTTAAAAGGAAATGCGCAGTCTTCTGCCAGTCTGACCTTCGCGATAGCCGTTGATTGCTTCGAGGAACCCGGCATTTTCCCGCCGAAGGAAATCACCGTGTATCTTCTTTACTCTTCATGTTCAATTTTACTTATACAGTAAAACCTGTGAAAACGGAATCGCCAAGATCCATGGGCGTCAGCAGAACAAAATCCAGGGAGGGACAAGATTTTTTAAAAGATCTGCATGTGGCCTGGTCCGCAGCGTTCTTAAATACTAAGACTATGAACATGAAATAAGCTGAACTAAGCGTTTTTTGTCACAACTCCCCGTGCAATACATTTTTTCAAACATATTAACGTAGAAAGCAACACAGAAATTTTAACAATTAAAAAATATTAAAAGTTGAAAAATAGGTTTCAGTCAACATTTAAAAAAAAAAAAAAAAAAAAAAAAAAAAAAAAAAAAAATATATATATATATAGTATATATATATTGTCAAGGGGGCTCTGCTTCCTTAAACAAAATACGTAACTGTAAAAAGAAAAACAGAACTAAAGATTACTTTTACGGGTGTACGAAAAGTTTTTGGGTCCCCTTTCTCTTACACTGTTAAAAATTTGCAGCAAACTGTCCAGTCATTTGAACGTTTTTATAGAAAACGTATTTTAACCGTAACCGTAATTTAGCGCTATTCTGACCATATTTTACCCCATATTATGGTCAGAGTAGAGTTAAATTACGGTTATGTGACCTTTTTTACGAAAACGGTCAAATAACTGGACAGTTTGCTGAAAATTTTTAACAGTGTAGTGCTTAATTCTTTTAAGTCACTTGTGAAGAATAAATGTTACTATTTAAAAAAAAAATCATAAGCGATAAAGAAAAGTTAATTAATTAATTAAATTTCAAAATCCAGGGAGAGGCAATGACCCTCTCCTATCTTTCCTTATCCCAATCGCGCCCGTCGGCCTAATCGTTCGGAGTTTTCGTGGTTTTCTTCGAGCCGTGAATTTATCCATGCGTAAATACGGGTTAGGTTCCCTTAGAAAGACCCCCACGAAGGGCACTCCCCCCGGCCCTATATCCCTAGTGTAGATAATTGGCCGTCAATAATCAACCAACCAACCAACCTATCTTTCCTTTCCTTAGGGGTGTACTCTTAATTTTTCCAGTACTGGAATGTTTGATTTTGTATTGTAGCTGACTAAAAGAATAAGGTATACAAGTGTTTCGCTAAATAACAATTTTGTTATAAACTAATAAATTTGCAGATCAGGAGCCTCAACGTCAGCTGCAAGTCATTATTTTTTTTTATCTCCCATTTTATAATATTTAGCATCCTACTATCCGCAGTTTAAAAATTTTAAATTACATACATTATTTATAAACATATAAAATTCTTCGAAAGTTACGGAAATTAGAATCATTGAAACTGAACACGGTGTTATGCAATGATATTCTGAAATTCTGATGAATTGCTTATTCTTCTATTTTTTTTCTATAAAAAAGTACATTTCTTCAGGGGGGCAGAGCCCCCCCCGCCCTCTGAACCCCCGTAGTCGCATTAAATTAAATTCGTAAATATCCTATTGATTGTTCGAATGATTTAGAATATATTGGATTTTGTTTTGTACTGTGATTATATTAGGACTAGCAGACTACGCCCGCAGCGCTGGTCGGTTTCTCCAAAAGAACCTTGAATCAAACGAAATATTTCGGTGAATTTAAACTTGTATTTTAAAGTAATTTGTACCTTTACCTGGAATATCCTAAAATAACATAAAAATGTATACTTATTTTACTAAGATATGTTTTTTAATACGGTTTACTATTACGTTTACAATTTTCCATTGATTTATATGTTTTATAGCTACATTTTTTAATAACGTGAATTAACCTATATTATTCACAACTAAAAAGAAATGGCGCATGTAGTATTTGTCAAGAATTAAATAGAAATCATGCACTCGTGACATCATAATTCACTTTTATATTTTAACAAAATAATAAGGCTACTATAATTTGTGACTCGTGCTGACACATTGCTGTTATCAGTATGTTTTTACGCGTGAAGTTTTCGCTATGGTACTCCATTGTGAAATTTAGTAATATTTGAAATTCAATATTTGAAAAATGGTATAATCAGTGAATTTTAAATTTATATCAAGAAAAATACAATTTTTTACCTTTCTAACGCAGTTTGTCTAACAATTTTCTGACAAATACTTTTCGAGCAATTAATTTTTTCAGTAACTTCAAACGTTTCATTTTCCGAGATTAATCTGTGGCAACGATTAGCAAAAATCCCAGTCGTCAGCAACGCATAGCTTTTTATTAAAGAGGATAAGCAACTGTTCGGCAAAAGAATTTCATGTTGTCTAAATATCCAAATAGCAATATTTACTTACCTGCCAACCACGAAAGACCTTCATCTGATGGATAAGTTGAATAAAATTTTATGTACGAAAGTAACTTATGTAAATATAAACTAAATCTACTATATTTTACTCATATCTAATTTATAAATCTAATGTTTTTACATTTTATTATTTTATAATATTTAGATGTAAGGTCGTATGTAAATACATCCTGATCTTACTCTATAGCAATATTATACTAAAATCACCCAAAAATAGGCATATTTCGAAACTTTTAAATCTATTTGGTAATCTTTCATAATCGTGTCCACTGCCAATTGGCTAAATAGCAAACGGGATTTGGAGCTATAAAAATTTTTTGTGATAGCCTTTTAATAGTATGCTCATTAAATTAAAACCGTAATGTTACTATGCATGGTATAACTCTAACCGTAATGTTCGACAATTTATATGGATGCGTTTTACTATTCTAATTTCTTTAGAATAACCATCTCATTGTAAGAGAAATTTTATCCTATTTCTAAAATAATACCAATTTTTCAACGGCGAAACATCCATATCTGTTGCAGAAATTGAATAACATCTCATGCAAGAAATATACTTTTACAAATGTAAATTCCTGCTACGAGACTTGAATCCAAATTAGACGTCCTACGTTTTTATAATGTTCGTGTAGAAATTGTGTTTTAGTGATTATTCTAAATTGGTTAAAAGAGAGCATTTTTTCAAATAAATCCTCGTCTATTTCAACTGAATACTAAAAATCTCCCGAAAATAAGCTTTTTGCTAAAAAAGTTTTGCGGCAAAATAGTGCGATTTACTTGAATTTTATTACTTTGATACGCTTTGAAATACTTGCTTTTGCTAAGTTGATCCGTTGCTTTTTGCTAAGCAACGGATAAATTAAAGATAAAAAAAAATACATTTTAAAATTGTAAAAAAAATAGGAAATTAAAATGTTTTATATTTCGCGAACAGATGCAAAAAAATTCCCCATTAATTTAAACAATTAATTTCTAAATTCTAATAAATGTATCGGCAAATTTTCAAAGCTATTTGTTATATTTAAGACCCATATCGAAAATTTAACATCCATAAGTTTACGTTTAAATCCATTATTCAAATGTGCCATTTCAGTTGACAATGAAATTTAAAAATCATCTGCATTTAGGAAAGCATTATGACATCAAAAGAAATGTTCTATGTTTTTCGAACGAGTGAACCAAATTTAACCAAGAACTATACAGCTACATCCGGACACCTCACCAACATACCTACCGAAAATCAACCTAATCGGACGTTTTTTACAGCAGTTATCGATTAAGAAACAAACAGACAGACAGAAACCAAAAAATTTTCCTGTCTCCACAGTGAGTCTTCACTAAACGTTTCGGCAAAAACACATTTTCAGTTCGATGTTTTACTTACCCATCATACGTAGTATAGGGTAAGTCATAATCGTTTTGAAAATCGAAATTTTTTTTGACGGATTTATACGTTTCAGTCACTGGAGATTCCGAAAAACATATTTTTAGAAAAAAAAAAAATTGCCGTCCGTCTGTGTGGGTTGTCTATAAACCCTCTATCTCCCGAACAAATTGAGATAGAGACTTGAAATTTGGTATGTACTTAGTATGTAATAATGGGAAAAAGCTTATTGTATTTCAGTAACCTCGATTATCCGGAACTATTATTTTTCGGACTCTCGAAATATTCGTTCTGATAAAAGGTATATAAAAATTTTCGAAATTGTTTATTTTAAGGAGTGAATATAAAAGACAATAAAAACATAAATTTTGCATAAAGAATGAAGCCGATTGGATAATGAGTTGCCGAGATATTTGTTATCCTATTTTCAATACTCTTCGATTTTTCATGACCCTGTATTTCATCCAAATTTCAATCCAAAGATATATTTTAGTTGGAAATGAGACGCTTAATCCGACGCAATAAACCGATAGGTAATATGATTAACATTTTTGAAATTATAATTATGTTTCTTTTACGCAATTCAGTAATAGAACATTTAAAGTTTATGACGTCATCCAACCACGATTTTATTCGAATTACAATGCATTTTATAAGTAGTTTACACTCGTTTTATTTTCATATTTTATATTATGCATATCCATGATGGGTAAATATTACGGTGACCCCCAATGACTAGTTTTACATTGATAAAAAAAAGCAAGAGTTTGACATTTTCATGTCAAATGTTTAATTTTTTTGTGTGTAAATTAAGCAGTGGCGGTTCACGGGGTATTTAAATGGTGGTTCACGATACATAAATTGCAAAAATAAAACCGTCCAAAACAACTTAATGTACAGGTAGAAATACATTTGAGTTTTCAAAAGTTAAACAAAAACAATGCAACTAAACGTTATAACAAGCACTTAGCAAAGGTGTAACATTTTACTTTCTATGAAAGAAGATGCTTTTGAATTATTTTCCTTTGTTTTATTATTGAAATATATATAAACAGATTGGAAAATTGTAAAGATACAGATTGGAAAATTTCTAGTTTAAAACTTACTAAAAGTAGCCATGGAATGTGCCTGAAAATTTTTAAGCCGTGCGAAAGTATTTGAGAACTGTGTTATTGTCGACCTCTCTCATGGTATTTTCAATTGCTTTCAATCGGAGGCCTCAGTGGGGTTGACCTGCAGCCCCTTTTCAGGTAGAGACCCTTCCACTTCCGTTCTGATTTTATTGCCTGTATTTTTCATAAAAACACACCCGAAGCATATATGATATGCGAAGTAATAAATGTCTCTACTTTTCGTTATTAAAAAACCGGTGACAGGAACTTGGATGTCAATTGGCATTTTCAAAGTTTGATAAGTGTTGTGGGGCAGTAATAATTAAATTGAAACTCAACTTATCTTATAACGCCTTTTAAAAATCACTTTTTCTTTTTCAGTTTACGGATTTAAAAGTCCTGCATCGGGTAGGGTAACCCAATCTTACCCGCACACAACCCGACCTGCGGTTTGGTTCGGGTTAGGTTGGCGCTAATTTTTTTTTCGTTGCTGGTCGCTTTCAGGTTAACCCGATTTTTCAAAAGGATTTCCAGGAAAACTATATATTTGAGTTTGGATGACTTTTTACATGTTTTTTTCCCCCAACATAAAATATAAAACTTATTAAGAGATATGATTGTAGACAAATTTTCCATAATTACATTCAGTTTCGGATTAGTTTTCTTTGATCTCGAGTTGAGTGTCAGATTTGGATTGAAGTATTTGGGGTTCGGGTTGAGTTGCGCTTTTCCAATTTAACCAAGAACTATACAGCTACATCGGACACCTCACCAACATACCTACCAAAAATCAACCTGATCGGACGTTTTTTACGGCTTTTATCGCAGAAGAGACAAACAAACAGACAGACAGAAATCAAAAACTTTTCGCGGTTTTAAAATACCCAAATTATTAATTAGATGTTATTATTTATTTTATTTTTAATTATTTAATCATTTGTATTTTATTTTCAAAAACAAAAAGCATATTTAGCAAACAGTATACAAACATATCGATGTATGCATATATATTAATGCGAAGAGACATGTGGCTAATTTTATTTTTAAATATATATTTTACTAGGGGGCCTACCCCCTGCGAGCTACGCTCGCCAACCCCCGCTCAGACTTCGAGGCCTCTAAAAACATGACAGCGTGCTTTGTTTTAAAAATATTGGTAAATCTGTAATTGGGTTGCCATGCTTTTAACGTTTGAATGGGGCATTTTTTGATTATCATGGTCTCATACACAGCTGTTGCGACAACTGACGACTGTTTTCGGGATTGATAAGTAAAATCAATTACAACTTGAAAACCAGCTTGTATAAAATGGTTAGGTTTAAATTGTGGTTAGCTCTCGGACTTTTATAACAACGATCTGTATTCTATTCTTCCTTTGCGTTTAAGGATGAGAAAAATTCCATCTGTTTGTGAATAACATTAAGAACCACGGTATTGAAAAGTACTATATTATAGACATTTTCAGTAACAGGTTTTATTTTTCTCACTATTTTAGTGCACCATCATGCATATTTTCATGTTATTTTAAATATGTAAATTATTTATTTTAATTAATATGTATATACGAATTTTCTAATAATTATTTATCATACAAAATTAATTAAATATTTTGTGCATGCATGCCTGCATTTATTCGGCATCAATTGATGAGACATTTAAACAAATTTGCTATCCGCGATTATTTACCACCATGTTATGTCACTTGAATATTGTCCATGAGAAAATCGGGTACTTTTCCAGTATAGGATCCTTTGCTTTTAGGTTTGGCGTAATTCGAACTTCAAAAAGGGATAGATTCGTTAATATACATAGATTTGTTGCCAAAAGTTATGAAAACAAACCCAGTGAACTTTTGGTGCTTTTCGATTATAGAGGTCTTGGCGCTTTTTTAAAAAGCTAGGCGCAATTCAGGCATCAGACAGTGAGATTTGTTGCCTAATGACATAAACAGCCATGGAAACAAATTCGACAATTTTTTTTGCTTATATGCGCATTTTAATTATATGTATTATTGTTTTTTCTATACAAATTACTTCTGATTATATATAAAATAGGATAAATGACATTTTACGCTAAACAAATTGTATAAATATTGAAAAAATGCTTCTGAATACGAAATGACAAAGTGATATACGGTTGACAGAAAGTATGTTGCCAAATTTCCTTTTCCGCCAAGGCTATTTTCTCTGTTTCGTCAAGGCCCCATATACTGGAAAAGCACCGAACTTTTATGCTTGTTTATACATGTATTTATATGTATATATACAATTTATTTATAATTGTCTTTCAATTTACCTCTTTTTGTACATAAAAATAAATAAATGGCTTCTTTATATTAAATAAATTGTATAAATATCGAAATAATTGCTTGTAAATATCAAAAAGCGAATAGATTGTTAGAAAACATGTTGCCGAATTTCAATTCATCGCCAATGTCACTTTCTGCATCTCGCGAAGGCCCCTAAATTGGAAAAGAAACGAAAATCATTATAACATGTAACGTAATTTACACCTTAAGTGTGTTTCGAGTATAGTAATTTAATTATTTGTAATTTTTTCTTCTCTTTGTTATTTATGTGTAAACATATAATTCATTATTAAAAAAGTAATGCTACTGAAATATTCATTTGTTTTAAACTTTAATAGCATTTCTCTAATATATAGGGAGCATTTTTTTCCTTGCTGCCAATAAAAGAGAGAAAGATGTAAATGTCATTTTACCATAATTGATGTCATATTCTCATTAAAATTGGAAAGAAAACCAAGCAGGATATTTTATTCTCTTTCCGTTCAGTTGGCAATTAATATTTTATATATTCGTTTCAAATATCCGAATTAGTGATTTTATAAATTCGTTTAATTAAATTTTGCAAAAAAATAACAAAATGATACCAATAAATAATATTTACTATTAATTCCTTCCCCCCCCCCCTTTCTTTTGCGTTTACACGAGGCTAACGTGTTTACATAAATGACGTCATTTGGACGAATTTATTCAAAATATTTTCAGTTTATCAATTAAATTAAATGCTGACAGACGATTGAATCCTGACGATAGAAATGTGATTTTTTTTTTCAAATTTTCCTGAAAAACATAATTTAATCACAATCTTGTCTTCATTAAAGACTGAAATAAAAGATAAATTCAATTTCAATTTGAAAACGACGAATAAAAAGAAATCAATAATCCCTATCGGGATCCTTTTCAATTTTTTTCCCTTTTTTGTCACAAAAAAACTGAGTAATTAGTTGCCATTATTACAGAAATGTCATTAAAATTAGAAAAAAATTAATATCTCGAAAACTAATTCCAATTTCAAAATTCTATTGCCAGTTTTGACATCCCCGGATTTTTATGGACAATTGGTATTAATTTCACCATCAAGCGTTTAATATTTTATTAAAAATAGCCCTGAAACATAATCAGTCATTTAATCAGTCGTTTCATAAAATCGTTTCATAAATTCGTTTCATAAAATCGTTTCACAAATTCGTTTCATTAGGATTTTATATATCTAGGGTAGATTAGTGACAGAGTGGTCGCAATATCTTGCCGATAACTATCTAAACGTTGTTACAAAAATATTGATTATTACGTCATCGTAATTAATAAGCCACTTTCAATCAGGATTTTTTTTTTTTTTTTTTTGGTCAATTGAAAATATTAAAATTTGCAGCATTTCCAGATTTTTTTTACTCACCAAGAGGACAAATTATGCCTTTTAAAATTGAAGTAAAAATAAAATATGTTTATTAACCTTAGCCACTCTGGCGCGTCAATAAAATCTGCCATTCTGGGCTTTTTTTTCCCTCTTTCACTGTTGCGGACACTTTTGTAAACTTACCCAACAGTCGGTTCAGTTACATATCTCCTCAGGAAATTAATATTGTTAACTTCTCTTTTCGGTGTACTCTTCTCTTGAAGGATGTCTTTCTCTCTCTCTCTCTCTTTTCTTTTTTAGTTGCAAAATATTTCTAAAATATAGACATTTTTATTTGAAGTGTTAAAATCTTACTTATACTTCGGGAAAGAAGAGTTAGAAGACAGTAGGCGAAAGCTTGACAGTGCCTGCTTACACTTGTAGCATTAATAGATTGCCATATCGGGCCATATAGTAACTTAAAATTTCGGCGACTTAAAATTGAGGGGGTTGTGGCAAGAAAGTACCAAGCCACATTTTTGGTGAAATAAATCTAACACTGCAATCTATTGCTTAATATTGTAAATTATAATATCCTACATATAATTTGTTTCTAATGTCATTTGGTGGCAGCATATGTGACAGGTATCGTTTTTGCCCCAGATGTTTAAGCCCCCAATGAAGATAGCTAATTTACAAAAAACGTAATAGTAATATCATTAAAGTAATGCCATACTGTTTCTCAGAATATCTCAAATATTACTAAGACATTGGCGAAAAAACTTTAGGTGATATATCTTAATTTGAGTATTAGATCAAATTTTCAAATTGAAATATCTCAGAAGTTCAAAAATGTGGCTTGGCACTCTCTTGCCCCGGCCCCCTCAATTGTTTTACGATTGCGCTTGCAAAAACCTTATTTGAGGGATTTTTTTCGACTTCTTTTGAAACATTAAATATAATTGGTTATTTACAATCTATCACGTATGTACATTATTTAAAGTAGAATAACATTCGTCATTTTCCCAAAACTTTTGACCTTAGAAAGTAATTTCGAGTATTAACATAATATTGAAAGGAAAAACAAAATTGTTGCAATTTAACATCAACTATAAGTTTTTCTTATTTTTTAAAGCATAGTCATTTTTTTCCGCTCAGAATTTTTTAAAGTAATGCAAATCTATTTCTAGTCAGGTTTAAACTGAGATATGGAGAACAGATATCTTTCATTGCTCCATGCGCAGTCTTGAAGAATCTCATTAATTCATATTTATATTTTATGTAAAGTCATTTCATATTTTAAATAAAAATGAGAAAACAAGTTTTAAAAACTATTATAATCAACCCAAACTTATAATCAACCCAAAATTAAAATCACTGGAAACGCGTGAACACGCAGAGTAAAATGTTCACTGAAAATTGTGATATATAATAAGCCGTTTGTAATCAAATCGATATAAGAACCCAAATAATTAAAGTACGATCAAATCACTGCATATATACACTATAAAAACATGTAAAAAATGATAAGCTTAAAAAATATTCTTATTCTCAATATTTTTCCTGTATTTGTTCTATATTATAAATTCAGTCATATAGTCATGTTAAAATTTCTGTACTATATTAGCATAAGTGCCAGCAGTACGAAATCCAGGGAGTGGAAAGATTTTAGAACAGATATGACTGTGGGCCTATTGTGGCGCGGCTTTGGCCGCGATTTTTTAAAACGGAGACTATAAACATGAAATAAGCTTTACCAAGAATTATAGTTTTGCTGGATTTTAACACATAACATTATAAATTAGTTAGTATATATTTTAGAAATATTTTGGCAACTACAAAAAGAGGAGACCTCTTTCAAGACGAATACACCGAAAAAAGAAATTAAAAATATTAATTTCCTGAGGAGATATTTTAAAAATACGGATGCTTCACACGCCGATAGGTTTATCATTGGCAATGGGAATTTGAGATTTCATTGACCAACAGCCTTAAAATGTGAGTCAAAAAATGCTAAAAGTTTTTGAATTTTTAAATGAAAATTATTTTTCTTTGCTTTAAAAACAAACAAAAAAAAAAAGAAACAAACAAACAAAAAAAAAAACTTAATTTTTTTTTGTTTGTTTTTCGAAAGCTATGAAACTATATTGAGTGATTTCTGTAGTTTAATCCCCCCTCCCCTTATGCCGAGGGAATGAAGATGTGCCTCTTTTCTCCTGGTAAAGCAAATACAGTTCGTTGACCATGTCTTTAAGTCAGAATCCGGGTGTCAAATGATTTTATTAATCTTGTATTGTTCTTTAAATCATTCAGGGTGCGCTTTTTTTTTTCAGTTAGAGCAGGAATTTTTATCAGAGATAATTTGAAAATTTTATAATTTTAATCAAAGATTCATTAATAGAAAGAAGGGAAGTTCTCATCGTAGTCATGCCAGTGAAATTGTCAACCATCTGACACATCTAAATTAAACCTTTTGTCATCAATAAAAAAAGTCGTGGTAAAAAGTAATATTTAATTCTCCATTACAAAATAATAATACATTTTGTTAATCTTGGCATGAGTTGATTTCTTGTAGGATGAATCAAGATTGATTCTTAGCGATAATGATAATTTTGAACCAAAATTTAAAAGCATGGAATATTTTAGAGGTATAGATTGCAAGTTTTTTGAGAATTTGAGAAAAGTGCATTTGAAATACATTATGATATGTTATTTTCATTACTATTTTATAACGAATATGAAATTACACTTTCTGCCAAATATATGGCAATATATTGATATTTTTAAAAATTTAATACAAAAACAAACATTCATATTTTTGTTCTTTTCAAAGTTCATTGTTTTAAGTTATTTGCAAATTTTCAATGAAAATAACAGCTTTAATGTAGCTTTGTCATCCCCTTAGACTACTGTTCATGTAGTTTTCTTTTAGTAATGATATATATATTTATTTATTTTATTGTATATTTTACCAGTTAAATCGCATATTGCCGACATTAAACATAATTTCATAATTGCCATTATATCATTCATATTTAAATTAATTTTTTCATTCAAATCTCATGACAGAAATGGGATGAAATTTTACTAAAGAAAGAATAATGTAGAATAAAATATATAAACCAAATGAGCAAAAAAAAAAAACTGAAAATACAAATGCTTTTCACGATCTACACTGAGGTCTATAATCTGAGGAATTCACTGAGGTATATTCATTATTTTTAATGATAAAGAATTCAAAGAGCCATTGAAATTCAAGTCAAAGAAAGCGGTTGTTGTATTCTAGACAGAATTTATAATGTTTGGAATTTGAAGAATTTTTAAAATTATACATTTTCATTATTCAGCTCATCAAGTGCAATATTATGGGTCCTAGTGCAATTTCTCCTTTTCAATAGGCTGAAAAAAAAAAAAAAAAAAAAAGTAGGAAAATCATCTGTGAACTCTGAGACCCGTCGGTCTCTCTCACAGAGAAAGCGGTTTTTAGAAATTGGTATGCAATTCTGTTATCCCCCGCGGTGGGCCTGCTTCTTGGAAAAAATACTTGAGCACTTCCCACCTCGCTTGTTATTTCTCCTACCCCTGCTTTAGACAGACACGATTTTCAAACATATTCGTATACAAGCCCCCTTTTTTCTCTTTTCTTTTAAAGGCTGTTCTCGAAACGATTATTTGTTAGAATGGAATGCATTTTCTGTTTGATCTCATGATTTCTATGTCTAGTTTTTTTTGTGAGAAAATTTTGTTTTGTAACTAAAAAAATTATTTCTTACTTGTATCTTTCTCTCTCTCTCTCTCTCTCTCTCTCTCTCTTTTTTTTTTTTTTTTTTTTTTTTACAAGTCATTGCTCTAAATTTATACAGATCCGGCCATCCTTGTTCTAATCAGTGACGTAATTATTGAAAAATGTGAGGGGCTTATGTAGTCATTTTCAAATAAATTCAACTATTAGGATTATTAATAATTAATAAAGTATTTATGAGGCTTATAAATCGTTCAAACTAATTATTAATACCATTGTCACGAAATCAATATTTTAATTAGATAGAAAATTTAAAATAATTGAATTCTAAAGAGTTACGATTGTAAACCGATGAAACAACGGGTGAAAGGTTGAGGGGGGAAGGTCGCCCTCATATAATAAAAATTCACGTTAAACATTGTAGAATATCTGTGCATATAATCTTATTTTTCGTTAAAATCCTTAAGATTTAAATCCAAATGAATCTTGCAATAATACTAGGCTAATGTGAAAAAATTAAACTGCTATAGTTGAAAGTTTCAAAATATTATATGCAATGAATTCAAAATAAAAAGTGGTCTGACGGAATGAAGGGTTGATGTTGCGGCCTCTGATCTCCATATTTACTAATTAGAGATCAATATTTATAACACTTTTTTATTACAAAGTTAATTTTTCAGAGATAACGAAGAATTATCGGACATTGAAAACAGGAAAAAGTCGTGGTTAAAAGTAATATTTAATTCTCCATTACAAAATAATAATACATTTTGTTAATCTTGGCATGAGTTGATTTCTTGTAGGATGAATCAAGATTGATTCTTAGCGATAATGATAATTTTTAACCAAAATTTAAAAGCATGTAATATTTTAGAGATATAGATTGCAAGTTTTTTGAGAATTTGAGAAAAGTGCATTTGAAATACATTATGATATGTTATTTTCATTACTTTTTTATAACAAATATGAAATTACACTTTCTGCTAAATATATGGCAATATATTGATATTTTAAAAAAATTAATACTAAAACAAACATTCGTATTTTTGTTCTTTTCAAAATTCATTGTTTTAAGTTATTTGCAAATTTTCAATGAAAATAACAGCTTTAATGTAGCTTTGTCATCCCCTTAGACTACTGTTCTATGTAGTTTTCTTTTAGTAATAATATATATATATATATATATTTATTTTATTGTATTTTACCAGTTAAATCGCATATTGCCGACATTAAACCTAATTTCATAATTCCATTGTGATTATACCATTCATATTTAAATTAATTTTTTTATTCAAATCTCATGACAGAAATGGGATGAAATTTTACTAAAGAAAGAATAATGTAGAATAAAATATATAAACCAAATGTTAAAAAAAAAAGAAAACTGAAAAAACAAATGCTTTTCACGATCTACACTGAGGTATATTCATTATTTTTAATGATAGTCTTTTTCGAAAGCTTATGTGACTAAAAAAATAGTCTTCATTGGAAAACGAAGGGCTTCAGCCCCAACAAGTTCTTCCCTTTCCTGCACCCTGGTTCTAGTTACATCCATTTGCGCCCAAAATGACATATTCACAAATATTCGATCAAAGTATCGCAGCCAATAAATCTGCAGAATAGTTTCGAAATTACATCCCTGTTTTATGATAGACTGAGTGAAGAACGCATTTCGCCCGCTGGATGACAACTTTTTTTTTCTCCTTCAGAGCAGGATATTAAATTGTATATCCGTATATCTATTTTAATGTCGATAGCATTTATGAATTTCTAGAAAAGAAAATAATATTTTTAAATAATAGACGTGTTTTCAGTTTGTTAGGTATAAGAAATCAAAATTATATATAACCTCAATAGTACAATAAATATTTTTCTTAATATTTATAGAAATTCCCCACTCATGCTTTACATTGATTTATTAGTTTAACGTATGTTCTGGTTAATCTGAAATTTGTATTACCTGTAGGGATGTTTTGTCATTATCATTGTGTCAGTTTTCACATATGCTGTCGCATATCTTTGAACGGAAATACTCTTTCTCCCTTTAATTTTCATTTCCTGCTTTAATAGAAAACTGTTTTTGTTGTAGAACCGTTTTTACCACCTGCTCTTATTACGTAATGACGTGGAAGAGCAATTTTCATTGCGAGTGTTGTGTTCGTGCAGTTTTTATCTTTCGAACTTAATTTCTGAATATGAAACATACAAATGATGCCTGGAGGTAACTGTGATGTAACCCGATGTAACTGCAAAGCAGTGGTTCCCAACCTTTTTCACTTGTGGAGCCTTTTTTATATTACCTTGTAATAATAGTGGTTAGAAATAATGTTAATATGCAGAGTTGAGGAAGTAAAGATGGATGCAGGGCTCAATCTAAACAAAGCGAGATCCTACCCCCATCCCCTTCCCCCAACATGTAAACTCCCAATAAAAATTCGCATAATTGAAAAAGGTGGATATCTTTGTATGAAAGGACGGCAGTCTAACATGGATATTTACATATGATATACTAATTACGGTACTTTTCGGTTAGCCGTGCGTCAGTGATATATATATATATATATATATACTACAAGATGCTTGCTGTAGAATATGATGTGCAAGGCATTTATCGTTCATTTACAGGGACACACAAAAATTTCGCATTCAGTATTGTATCCAAAGTATTGCATATTAGACATGATTGCTTAAAGTGCGTTTTAAGTTTAATAAAATTTTGCATGCTACTTGGTGTGTAAAAGTTCTATAGATCACATACAGGGCTACACAAAAGTATTCGTAAACATTACTGAGCATGACCGTCAAAATGACATGACCGGCTTTCTCCCGAGAAACTGGAATGACAATTTCAAAATGCAGTAAAAACGGAAAACGTGAAAATGATTCGGAAAACATAAAAACCAACATAAAATAGAACTTCAGATTTTTTGTTTTGTTTTTTAAATAGTAAATTTTATTGTTATAGATTAATAGACTGCGTTAGAATCGGAAAGGTATAGCGAGCATTTTCATATGTCTCCCCTCCCCCTTCCCTTTTTTTTTTTTTTTGCTAACTCTACGGGCGGCTTGACAATTGCGATTTCAAAATGCAGAAAATATAGAACCTTTTTTCTTCGTGCGCTCGAAGAAATCCCGGACGAGCGCAAGCACAACCAGCAGCATGATGGAAGGTCGTCATTTTGCAATGTTCATTAAGGTTTTTAATTAAAATCTCGGCTAATTATCAAAAAATCCAAAAACTGGCTTTGACTTGTAGTTCTCGCTCAGTGGTCTCTTCAGAAAACTGGACACACAGACGCACGCATACACTGTCTCTGTCTTCCCCTCTTCCCATTCTCTCTATGTGCCTGTGTGTGAATACTGTCTACTGCGGAAAATTTTCTCGATCGGTTCCCCCTTAGGCAGAGTTTACTGCATCATATTACGCAATTTATTCTATGCACTGATGCATTTCATATTGTCAAGTTTTGGTCATACGAATAAAAATTCCAATAAATTCTTGGAACGTTCAATAAATTGAACCATTCACATTACAAAAGACTTGAACTTCTTAATGAGAACAACATTATGGTCCATAAAATAATATAAATGATTTGTGAGACACTCGGGTATTTTTGCACAGTTTTCTTAAATTTGTAATTATTTTTTTTGTTTCTGAATTTTTCATTTAATTTAATTTCAATATTTTTCCAGATGACTGTGGGGTGACCGTTGCTGTAAACAAGACCGGCTCTAGGCTTAGGCACATTAGGTCACCTTTATATTTGGAGCGCTTCTGTACTGTTCTAATAAACTATTTATTTTCTTTCAATTATTTATCATAAATAATGAGTAGAGGTCTGCACGCTCCGGAATTTCCAGGCCTGGCCCGTTCTAAAATAAGTGAAAACAGGCCCGGCCCGGTCCGTGCAAAAATCAATGAAATCATGCCCGGATCGACTCAGTTTCTATAAAAAAAATTCCAATTTTTCTTAACATACAATTAAGATTATTTTAATAAATACTGCATACATATTTATGGGGAAATTTTACAGTATATTTTAGATTACTATATGTTCACAAGCCATAGAATACATAATAGCAACATTAATGATCACTTAGACTCTGTCTTAAGCTATTACATTCAAATAAATATATTATTTTTGAAAATGTTTCTCTATAATTTATCAAAGTATATTTCCAAGGATCCAGTTAACAGATGTTGATTATCGTTATTACTATTTTTACAAAACAAATTGCTTGCTCGATACATCCTGGGAACAATTAAATCCAATTCCGGCCCGGCTCGAGTGTGTATAATAAACTGTAGGTTTGATCCCGGTCTGCCCGTGTCTACTGAAAAAATTAAGCCCGGATTCAGGCACGATGTAACAATCCGATGCCGATTTCTGTCATGGACATGTAATATTTTTGTATCATCGGATCGTGCAGCACATTTATATTTATTCTCGTCTCACTCATGTCCATTGATAATTGTTCATATTTTATTTTATTAGCTTAGTTAGATCCTTTTAAATTAGTTATATCGGATCGGTCAGCCTGCATAATTCTTTTTTATCGACCTGGTTGGCCCGTTTAATTATTTTTATAGGCCCGTCTCGGCCCGTTTATTATTTTTTATCGGCCTGGCCCATTAAAAAATTGTCTTCATTCTGCCGTCCTGGACCTGCCCGGCCCGTTAGAAAATTTTCCTTCATTTTGCCATCCCGGACTGGGTACGGGACTCGGGCCGGGCCCGTGAAGACCTCTATAATGGGACGCCAATGATAGAAGGCAGAGACGATGAACCTTTTTGCATGCATGTGCCAAAAATCCCAGAAAAATTGTTTACTGACATTCGTGCCAAGAACATTCTAACTTAAAATATAATTTAATAAAGAATTAAATTTTTTACAGAACTTTTATTAAAATAGTTCCTACTTGTCCTAAATAGAAAATAAAATTTAAGGCGAGAAAAATAAAATTTTATTTTTATCAAATGTAATTTTTTTTTTTTTTTTTTTTTTTTTTTTTTTTATAATATAAATTTTTGATTAAAAGGAAACAACAGTGGGGATAAAGATTTCAATGTATACAGTGGACATTTTTTTTCTGTATTTTGTCTTTTCTTAAAAAAAAGGGGGGAGACAGATAGAGAAATTTAAACATTGTATTACATTTATTTTTATAGGTTCAGCACATTTTTAATAGCAAAATCATATTTATTGTAAATTTGACATTGTTGTCATGTTTGTTTATTGATTTAACACAAAAAGAATAACATTCCTAATTCCACTTATTGTAGTTATTTTTATTAAGTTTTACATTTCATATTATGATTCTGTGTTATTTGCTAAATTGATTTTGATACATGCTGAAATTAATTGGTAAATAATTAATATTATTTTGTTTGATAATAAATAATTGCATATAATTTCTCTCGCATTTGTTTTATTATGGTTATCTCTTTTACAGTATTTAATGATTTTATTTTAAAATATTAGGTTATTAGATATTTGCCATGGACGGCGTCTAGAAAATGAAAGGCAGATGTTAGTCTATCTAGTATTTGAACATGTTGATCAAGACTTGGCAACCTATTTAGAAAGATGTCCTTCCCCTGGTTTAGGACCTGACAGAATAAAAGTTAGTTTTAATATTTATTTACTATTGTTACTTCTAATTGTTGTCTTATGTTTTTACTATTGCACATGTGTTTAAAATCAACTTTAGCTCTGTTTTTGTTATTAGTTATTATTCAGTTGGTTATATGCTTTAAAAAATATTTTTTGTATTTTTATAACAGAGTTGTTTTTTCCCTTGTTCATTCTTAAAAATGCATTGATAACTATTTGATACTATACACAGAACTGTCCTTAGAGTAGGGGTGCACAACCTTTTTAAGCGAAGGACCACTTACAAAAATGACCGGGTTGACGAGGGCCACCATCAGTAGCACAGAGAGAATTTTGTTTTGAGGAGGTGTGGTGGTGGTGGGGGCAGAGAATCTAAGTCTACAATCAGATTAAAAAAACATCAATATCGGAAGGGTAGTTTTAGCCCCCGATGTTCCTTCTTTCCCAGTCAACATATTCAGTTCTGTTGGCAAGGATATATCAACAGTTTACGTTTGTATTTATAAAAGAGATATAGCTAAGCTTATTTTCAAAGAGTGAAAATACTCCTTGACTTTACTTGAAGGCGTAAATTTAGCTTTAAAGGTTGTCAGTAACGAAAAAAAAATTGTGCTTTCATGAATGAAGGTGGGGAGAAGGAGAAACATATATTATTCTAAATTGTACTTTTTAACATATTCAGTCATAAAATATGGATATCAAGTAAGGGTGCACAACTTTTACAAGAGGAGGGCCAGTCACAAAAAAGAGTGGATTGTCGAGAGGTAACATCCGTAGTGTAGACAAAATTTTGTTTCGGGGAAGGAGGGAATGGATCGGTCTAAAAGTTCATAAAAATGCTAATTTTAAAAGGAATATGTAGCCTCCTATACTCAACCACCTCCTTAGTCAGCATTACCCAATTCAGTTGGCAAGAATGGAAAAAACTTGCATTTTTTTTTTCCATGCGCGATCGACAATATTCAGTTTTTTTCTTATTTATTGACGAAATTTCCGATTTTTACGCACCCGATCGGCGAAATTCCCTTTTATTTTGCACCCGATCGGCGAAATTTGTGATTTTTTTTCGCACCCGATCGGCAAAATTCGCGATTTATACGCACTCGATCGGCAAAATTCGCAATTTTTACGTACCTGATCGGCAAAATTTGCGATTTATACGCACTCGATCGGCAAAATTTGCGATTTACACGCACTCGATCGGCAAAATTTGCGATTTATACGCACTCGATCGGCAAAATTCGCAATTTTTACGTGCCTGATCGACAAAATTTGTGTTTTTTACGCAGCCGATCGGTTAAATTTACGATTTATACGCCCCTGATCGGCAAAATTCGCGATTTTTACGTGCCCGATTGGTAAAATTTGCGATTTTTACGCATCCGATCGTCGAAATTTACAATTTATACGCCCCCGATCGGCAAAATTCGAGATTTTTACGCACTCGATCGGTAAAATTCGCGATTTTTACGCGTCCGATCGGTAAAATTCGCGATTTTTACGCGTCCGATCGGTAAAATTCGCGATTTTTACGCGTCCGATCGGCGAAATTCGCAATTTTTACGCGCACGATCGACGAAATTCGCGATTTTTACGCGCCCGATCAGTAAAATTCGCGAATTATACGCACCCTATCGGCAAAATTTTCGATTTTTTCGCGTCCGATCGGCGAAATTGATCCGCGGGCCACAGGTTGTGCATCCCTACCTTCTAGTGTATGTTAGGTGCGGCCACACAAGGCCTCATACCAAAAAAAAAACTAAATATTTTGAATTTTTTTTATTTGTGCCTTATTTATTTCTCAATAAAAATTATATAGTATATTCATAAAATGTAAAATGTTTGGTCCAAGTCATTGGCGATTAAGAGCAGAAAATATTGTTCAAACATTTTATATCAAAACACTAATTAAGTGTATATGCAATCTGTATGCAATGTTATAGTCTAGTCAAGATGGTGTCTGGCTAGTTGCAAACAGATACATGATCGCTGAATGGCACCTTAACAATTCATTTAACTGTCTTCCCGGTGTAAGGACATAGGTAAAAATCATTTTGATTGAAAACTTGAATGTATTTTTTAGATTGCCTACTAATACCAAAAAGCATTTTTATGGGAAAATATCAATTATATATTCAAATAAAATTTTGAAATTTATTAAAAACTGTATTTTTGTATTAGCCACATGCTAGGGCTTAATAGCTAAAGATATTGCCTAAAATTTTGCTATTTACAGCATCTTTTTTTTTTTTTTGTTCTGATTATTTTAGTGTTTAAACACATAGTTTGATTTACATATCTGTTAAACTTGTGTTTTATTTATTTATTAAGTTTTAATTTCGTTATGGAATATTTACTGGAAACAAATGCTGAACTACTTATATTGCTTTAAGTGGAAATGAGTCTTCCTTAATCGAGCTGCACATGATAGTGATGGACTAAAAAAAATCATGCTTGAAAATTATTTTAAAAACCATAAAAAATTAGTAAATTGAGACAGTTTTCAAACAAATTGCATTTGAAAGTACAATTTTTTTTTTTGTCTGTTAGACAGTATAAAATTTGAATTGGTAATGTTTAGAAGTAAAAAAAATTGCAGTAAAAGCGAATTAGTGGTCAGGTTGTTGCTACCATCAATATGATGTCACACGAGTTACTCAGGCATGTTTTTGTTTTATACTATGGATTGTCAAAACAGCAAATCAAACTTAATTTTTAATAATAATAATGATATATATATATTTTTCTTTGTTTGTTTCAGGGTTTTAGATAGGTTTCACTGTATTTTGAAATTTTACATGTTAAAATATTTTAATGTTAACATACATACATTATATGTTTGTTACATAAACATTACCTGCTATGGATTTTTTACATCTTCAATTAATTTTTACATTTTTTTGAGAATAATACATTCAAAAATTTTAATGTGCCCCCCCCCCCCCCAAAAAAAAAAAAAAAAAAAAAAAAAAAAGAAAGTACAATTACTTTTGATTTTCTCATTCTTTCATTCTTACTTTCTTTCTTCTGCCTCCTTTCTTTACATCTAATATAAATAAGCTAGAAATAACAATAACATATTATCACAATATTTCTATTTCTGAGGGTAAAACAATTATTTAATATCTACTGAGTTATTGATTTATATTAAGAAAAAAATATTTCCGTACCAGTCTTATCATTCCCATATGACCTATAAAGAAAGGGGTTATTAAATAGTTTTAACACTACAGCATATTTGCATTTTTCTCCAATATTAAATTTTAAATATAAAAACTTTCTTCACACACTAAAAGAAAGTATAAATCTGTTTATTATTTACTACAAATTACATCCTTAACTAATATAATTGTTAAAGAAATATAAAGATTCTGTATATTCCATGTACACTTACAATATCAATAAATTATATAGTATTCTTATATCAATGTTAAATCACTTACATTTGTATTTTTACTCTATTTTTATTTTATTTTATATCATTATAAAACACGTCTCCAATTCTTTTAAATAATATATCCTTTTTATTGTATCATCTTTGTGATATTTCTTTTTAATTATACTGAGAAAACTCTCTGCCAAATGTTTTAACTATGTAATAATATGTCATATGAATAGATTACAAAAAAATCTTACTGTATTTCAATAATTTGATAAAGAAAGTTTACCAAAATAATTTACTTAAAATTAAATGATTGACTTATTTTATCTTTTATTTTCTAGGATATAATTTATCAACTACTGAGTGGCTTAGACTTTTTACATTTTAATAGAGTTTTGCATAGGGATCTAAAACCTCAAAATGTTCTAATATCAAATCAAGGAACGGTGAAAGTTGCAGATTTTGGTCTAGCTCGAATATATGGCAGCCATATTGCTATGACATCTGTGGTATGCTATCTTCCTTTTTATTTATTTATTTGTTGCTTTAATATGCTCTCCTTTACGGCTAAATAGAAATTATATGATAAGTTTCTAATTTTATAAATAAGTAACAGCACTTTTTTAATAACTTTATTCTCTCTAGTTAATGTTGCAAGTTATGATCTTGATTACTTCATTAAGAATGAGTTTTAAGTGAAAAAAAAAATGTGTGTGTGTGTGTGTGGGGGGGGGGGGGATTTAAGTGGCAGAATTAAAATTAAATAATAAATCTCTTTAAATGAAATTTGTCTACTTCAT
The DNA here is from genome assembly GCA_963931845.1 of Maratus michaelseni. Classification (NCBI taxonomy): domain Eukaryota; kingdom Metazoa; phylum Arthropoda; class Arachnida; order Araneae; family Salticidae; genus Maratus; species Maratus michaelseni. Next base: position 318,337,873 of record OZ007589.1, read on the forward strand.
TTTCAAGCTAAAAATCTTGATATTCTTATTAAAATATTTTTTTATCCCTAATGAAGCAATTTTATGAAACAAATTTTGTGTAACGATTTTATGAAACTAATACATGAAAAAAATTATGAACTCTTAAATTTGTAGTTAATACAGATAAAAATAGACAGACAGACAGATAGAGAGATACAGACGGGCAGAGAGACAGATATAGACAGCCAGAAAGACTGACAAATAGACATATAAGGCAGTTAGACAGACAAACGTAGAGCTAGATAAACAGAGATGCAGCTAGATAGACACAGGCAGATAAACAGACACAGATACATAGAGATAGACAGACAGATACACAGACAGATATATAGAGACAGATAGATAGACAGAAAGCCAGGCAGACAGACAGATATGTTGCCAGAGAGATCAATAGGCAGATAGACATATGGAGGCAGATAGACACACATAGTTAAGAAGACAGACAGACAGACAGATCTGATTGATAGACAGATAGATGGATCTGATAGTTATTTTACAGTGGCACACAACAGAAATCGATTAAACTAATGTCTATGGGCAGTAATTACATAAAATGTGTTATGTTATTATAACATTGTGTTGTTTGAAAAACTACAAAATTTGTATATGTTACTGTGACTTATTACAGCATTTTCTCCATTTAAAATATGGGATGTAACATTTAGAGTTCTTTACAAGGCTACAAAAATGATATCTGATGCATTACACTTTTTTTATACTTTTATTTAACATTTAATGTTTCATGTATCACTATACATAACTATATCTTCATCTAACTTTTCAGATGCAATTTAAACTCACTTCTTGCAAACAAATTTTGCTTACATCTTCAAAATAAGCTTCAACCATTTATGTTTTTGTAAAAATTTTCTCATTAGCTCCTTTATTGGAAAATACAGAGGACTTCATTTTGACTGAATGTCCATATGCCATTCGAGACTGTGTTTGAGGAAAATTTGGAGTAACTCCAAAGTCACCAAATGATTGCATATTGCATATCTTGGTAATATTCGGTAAAATGTTGCCAAATTTGGCATTGAAAGTGCATCATTAAATATACATATTGCCAAATTTATGATAACACATTTATTTGGTGAAAATCTTATTCAAACATTTACAACACATTAACATTTACCTTTTTTGTTCACCTACTGAATCTTCTGTATTGAAACATTTTGATTAGAAAAAATTTAACTTTGTTAATTAATAATCATACAGGACAATATCTCAAGCATAATATTTAAAAAAAAAAAAAAAATCTGATTATTATTTTTTAAAATTTGAAGCATTTCTCCACTTTTAAAGACTGCATATCGCAATACTACATTTTTTTCCTGACAAAAAGCAGTGATTATTTTGAATTTAAGCTCATTTCTAATGCAAACAAAATTTTAAATTATGAATATGGGAATAGCTACAAATTAGCAATCCATTATTTTTACTAAAAAATCAATTAAGCTACATAAAACAGTCCAACATAATATAAATTAGGATGGGTTGAAAAAAATTTAATTTTGGATTATGGATTTCTAATAGTGCAGGAAAGTTGCATTATCCAGTCAATAGTAACTGTTCAAAATTTCATTTTCATTGATTAATAACTTTTGCCTCCTCAAGACTGCCAAAATTTAGAAAAACTGTCAAAAACAGCCATTTTTTGCTAAAATTAATAAAAATTAGGAAAAGGACAATTGTTTTCTAAAAACGGCCAAATGGTCTACCTTTCCATCATAATTAACTGTAAAAAATTAACCAGATCAGTTAATAACTTTTGCCTCCTCAAGACGGCCAAAGTAAAAAAAAAAAAAAAAAATAAATAAAAAACTGAAAAACATGATATTTTATTACAAGATGATGCAATTTACTACATGAAGCTTTAAACATCTGATAATATATTAATCAATAATGAACACACAACAATTTAAGTGCTTAACTAAATGTATTTTTGCATTAATAAAAATGTTGTATCTAAATATCATGTTTTGTATTTTTTTTGAACAACTTTGGTCGTCTTGAGGAGGCAAAAGTTATTAACCGATCTCGTAATTTTTTTTTTACAGTTAATTATGATAGAATACACCATTTGGCTGTTTTTAGAAACAATTGTCCTTTTTCCTAATTTTTATTCATTTTTGCAAAAAATGGCCGTTTCTGGCAGTTTTTTGAAATTTTGGTTGTCTTGAGGAGGCAAAAGTTATTAATAAATGAAAATGAAACTTTGAACAGTTACTATTAACAGGATAATGCAACTTTCCCGCACTATTAGAATTCCATAATCCAAAATTCAAATTTTTTTTTTCTCCAGCCTGCCCGAATATATATATATATATATATATATATATATATATATATATATATATATATATATAATTTTTTTTTTCTTTCTCTCTTTTTAAATGTTCTTCATATTTTCAGTATTTTTGGCCAATTACCATTGAAGCAAATGCTATGGTAAAATTATGATTGCACTTGTTAATTTATTAACTATGTGGTATTCTGTCTACACTTTATTACTAATTATCTCTTAGGAGATTTAATTAGAATGTTACAAGAACTTGATATGTTTCTTGAAATTCAAAGATATTATAATTATATATATATATATATATATATATGCAATATCTGTCTGTTGGTTTGTCCGTCAATATACAATTTAAATATAAACAAGAACGAAAAATCATCGTCAAGCATCAACTAGCGTCAAGCATAGATTATGTAACTAACACTTTCCAACGCTTTGAAAATAATTTTACAAATCATTACCGTTTAATAAGCTGAAAGATAACATCTAAGTAAACAATTTGGAAATATAACATATTTAAAAACATAATTTCAAGAATTTCCAACATATACAATATTCGGAAAAATATCCGAATACTTTTATTCAGCCCTGTATATGATTTATAGATTTGTATATATACTACATAGGACGCTAAATTTTAGTTTAGTTAGGAAACGCTTAGCACAGTTTAAAATTCTCCTTCTGGAGTTTCTGTCAATAAACGGAAATGTGTTCGCAAACTTTTGTGCTGCCCTGTATATGAAATACAGAATTTATACACACCAAGTAATAGACAAAAAGTGCTTTAAATTTAAAATCGTGTAAAATTATGGTTAACAGACAGTAGAGAATGCCTTTGTGTGTCTCTCTGTAAATGAACGATGACTGCTATACACACAATATTCTGTAGTAAGCCTCTTGTAATGTACCTTAGTGATATATATAAATTTCAATGCGTTTGAAATAGTGAAACATTATTTAATTAAACCGCAAACGATTTCTCTCCATAGACGTAATGTAACAGAATTCTTTTGACTGTTCCTGTAAAGTAACTATAAGTGCTATGCACACCCTATTCCATATTAAGCTTCTTGTAATTCACCTTAGTGATATATATCAATTACAATGTATTTGAAATTCTGTAACATCATTAAAATAAACTGCATATGATTTTTCCCCATAGACCGTCATGTAACGGAATTCTTTTGAGTGTCCCTGTAAAAAAACTATAAGCGCTACACACTTCATTTGAAATAGGGAACATGCTATAGATAACGACAATAACATATATAAATTGCAGGGCAATCCGAGCTTATTTACGGGAGTTAGTGCACGGACAGACGGACAGACAAACCGAAGTCATAAACACTTTTCAACTAGGTTGGAAAATGTTAAAAATGATACGTCTAAGAATTTTTAATTTGTTATTGGGATAAAGTAGTACTATTACAGTATGTTTCCACTAATGGATGGAAATTGGGAACAAGTTTACAACACGTGAGTCTTTTGAATGTCCACGGGAGAGGGGGGGTGGGGTAATACATGAGAGACACAGAGTCCCCTAGTACATACATAGTTATTTAAAATGAAAAGTGTATTGTATGCTTTTGAAAAATTATTTTTTTGTGTTAAGAACTTTATTTAATTTTTTTTTAAATTTCAAATACAATATTACTTATATTACTGGAAAAAACTAGTTATAAAATGAGGCATACCCTGCTTCAAATGTGGCTTTAAAATAGTTTAAATGTAAAACATTTTCTACTATTACTATGTGTTGTAGATGCAGATTTCCAAAATTTGGAAGGAGCCAGTGGCTCCTAAAACCAAAAAATCCTGTGGCCACAATTGTGAAAGAAATTCATAAAGACAATAGTATTTATGTGGAGTAAAAAACAAAACCAAAAAACTAAGGAATTCAAAGAGTAAAGTAATTTATTTAATATACACTTTAAAAAAAAAAGTATAAGCTAAACAATCATGATATATCATGACGAATATTAGAAAAACAATATTTCTTATTTTGATTTTTCCATACAAAAGTACATATAAAAGAAAATCTGAATGTGTGAGATTATTTTGCACTATAAAAATCAAAACATACTTCAAATATTTTTTTCTCTATAAGAAAAATAATTTTGTTACATGTTTTGGTCTTAATCTTTTAAGATTTTTAATATAAAAATTTCATGATAGGGACTGGGTATACCAGTAATTGATCACTTTAAAATCGCATGGTGACTTAAACACTGAAAGCTAGTGGCTACAGCAAAAAAATTTAGTTGCCACGTGGCGACCGTGAATCTGCACCTATACTATGTGTTAATAGTTCACTGAAAAATATTTTTTTTATTTTGTTTTCAATCATAGTGTTATAAAATCAGGTTTTGTATGTTAATTTTAAAAGTAACTTTTCTTTGGTCTGTTAGAGAAAAGGACATATTGTAACCACATTTAACGAACTTTAATATAACCTTACTGAGATAAGAGATAAGACTATGATTTAAATTATGATAATTTTTAAAGATTTTGTAATTTACATGATTGCTTCTAAATTTTGGACATTAGATATATTTTTCAAAATAGAAATACAACCTTAGAATAACTAAGACCTTAAATTTTAGTTGGATTTTGTTGTAATAAAGCAAACATATTTTAGAACTTTATATATATATATATATATATATATATTTAATTCATTCTATAATCACAAATGAAACATAAAGAGTGGGAATTGCAAAGAAAACAGTTTAAATATTTATTTTTAATGTTATATTTGTAATGGATAATTTTTCATACGAGTTGTAATTTTTCTAACTGGACGAAAAATGTCCGGGCCAGGATTCGAACCTGGGATCTCTTAGCTGAAGCTGCCACGCTCTACCAACTGAGCTATCCCGGTCGAATCTGAAGGGCATAATTCATCGAGATAAGAGATTCATAATTCATCCAGAGATATCCTGGATGAATTATGCCCTCCAGATTCGACCGGGATAGCTCAGTTGGTAGAGCGTGGCGGCTTCAGCCAAGAGATCCCAGGTTCGAATCCTGGCCCGGACATTTTTCGTCCAGTTGGAAAAATTACAACTCGTATGATTTCTTTACCAATTTGAAATAATTGTGTTAAAATTAATCTAGGATAATTTTTCTTCAAAATTAATCATTACAAATTATTTTAAACTACTTTTTTATGTTTATATCATTTTAAACAGCTTTTGCATTTGTATGTTTGGGTATTTTCCTAAAAATGAGAAAATTACAGCTACATATTAATATATAGGTTGTAACTTTGTGGTACAGACCGCCTGAAGTATTGCTTTCCCAAGCTTATGCTACTGCTGTTGATATTTGGAGCTGTGGTTGTATTTTAGCTGAATTATACAAAAGAAAGTATGTTAATAATTTTTTTAAGTGTTTAAGTAGTTATATTATTACTAATTTTGTTCATAAAAATCATCAGTTATCTTACACTATAGCAGATATTGTAATGGCTCATAAGCATTATTATTTTTCCAGTCTTTTATTTTATTATCAGTGTTAATCCTATGTAGAATGTTTCTAGGCGTGGGTAGCCCAGCAATTTTAGTTAACTGGCCAGTTGAGTTCATTGGGCTTATATTCAAATCCAAAATGATGTATTTTTGTATGTATGATTATTTGAAAATTTTATATAATGCTCTCTATACACAAGCAACCACTTGGATACTAAGAAGTTATGGAGAAAGCACTGATATTATCTTTGTAATTTAATAAAAATTTTATTGCTTGAAACTAGTATTTGACTGTTTATAAGTGTATAAGATTTAATAATAATAAGGAAAATGTCTTTGTTTTCATTTCCTTCACAGATTCTTCTACCTCTACTATATTAAAACTTATTGTAAAAATCTTAACCTATTTTATATTGTTATTACTTTATCATAGGGTGATCCCAAATTCATGGTGCAAATTTTAAGGTTTTGTACAGGACACTGTAACAATCATTTATTGTATAGGAAACAAGGGTCAGAAATACATTTATTTAGTAAAAATTACAGGGCATCTCACTCGAATCCGAAGTTATATTTTCTTTCATAACTTTAATAGTAGTGAAGATACTTTAATGAAATCCTTACAATTCATGCAAAGATGAGTTTGTTGCGAATTTTGTTAAAATATCTTCACTACTGTTAATGTTATGAACGAAAACACGACTTTGGATTGGAGTGAGATGCCCTGTAATTTTGACTAAATAAATGGATTCTGACCCTGGTTTCCTATATAATAAATGATTGTTACAGTGTCCTGTACCAACCCTTAAAGTTTGTACCATGAATTTGAGATCACACAAACATTCCTACTGGGTACAATATGTAGTGCATAAAAAAAATATCTGTGGTATTAAATATCAGTTATATTGTGAGTCGAAATTTAATTATATTTTGAATGCTTATGCTTACTAGATTAATTATTTTTCTTTTTAAGTAGGTCTAATTGTGAAAATGTAATACAGTAGAGCCTGGTTACTTGAACCTGTAAAAAATATTCTTCATTAATCTTCATAATTAAAGTAATCCAAGATTTAATTCTGCCTATCGGAATCATACTTTTATTTTCATCTATAATGCACCTAATTTGAAAGTTATCCAAGCATATATTAAAGTACATGTATCTATTGGCTGCATGTTTGTATTTAAATTATTAACTTTGATTTGTTTTTTTATTTTCCTAATTGAATGAATTTGTTAATTTGATTGTCATTTAAACTTATCATTTCTATTATGAAGTTTATATTACAAATGTAGCATCTTATTAAAGTTATTGCAATATTGCGATTTATTTATAATACAGTAGACTCCCTCAAATCCGCACAGCTTAAAACCAGGGGTTGTGTAGATTTTAGAATTTTGCAGATTCTGGTGATTTCTGGTCCTTTTTTTTTTTTTTTTTTTTTTTGTTTAAATTTTAAAAAGATTAATTTGAATGTAGTAAAGCATTGGAAATTATAACAAATGCTTACAATAAAGTAAAATTTAAAAATAATTATGTAAAATAATAAAAATTTAAAAAATGGTTAAAATATTAAAAATAAAGTCAGGTGTAATAATTAAGGATGCAGTACTAAATATGCATAATAATGATGCAGTATGAATTTTTCTTGTTTTATTGAATGAAAACTCACTATAAAGGAAAGTATATTTTTTATTACTTTTTTTGACAAATTTCATTAATTTCTTTACTTATATTTTGTGAACAAGGACAAAATTTTTGTCCGCTTGCTTAAGTTTTTAGTTTTGTTATTTTAGTTTCTTAATTTATGTCATTTCACCATTCTAGTGAATATTCCATTACAATTGTGCCAAAAAACAAGTACATGAATCACAATCTAGTCTTTTTATGATCTCTACTTTTTGAATTATTATCAAACTTACGTGTTTTCTTTTCCTATTTTTTTCATTTGAAATATTGGAATCAGCCATATTACTTACAAAAAAAAAAATAATAATCCCTAATATTAAGAGCGGTAAACGTCTGTGTGTGTTTCTGTCTGTCTGTGCACTGCCCGCTGTACACGCAAAGGCTCCGGGACAAATCGACGCACCGGCGGCGGACGCAGACCGAAAAATTCGCAAAAAAGGCACGACGCTCAAGTTTCGATCGGGTCGGGATTCCGACCCGGACCCGGGGAGTTATTAATGAACGAAAGTGTTTTAATTACCGACCGAAACCGAACTGGAAAAAGAATCGAAAAAAATTTCCGTTTTGATAATCGCAGACATCCAAATCGTCGCTTTTTAACGCATCATCGAATAAAAAAAATGTACCGGAGGTATCGATCCGAAAATCGGGGTACACACGCGGCCGATTTTTGTCGTTCCAAAATGTCAAATTTTTTGAAATTCGGACCGTAACTTTTCTTTATTTCGGCCAAAAACTGACCAGACATCCAACATCGACCCCAGACGTAAAAAAAAGGTTGCCGTAAAGAATGCAGGGTCGACAGATCCGAGATCAAATCGCCCCATTCCTTTTTGAAACAAGTGGAAATAATGACTCTACATTCGCGAAAATTTGCTAACACGTGTATAAAAAAATCGTGAATTCAACAAAAAAAAATTCGTAAAAATCGACCAGTAATTTTTAAAGATATCAATTAAAACTCATTAATGACACGGCAAATGAATTTATTTCTATTCCGAAGCTTCTTTTTTATTTCAACATTCAACGCAGACAAATCGTCTGTGGATAAGTCGTTTCTGAAAGAGATAAAATAGTCACGTGACTTTCAACTGCGTTTTTTCAGAGGGGGGGGCCCATTTCCGAATCTAAGGGGCGCATTAATTCCAAACTTTTACAGGGCGACTCAAAATGGATTCTGCTTTCAGAATATCTAAAAATTATTCTCATATCTTCATTAGGAGCCGATATATTATTTTATTGTATAATTAATCATCGTTATTTGTATAATTAAAACAAAAGAAAGATTTCTATTACAGTGCCGGCTAGATATTACGATTTTAAGAAGTAGGCCGCGTCTAAAAACTACCATAACGAGTATCGTAAGTTTTTGTTTTAGAGTGGCAACCAGATATTATGATAGGGAAAAGCGGGCTTCGCACGTTATCGATTTTTTTTTTTTTTTTTTTTTTTTTTTTTTTCAGTTTTAAGTTTTCCTACAGGTCCCTGTCTTTGAACAAGAAGTCCGGTAGTCTAAATAAGTTGTTTGACATCAGATTTTTTTTTTTTCCGGCAGTCTAATTCAGTTGTTTAAGGAAAAGCAGTGTCCCACCCCCCCCTTCAAGTTTTTTTATCTTAACTGTGGGGTTCTAGAGGTTCGTTCAGTTCGAGGTTTATCTTATTCGAGGTTTATTTTTTCTATTTGCGCCACCTGGTGGCGGAAGGTGGAACTAACGTATACTGCAGCGCGTGCGCAGCACGACTGCTATACGGTGCCGCAGGCAGCGGGGACCCGAGCCGGAGGTTCGTTCAGTTAGAGGTTTATACTATTCTATGTGCAATTTAAGGGATTATCCGGTGCCGAAGGCAGCGGGGACCAGGGTCGGAACGACTGCTATACGGTGCCGCAGGCAGCGGGGACCCGAGCCGGAGGTTCGTTCAGTTAGAGGTTTATACTATTCTATGTGCAATTTAAGGGATTATCCGGTGCGTGCGTAGCACGACCGGTTTACGGTGCCGAAGGCAGCGTGGACCAGGGTCGGAGATTAGTTCAGTTAGAGGTTTATACTATTCGATGTGCAAATTAAGGGATTATCCGGTGCGTGCGTAGCACGACCGGTGTACGGTGCCGAAGGCAGCGGGGACCCGGGTCGGAGGTTCGTTCGGTTCGAGGGGGATGCGAGCCGGAGAATACAAAAGTTACGAGGCACCGATGTACATTAGGGGCCCGTTGGCGGGCGAAGCCAGCTAGTTATATATTAAAACTGAAAATTGAGTATCAAAGAATCAAAAGCAAAAATCGAAACACAAACAATATGGCTTCAACATTACATACAGTTACAGGTATTGTGAAGAAGTTACTGTTGCACCGTATTATTACCTTAGATATAAAAATAATTTACATCAGAATCGTAAAATAATGAAGTTTTATTTCATATTTATGCAGATTTAATAAACAAAAAAGCTTGATTGATTAAAAATTGCCTTGGAATAAAGATTGCAATCCCCACTGAAATTAGCGCCATCTTGAATTTTTTCTGAAGAAAATTCATATTTTCTTCATGAAAAAGCTTGAGTTCGGCCATATTAACCATAATTACATACTAAAATTCATACGTAATAAGGTAAGAATAAAAATAAATATTTAAAAACGAAGAAATGGATGCTTGAAAAATAAACAATTTGGCTATAGTTTACATTTGCGAATATTGTGAAGTATACAGTATGGTGAAGTTTTGTTTTAGATATGTTAATTTACATCAAGATCATAAGTAATGGAATTCTATTTAATAATTAACCAGCTGTAATAGCTAAAAGAACTTGATTAACAAAAAAATTTGTTAAAAAACCATCGCGAATGCCACTGATTTCAGCGCCATCTTGAATTTTGTTCCTTCAACTTAACTGTAAGTTTATTCTATTATATACAGCTTTCTCTGTTTACATCATCAACAATACGCAGATTTGAAGGAGTCTACTGTATATGTAATTTTCTAACAAATACTTGGATTCAGATTTCCTTTTAAATATGTTTGATAAGTATGTGTAGTTGGTCAAACAAAACACTGAACACCTCATACTATTTTATCACACATTTTTCACAAAGAGATGCAAAAAACATTGGAATAAGGACGGTGTCTTCTATAATTCTGTATAAATAAAATAAGCTTAGGGGGCCGTCTTCATATGGAAATAGACATTTTGAAATTTTCAGTGCTAACGCATAAATTTGACATCATATTTTAATTCTACAGTAAATTTTAATTTCAGATAAAAGGTTTGAAAAGATTTGAAATTATCTCACTCCATTCTTAAAATTATATGCTGCCATATTTGATAATCTACCATATCCTTTTCACCTTTGCCGCTTATACTGCAAAAATAAATTGCATATAAAATATGAAAATTGTTAAACATGATTAAGCAAACAGTTTTTAAATAGAAGAATTATTTTAAGCTTTATTCAGTGTTTTGTTAATTTTTATATAAAATGTGAATAACAAAATTAATATTTGGTAAACAAAATATTAAATTGTAACCTATAATATTTTAACAGAACTCTTTTAGGAACTTTTAATATGCATATACAGAATTTCAGCTCATTTCTCTAAGTAGTTTTTGAATTATGCTTAAAAAGACATCAGCACTGCATTTTAATGGGCAATATAATTATCATTGGGAAAAGATTACATTATTAAAAAAATTTTCAATAAATGTAACAGCAATTAAAATTTTTTTAGAATATTTATAAGATTTATTTAATATTTTGTTATACTATTTCTAATTGAAAATCATTAATAAAATTTTTATTGAATGTAAATCTTTAAAGTAATGGATTTCATTTTTAAAGATCCCCCCCCCCCCCCCCACACACAAAAAAGGAACATTTTTAGTATATCCAGAATTATCCATAGAAACTTAAGTGAAAATCCCTATTTTGGTTAATTGAAGGGTGTCTATTCGTATTCTGATGTGAAAGTTAATTATTAATATTGAAAGTCTTAAAGTTTGTTACTCTTCATATTAAAAATGTTTAAATTTTTTTAACATAGAAATTTAAAGAAGACAGACACACAAATGTCACATTTTGTGTCTCTCTGCAACAACTTTGTGATTAATAAATGTAGGGTATCCCCAGGTTGTACATCACTGAAGGTTTATTATTATTTTTAAAAATATTAAGTAGGAAGTATGATATTTATCATTAATTAATATGAAGCCATTTCATGTTTTTAAATGTGCTGCATCAATAAATTTAGACTACCGAGATACTTATTTTAATTTCTCCTGATTTTCCAAATTTTTGTTTAATTTATTTCCTGATTTCTGAAAATTTAAAAATTAATTTTAAGTTCAAAAGAAATTGTGAACTTTTTTATTTAAGAGAATTTATAATGTTTTTTAGTAGCTTAATACATTGAGCATTAACTAATATTTTTACTTTAAAATTGTATTTTATTACTTAATCTAAATTTAATAAAGTTTTAACTTATAGTTTTTACTTAATCTAAATTTAATAAAGTGTTTTGTGTGTGTGACTCATATAATTATCCAAACATTTTAGAAAGTCTTTTGAAACTTTAAATGCCTTATTTTTATAAATAATGTATTTTTTTTGTAAAATAATGAAATTTTCATAAATACTGAATAATTTTTTGAGAAATATTGTTTTTTCAAATTAGTTGGTAGTCTTTTTTTTTTCTTTGTTTCCCAATTCAAAATGATATCTAAATTTAGAATATGAGTTAATTTTTTACCTCATTTTAGTTCTTTAGTAATGGTAGATAAAAAAAAAAAAAAAAAAAAAAAAAAAAAAAAAAGAAGCAAATTTGTAGTCAACAATTTAACAAATTTACTTTTATTTTACAGCCCATTATTCCCTGGTGAAAATGATGTGGATCAGCTTGCCAAAATCTTTGAGTAAGTATCTATGTTTATATTCTTTTATTATTTGAATTGTTGAATTGGCTTGTAGTATTGCTTGGCATGCCTTGGGATACATCCCCCCCCCCCCCCCCCAAAAAAAAAAAAAAAAATGTAATAGAACTTGTTTATTTAGGAATTTTCATGCATAAACATTTTGGCTAAGTTGATGTAAAACAAGTCATTAGTGAAGTGTGAATTATGCAAATTTTGATGAACCCACTTTTTGATTAAGATGACAACCATAAACTAATAGAACATGTATACAGTAGACTCAATTATCTGGCATGGGTGGGTTAGACAATGAAAACTATCAGATCCAAGAGGGATGCTTGTAACCAGCTTATTTTATTGGCTTAAGCATTAAGTTGTAAGTAAAAATACTGATATAGTTATTAGCAATTACATGGGATTTGGTTCTCGTTTACCTCACTATAATCAGTTTATTCTCATGATGGTTGATAAAACTGAGACATATATCCAACTTAAAGTAAATTATACAGAGGGAATATTGATTGATTAAATATGTCAGGTGACCACAATTCTGTTAGAATTACTATACTTTTCCCATTCCCTAAATTTGTTTCAGATTCTAAACTAACTTAATTTGTAAACGCATAGTATCACATGAATAAAGTTGATGTAAACTGATAAAAATTGGATTAAAATTTTAACCTCTTCCTATTTTTTTAGATTGTTAAAAAATATCCCAAACGTTTTCTGAAAGTATAAATTCTCAAATCATTAAAACATTTTTTGCATGCTGTTAGAATTTCTTCTAATTAAACTAAAATTACATTTCTCTAGTATCCAAAATATGTTAAGTCCTAATTTGACACAACTATCAAAATGATCTTTTTAAAGACAAATGAATAAGATTTAGATTTCAGTCTTCCTTGGTATATATTCTCTTTCTATGCCAATTTTACAAATTTCTAATTAAATTGAAGTTAATGTGTGTTCTAACTCAGAGAGCATGATGATATTAAAATTTCCTGGCAGTTTGATAGCCAGATAATTTTTCCTTATGTGATGCAATAATTTTAACATATATAATTTTAATTTCTGCAGAAAAAAATATGTTCATTACTGAATAATGCAATATTGTTTAAAATTGGAGTATATAAATCATTCTGTAAATATAAATAATCAATAATAAATAATAATTAAAAATAATCATAATAAAAAAAAATCTGATTGCATATTTTAATTCAGCATATTGCATTCACTTAAAATATTCTGAAAATTCATTTAAAAGATGAAATATTGCTTAAAATTTGTTGCTTGGTGTAGTTTATTAAATTTGGAATGGAAGTTAATTTTGAAATTGTGATTATATTTTTTAGAGGCAGTGCAAAGTTACCAGTACTTTTTCTTAAGTAGTCTGCTGTGAGCAGTAGAAATTATTCTTTATATATAAGAAACTGGTGTTGATGTGAATGTTTAAAATTTGAGCTGTTATTTTCTTAAATCTATTGATCTTATTTATTTTAGATAAATAATAATAATAATAAGAGAATATTCTATGGATCCATGATTTTCGATTTTTGTAATCCTTGATATTTTTTATTTTTTTGTTTTTAAGCATTTTTGTTTAGAAAATTTACACAATGCAGTTAGTATTAATTTTAAGGTAAGATAAGATTTCACTTACCTTTTTATTTTCTACAGTTGTTGAGTAGGTACAGCAGTGTCTTATAATGACCAGGGCTAGACTATGTTACTAAGAATTAATCCATTGTTAAAAACAAAGAAGACTCACCTCCTTCATTCCTTAAATGATATTTAATTTGTGCAGATTGTTATGAGAAATCGTAAAAAAATATCATTAGATATATTAATTTCATATTGAGCAATTAACATTTATATTTTATATGTTCTTATTCTACAACTACACTAAAAAATATACAGGGAAAGGTGGATTCTCAGTGTTCAATTTTATTAAGTCAAAAAGTCAGCAGTCTAATGTTGTACCATGTAGATGTTGGGATGTGTGGTTTTCTCTTTTGCTGTAGATCATAATCCCTGACGTTCTCTTATTTTTCTTTACCTATATTTCATTTTTTGTTTAAGGCAATTATTTTATCAAACCTTTTGTACATTTTATGTATTTTATCTATTATCTTAGAAACATTCCTGCGATTCATGTTGAAATTGCTGACTGTTAAATTTTGGTTTTCATGTAAATAAAATTTTATGAATTTCATTCTTTTGATTTATTTTATTTTTTAATCATGCATATACAGATTCATTCTAATTATTATTATTATTATTCAGAATTATTGGCAGTCCCCATCAGTCAAAATGGCCAAAAGAAGTATCACTGCCATGGTCATCCTTTAAATTTTACAAAGGTGTACCTATGCATAATGTAGTACCTGAAATTTGTAAAGAAGGAGCAGATTTATTAAAGGTAGGCTGTGATTAAAAATACTAAATGTACAGCATATTTTACCTAAATTTTATGTCAAATTTTAAAGTTAAATAATAAAATAAAGTTAAATAATTGGTGCTGTCTGCAATATCTTTAAGTGTTGCATAGACACTTGTTGAGTTTTGTTTGTATCTTCTTATCTATTTTTGATGCATTATCTTTCATATTTTTTCCCTACATTTTTAGGTAGATTTTATAAGAAATACTGCCTATTGCATTCTCTCCTATGTTGGAATTTCTGAAATTTTTTTTGCAAATCACTGTCAATCATGATCCCTAGCACCTAAAACCACCTCCAGTTCAAAACTTTATCTATCTATCTATATCACTTTTTTATAGACACAACAACCTCCATAATTCTGCACAAATCTCTTCCAAACTGATTCATAAAATCAAGGGGCAGAAAATATCGATGAAGTTCGTTAATAGGCAAAATCGGACCAAGGGGTGGAAATGAGGAGGGTTATTTTGGCCAACCAGTCAATACTTGCCAACCCTGGTTGGGACTCATTCAAACAGTAGGGAGCAATATGTCCTGAACATTTTTCTATTATAACAGTATTGATAAAAATTTGTAGAAAAATTATTTTGATGGTTCCTGTATCCTCTACGTCTACAATATATGATTTTCCATCAACTTGAACACATGAAGCAGTTATGGTTCATTGTGGATGTTACTCCATCTGTCGATAACAAGTGTACCTTCTCTGCCTTTCAAACTTTCATGTACTGATTCTTCTATTTGACTGTGAACAGAACCTAAAAGATTACCTGCCAATTCTTTGCGTGAAGGCGGTTTGTAGCTTGGTCTCAAGATGTGGATTAAATTTTTAAATGCATCACTTTCCACAACATTAAACGATATGTTGCAAGCATAAAAGAATTTTGCAACAATCAGATTAATCTTTCTTTTATCTTTTACCAAGAAAGCATTTGGTTTCATTTGTTGTTATGATTCCTTTTCATATAAACTGCATCACTGCATTTAGTTATGCAAAATTGGATTTTTGCCATTTTTGCCGGTTTTTACCAGTTTTTGCCACTGTCCCGGCAAAATGACCAACCCTGGTCCCAACCTGAAAATATTGAGATAGAACTAGGCAGTTTTCTGTTTTTTTTTTTTTTTTAAATTAAAATAAGATAATTACATCAGATAATAAATAAAATAATATGTCTAGGGAGCTTTTATATGTACTAGTTTGCTGGACATAACTTCAAATTCATGGATATAATTAAATTCTTCTGACTAAAAACAATTCCAATGGACTGCTCGGTTCTACATCAAATATTTCTGGTTCTGACTCATTCAAATGATAGAAGCAACATATTCTAAAAATTTTCCTATTTTAATGGCATCATCTGAATTTGTAAGGTAATTGTTGGGTCATTAATCATTATTTAAAGTTTTAAAAATACATTATATTTGTAGATTTATAATAATTTAAATAATGCTAATATTGCAGTGAAACCTACAGCATAGTGAACGGATATATCGGTTCGCGGTGGTGAGAAGGTCAAATCTATATCCAAATGCATCATCTTCTTTTTAATGAATGGTAAATTAAAAAATAGTCTGAATTCCCATAGGAAAGCATTATAACGTTAAAAAAAAAAAAGTTCTATATTTTTCGAATAAATGAACCAACTTTAACCAAAAACTATACAGCTGCTTCTGTTTACCTCACCAACATATCTACCAAATATCAAGCTAATTTGATGCTTTTTGCGACAGTTATCATGGAACATACACACAAACAAACACATAGACAGACATAAAAAAAATTCAGTCCCTACAGTAAGTCTTCACTTGATTTTTCAGCAATAGAAATAATTAAATCCAGGCATTTCAATATTTTGCAATTCATAAGGGAAAAAAAAAGGATTAAAAGTTTACTTTTAATGATATATTTATATAATGCATTTTTACATTTGAGATAGTTTCAATTAGTTAGTTTCAATAACATTTTTTATACTACAGTATGTATCAGAACCTCATAATATGCACCAAAAATATCACACCTTGCATTACATCACCTTATAAGAAATTAAAACAAGTTTCTAATTAACATTAAAGTTGACAATTAATAAATATTTATTCTTGACTTGACATTAGATTTTTTTTTTTTTTCATGTAATGATGCACATTTCTTCTAAGCATCTAATTTGTTTTACATAATTCTGCAAAATTTCACCATGAATACTTGATTTTCATTTTTGATTTTCACTTGATACTGATTAGTAGAAAGAATATCCATCTTTTTAGTGATGTGCAGTACATTTTAATAATATGCTAAATTTATTTTAAAATGTAAAGCATGAAAATACATAAGATTAAATTTTTAAAGCGTATATTTTATTTTTAATGTGAAATATGCTTACAGAAGCATTAACAATATCTTTGCAGTCAGTGTATGATGATTATATTGAAACTGATACATATTATATTGAAAAGAACCAATTAAGATATATTTAAAAGTACCACTTACCTTGTTACTATTACAGCTTCTTTTGAGAACTGTTTAATGCTATCGGCAGGGGGAATGTCCCTCCCGAGCCACCTTTTGAATTTATCTCTAATTTGATCTATCATGTATTCAATCTCAATATGCTAATTTGTAAAACCTCAAGTTGGACTTACTTGTCACTTACTTTGTGACTAATGCTTTGCATTCATATTCAATATTAATATAATGAAATTCTGGGATCGGAATGCTTATAAGAAGGAATTAATAATGAGATGATTCACCAGCAAGCAGTACCAGAGTGAATCACAACCTAAAAATTATTTTTGGAAAATTATAAGCAATCTATCCCAAAATTCTACCATATGGCATGATCGAAAGTGGAAGTAGCATTGCGATGTGAAGTAAAAGTTAAAAGTTATAGATTCAATCTAAATCTTGGAATTACGAAGTTAAATAAATAAAATAATAGGTATCTTGTAAATTGATCTTAAAATTAATTTATTAAATAATATAACAATATTAATTCTCAATTACTTGATCAGTTGGATTTATTGACATGAATAAAATAAGATAGAAAAAGAATTACTCACCAAATTGTAGCATTAAATAGTTGATTTTTTATTATCATAAGTGCACTAAATGATTTAATAAAAATTAGCAATCTTCAAACATAAAAAGATGACATTTATACAGATCTAGCACGATCTTTATTCACAGTCACTGGAGTATGGGATAATTATTATTTTTCTATGAATTTAAAAAGGTAAAATACTCAGTTCACGAAAATGAAAATTATTTTAGTTGTAGCGTAGATTAGTTCATTTTTTGGAGCTAAGTTCATATTCTTAAAAGAGTTCTAATAAAGAGATAAAGTTATTGTAATAAGTTGAAGTACAGAAAGTTCTAAATCACAATTGATTGATTCTTGCCGCTATTGCCGAAGACGAAAAAGATGATGTCAACTATGAAAAGAATGAAGTCCAATATAGCAGAAAATGTCCGTTTAATTTTTGATGAAGTAGTGAATACTGTGAGAATATAAAATTTACTGGAACTCCGCTGAATCTGTCAGTTAAAGATGACGTCAAATATGAAATTTGGCTGGTTACTTAAAATTGCATACGAAGATGCTTATGCTTGAATCTTGAAGAAAAATGGTGTTACTCATGTGGCTCTGCTAAACGAACTTGCGAATGAGTTGTCTCATTAAGCAAAATAGAAGATGGAGAAATCTGTCGAATTAATTTCAACTATGGATGATCTTTAGAAGATTGTCAGGCAAGCAATTAAGTTATTGTTGAAGAAGTCTCTAAGATCTGCTGGATGAAAGTTGAAGTAGGGAAAAATGCTACAGGACGCTAAGTCCAAAAATTTGTTTGCGAAAAATACCCACATTAGGTTGTGTACATCATGGCAAAATTTATGCACTCCGCTGCCAGGCCGGAGGCCCTGCAGCCTGTATAGCTGGAACCTTCCTCGCTAATCCCTGGTCGACAAGTGATTTTCTCCAGATCACCAAAAGTACGGTTAAGCTTCGAACTTTTAAACTTCCCTCCAATCAGGTGACAGCATCTCACAACGACGTCAAAAATCGCTGCTACGCATTTAACCCCACCTGACGGCATTGAAGCAGAAACTCACCCACACAGTTAAAGTTAGGTATTAACAGGTATAACACCTCCGACGACACGTCATACAAAATTTTCTAGATGCTTCGAATGCAACCTTGAACTGGCCAAAAATGACCTTGCATGCCGCGAGTCAATGACATTAACCAAAAGAACGCGGGAAACGGTGCAAAAAGTTGTTGTTTACTGACAAGACGCCGGAGAAAGTATCAATGGCCGTCACTTGAAAATTCTCTCATGTTTCAAAACAAAACAGTAGAAAATAAAGAAAAATCCATATCTTACCAAGTTATGGATAAAAATAAAAGAAATTTTAGCTACCATAATAAAATAATTGGTTCTTTCCATTAAACATGTTTTAAGGATAAAAATATTTAATTTAAAGAATTTTGCAAAAGTAATATTGAGACTCTGAAAAAATACAGACGATCGTGATTTTGAATAGAAATTTTGAACATGTCAAAATATACAAATCTGAACTTTCCGATATGAATTGAAGTAGCGATTAACCATTTTTAATAATAATAATAAAAAGGAAATGCGCTGTATTTTTGAATATTTGCTTTTTAAAATGGATATATATTAAGATGTAAAAAGTAAGTAAGAATAGATTTTCTTTTAGATATTTTTGAAGTTATGTTTAGATATTTTTGAAGTAACGTTTATTTAAAAAATGGATCAAAGTAAATTTTGGAAAGTTAAATAAAAATAAATTTCGGAAAATATGTGAAATGGAAAGAGATTAATATTAAATTATTTTATCACTAAAAGGTATCAATTTTAGATGAATGTTTGATTTAAAAGGAGTTAATTGATTAAGCTCTATTTATTTAAATGAAATTTAATGAACTAATTTAAATAAATGAATAAATTAAAGTTAAATATTTAAAAGACTGAATAATTTATGAATGAATATTTTAAATCATAACAATTACATAAGCATTATAAGCAGCAGTACTGAGAACATCCTGGTTAGAACATCCAGGTGTCATAAGACATTCTTTTTACAAGTTTAGATTTTTCCAAACCTCAATAAATGGCCCTAAAAAAATGTCATTCCAGTTTAGTTAAGAAGCAAGAGATAAGTGGTACTGTCAGTTCTCTTCAAATGTTGATTTCCATAGTAGTTACAGATCATATTAGGGTAAAAAGGCTGGAAATGTTTTTTATATGCATTTGTTATTATAACAGAATTTCAAAGAGAAGATTATCTTAAATCAGATATTTTATTAATATTTTTAATGTTAGATAAGGAATATCATAGTAGTTATTTATTTCAACATACTGTGATTATATTACAATCCATTCTCCTAAGATAATTTTTTTAAAACTTTTTGTGTTACATTTTGCTTGATAGTTTCAAATTGTTTTAAAATTTTGACTTTCCAATTTAGAGTGTTTGTTGTATTTAGGTTAACTTAACTATTTTAGATTTATTACTATTTAATTACTAATTCATATGGAAATCATTAATGTCGGTACTGATTGTCTAGGACTGAAGCTGCTTTCTTAAAAATTAGAAATCTTAAATTCTTGAAACAGCTTAGTTGTTTTTAAAAGATTATATTTTGCAGTTCCAACGTTTGCACTTATTTAGTTTGTTAGGGGAATATTTAGTTTTTGAATCCTTTGCAGAAAGTTTAAAAAATCACTATCTAACGTTGTAATGCTACAGTCTAACTTTCAGGAAATGATAAATGATATACCTTTTAATAACATAAAATTTCATTTTGTTTGACAAGCTATCAATCCTATGATTATAACAATTTTGTTTTTGAACATTATAAACTACACAGATATTTGTTTCTTTTTTTTTTTTAGAGTATGTTACGGTTTGATCCTCTAGAACGACCATCATGTGCTGCTGCTATGAAACATCATTATTTTCGAGATTTTCATAGGAATCCACCTCATAGTATAAATGAAGTTATTCGTCACAAACATCCTTCAAAGACATATAAAGTAAGTTATAAATGTAATTAAAAGTGGTATGAATTGCTTGATTATTATAAATTGGAGATTTTAGCTAATTTTTTTCTTATTAAATAATATGGTCTATTGCAGCGTTTCTCAAACATGGTCTGCAGACCACCAGTGGTTAGTGAGGTCTCCTCTCGCATTATGCTTAGTTTAAAAAAAAAAAAATATTGCTTATTGCACACTAAACTGTAAATATCTTAGTTTGGAAATTATTTGTCAATCTGCAGGTGGTCCACAGAACATTCTGATTTATAAAAGTGGTCTTCACATGAAAAAAGTTTGAGAAATGCTGGTCTATATTCTTATTTACATATCTATGAAGTTTGTTAGTGTCAGGATGGGAAACAATTTTGATAACAAAAATCAAAATAATGGGATTTTTTTAAATTAAAATTTGATTTTTTTTCATACTTAAGATATTGAATACTGACCAAAAGTTGTAAGATTCCAAAATAATTTGTCTTCTTACTTCATCTATTCTTGAAAAAATCTTGCTAAATTTATGTGTACTTAAAAAAAAAAAGAATCTTATTTTAAATAAAGCTGTTATAATGAAGAAAAATTCTGGGACATAGTAATTTTTTTGTTGATGGAAGTAGTGTGGTAACACATAGATCATTTTAAAGTGAATGAAGACAATACTTTGATAGAAATTTACTGTAATGCTTAGTTTAGAAAAACAGAAAATAATTTCCTTTCCAAAAACAATTGTCCAGTTTTACACACAAAAACACACACATAATTAACAAAAAAAGATTTTTCTGCATCTTTTAATATAACTCCTATAATATAAATAACATTTACTTTTTCTGTCAGTTTTTATCTAGTTGTAATGTAAAGCATTTTGTACATTCAAGAAACTTATTAACCAAATTGTATTTTTATATTTCTTTGAGGCAAGAATCTTTCTAAATTTATTTGTATACCTTAACTTTTGTTTAGTACTTTACTTATTATTATTTTTTAATAGAGGCATCAGTGTATATCTTTTTACAATGTTATAGTGATAATGGTCTTACCAGGTACTTTATCAAGATGTTTTAATAAATTTATAAATATAATAAAATCAATTACATGAGAAATCTATCTGTTACCATCTAAATACCATGCAGGTTATTTAAATTTTATTATATTCCAAGTCAAGGCAAAACTACAGATTCCAAAATAATAAAATTTCATTACTGATTTAAATCAATGATTTAAAAAAATCAGAGTGATTTAAATTGTTATTTTAATCTACCTAATTTAAATCTGCTTATTCTGGTTAGCATATCTCTTATTTTCAAGTCTGTTCTGTCATGCTTTGGGGTTAGTACCATGCCCTTTGTGGATGGTTTAGAGTGCTCTGCCTTTTTGAAATGTAGTGTTACCACTATCTTTTAAAGTGTGTTCCAAAAATATCGAAGCACACTTTAATTTTTTACCTTTTATTGACATATAGACAATGCAAATTGCAAAAGTGTTCAAAATAAGGTAGGGATTAAGATTATGTTGATGAAATACTCCTGCCACTAATTTTCAAAAAGTTACTTTTTAATTTTTTATAAAATTTTTATATTTTGAACTCATCAAGTTATGATGATATTGTTAAATGTTATTAAATTTTAGAATTTTCCAGCACTAAAAACATATATTTCTGGTTTTAATCCTGGAAAGCTGCAAAATTTCATAAAATCCAAAGTATAACTCAGTGAGTTTTGTTGTAGATGAATGGAACTTTTACTCTTTTCAGAGCATAGAGAAAACTTTTCTAAATATAACTTATAAGACTGTATAAAAATTAAAAAAGTCAAACTTTTGAAAATTAGTGACAGGAGTGTTTCAACATAATCTTAATTCCTATCTTATTTTGAACATTTTTGCAATTTACATTGTTTACGCATCTCTAATAAGTAAAAAAATTAAAGTGTGTTTCAATCTTTTTGAGACACCCTGTATATTGCATACTTTTATCTCATGTATTTGTAAAATGTAATTGCATGCAAAGAATGATACATGCTTTAAAAAAAAAATACCTGCTACACATTCACTAAAATATATTTTTAATATCATACTTGCCACCAACATCTACAGAATGTCCATAGTTTTTACGGTCAATAGCCAAAGACTATCAAATTGCAGTAAGCTTAAAAAAATTATGAAATCTCTTTTTCTCAAAATAAATTTTATAATTCCTGTACTAGGTGAGAACTCGTCTTTAGTCACTACTTCTTTGCAATACATCAGTGTATCGTGGAATGATCATGCTGCTGGTAGTGATCCATCGTCGGAAACTTGTGGTCTTAATATTAATGGTTATTTTGTGGTAGAAATTTTATTCAAAATTTTTTTTTGAAATAATCAAATACTTTTTAATAATATGTTTCTTCAATAAATATTAAATTAGTATGCAGTAATAAAGAATATAATTAAACATTTTATTTATGATAATGAGAATCTAAATTATTTCTTTTATTTTAGGTTTCATATTAAATAAAACTTATGAAGAATAGAAAATGTGCCAGTTACCAATAATTGACTCAAGAATATGTGTTAATATTGTATTGTTAAAATATCAGAAGACTCTTCTTAAATTTTTGTATTTATTTATTTGAATTGACTAGTTTTGTAGACATTTTATTAGTAATATTTTTAAATACTGATATTTATATAATTTTGTAATGTTTTTATACATATTTTCTTAAAATAATTAGCAATGTAATTTTTATTTTATCTAATAGTAACAGCAAAACAACACTTCTTCAATGTCTAGAATAGCTATAAGTCCTACCTATCTTTAAACACAAAAATTATAATAAATTTTGAAGATATTTCTGTGCATTATAATATTGACTTGTATAACTTTTTAAATAGCTGGGTTAAAGTTATGAGATTGGTTTATTCCTTAAAAGAAGTTTGAGTCATCACACTAAAACTTACAGAATAAGAATATGTTGAATTAAATTTGAATTGTGATGTTTTATGTACATTCCATTTTAGTGCTATTTTTATAAATATTTTGAGCAAAAAATCAAAATAGTTAAAAATATAAAGCCATGTTCACAGATGTTCTGTAATATAATGCACATTAGAGTCATTTTAAAAAATCTCCTTTTGAGGGTAGTTTTTAAAAGTTATTAAAAATATATAAAAGTTATTAATTAAAAGAGCAATAATTTGATAACTTTCTTTATGAATCAAAATGTTATTGTTATTCATAAAAAGTAGATAAATACACAGAGACTTGTATTATACCAGTAGCAAATCACATGGTTTTTTCTTTTGATGGTGGGAGTTATTGGTCTCAAAATTGATCACTTTCATTAAAACAATTCTGAAGCTTAAAGAAGTGTTGTTTTGCTATTGTTTTTGCTTCCAGTATTTTATCATCATCACACTTTTTTAATGTTGGAAGTACAAAATACTCATTGACTATTTACATATGATGAAGTGTAAAGGTGCTAAAAATACATATTTGTTAAAGTACAATATAAAATAACTTTTGAATAATAAACTGTTTATTTGAGAGAACAAATGGTTCTTATTTTATGACCAAACATTCGTATTATTCCTGAATAATTTCAGTGACTGTATATTATTAATGTCCGCTTATTCGATCTGTATTTTATGGATCATTTTTAAAATTTTCACTGCTTCTGCTTGTATATTTGAAGTTTATCAGAGTGTTTGCATGGGTGTCATTTAGATGAGAGTAAAAAATTTAATTAAAGCTGTTTTCCAATCCAAACTTGCTACTTTCTAACACATTTTTTTTAATATTCACTTTTGCTCATAAACACATGAAATCGGTGGATGCTCTTATTCAAAAACTTTATAAGCGAACTGTTTTTTCATTTTTTGGTAAAGACATGAGATCTTTCAGAAAATGCCGTCAAAATTGGCATTTTGAACTTTATATTGAATTTTCAGATATGACAGGGCAGGAAAAGAAAAAACTGATGTCATGAGACAACAATTGTTTATAACTCAAAAGATATAATTAATTTATCTGAAAATGAAAAAAAAAAAAAAAAAACTGATTGCAAATCACTTCAATAATCATGCATGTAAGGAACACGCTTTTATGTTTAAAAATAAGTCAGAAAATGTGTTAGAAAGTTTCGCATTGTTGAACAGGGAAAAATATTTTTTAAAAGAACCTTGCCTTAAAAATATCAGACCTTTTTGCTTGTGACTCAAGATAGTAGTTTGATTGTATGAAAAATCATCATGAGTTAATTGATGTTTTTTTCTTAAAAATATATTTACATTGAAAATATTATTTTTTAGCCCATGCCATAGGACAGAAGCAAGTTCTCCATTTGTTTACCTTAATGCATTAAAATCTTCTAAGATGGTACCTTAGGGATCAGAATTTTTTTTTAACAGGTTAATTTTTTTAATGAGTTTTTGTCTATGATATTCTTTTTACTGGTACCGTGAAAATTTTCAGTTTAAGGTAGGATTCTGTTATAGGCAGGTTCTGTTTTTACAAGTTTTACTGCGTACAGATTTTATTTTAACCCTTTCGCGACAGCATCCCTTACAGAAGTTTTATTTGGTTGGTACCACTTTTTTTTTAAACAGTTCTGTGTACTTGTAAAATACCAACGCATACTCTAATTAAAAAAGACAAATATTACAATTTTTTATTAGTGGTGCCAAAAACATATTCCACATACAACTTTTGACGATGCATATATGTATCACCCGTCCCGAAAGGGTTAAAAGTGAAATTCCTAGGGAGAAAAAGAAAATCCTGCACAATGCATTTTACACTTTAATAATAGTTGTATGTTTTTATTTAAAATCCATTCTCTTTAGAAATTAAGTCATTTATGATGCAAGCACTCAGTTATCCCTAAACAGTCATGATATAAACAAAGAGTAGATGTACAAAATAAAAATAAAAACTATCCTACTTTATAATACCCACACAATAAATATTTCATATGAGGTATAAATTGCTTCCTTAATTTTTAAATTGCATTATTTGTTTACAGACTTTTTATTGTTGACAGAAAAAAAGTTTTTATCTTATGCATTTAACCCTCTGAGTGAAATGTGCCATATTTTGTTTTTCTTCAAAAACCTTTAATTGGCTGTAGAGAAAAATATTTTTAAAATAATTATATTTTAAGAAATGTCTAAAATGAAGGGATATGAATGTTATTAATTTTAGCACTTAACAGCAAAAGAAATTTTAAGTTAACAAACAAATTATAACTAACAAACAGTTATGAGCATTTTCATGAAAATGTAGGAAAATTCTCAAATGTTTAGAGGGTTTGAAAATTCTTTATAGATTTAATTATACATTATTTTGCTTGGGTTTTTGTTATGTAGTTGAATTCTGTTGGAACAAACTTTGAACTGCAAAAATTCTATTCACTGTAGTGAAATTTCTTATAATGGACTTTCATTTCCTGTATATGGATTTTATATGGAAATGCTAAGCATTTCGTTATAATGGAATTTTCATTCTATTGTATTTCACTCTAACTGAACTCTGTGGTATATATATATATATATATATATATATATATTTCCCCCCCCCCCCCCCCCTGATACACAGCAAGGGTAATGGGAATAGTAGATAAGCACTTCATGTGAGCCAATGGTGATCAGCAAAAAGACAAACAAATTTTTTTGCACCATCTGCCAAATAGAGATGTTGCAGTGCTGTTTTTATATATTCTATGCTGTTATATATAGTCTTACTTTGAATTTTTTAAACATATATTTTGAATGCTTTGTACTGCTTGAGTTTCTATGCGAAAATAGGTAGCAAAATCCATTCTAGATAGTTGTCAGTCAATGATAAGATAATTACAGACACGCAAGTAGAAAAATTTTACAAACCTTACTTTACTTGATAAAAAAATATATATTTAAACCTTCATATGTTGAATAATTCTTATTATGATATTAAAAGTAACATGTAGTTTCATGTAAATTGCATTTGTGGATTAAATTTAGCAATTTTTATTATTGATGATTATGCTGATTTTCACAAAATTTACTGAATCAAGCCTTATAAAACCTTGTTTTTGTTACTTTAAATGTGATTAATAAAATTTATTTTAATTTGTGTTGAAAATTCATAAAATATTTTCCGTTTTTTTTTTCTGTTTGCTTTTTTCTATTACTTTTTAAAAATATGAATAAGATATCATACATAATTTAAAATATGGTTACACCATGGATTTCTAATGACACATCTATGTAAATGGCAATCCAGAACCAACCATTTTGCCATAACCCTTAAATAACTCAAGACTTTAAGATAAATAAATATAGACAGATAGCCAGGGTGGATTCAGCCTTCAAAATTAATGATTTTTTATTTAATAATAGTAAAATTTTGTCCATTTCCATAGCCTCTCATGAGGTTATCCCTGCTCAGCCCCTCCCTTCACTCCCGAAATGAAATCCTGGCTATAGTACTGAATAAATTATCGTATAAATGCAGATTAAGAAATTAACTATACATTTTATATTTTTAATAGTGCAATTTATTTATTTAAATACTTATATTCACAAGACCTACCAATTAAAAAAATTCTTGTACTAATTTAACTCTGCCTTAATGAAACATTTTATATCACGACAACATTTGCTAAAGAAAGGTTTTTCTGGAATGGGATAGGGGAGTTGTCATGAAGAAACTCTGATAACTGCTGTGATGTTATCACGGAAAAAGTTCATGTACATTAAATCTTCCAGAAACTCTTATGTTAATCTTCTTGAAACACTTATTATTTAAGCTTTAAATAAGGATGTTATCATCGATTAAGTTTACTAATTTAATCAAATAACTTGTTCTATTTCCATTTCATGATTATGCTGTTTTTATAAAATTTGTTTGAGATCTAAATATTAAATGGTTAAGAAGGTAAGTAAGTACACTAGATTTTAAATATTTTATTTACTCTTGTATTTAAAAAACTGTATATTGGTGATTATAAGTTTTAATTAATTCATTCATCACTTTTCAACATATCCATACATTCCAAGCTAGAACTTTTAAATTATTTCATGTTAATTTTGATAAAAAAAAAAAAAGTTATTTTCTTGAATTGTATAGTACCCTTCTTAAAGCTTTGTGTTTTAACTGGATTAATTGGACCAATCGTTACTTTATTTGTCAGTATATTATTCCTGCTTTTTCTTGTCTTAAAAGTTACTTTATCATTTGCATCTCTAATGATTATTTATGTATTTAATATACATACTGTAGTAACTCCTCTATACCGACCCGATAAAAGATGGTGAGTGGTAGCGAGATCGGATCGCTGGCACAGAGAATTTCTCGTATAAATTAGAAAATAGAATTTATTGCATACCAATATTAATTCTAATGAAAATATGTACAAGAAAGTTAATTACAGCATTTAATTATTTTTCGTGAGTCAATCGCTTATAAATTAATGACCTCTTGACTCCAAGTGTAACTGAAACAAACAAAAGTCTCTAAACATTACAGACAGTCGTGACTACAAAACAATGTTCATTCGGACCAAGGCTCGTCCGTTCCTTCTCTTCGGAAGATCTACTAATGCTCGTTAATTCTGAGTCTAAGAACTCTCACTCTCGCACTTGGTGTGCTTTTTAACTTCGCTGGGATTTTCACCGGATACCTGCTGTATCAATTCTAGAGGTCGGACCTCACTAGCGCTTACACCACGCTGAGTTGGAAACTGACGTTTCCTTTTCCCTTCTCCAGAGAGTCAACACTCTCCTTTTCGATCTCTCCAAAAAACTGTCCTCTCTCACTTTTTCATTCTCGCAGGAGAACTTCTTCTGGGGGCGGGGGCTTTGTCGAGGCGGGCCCCTCGAAACTCTCCAGCCTCTTAGCAGCCTTGAGATCCCTCTGTTTCGTTTTCACTAAGTCCGTCATTGGACGTTCTAAGACAAAGGGCAAAGTTTCGGGCGCAAACCTAAAAATCGTGTGCAGAGATCGCTTCTCTCTCAGATGAACTCTTTCCCACGAACTCGGCAAGGATCAAAGCATAAGACCCCTTTTTGGGTAACGCCTTACCACTTCATCACTGTCCGAACCTTCCGCTCACAGTACAATAGAATTCGGCGTCTGCTAGTCTTCAAGGCAAAAATAGCGAGGGAAGGTATGCAGTTAAGTGCACTCACAGGAAATGCTAGAATGACACATAGTGCAGCTGGATGTCGAAGCTCAAATTCTTTACAGCACCTCCTCCTCAAACGATTCTTAAGGGTGAAACACTAAGAATCTCTAAGAGTCGGATAAAGAATTGCAAGCTCAAATTACATCAGAGTGGCAAGAAATAAAACATACATGAATAAGATAATACTACCTTCCTTTTTTTTTCCGCGCTCTGATAAGAAATCATGAACATATAAAGAAATAAAAACACAGTGAAATAAAAAATAAAAAATCTTAAAATAATTATATACAAAAGTTTATCAAGAAATCTCCTTAAACTCGACTCAGACAATCAACATGCGGAATGTCTTTGCCTGCGCGATGAGAAATGGCATAATTATAAGGTTGCAGAGCTAAGGACCACCTTAATAATCTGGGATTATTTCCAGAATTTCTTTTTAGAAACACCAAAGGATTGTGATCGGTTTCGATAGAAAAGTTTTGTCCATCAATATAATGCCTTAACTTTTTTATCGCAAAAATAATCCCTGCACACTCTCTTTCAGTGGCGCAGAAACTTTTCTCACTATCAGTAAATTTTCGACTTAAATATATTATGGGGTGCTCTTCCGATCCCTCTCTTTGAGCCAATACCACGCCAATACCTAAGTCACTAGCATCCGTTTGTACTATGAATTCTTTCTGAAAATTAGGAGCGTATAGCACCGGTTCTTCAGTAAGTTTCATTTTCAAAGTCTCAAAGGCTTTTCCTATTTCGTCGCTCCATGCAATCTTTTCTTTTTTATTTTTCCCTTTAAGCGCCCTCGTTAATGGTTCTACAATCACTGCATAATCTTTTATGTACCGGGAATAATATCCAGCCATTCCCAAACATCTACGAATTTCAGTTTTCGATTTCGGAACCGGTAATTCCTTAATTGCCCTTACTTTTGCCTCAGCTGGCCTCCGTCTACCCTCACCTACAATATGCCCAAGATATTTTACGGTTTTCTGAGCGAACTTGCATTTCGCCAATTTCATTTTTAGTTTCGCGTCATTAACATTTTTTAATACTATTTCTAGATGACGCATATTGTCCTTCCAACTATCTGAAAAAATCGCCATATCATCTAGATACGGTAAACAGAAATTCTTAAGTGCGTTTATTTCCCGCGTTAAGATATCTGCTAACTCCACCCGTTTTCTGTAAGGCTTTACTAAACTCAAGTGAGAAATCTGGGATTTCTGTCGCCTCCCAGGAACATTCACAATATAATTTGTTTCCGTAATTATTGACTCCTTTCTTCCCGGCCCTATCCGACTATCTGACATTTTAATTGGCTTTCTGGTAGTTAAAACTAAAACCTCATCTTTCACATTAAGCTTCCGTTTTACCGCCTTTCTGTCAAACCAAAATTTCCTCTTTTCTCGTTTTTCTGACACATTTTCAACGGCTAAAACTCGACCTCTTTTTAACCTGTTCGTGAGATTAAACACACATCCCTTCACGAATTTATTTTCCTCCGTTTCTCTTATCCATTCTCCAAATACTAACGCTTTCAAAAGCTTTCTAACTTTTCGATGCCAACATGCAATACTATCGCTTATTGTGCGACACACTCTCGGATTTTTCAATTTAACACCGAACCTTTTTAGAAATGCGGTAGTTAAATCGCTTATCAATCTTTTCCCAAGGTCCAAGTATTCTGACACATTTCCTCTAACTTTCCCTTTCCCTAAGTGTAATGACACTTTTTCTAGGCACGCGCCAAAAATATCTACCTGATAAGGCAATGGGACAAGCACCTGCTTCCTCCCACTCACGCGATTTTCTCTGGCTTTTGCCACTATCAAAGAATTTCCCGCATTACAATGCGTTTCTTCAATTTCCCCTTTCCCTCTAATCTCTTCGAGAGATGGATACCTGTCAATTTCCATTTTACTAACCCCTCTTTCAATGTTTGCTAAGATCGAAGATTCCTCACATATCGGCAAAGGCGATAATCCCTTATCTACACTGACAAGTTCAGTAGGGCTTTCTAGATTTTCACCCTCTAGTTTTGAATTCAACGCTTCCGCTTCACTGCACTCGCGAAAAATTCCCCCTTCTCTTTCTTTTACTGAATTCAAAGTTTCCGTTTCAACATTCCCGCTAGAAATATCCTCTTCTTTTCCTTCCTCGGAAATCAAAGTTTCCGCTTCAACATTTCCGCTAGAAATTTCTTTTTCCCCCTCGGAAATCATAATTTGTTTATTTACCGGATTCGGAGCTGGGCCACCCTTTTCTCTCGTTTGAGCTCGTGTCAAAACTGCATTCATCAATTCGGGTTTTTTCTTCGCCTGTTCTAACAATTTTTGAGTGTGATTACCCAACAAATAGTAAAACATATCTGAATCTTTATTGTTAACTCCCGCTTTCGTTTCAATAACCCCCACGCCTTCAATTTCTAAAGTGACCTCTGCTATGGGTAGACAGTATAATTTACTGTCCAGCGGAGTCTTAATCCAAACGTGATCTCCATTCAATTTATCTTGACTGACTAAGTCGTATGCGATGATGTCAATTTCACTCCCAGTGTCAGTTAAAGCAGTTGTCTGAATTCCATTCACTAACACTTTACTCAAATAAGGGGAGAAGGTTTTTTTAAGTGTCGGTTTACTTATTAAGTGACCGACCCGCGCAACATCTCTCTTTTTAATTTCCGGACAATCTACTTTGTAGTGACCGCTTTGAAAACACGCGTGACACTTGACTTCTCGCCTTTTTTCGTAAACTCTTTCCCTTTCTTTATGATCATCGCGATCCTTCCAGTTAAAGTTAGTCTCCGGATTTCTGTTACCGTTTCGCACATTATCAAAAGTTCTGGGTCTTTCAAATTTCTTCTCTAAAGGAAGTTTCGGATTCCACGTCTTTTTAGAGGGGCGCTTGATTGCCTCGTACGCATCTAAAAGCTTTACTAATTCTTCCGGGTTTTTAATCTCCGCCCAGTTATCTATAAAATGTTCGCGCATTTCTGGAGACGCTCTCCGTTTGATTTGGTCCGTGACAAGCAAATTTTTCAAACCCTCAAAATCCGAAACTTGTAAGCATGACAGCCATCCTTCTAAAAAACTATTAAGTTCAAAGATCAGGTCCTTCCAAACTGAATTAGGATTTCGGGGATGCTGACTAAATTTTTGTCTGTACGTCTCTGCATTCAAACGATATCGTTCTAACAATTTTTCTTTCACATATTGAAAATCATCAATTTTGTCTTCGGGTTCTCTCAAAATTAACTCGGCCATTCCCACAGGTAATAATGATAGTAAATTCGTCACCAACTCATCCGAATTTAGATTACATTTTTTTGCCTGTCTCTCGAATAAATTCAAAAACAACGAAATATCCGAATTCTTTTCATCAAAGCGATGCATAATTGTTTTTAGGGGTAAATGATTCGTTCTAACTGAGATGCTACTGGATGCGGTACTCCGGTCATCTGACTCTTGCGTCGCTTTTAACATAGCTAACTCATGTTCGCGCTCTTTCTCTTTTTGAAGTCTATCGTTCTCTTCCTTCTCTGTCAATAATTTATTTTCCCTGTCTTTTTCTAACAGTTTAATTTGCGCTAAGGCTAGCTCTTTATCAAATCCCTCTGACGACTCTATTTTTTTTATAATTTTCGGTACAGTATCATTTTCCTCTAAAATGACCTCAAATTCGTAAGCTAACGTTTGCAAATCAGCTTTCCTATAATATTTAAGCTCCGACATTTTTAAAATATAAAATTAGAAATTATCTTTCCCACAAATATAAAACAATACAATAAGATTAAATCAAATCCTACCAAGTGCGTCAAAATATTACCAAAATATACGCTCATAAAAAGGTACGCTTAGTAATAATATAGGAAATATGCAACATATAAAGATAAGCAACTCTATCCTATCGTACACATTCACCTTGGTATTTGGTTATAAAATACATATGGGATAAATTTTACACAAAACAACAATTTCAATTTCAAAAAGCACAGTAAAAATATTTTAAATTGCAAAAGTCTTATTCAATTCCTTTCTCTTTTAATCAATGGTGGTCTTAGTCTCTGCATCCACTCTTAAAAGATTTAGAATAATTCACAAAAAACATATAAAATCAACTCTGTTATCTTAAAATATGACATGCGTTCGATATTTTTTTTTTTTTTCAATGAACTCTCATTTATAGATTCAGCTAAAATTTGTAACACTGCACAACTCTCAGTTTGCATTAAATTAATTCAACAATAATTTAATTTTAACTACAAAATTTGTCTATTAAATAAGTTACAGTTATATCGGAAATATCTCATCATACTTTTTTTTTCTACCGGAAAAATTTCTCAAAATATTTACTCTCACAAAAATAAACATACAATTTTTTTTTTTTTTTGAAGCCTACAACACCTATACAGACACTAATAACAATTAAAGCCACTCTGAGTATAAAAAGAGCTTACCTCCATTACTAAGAGTCTTTCAGGGCGTCAGAAGCACAGACTTCAGAGATTCTTTGGAGCACAGACGGGGTTCTCTATCACACTTTTCAGATGGGGACTCTTCCGGATGGGGGAACACTCTCCAGAATTCTTGGTAGATTTCTCTTTCTGATGGGGGAACACTCTCCAGAATTCTTGGTAGATTTCTCTTTCTGATGCTGTGTTGATCCACAGGGGCGTCTAAGGAGACTCAGGTCACAAGTCACAAGGAGACTCTTTCTTGGAGCACTTTGATGATTTAAATTTCAGAGTCCACTCTTTGTCTTTAGAGAATGTCATTAATTTTTGCTAATTAATCCATCACCGCAAGCCACCAGTTGTAGTAACTCCTCTATACCGACCCGATAAAAGATGGTGAGTGGTAGCGAGATCGGATCGCTGGCACAGAGAATTTCTCGTATAAATTAGAAAATAGAATTTATTGCATACCAATATTAATTCTAATGAAAATATGTACAAGAAAGTTAATTACAGCATTTAATTATTTTTCGTGAGTCAATCGCTTATAAATTAATGACCTCTTGACTCCAAGTGTAACTGAAACAAACAAAAGTCTCTAAACATTACAGACAGTCGTGACTACAAAACAATGTTCATTCGGACCAAGGCTCGTCCGTTCCTTCTCTTCGGAAGATCTACTAATGCTCGTTAATTCTGAGTCTAAGAACTCTCACTCTCGCACTTGGTGTGCTTTTTAACTTCGCTGGGATTTTCACCGGATACCTGCTGTATCAATTCTAGAGGTCGGACCTCACTAGCGCTTACACCACGCTGAGTTGGAAACTGACGTTTCCTTTTCCCTTCTCCAGAGAGTCAACACTCTCCTTTTCGATCTCTCCAAAAAACTGTCCTCTCTCACTTTTTCATTCTCGCAGGAGAACTTCTTCTGGGGGCGGGGGCTTTGTCGAGGCGGGCCCCTCGAAACTCTCCAGCCTCTTAGCAGCCTTGAGATCCCTCTGTTTCGTTTTCACTAAGTCCGTCATTGGACGTTCTAAGACAAAGGGCAAAGTTTCGGGCGCAAACCTAAAAATCGTGTGCAGAGATCGCTTCTCTCTCAGATGAACTCTTTCCCACGAACTCGGCAAGGATCAAAGCATGAGACCCCTTTTTGGGTAACGCCTTACCACTTCATCACTGTCCGAACCTTCCGCTCACAGTACAATAGAATTCGGCGTCTGCTAGTCTTCAAGGCAAAAATAGCGAGGGAAGGTATGCAGTTAAGTGCACTCACAGGAAATGCTAGAATGACACATAGTGCAGCTGGATGTCGAAGCTCAAATTCTTTACAATACATTTATCTTGTTAATATACACACATTAAAGTCAACACTATTTAAAGCACCAAATGTATAGTTTTTCTTATTAAATATTGAAATTTTTTACTATCTGCTTTTAATTTTTTTCTTCGTAGTTTTTGCGATAATCAAATATATCAGTTAAACTTGTATGAGCAAGATTCTGTAACTTAAATTTTGATATCTGATGGTAGTTTTGCATTCTCTACAGAGGGGGAAAAAAAAAGCCTATTTTGATTTTTTATAAAATGAAAATATAAATAAATTTCTATTTGCATTACTAGATATTAAAGTTTAACTGTATCTACAATATTTTTATGTAAAAAATTACTTGATGTTTTTTGCTTTACTATGTTTTGAGACCTACTATTATATTTTTTTATTAATTATATGCAATTTTACTCATTTGAATGAATTATAATAGAACTTAACAATTAACAAAATTAATTAATGATCAAGTTGATTAGAAACTGATTTAAAGAATTTTAACACTGATAGAGCTTTTTGATATTGGTATTTTAAAACTAAAGGTGTTGGTATGTTCATTTCCATAATTGTAATAAAAAAAATAAATGTAAATTTTATTTTTATTCCTAGTTTTCTAGCCTAGCTCTTCACATTTCAAGAGATTTTCCAGTTTGTGTGTATATGCAACTTTTGATAAATGATTATTGTGAGTCATGTGAGCTATGGGAAATGCAGTGAATTATATAAATGTGTAATAAACCATCAGCATGGTTAAAGTTCTTTTGTTATTCTAAAAGCAAAATTAGAAAAAAAAAAAAAAAAAAAAAAAGAACTGACATCTTTATGAACTACTTTCAAAATAGTCACAAATATTGTCTAAAGAGTTCAAAGTCATCTATTTCAAAACATTGGATAATTATAACACTTATGTTTAAATAGCCAATTTTCAGCAAATATTGCAGAATTTTTTTTAATTGTTTTATTTGAAAGACTGTGTAATTAGTTATCCAAAAGTGTTTTTGTTTTCTTCATATGATCATTGAAAGTATAGTTACGGCTGTTTTGTTTCAGCTCCCAAATCAGAAGCATGTTTTAAAGTAATCTTAAGGAAGAAAATATCTTCTAACAGGAAGGTACAATATATAATTCTGGAGATTTTTTAAATTTTGGGGATGAATTTTTCTAATTGATTTTACAGAAATAAAAACTTTAAATGTATTTTCAGAAAAATAAGATTTTTATAAACAATCTATTATGAAAAACATGGCCTTTTTCAAATATTATGGTTATATATTTATATATAGCTGATCTACAATTTTTGTGATGTTATGAGCGTAATGAACTATGGCTTTGAATATTAGAGAATTTCATGAAAATTTATAGTTATTTTTTTTAAATGAACATACAGAAAATGTATGAAAAATCACCAGAATGGTATTTTGAATGGATATATCTCTGGAAATTTTCATTTTATAGCTTAGATTGTAGTTCATTACATTTTTAATAACTAAAATTGTATATTTATTGAAAAAAAAATTGACAACAAAAATAATGATAGTTTACTATCATTATTTTTGTCATAAATACATTTTTGGTAAGTATCGAACAGGGTATGCTGATTTAGACCAGGTTGATTAAAATCAGGATTTAAATCTTCCTGATTAAAAAAAATTATTGATTTAAATCGATATTGAAATTTTATTCTTTTGAAATATGTAGTTTTGCTTTTTCTTAGAATAACTTAAACAACGTACATATTATTTAGATCAAATAAGCCAAAATAGAAGAAAAAAAAAAGAAAGAAAAACAAGTGCCCAAGAAGCTATCTGAATGTATTGATATATATATTTTTTTCTTGAAAGCACTAACTGAAGAGATATCCTTAACCCTGATGGTATTTCCAGAACTAAAGTAACCTAAAATTTATTTGGCCATTATATAGCCTTATTACCACTATATGCATAATTTAAATGCTATAGGATGTGACATTGTTATAATTTGCTTGAAAAATTATTTTATTTTAAAATATCTGGCAACTGTTGTATCCATGGTTATGTCACAGATTATTAGAGCACAGTAAAGCAGAATAAAGATAATGAAGACTGCAAGTCTACAGATGTTTATAGCTGATTAATTTTTTTTTTAAATTTTGAATGTTGAAAAAATCTTGAAAAAAACTTATTCTTTAAGCAACAAATAGATATTTCTGATATAATTATTTTATTACAAATTATTCATTACCAGGGAAGCCCATGCGGGACCTGCACAAAATTGAACTGAGATAATCATTTGATGTCATCAAGCAGACATTGATAACTTCTAATTTTGAAATGAACAGTAACATATTGACAGCAACAATATACCTGCAATAGCTCTGGTAAAGTTTTTGGCTGTCAGAAACTACGACCAACAGTAGGCAAACCAGAATCTTTCATTGTTATTAAAATTTGTATTGTTTGCTTAAATGTATTGCTATAATTTTTTTTTATAATTCCTTTGTCCAAGGTAGTGTATTTTGTTTAATAACGAGCCATTTTCACAACAAACTGTGTTAACCATGAGGACTCTCCTGGTAAAATAAATGAAATTGCAATATCCTAAAAATAAGGCGATCATAATAATGGAGCTCTGTACATTTACACCTGTGAATCGTTAAGATGAAAATCAGAAATAATGGCATTACTTTGACATAATCATAGTAAAATATCTCAGCTTTATAAATGAGAATTTGTTTTCTTTGATACGTGTAAGAGAAAAATATGTAATTTCTTTGACAATACCAAAAAAAAAAAAAATACAAAAAATTCAACCAAATGTGGTAACATTTTGTGAAATTCGATTTCATATGGCATTATTTTTAAATGGAAACTTACCTTTTCACTCATAAAAACTCTAATCTACAATGATTACATGAAAATGATGTCATTTTCTAGACACTTACAGTCATAAAGCTTTGTTTGTAAAGTGTAAGAAACATCAAGATCACCAAAGATTTCACTATTTAAAGAAACCTTATTGCGTCTGATTATTTTAGTGTTAAAGCGCATAGTTTGATTATATATCTGTTAAATTTGTGTTTTATTTGTATTATTCTTTTATTGATGAAGTTTTAATTTCGTTATGGAATATCAGCCAGAAACAAATACTATACTATTTAAAATATTGCTTTAAGTACAAACGTGTTGATCTTTTGTAAGCGAGCTGCACGTGATAAAGATAGATTTAAAAAATATTCATGTATGGAAGTTATTTTATAACCAATAATATATCAGTCAATTGAGATGCAGTTTTCAAACAAATTACATTTGAAGGCACCTCTCTCCCCCCCGCCCTTTTATTGTTAAGTCTATGGCATTTATGACCTATAATTATTCCTGAAGGATACGATTTATGTTGGATATTTTTTCTACGAAAACCATGACTGCTATGGCATCTATCACTTGCTCAATTGGTCATCAGTACAGTAGCATAGAAGGAGTAGACTCACAAAGAAACCATTGGATTCACTGCATAAGAGCATTGTGTCACTTAGCCCAATAAATTTATTAAAACATCTTCATAAAGTACTTGGCAAGACCATGATCACTATAATATTGTACAAAGACTAATACTTCTATTGAAAAATAAAGTACTAAATGAAAATTAAGATATACAAATAAATTTAGAAAGATCCTTGCTTGAAAATGAAAAAAAAAATAATAATTAAAGTTTTTTGAATATACAAAAGACTTTATATTACAACGAGATATGAAATGACAGAAAAAGTAAATTTTATTTATATTATTTGAGTTATATCAAAAGTAAATATGCAGAAATCTGAAAAAAAAAAAAGAGTTTTCTATGTGTATATGTGTGTGCATGTAAAACAGGAAAAATAGTTTTTATAAGTAAAAAATATTTTCTTTTTTTTTAATACTAATTTTTGCAGTAAATAACTTTTATCTAAGTATTGTTTTAGTTTGCTTTAAAATGATCTATGTGTTACCAAAGTACTTCCATCACACTAAACAATAACAATGTTTTAGAATTTGTCATCATTATGATAGTTTAATTAAAATAACATTAAACCAGAAGGACCCGTGCGAAGATTTCACACTGCGATCTTTGTGATTATTTCCTGGTACGTTTTAGCATTAATTTTTAATTAACTAATTTTTCTTTTAATCCAACAACGTGTTTTAACGAAATGTGAGTGTACTATGTCAGAAGACTGTTCAAAAACTTTTTGAATGATATCTCATTCATT
The DNA here is from genome assembly GCA_963931845.1 of Maratus michaelseni. Lineage (NCBI taxonomy): Eukaryota > Metazoa > Arthropoda > Arachnida > Araneae > Salticidae > Maratus > Maratus michaelseni. The sequence continues at coordinate 318,376,887 of OZ007589.1, forward strand.
GTTGCATGTTCTGTATGTGCATAGAAAAAGGGATGTTGACAACAGAAATAATATACATGATTAAAAGTACACATAAATTTAGCAAGATTTTTACAAGAATTGAGAAAAGACAAAATTAGAAACCTACAGCTATTGGTCACCATTCAATATCTTAACATAGGGAGAGGAGGGGGGGGGGGTGGAAGGATAATTCAGATTTAAACTTTAAAAATCTGATTATTTGGATTAAGATAAAATATATCATGATTTTTTTTTTCACACACTGGTATCAAGTATTGCATTAATTTTCTTGAAGATTGTAAAAATCAAAAAGAAATTGGATCAAAATAATTTTTTTAACAAATGAAATAATCTTTTCATATACTAATTTATATGGAACAACCAGTATTATACTCTTTTTTTTTTGCATTATTTACAAATGGGTGTCGAATGTAGCGAGGCACCTTAATGCATTTAAGGTCATCCTAATTGTTATATGCTGGTTGTTGAATCCAGGGGTTGATGTAATTTTTTTTTTCTCAGGGCTCATTTTGTAAAAAGTAAAAATAATTTTTGTAAAATTGATTATATTTTTGTGAAAAAAAAAACATTTTGTTATGAAAAATAAACTTCAGGTACTCATTCAAACTGAGCATTTATTATAAATTCTTTAAGTTATTCTACTAAAAATTTCGGTACTTTTCGGTTAGCCGGGCGCCAGTGATATATGTACGTATATAAATATATCTGTATATATATTCATACATATAAATGTATATATATATATGTGTGTGTATATATAGATATATATATCACTGGCGCCCGGCTAACCGAAAAGTACCAAAATTTCTTTTCTAGTGAACTTGTTTTGTTTGCAAATTACACTTTTTAAAACCTTAACAAAATAAAAATAATTAATAAAGAATATGTTTTTATGGAATAAAATTTTGTGAAGGGGTCCAAATTTTGCTTGAATCGATACCTGGAATCATAATACTGCTGAAATATTACTGTCTACCTAATAACAATTTGGTAAGCCTAGGTGCAATTTCTCATAGCTCCAAACAACTCATTGTATTCTCTGGCATTCAGAGAATAATTATTTTATTTGTAAAAACACTGTTCACCATGCATAACTTTTATTTGGCATGGCATTGTAAGTTCTAATGAATTTTCCTTATGCAATGTATGTTCATAGTGCTGTCTAATTATCCTTTTTATTTGAAAACACGTTCTAAAACATATATTCTCATATCTTGATAATATTATTTAAAACCTTAGTGTCTTGATTTATGTCGTACCCCTTGTACTTTTCATCTTTTTTTTTTTTTCCATTTGTATGTTTAATAAAAATGAACTTAATTCTGTGTGTTTTATGAAAACGTATGCAGTTTTAACTGCATATTGTATATAGTTTATTATAACAATTGGTATTATAATAAATGCCAAACTATGTTTGAAAAAATATATGTCATTTTAAATTAGTGTATTCTTTAAATTGGTTGATTTTTGTACTGCCAAATATTTTTCTACCTCTTGTTTTAAATATTTGCAATGTTGAAAATTAAAACATTTTAACTTTGCAAAATGTTGTTTCTTTGTTTCACATTTTGAAATTTAATTATTTTGATGTACGAATATTTAAAATAAAATACACATTTAGTTTGAGCAGTGTGCAATTCAAGAATGGCTGAATGAAAAGTGATCTATTAGATCTACTAGAATTATATTATTTTGAAAAAAATAAAAACTTTTAAGAGAAGAAAAAAAAATCTAGATATTAATAGAATTTTGCTCTAAATTTCTAGCGAGTTTTTTTAAACACTTCTGTAGTAAAAAAAAAAAGGGGGGGGGGGTTTCTTTCGGTATAAAATATTATTTTTTTCTGTTTAGAAAATTAATTCATATCCAGAAAATTTCACTAGAAGAATCTCCCCTATTTTTTCTTCAAAGTTGGGAGGTGTGCTAGCTTTGACGATTTTCCTCCCTAATAAGTAAATTAGTTTTGCATGCTCTATCCAATTTTCAGACCCATGGTTTTATCTAACATGGCTGAACATTGATATTAACATGCCTTTACCATCGCACCAAGCAGAATGACTTATTAACACTTTGTTGATGAGTATACATATCACTAATTTAGTATGTTTTTTAATTCAAAACATCTACCAGAATTTTTTAATTGTAATCTTTGCTTTATTTAATCACTGAATGCCTGTCATTAAATAAAGTAAAAAAAGATATTATTGAAAAATTCTAGTTGACATTTTGAATAAAAAAAATGCACTAAATTCACAACACTGCTGGTCAACAATGTGATAAAGCAATTTACTATAGCTGATAAGATACTGTTAAATGTGATCTAAAAAACATTGTGATATTGAGTTTTCAAAGGAAAGTATATACAGTACCTAAACATATAAAAAATTCATAGTAAGCTTCATATTTTCATGAAAGTTAAAGCACATACTGACAGACTATCATTGTATTCTAATAAAATTTACATAGGACCATCCAAGAAAAGTAGTTCTCAACCAGTATGCCATGAGATAAATTTACCTATTTGTTCCACTTTGCAAATTATTTGCCAACATATGTTTTCAGGATTCGTACTACTAATCTAAAAAAATAATATTTGTCTTATTTAATGACAGAAATTTGTGATTAAATAAAAAGATTGCTATTTTAAAATAGTGGTATATTTAAAAGTTTACAGTAAGAATCCTTTTTTTTTCCATCTATGTCAGATATATAGAATGTAAAAGCAACAACTATTAATTTTGCTACTTATCTGTAACGCTACACTGTTACATTTAGTTTTTGTTTTCTACTTAAAAGTCTAATTACTAGATTTGGTGGTGTCCCATGAACTTTTGCATTTGACTGTTCTGTTTCCCACTGACAAGTTTTCCTGCTAGGCAGAAAGCAACCAATAATTCAATATTTAATGCCAAATATGTCCTCAGACATTAATAACAGATGACAAAGAAAAAAAGTTAAAATGCAAAGATTCTCAAAAAATAATTCTCTGAACAAATGGGTTAAAGTGAGAGAAATTCTAGTTTTGTTCTATAAATGTTTTATAAATAGGAATATTGTCATAAAAGAGTAGTCAGGTTCTCCGTGCTGAAGTGTGAACTCAATGGACACTATAAACTTTCTGCCATACTAATTTTGGCTATAAAGTCCATTGAATTCACTTCCACACTCAAGAGGAGCTCACATGCGTGTCTAAAAAACTATTTATACATTCACTTTTTTTCTTTACACTTTGTCTCTATGATATGCTAAAATTTAGTTTAAATAGAAAATGTTTAACACAACTGAAAATGCACTGCTAACAATTACTTACCATGGACAGTATTATTGATCCATTATAAGTCAGCACTTGGGAAACTCCCTTTTTAAGAAGAGTATTTTATGGAAGGTATGCTAGTTGAACTGGAGGAACCCCACCCTTTGAGTGTCAACCATTCACACAAAGAATAAGGCGTTGCAATGAAATAAGTTTCTCGCCAGCTTTTCTAGCTACCAGTCCGAAGGAAAATTGTTAGGCTTGGAATTTGAATTGCACTACCTGAAAATTTTATGCACGGGTCGAAAAAAAAAGTTTGATTTTCGTCAGTGACATGTAAAGTAATTAAACACTAAAGCAAAAAAGGAACTAAAATATTTTTGTCAGGATTTATATTTTTCATTTTAAAAAACACTGTCTGGTCTGGGGACTGCAGACATATCTGTTCTAAAATCTTGCACCTTCGTAGATTTTTTTTCTGTCAGTGCCAATGTCCATAGAGCTAAAAATAGACTTACAAAACGGTTGTTACCTTTTTATGTATAAGAAGCTATAAATGATAAAAATATAATAATAACAAAAATAAATTAGACTAATTTTACATTAAAGCTGTTCTTAAATCCAAAGTGGCTACTTTCTGATGCACTTTTAAATTAGTTTTTGTTTGCAAATGTATTAAATTGGCAGGTGCTGTTATTCTGAAATTACGTAATCGAACTGTATTTTCCACTTTTTGGTAAAGGTAGGGAATTTTTCTAAAAATGCTGTCAAAGTTGATATTTTGAACCGCATTTCCAGATGCAAAAGCGCCAGAAAGGAAAAAAGCTGCCATCCTGAGACAACAGTCACTTATAATTCAAGATCAAATTCCATTTATCAGAAGATGAAAAAACTGTTTGATTACAAATCGCTTCAATAATCGTGCCTGCAAGTATAATTTTTTTATGTTTAAAAATGAGTCAGAAAATTTGGCATTGTTGAGTGGGAGAAATTTTTTTTTGAGAACCTCCTTAAAATTAAACTGTAACCATATTTTTCTTCAATTTGTAGATTCCACATTTATATTCACTTAAATTACTTTTTGAAATAAAATTTTTTTCGGACTCTCAAAATATTCGTTCTGATAAAAGGTATATAAAAATTTTGGAAATTGTTTATTTTAAGGAATGCATATAAAAGACTATAAAAAACATAAATTTTGCATAAAGAATGAGATTGGATAATTAGTTGTTGAGATATTTGGAATCCTATTTTCCACACTCTTCGATTTTTCATGACCCTGTATTTCATTCAAATTTTAATTCAAAGATATATATATATATTTTCAGGAATTATGGATTTTCATGCAATATATAATATTTTCTTTTTTTTAGTTTGTTGTTCGCAAGTTCAAAAAATCAAAGAGCAAAATTTTATTTTGTTTTGTATTATATAGTTGTTTCTTTGATTATTAAAAAATAAAAAATATATTGTGTTTTTTAACAAAGTTTTTAAATAAAATATACTTTAAAAAATATATTTAGTTCTCGTCATAATTTAAAACTGTGTAACAATTTATATAACATCTTAGTCATATTAATACAGAATTCCCCTGTAAAGTCAATAAAAATAATTAAATAAATATATAAATAGTTTCAAAATGCTGCAAGGCTGGGAAATATGGCAACCTTCCAGTTTCTGATCTATACCAATTTGAAGGTAATAGGATAGTCTTTGGCTATGTCGCATATGATTGACAGGTGTCATGTCGTGAAAGGTCAATAATAATATGTCTAAATTTTTGCTACCTATAACTGAACAATAAGTATTACTTGTATCATTTTCTATAACTGTAAGGAACATGTTATAGTGCAGAGATGGAAAAAAATGCTGGTTTATGAGGCAAGCAGAGTAGCTCAACATAAAACATTTTAATTACATTAACACAAAGAAAAAATATTTACATAGCTGGAATGAGACTTAAGCGCTGACATCTTTCTGATTCAACAACATAGTCTCACTTATAGAACTGTCTAGTAGTGCTGTCACTATACACATGTACTATATGTGGAAAGAGGAACAAATAAACCATTCATTGTATTCCCTCCCAAAAAAGTTGATTTTGTTAGAAAGGAGGGAGGGGGAAATCCCTGATCTATTCATTTCCTCCTGAAATGAAATCTGCAACGAGAGAGAGAGAAGAAAAAAAAAAAAAAGATTCATTAAAGTTTAAAATGGCATTTTTTTTTTACATTCTTCTAATTTTTTGAATTTTAAGGAAGTTAAAAAAAAAAAAAAACTATTATTCCTTACATTTTGTAAACATATCCATCAGCCATTTAGATTGATAAATTGTAATTTTATATATAAGCCTGCTACACACACATACAGAGTGTGTATTTATGAAAATGGTTAAAAAGCAGAGTTGGGTTTTTCTTCTGGTAAAATGTAGTTAAAAATTAAAAACAGGATAAGTGCAAGTAGCACTCTCACCCTGAAAGTTTCATACTGTTATGTTATATATCATAAAGTACCTAATTTCTTTACATATTTTCCAAAATTGCCTACTTATAACTAGATGCTTCTTGTAATTGTTGTGTTGTAAAATTGTAATTTATTTAATTATATCTATTAAATCTTAACCAGTTTTGTTGAAGACAGCTTGAAGCATACAAGTTTTATACTCTTTTGGTAAATTGAAAAGATTTCCATGTTCATTGATGGAATATAAATTATCTATATTAACATAATCTATGATTGCAGCTTGCATATGGTTAGTTTGCTGCATATCGATAGAATTTTATTGCAAAAAAGCTATTGAATGGAACAGACAGCTACCATCGAGTAGCATAGAATAGACTGTGTGACTGGATTGTGTTATTATTCACTTTTAATTTTACTACAGTCCTCATATTTTTAGGTGTGGATTTCCTACATTAAATGGCAATATTATAGTGAAGATACAAAGAGTAAAATACTGTAAAAGAATAGTTTATTTGTTATTGGATACTTGGTTAGGAGAAGTAAGGATGACACTAAAATGACCATATTAAATAAATACAGCCATCTACATCATTGAACATCACAATTTCAATAACAAAAATATTTATTAGCTCTCTCATTCTATCAAAACAAAAGAACAGTTGTCAGATCTCACTCATTATTCTGAAAGTCAGTACAAGTCTAAGGACACCTTTGTTGCGATTTTGTAGTAAATGAGGGCGAGCGGCATATCTATTTTTTGAAACAGTCTGTACTTAAGGGTCCTCTCCCCTCATGCGAAAACACACACTCGCTAATGTTAATCCTATGGGGTATTATTTTTTCTAGATTCCGGAAGTGAAAGTATCTTCGTAAAGAAAATCGAAAAAGTAATTACTGGCGGAAATAGAGATAGATCTCTGCTATCCAGTCAAAAAGAAAAATAGTTTAAAAATATTGAAATGTAAACGAGATATTAGAAAAATAATGCCCCATAGGATTAACATTAATGAGTGAGTGTTTCGCATGAGGGGAGAGGACCCTTAAGGAAAAGCTTTAGAAAAGTGTATGTATGACATCATCGGTATGACTGTAATTATTAATTTAGCATACATAATTAAAAGCTTAATTAAATTTACTTAACGTTGTTTAAAAGAAAAATGCATTTATTACATCTCAAATATAAGTTTTAAGTATTTTAAATAAATTATTAAATAAAACCTGCTTCTTCCAATATTTTCACTAGTGGAAAAAACTCATTTCTTGTAGTTTTTTTTTTCTTTGGAAGAAATTTGCCAACTCTGCTGAAAAGTTTAAATATGCCTGCAAAAGTGAAAAAGTTGAGGTCTCAATTGTAGTACATCTTAATAACTACATCAATTTTGCAAAGTCTGACATAGTACATTGTTATTAAAATACACTTTAAAGAACTCAGACGGTAATAAATGAATTGTATCCAGTGTTCTCACTGGCTTTACATTAATGTTATCAATTTAGATAATTGACAAAGAAAAACTATACAGAAAGCAATATTTTCGTCATGGATCACTGTTTCAAAAATATTCTTTAAAACCTCTAACATACCCTTTTTTTTTTCATTTTTTGATGTATGTTAAAAATTTTTGGAATTGTTTTTTCAGTTATCAACTGTAGAGACTTATAAAATAAATATATTTGTTTAGTTTCTTCTATATTCTAGATGTTTTGAAAAGTCGAAAAAAAAAAATCTATCCCTATATTCAGATGGGGGACAAAATATGCACACCTGTAAAAAAATTATGCCACATTTCGCACTTGCAGTACAGGAGCGCCACCTGGAACAGAAGTCTGCCATCTTGTGGTCGTGAAAATGTGGACGTAATACTTAAAATAAGCTTTACTTTTAATTTATGATTCTGCCACCAGATGGAGTAGTCATTGTATTATACTTGTTGCTGTAAATATTTTTAGTTGCAAGCACCTATGAGTTTGTGAATTAAAAAGACTATTTTACAATATCAAAAGTAACTAACTACTCAGATTTTTAATCTAATATTTCAATCTCATTCTTTGTTGCTAACTTAATTGTTTTTAATGTTTTGTAAGCTCAAAATTATATCTTTTATGAATGAACAGCTAAGTCAAGACTAAAAGCCACATGCTTGTTGCAAAAACCTATTTTTTTTAAATGTTGCTCTAAGGGAGGGATGGGACAATATAACTCAGGGAGGGATGGGACATATTCATCCCTCCCAAATGATATCTCTATCCAAATAATTATGTTTAATTACATACCATTTTTTGGTATTTGATATTTATAAGACTATCTTGTTTTGGAATTGAATAGTGTAACAAATAAAATTTATTATTTTGCAAGTTGAAAAGGCATTTTAACTACTTTCATGATTTTTTAAAAAACAAATATGCATTGAAAAATTAAAGCAGTGCAAATTTTTCTTATCTTGCTCATACATTATTGATCAATGTCAACCATTAGTATTAAATTTTTATATCTATAATATCAATTTCCTTAGCTTTTTAAAATAAAATATTACTGTTTTGAAATAATTATTGAACTGAAACTGCAAACTTTTAGTTTTACATGGCAATACGCTATTTAAAATGGTACGTAAAAGTACATTATGACAGTTCCATCATTGATGAACAAGACATAATTGCAAAGCTACATCCACCAAACAAAAAATTGGCAGCACTAGTTGGGCACAAGCATATTTGATTTTGATTTTACAAAGCATAAGATAAAATAAATGTTGTGATTTACAATAAACCTTAGGAATGTAAATGTCACACAGTTTTCGTCACCAAATGTTTGAAAATTAAATATGATTTTTCATTTTAAAAACATGTCCCATCCCTCCCTCATGTGAGGGAGGGACGGGGCATTTTTCTTTTTAATTTAATTGGTTTATTAACCTAAAATTTTAATTATTGTCATCAAATTTATATTTTTAAAAATGTTAAAATGTTTTAAGATGTTATTCTGAAAATTTCCATTTTCTACTAGCAAAACATAATTTGTAAAAAATATATTTTTGTTAAAATTGTCCCATCCCTCCCTGATCTCCAATATTATTATAATTGAACAACTTTTTTGAAGCTTTTAAAAGGTGTGGCACAATGCATTATCTTGTTGGAAAATGAATTTCAGTCCTCTTAAAAGCAACCATTTAACAAAATGTGTGTTTCTGAAATACAGGCATACATGTTTGAGTTTATCCCTTTGAAACAATAACTAAAATAGTTTTATCCTGAGCTGACAAAGCACCCGAAGCACGACTGATCCATGCAACATTTCTATTCCTCCTCAAATTGTGGCAGTGTTAATGTATAACTTTATGTCCATCAAGATTGAACAGTCTTTTATCCACCTGAAGATCAAATAATGATGTTATGATCTAATAATGATATTAATACTGGCAAAATTTGTGGAGAAATAGAAATGTCTCATAAAGCTGTAAAAAAAAAAAAAAAAAAAAGATCAATTATGGTTTGGGGTGTTGTGTCAGCTCAAGATAAGATTAATCAAGTTATTGTTTTTAAGATACCAACATGTTTTAGAAATAGAAATTTTGGCAATTGGTGGCTTTTAGGAAGGGAAAAATTCACTTTCCAACAATATAATGCAATTTTAAATACCTCAAAAACTATGAAAAAGTGGTTCAATGTCTTTATAATTATGACCATAAAATTCACATTTTTTTAATAAATTTTGTTTTATAAAAACGAGCAAGTCTGTTCTTTTTTAATTATAAATACATATTTTATAATGTTTATTAATACTTAGAATTGTATAAAATTTATGATTCTTTACATTTTTTTAGTGTCCTTATAATTTTGGTCAGGGATGTAGATAACCAATTACATTGAATAAATTTTCTCTCATAATTACACAGCTTAGTGAAAAAAGATGTTATGTAACAAAAATCACATTTTGAGAAAATTGAAGAGAAAGCTATTTGTTGTAAATTTTATTAATTTATTTTCTTTTTTATTTATATAAGTTTAAAATGTAACTAAACTGTTACAGAAAACCTTAACATTAAATTTTCAAATATTAATAAATAATGTCTCAGATCTTCAAGCAGAATAATAAATTTATTTTTACCATATGATAGAAAGCTTGTAACACCTTCATTCATAAAATAAAACAATCTTTTAGAAAACATAACATTTTCTTCAATTCTGAACTTAAAGAATATGTGCATAGCTGCCATAAAAATCTGATTTTTGAATACCACTATTTCTTAATAGTTAATCTCTTCATCTTATTTAATCATAAACAGTAGTATTGAAAAAATCTGAAAATTTGGCAATTACATACATAAGAATAAATCTTACTATTTAATGTCTGAAATAAATAAAGCTGGGGAAAAAAACTGGCAACAATTATACAGTACTTTATTACAATAAAACATTTACAAAACTTCAAAAAAACATTAATGGATCTTTAAAAAAACAATTCGATAGTTTAGGAACACTGAATTCTGAGTATTTATGCAACTACTCAAATTTCATGGTAACACCGAGAAGGAACAACATATTATGCATCAGATAATGCAGCTACTCCTGGAAGAGTTTTACCTGAGAAAAGAAACAAAATGCAGCATGAGGAATTCAAGAATGCATAAAACATTTGACAAATTAACAATTCAGATTTTAAAACAGTAAAAGCAACACACATCATAAACACTGATTACTCTGATAAATTTTAGGTAGATTTCGCAAGAAATACTACCTATTACATTCTCACCTAAGTTGGAAATTTTGAAAATTTTTTGCAGATCTACGCCGATCATGACTCCCAGAACCCAAAACCACCCCCAGTTCAAAACTTTATCTATCTATCTATCTATCTATCTATCTATGTCACTTTTTTCTGACCACAATAACTGGAAAAATTCTGCATTAATCTTTTACAAACTGATACATAAAATCAAGGGGCATAAAATCTCGGTCAAGTTCGTTAATGGGCAAAATCGAACCAAGGGGGGGAGGGTGGGGGAGCTTTTTGTGAAAACAGAAAAAACCCCATAATTTTTTAATTATGATACGTATCGAATCCGTTTAAAGTTATTATTACATCTAGGAGAAGGGTCGAAAATGTATGTATGACAGATTTTTGATATAATTAAAAATGGCCCCAAGGGGGGGGGGGGGGAAAGGGGGGTTTTAAGAGAAAAAAAATCATAGCTTCGTCAATTCCCAAGATATCAAATTCGCGTAAATTTATTATTAATCCTCTTAATATTATCTAAAACTTTTATATTGACAAGTTTTTTATAGGACCAACCGTTATAGCAAAAAAAAAATTAAAAACAAAAAAATCCCTGCCGGCTCCGCCTGCAAACAAGTTATTTTTCGAAGTAGGCGGTTCCAACTCCCGCATCTTTTCGAAACTGATACATAAAATCAAGGGGCATAAAATCTCGGTCAAGTTCGTTAATGGACAAAATCGAACCAGGGGGGGGGGGGGGTTGTGAAAACAGAAAAAAACCCATAATTTCTTACTTATGATACGTATCGAATCCGTTTGAAGTTATTATTACTTCTAGGAGAAGGGCCGAAAATTTATGTATGACAGATTTTTGATATAATTAAAAATTGCCTTAAGTGGGGGGGGGGGGGGGGGGGGGAGAGGAGGGGGTTTAGAAGAAAAAAATTCATAACTTCGCCAATTCTCAAGATTTCAAATCCGCTTAAATTTATTATTAATCCTCTTAATATTATTTAAAACTTTTATATTTACAAGTTTTTTATAGAACCAACTGTTATAGCAAAAAAAAAAAAAAATTAAAAACAAAAAAATCCCTGCCGATTCCGCCTGCAAACAAGTTAGGTTTCGAAGTAGGCGGTTCCAACTGCCGCATCATCGTAAAAAGGTCATTTCTTTCGTAATTCCCGACAAACAGGCGCCCCACGGTCTGCGTCTTCGAAATCTACCTGTGCCTGTAGGCCGAGCCGTCAGGGATTTTTTAAATAGCGATCATAACTCCTGAATAAATCCAAATGAACAAATTGTGAATAAACCAGCATACAGTGTTGGATGGTATGGGTGCGCACCATGTGCATGTAATAACTGCCAGACACGCTGATGCGTGTAAAATATTAATTTTGATCTTAAGAATGGCATAAAAAAATATTTTTAAGTATATGACAGATTTGTACAGCTAGAAGACATTTAATATAAATCTATACTAGTTTCTTCTCAGTTAGCAAAATATTTACAAAAAGCATGGTGCTCAGGGGTGCCATTTGAGGAAGGCTAGGGAGGTAGTTGCTTGCTTCAAAAATTGATTTTTCAGAGTATATTGGTCATCACAAGTCAAATAAAAAAACGAAATTTTACAAAAGCTAAAATAATTTTTCAAATCTGATTCAAATAGAAACATTAGCGTTAAATAAACACTTTATGCACATAAATTAATAATTATAAATAATATTTGCTGAAACCTTGTTATTGCAACATTCTTACATTTATCATTAATGAATACTTTGGCTGATTGTAAAAACATATGTGAGAATAAAACTATATCCATTTTCTTTCAGCTGCATATAACATAATAATTTTACCTCCCTTCTCTGCACTAACTATGAATATTTTCAATACATACAAACATACAGATACTTTTAGGCTTAAAATGCACAAATATTGCACATTAATGCATCACTAGCTGGCTTCACCCGCTAGCAGGCACCTAATTTACATCGGGGTCTTGAACCTATGAAAAATCGAATTGTATAATAAAACCTTGAACTGAATGAACCACCGGCTTGGATGCCCGCAGCCTTCGGCACCATAAACCAGGCGTACTGCGCACTCATAAGAAAAACTCTTAACTTTCACCTCAAATAGTATAAACCTCTCACCAAACGAACTTCTGGCTCGGGTCCACGCTGCCTGCAGCACCATATAGCAGGCGTGCTGTGTACGCACTGCAAAGAGGAGTAATTTGTAGAAATCAATTGTGCATGTGGGAGAAAAAGTAAAATATAAATGGGAGAATAGGTATGTTCAAAATTAACAGATTTCTTTTAAAACTCTTGGTAGTCATATGACAAGAGCATAAAAGGCAAAGTTCTGAAAGAAAAATATTAAAGTTGCAAAATTCTGGCAATTTATTTATTACATTTTATTTATTTATTTATTCCTTTATTTTTTTGATAAGTTGAGATACTGAAAAGGTGTGGTTTCGGAAACTTTCTCGTTTTCAGGATGCTGTATGAAGTCTGATACTACAAATGGAATTCTTATATGGATCATACCTTCCAATAACTCTAAGCTTGCTCCACCTCCAGTGCTGACATGGCTAACTTTATCCTCTGTTTTCCATTTGGCACAACATGTAGCAGTATCACCGCCACCTATAGAATGTAATTAACATTTTAAAATATAGCATAAAATGAAAAATTAATGCTAAACAAAGGTTTGCATTTTTTAGTGTTTGAATGGCTAGTTTTTTTTTTTTTTTTTTTTTTTTCCAAATACAATTTGGTGATTAAAATGTTTTTGAGTTGACTGAACTTAATAGATATTTATTATTAATCTCTTCACTACTGAGCATTAATGTAATATTGATTATTACAGAATTATCTCTTGTCAAATTTGACTTCAGAGCAAGAATTTTAATCTATTTTCATTATTTCAAATCTTAGACATTGAAGTATATCATTCTGAGATTGGAATTGCAATTGTGTTAGAGTATCATTTTAAAAACAGGAAAGGAAGGAGGTCCAAGTTGATTAAGAACCATACCTAGCCTTGTTATCATGGAGATATCTTTTTACAAAGTTCATTTAAAAATAATTTCAACATTAAGAAACTTTTTTAAAACCATACACTCACTTCCCGAGGAGAATGTTGGAAAAAACTCATAATTTAATCCAAAATTTCACATTATTTATAAAAATATTCATGTTTGAAGATCTAGACAAGCATTTAATTTTAAATATAATTTGTTAAAAAAATAAAATAATTTATTACCAATAATAGTTGTAGTTCCTGATTTTGTGACTTCCACAACTTTATCCATTACAGCCTTTGTACCATTTGCAAAATTATCAAACTCAAATACACCAACAGGTCTAAAATAAAATAGATTAATATAATTAATTTAACTTAAGAGGAAAAAATAAAAGAATGAGGTTTCTCGTATGCAATAATACATAATATAAAACTACTGGTGAATTTTGGATATAATTACAATTAAGACTAAGGATATAGTTATTTGAAATCATATCATATTTATGGCTGAACATTGCTGTGGTGCAAGTTTCTGTGATAATTTGTTTATTTATTTTTGTCTAATTTTGCATGTTTTGTAAACTGGCTATAATAATAACTAGTCGTTGGGGGCCACCGTAATACTTACCCATCATGGATATGCATAATGTAAAATATTAAAATAAAAATGTGTAAACTACTTATAAAATGCATTGCAATTCAAATAAAATCGTGGCTTGATGACGTCACAAACTTTAAAGGCTCGATTACTGAATTGCTTGAAAGAGGTTTTTCCTTATAACTCCAAAAATAATAATCCTATTAACTAGCGGTTTATTGCATCTGATTAAGCGTCAAATTTCCAATTAAAATATATCTTTGAAGTGAAATTTGGATGAAATACAGGGTCATGAAAAATCGAAGAGTGTGGAAAATAGGATTCCAAATATCTCGGCAACTAATTATCCGATCGACTTCATGCTTTATTCAAAATTTATGTTTTTTTATTGTCTTTTATATTTATTTCTTAAAATAAACAATTTCGAAAATTTTTATATACCTTTCATCAGAACGAATATTTCGAGAGTCCGAAAAAAATTGTTCCGGTTAATCGAGGTTATTGAAATGAAATAGGCTTCTTCCCATTATTACATACTAAGTACATACCAAATTGCAAGTCTCTATCTCAATTTTTTCGGGAGATAGAGCGTTTACAGACACACAGACACACACACAGACACACAGACGGACGGCAAAATTTTTTTTCTAAAAATATGTTTTTCGGAATCTCCAGTGTCTGAAACGTGTAAATCCGTCAAAAAAAATTTTTCGATTTTCAAAACGATTACAAGACTTACCCTATACTACGTATGATGGGTAAGTAATAAAAAAAAGTTTTAAAATCTTTTTAAATGGTACCTACAACAAGAACACTTTCTGGGAGGTACCAATTGGTGTTAATAAAATGAAAATGAAAATTGAATTGGTTTTTATCTCATGAAAAATGATAGTACTTGACTGATAATTTGAGAGGTTTTGGAAGGAAATAAAGACACAGAAGTAAGTAATGTATCAATATAGGTATTATATAATAATACTTGCATAAAATAATTTATTGTTTTAATAAATTCAAACAATAAATATAAGATTATGTATAGGATTAATATAATAAATATTAATATGATTACCTTTTGAAAATGTATTTTTTTTTCTATAGTGGTTACAAGAGAAAACATGCAGCTGAAATTGGGTCTTGCACCTACACAATAAGAATATTTCGTTTCATATAGTTCCTCTCTAAGAAAAATATTTTATTTTAAATCTTGTGTATTTAAGATATTTCCCGAGTTATATTTATTTTGTGAAATTTGAAAATTGAGATAGGAACAAAGAGGATTTTCTAAAAATTATCTAGCAAACTTCATTAATGAAGAATTTGTGGAAGCCAAAAAAAATTAACACCAGTATCAAAACATGTAAATAAATAAAAAATCTTCAAGATCTGTGCCATGCAGTAAGACTTTCTAAATTAAACTCTGCTTTTGAAATATCAAAAATTTCTTAACACAAACAGATAATTCCGTATTGCAAAATTTGTTCAGGTAGTTTAGTAAAAGACAATTATCAAGATCTAGTAAGTTACAAAAACCCTCCTTTAAATAAAATACATTTCATGAGCAAGTTGGAAGCATTTCAAAATTTGCAGTAGGCATAAGCATTGTAACAGATGAAACAACAGATTCTAAAAATAGATATATTTTATATGTACTAGCTGATTCACTGATAGAAATACATAGGGCTTTTTTTTTTTTTTTTTTTTCTGGGGCACATGGGGCAGATGTTTCGCTAAACATTTTATGAATTTAACAAGAAAAAAATTTTTTTTTTTGAAAATTTCACTAAACAAACTTTAAAATTATTGTAGATATTTATTAGATTTGTTAAGTTTTAAGAATAATTTGGTGACAACTAAGATGTTTTTTTCTTTTTTTTTAATACCGCTGACCAGGCTCCTACCTGCCAGGCTTTTGCCTAGCTTAACGAGTTGATACCTGGCAACGGGGCGAAGATTCGCCTGCTCTCCGCTTGGCGAAGATGTGTTTGTTAAATCTATAGGCTGACGTGGCTTCAGTGCCTCTTGTTGCTTTAATTGCTTTTTCTTAGTTGGCCGGTTGCTAATTGATTTTTGATGAGGCGGTTCAGCACTGCGCAGTGTAGCGAAGTCATGCCAGACGGATGTGAGATGCTGGGATATTTACTATTTTCTCGCTGCATCGCTCATCCATACGTTATGCCATCGCTACTCGAGTTGGTCTCGTAATTTAGAACCTTGATCTGGTTGAGACCTTCACCAGACTAGGCAACCCCAGAGGTATAATTCACAGGTAACTTGGAGGACTTTACACCCACGGCGGATTTTACATGCACCGGGGCCATTAGCGTACATGATTGCTGCATCTGAAAAGGGTTAGACATTTTATAACACTTTTAATACTACAAACTAAGTGCTACTTTTAGACTTTAAGTACTATTACTCACTTGGTTGTTTGTCTTAATTTACATGTAGTTCTACCCTACGATAATTTTAACTGAAACTAAATATTCTAGAGTTGCTTATTCCTACAGGGGGGACATTATATGCATAATTTACTAAATTAAGAGAGGGTTTGGACCATCGGCTATATATTATCTATATATAATTTAATATTTATAATTTATATAAATATGGGAGGGTAGGGATAAATGGTTAAATACTATCTAAATATAATTAATGGTATAATGTTTATAACTAGCACTAACTTAGCTTTGGAGGTGCTGAGAAGCTTAATTTAAGTTAAAAATTGCTACTAAAAACTGCTTAACTAATACGTACTAAAATAGATGGGATACTAAAGTTACCTAACAGTTTACAAGGGGGATGAACTTGGATTTTATTCCTTAACTACAAACTTTAATTTATTTCTAATTCTAAAAAATTACTATTAACTACCTTAATATTTATTTATACCTTCAGTTATTTTATACCATACCTAGGATATCGTTGATGTTTTCATCTCCTTTCATGCGACATTGCCTGTATCTTGTTTGCAATGTTGATTTTTGCCGTTTATATTGGCTTGTCTCTATCATGATGGTTTGTCGTTGTCTTGGATGTCGGCACTTTTGTGGGCTAGTCTCTTTTTTGCATATATTTACTTTATGTTAGGGTTTTTGCCACTTTTATTGGCTCGACCCTGTTGGGCTATTTTTGTCATTGTCGCAATCTTGTACTGGTATTGTTTGTCACTTTCTTGAAATTGGTCATATTGCGAATTTTTCGCTGGTTCTTTTTTTTTGTCACTTTCGGTAATTTGTCACATTGCGACTTTTGTCGCTGGTAGTTGTCACTATCTTTGTAGTTGCACACTGTTACATTTTGCCATTTTTCTTCCCTTTCTTGCATTGGGGTATTTATCCTATTGATTGCTACGTGAATGTGCTTTTTGCGATCATTCCATTGAATCCTAATGGCTGTTATCAATATTTGGTTTTGTGTGCAACTTTGTTGGTTGGTTATTTGAAGAACTTGGCGCACTAATGGGGTGGGGCTTGTTCCATGGCCGTTAGTCCATCTTTTGCCTATGAGGCTGTTTCACTAGATGAAACATGTCTTTTCTATGATTGCTTTGTAGTTGCGGGTGTACGTTTTATGTTTCACCCCGTTGGTTTGTTGACACTTATGACACATTTTGTTTGATTATACTTCATCTTTTGGTGGTTTTACAGTCCTTCATAGACGACTTCCACTCCTCACTAGCACTGAAAAGAACGATTTTTTTGGCGTAGCAAAGAAGTTCCCTTGCTACTTTTTTTTTTTTCTTTGCGTAGCAAGAAAATTTCCTTGCTACTTTTTTTTTTTTCAATAATATTAAATTATACTTACCAAGGGGAGGGGGACTAATGGGGACGAAGGTTATTCATCAAGGATCTCTCTGCTGGGAAGGTATATTTACTGTGATATTAGGTCAATGTTTTCTGTTAACCCTCTGATCACTGCTTTTCCTTTTGTTTGTACATGTTTGTTGTTCACTAACTGTTTGTGCCATAGTTTCTCATTGTTGGGTGTTATGGGGATCAGATGGTGTGTTTGGGTTAGTGGGCAGGATGTTAAATAATGTTTGGGGGTTCCCAGTTCCCCGCATGAACAGTATGGTTCGTCCTTGCATTTAAACCTATTTAGGTAGTTAGGAAATGCTCCATGTCCTGTATATATTTGGCTTAGTAGATAGCAGCTGATAATTCTGCACGATTCTACTTTTGGGAAGTATTCATATGTTGTCCTGCCTGTGTCTCCGTAATCCCACTCGAACTGCCATTGTTTTATTGTTAATTCTTTAAATTTTCTTTTTAAGTTTGATGTCGGTCTTTCTAGGTGGTATGGAATTTCTTTTGTTTGATTTTCTGCAGCCTTTTTTGCTAATTCGTCGGCATCCTCATTTCCTTGGATGCCCACATGTGCTTTTAACCAGCTAATTTAAAATTTTTTTTTTGTTCCGAGTCTTTTGCAGTTTTTTGTATATTGTCAATTAATTTTGTTACATTGAAAGGTTTACTGAGTGATTGAATGGCTGCCATGCAGTCTGAGCGGATGCTGTATTCCTGCCCTGTGCTGTTTCCCCATTCTGCTGCTTTGAGTATAGCCAGTAGTTCGGCTTGGAAAACACTGTTGTACTTCCTTAGGGGTACTGACCATGTTTTTACTTTTTGTTCATTTTTTAATGCTACGAATGCCGAACCCGTAGTGCCTGATTCCAATTTAGATCCGTCTGTATATATTACTATGTCCTTAAAGTTGTGACCTATCCCGGGTTCTATTGCATCTGCTGGGTGTGTCTCCCAGACATTAATCTTTTTGATGTAGTCTGTGTGGTGAACTGTCTTTCCATGTATTTCTGCTGTTTCTCTTAATCGTGATACTGAGCCGTATATTGCCTCGTATTTGACCTGGAGGTGAATTGGAATCAGGCCAGCTAGTACCTGAAGGGCCGCAGTGGGGGCTGTTTTATACGCCTTGACTATGGCCAGCAGGAAGTGTCTTTGGCAAGTTGTTAACACTTCTTTACTCCTTTGATTTAGCTAACTAAGATGTTTACATTTACAAAATTACATTTGTTATTATTGAAACTGGTTAGTAAAATCAGCATAATTGCTTTTTCTATTTGTTATTTTTAAAAAGTAATTTTGAACAATTTCTCATAATGCCTTTCATTCAATATATTCATTATTGAAAACTAAGATGTTTAACATTAAACTAAGATGTTTACATTTACACTGGGCAAAAACCACTGAAAAGCACCTATATCTTCTAAACCAACCATACTCAACCTTTTTTTCTAGTGGGCCACAAACATATGTTTGGAACGTTCAGCGGGCCGCAACACAATTATATTATAATGTAAAAAAGGGGTAATTTAAGTAATAAGATTAAAAAAAAAGTAGTATGTAACAAACCTATATAATGAAGTTAATATAATCAGTAGGACAGTAAGATTGAACGTTTATCGAAAAATAAATATTACCAAAACTTTTAATACCACTATTTCCAAACAATAAACTTTGTGGTAGATTTCAATTGCAAATGATGTACAACTAGTGGTATAAAACATTTTGCTGCCAATTTCTTCCACGGTAAACGTTCAACCCTAATAAGCATTATTAGTTAAACGTAATAATATAACAATGTAGCACTTCCAAGGTCTAAAGAAAAAAATAAGGTGATTTGCTTTAATAAATTAATCGTTTTCTCAATACAAAAACTTTTTTTTTTTAAATGTAGAAATGTATAGTGCAAATGTAATAAATTTAGAATAATATTGGTTTAGTGTTGAAGAAATGTATACACCACTATAGCACAAATAGAACAACATGTAAAAACTTTTGACTAAGGAAACGGCATTTAAAATAATTTTAAATAACAGGACAGTTTTTGTCTTCTCAGGAAAATATATAAAAGAACAGTGAAGGTCTTAAAAACTTTTATACACATCTCAATTAATGTAATAAATAAAGGTTATTGATTATGTATCTCGGGCCACACATAAAAGGTCTCCGGGCCACATGCGGCCCGCAGGTTGAGTATGGCTGTTCTAAACTGTCAGTGTATAAACTGATGTTGTGAAGGTGTTAGCAGTATTGGTGAAAACAAGGAACAACCCCCAATGCAATATTCTGTGGAATGTTAGATGTCAACTTTTTTGAAATACAAGAATGAAAAAAGCATGCCAAATATAAAAAAGTTGATCTAAAATGAATATATTGAATTAAATGCATTATGAGAAATTATTCAAAATTACTTTTTAAAAATAACAAATAGAAAAAGCAATTATGCTGATTTTACTAACCAGTTTCAATAATAACAAATTTAATTTTTTACAGCATGTAAAAGCTTTTGCTTAAGTTATACAAATATTTGAACACTATCAATCATAAAAACAATTAGGGTTTTTGATAATTTTCCAAAGAAAAGAAACAAAAGTTAAGTTATAATTGTCTACAGAAAAAATAAATTTAGAAAACGGGAATTACAGGAAATGAAATAAAAAATGGGAAATAAAATATTTTAAGTTTAAAAATAAATAAATTTTAAATTTTGAAAATAGAAATTTTAAATATTGAAAAAAATTACTTAAGCCGATGTTTGTCTGTGACATAACAATAGAACAATTATTTTACATATTCTCAAAAGAGATGTGGATTAAGAATCACCCAGCTTGAGATGTATATAAATGACCCAAATACTACATTTTTGTTTAAACAGTAACAAAAACAATTCTTATATAGAAATAGTAAAATCAGAGTACACAAGTATTTGAGTCTGATACTGATACTTACCGAAATTTCACAGTAACTTTTACAACAGAAAAGATAAGGGAAGATATAACTCACCCATTCCATACAATTGTTTTTGCTCTAGAAATAGCAGCACAGTATATTTCTACACTTTTTGGACCACAGTCTAATCCCATCCATCCTTGAGGGATACCAGATTCAACAGTTGCAGTACCTGTGGCTGCATTTTCTGCAAATTTATCAGCTGTAACAAAATCAACGGGCAAGTGAATTTGCACATTATTTTTCTTAGCTTTGTCCATGAGATTGCCAACAATTTTTGAGCCTTCTTCATCATATAACGAATTACCTATCTAAAGTAAAATTTACTTTAAAATGCAGATTATTATTATTTTAAATGTACAATAATAACTTTTATTAGTAATTTTAACTATCATATTATAAAATATGTCATCAATTCTACTAATATTATTATTTTAATAAAAAATTTACAAGTCCAAAAGTAATTGGAGATTAAATAGCATATGTACATATAAAACTTATTTGAATATAAATTTAATAAAATCAAATTTCTATTTAAATAAAGTGTGTTCAACTCCAAATAGAGCCTAATTTGGCACACTTCTTAACAATTTGTTGAATTTTTTATACATAAAACTGCGATATATATATTATATATTAAATTTTACTCTTGTTATTATTATTTTTTAAATACAAGTTTAAGTAAAAGTGCAATCAATTTGAAGACTGGCAATAATCAGATATTCAATAATGGCTAATTTGATAACTGTTTAGAACTAAGAGTATTTTAATATTAATAAATCCGTAATCAAGAGCCTTGTGTTCAGCTGCGCAAGTTATTTTGAGAGTATTTTATTTACTATTATGTTAAATATACAACACATAAATTCATTCCTTTTATATTATTCTTAATGCATGTAAGAAACTTCACTTTAGAAAGAAAAAGGACAGGGTACTAGTAACTTAAAAGGGCACTAATGAAGCAGAAGAAAGATATCATTGCAAGAGCAAATGTATTACTGTGTTTAGTAACAAAGGGAAGGAGAAAAATACACAATTTATAGCTAAGATAAAGAAAGTAACAATTTTGAATGATTCTAAGAATCATTAAAAAAAAAAAATACTAAATGATTGAATAATTTCCAGTGTTTTTCCTTAATAAAAAAAAAAAAAAAAAAGAGAGAGAGAGAGAGAGAGAGAGAGAGTTCTATTATTTTTGCAAGCTCATGGGAACACTGGTTTAGAAATGCTGTGGTATGAGAAAAAATTGTGTGAGAGATTTCTGGTTGCAATTGAAAGTGCATTTCACTACTTTTACAAATAGTAGGTACCGTTTTAATTATAAATTATAAAGCAAAGTTTTTTTTTCCCATCTAAATATACATATATTTGTTAGCAATATTAATACAAAACTTAGTATTTATTAATATTGATAACAAATATTTAAGTATTGCACGGCAGCGCAATACTTATTTATTTCCAGTGTGACATCTTAATGTTAATTTAACACAGCATCTCCCGTTGAACGAGTTAACTACTAGACTTTTTCCCACTTTTGTACGCGTTGCCACAAAATATTTACTCTGTGCTAATTCTAAAAAAATTTGAAATAGTGAAATTGTTTGGCTGACGTCAGGATCAAAACGGATGATTAAATGTCATTGAATATAGATGGATTATAATCCAGGAAGTAACATAGGCTATGTTTTATTTACGTTATTCAAATATTTTTCTTAATAATTCAAAATTTCATAATTTTTATTGGGAATCAATCGACATTTTTCCTATAAAATTTAACTGTTTCTTTATTGTTGCCAACAATTCAAAAACCATAATAATAATTTGTCCCACAGCAACTAATTTTCAATTGAAAGATTTCCACGTTCTAAATGAAATTGAATTATTATTTTTTTTTTTAAGTTTAAAAAAAAAAAAGGATCAACACAATGTCATACTCTAAATAAACGGGCATTTTCTAATATTTGGTCACAATTCAAGCAGAAAGCAGGCGAATATATCGCTATATTTGTAACAAAAAGAGCATTTCTTAGTTCAGTAGCAGTAACATATTTGTTAATAATACAAGGAGCATCAGTATGAATAAATACAGGAAACAGGTGTATATTCTGTCATATTTATAACAAAAATTTGAATTAATTTTTACCGATACTGATTAATAAGGATGAATATCAGTTACATACAGGAGAAAATTTTCTGTCAAACAGTTTATAAGAGATTTCGCAGGGGAGAAATTTGACGTCTTATTATACATTAATGGCGTAGATGATTATTATGAAGTAGGTTGTACTTGTTCAAGATAATTTACTTTTTCATTTATAGCGCCCCCTGGGAGGAAATAATATATTCAATTTTAAATAAAATTGATTTATTTTATGTTTCATTGTATAATAGCTATATTGAAATTAAAAGTAGTTGGCACAGGTCAAACACAATTTTCTTTTGTGTTTATAGTGTCTCCTGGCGAGAAATAAGGTAACTAAATTAAAAAAAAAAAGATTTTTATGGGTTTGTATAAATTATTTGAATAATGTTCTGCCATGATCAAATTTATGTTTAATAAAAAATTTTACATGATGTTTTACGCTGGTAGCACCCATGGTGGAACATTGCCTAACTAAAACTTCAAAATGGATTTTTCTTATGTTTTCTCATATGCCACCCATGCTCCATGTTAAAATTAGGTAATACTGATTCAACAAAATTTATTCTTGCATGTATCCCCGTGGGTGGAAATAGCATAACAAATTCATATATTCTAATACGAGCAAATCGTGTGTGTGTGTGTATATATATATATGAAAATTTTATCTAAAAAATGTCTAACGATAATTTTGTATTCTACCGTTTTGGTGTACGAAAAATTATTGGACTATCACATGTTCGGAAAAATTCGATTAGTGGTTCATGTTGTGATCTCTACGTGTCAGTGCATTTCAATGGAAATAAAGGTTGAAACAATTGCTAAACAGTTGGCAGTAAACAAATTCGTAAAGTTGGCAACATTTCTCGAAATTTGGTGACATAGCCGATTTTTGGATCGGAAAATGATTTTTCAGATTACCAATGCCAAAACACATTATTGGCGCCAAATGAAATAATGTCGCCAAAAGGGGAGTTTTCGAAGAATGTTGGCAAAGCTTGGCGAAAGAATTGGCACTCAGAATCTGAAGGAATTTTCTAGAAATTCCCAATAGGAGCTGAGATACATGATTCAACCAATCAGAGTCGATAGAACGTTCTCAAAAACAGAATTCAACCAATCCGGTTACATAGATCTTTCTCGCAATTAATCCCACACCTATAAGGAAGTTCTTTGGTCAAAATCTAAAGTCTCAGAAGTTGGACAGTAAATCTTGCGTTCTGCAAAAGACTTAGAAGTCTACGAAAATAATGAAGTTTGGCGAGTTGAACACAAAGCTGATTTTAACCAAACACAGCCCGATCTCACCAACTGGTTTATTTTTTGTTTGCAAAATTGAATTTTTATGTTCCATTGTATGACAGCTATACTGAAATTAAAAATGCGTAGTTCAGATACAACATAATTTTCTTTCAAGTTCTCTTTCAAGCAATTCCCTTTCAGGGGCAAAACTCTTCAATTGCTAAAATGTTGAAATGAATGAATGGCAGGCTGAGAGGAAATAAGATAACCAAATATTAATAAAATTGATTTATGTTTTCCTTTTTTAAATGTTTTCAGAAAAAGTTCTTGCCTCGGTAAAGTTTACATTTTGATAAATATTTTCACATATGTTTTTTTAGTCTACGTAGCGTTCCTGGTGGGAAATTGCTTAACTAAAACGTTAAAATGAATTTTTTTATGTTTTCCAGTATGGGAACCATACCCAAGGTTAAAATTAGGGAATAATTTTTTCTTGCGTTTATATCGCCACCTGTGAAGAAATAGGGTATCCAAACTCAAGTAAAACTGTTTCAAATGTTTTACTGTATGGCAGCTATATTGTTGTTAAGTATAATCTCTAAAAATTCAAACCAATTTAATTATGCTTTCATAGCGTCCTTGGTGGGAAACTGAATAACTAAATTTAAGTAAAATTGATTTTTCATGTTTTTATTATTGATTTTTTATCCTCAGATTGGAAGTTTTTGTCCAAACTACAACAACCTGCATTACTGCACTGGTGAAACATTTTGGATTAACCATTGCTAAATTTACATCACAAATTGTGATGCCATACCGCATAAACGAAACCTTGATGATGGTACGCTCTATTAATTTTGAAATGAGTTCGTCTAAATGCAGTAGTTATTAAAAAACGTGGCATATTAAACAAAAACATAATTTGCCAAACAATTTAAAAAAAAAAAAAAAAAAAAAAAAAAAAAAACTTTTCCCACAATGTTTAGGCCCGAGAAGGGGCAGATATTAAGATATTTCATTCAGTTGGTTTTAGATTAAAAGTTAAATTTTTGGTAATACATAAGATTAAACTAATTGAGCTTTAAAAAATAAAAATAAAATCAATCAATATAATATTTAATCCACCTGTAAAACTTAGATCTGTTCGAATGAAATTGAAATAAATCTTAGACTTTTTTCATTTCTAAGCTTCACAGGCTGCAAACTATTGTATTAGAGATTAAACTTTAACAGGTTTATGATGGGTGTATGTAAAATGACAAGGTACATGCAAAATACAAACCTTTTAAACAGTCTAAGATTTATTTCAATTTCATTCGAACAGATCTAAGTTTTACGGGTGGATTAAATATCATATTGATTGATTTTATTTTTATTTTTTAAAGCTCAATTAGTTTAATCTTATTTATTACCAAAAAATTAACATTTAATCTAAAACCAACTGAATGAAATATCTTAATATCTGCCCCTTCTCGAGCCTAAACATTGTGGGAAATAATTTTTTTTTTTTTTTTTAAATTGTTCGGCAAATTATGCTTTTGTTTAATATATATAGATGTATACTTAGTTTATATTTTAAGCATTAAAATATAACTGAAGCTTTCGAGTAGGAAATAAAATTTTAACATTTAAAATAAAATTAACTGTGTATTTTAGAAATATTTTATCAGATAAAAAAGAAAGAAACATCTTTAAAGAACATCATACAGAAAAAAAGTACAAAAAAAAAAAAATTCTGAGGAGAAATTTGAAAAATACAGAGTCATTCCAAGCCTATAGGTTTAACACTGTAGAGGGGGATTTGCAGTCTAACCGATAACAAGCGTTAAGGTAATCAAATTAAAAAATGGCAGACAGTGTCTTTTAATGTTTGCAAGTAATTAGAAAATGCTCAATTAAAACATATTCTAAATACTCCCAAAGTATAAAATTTCGTATATCAGTTTTCTAATAAACCTAGTATTTTCTAAAAATTTATTTTTTGGGGATTTTTTTGGTGAAATATAATTTGTAGGAAAGTGAAGTATTGGTCTTTATTAAACTTTTTTTTTAGAATTTCTAAACTTATTTAATGTCAAGAGTATTTAAACTTTAAATTTATGCCTTAAAAATGGACATTGATTAAAGATGAAAAAATTAAGAGGCTTCAAATCATAAACTACATACCTCCATGTTATTTAAAACTTTGAGGAAAGTAAAGGCCATTCCACCACCAATAATCATTTCATTTACTTTATCAAGCATATTGTCAATTAATTGAATTTTATCAGCTACTTTGGCCCTTAAAATCAAAAGAAAATAACAGTTACAAACATCATAATTAAAATGTATTATACAGATTATGACACATTTTTTATATACAGTGATAAAAGTGCTGTAGTTGTAAAAAAACAAAACAATAGAAGGTATAGGCTAGAGTGTTACTTAAGAAACAGAGAGCAAGTATTTCTTAAAAAATCCAGAAGGTCTACAGTGTATACCACTATATACCATACACTACAGTCCTGAGTGATACCTTGGTTAACAAAATTTGTTAACTTTTCTTTTTATGCTCTGACTAACAAATGTTTTATTGGATGTGGGCACTAATATAACACAGCTGCATTGTGATTGCATGGCATTTTTTTCAAATTTCCAAAGATTTTTGATATATCTTTTACCAGCCTGATTCCAAGGGAATTCTGGAAAGATCGCATTAAAAACATTCTGGAAAAAAAAGTTTATGTTAAGATGATTTGTTTTTTATTATATCTACTATCTTGCTATCACTCTCCATTGAAATTGGATTCCCCGAACTGTTGCCCTGGCACACCACCTTATTGCATGGTCAGTTGATGACACCTGTAAAACCTCATTTTTAGGGTTTTGTTCACCGTAGTCGTTAGGGTTGGGACACCGTACGTCCCAGTGACTATTTCTAGGGTTTCGTTCATCTTACAAAAACCTCTTCGCCCTGCTACATTGTCTATCCGTTACAGAGCCGGTTCTCAGAAACAATATAACTTACAGACTTGAAATTTTCTGTACTTATAGCTGAATATCTACTATGAAGCTGAAAATCATAAAAAAAAAAAAAAAAATCATATTTTAATATATAAAGGTAAAAACCAAAAATCTAACAGCCTTTTCCTATTAAAATTAAACATTTTTCGTTATAGCAGTTGCCAACAATTAAAAATCCACAGTAAAAAATTTTCTACAATAATTAATTTTCTATTGAAAGATTTCCATGTGAAAAATGAAATAAAAAGTTTCACCAATTGGAAAAAAGATTAATATGACCTCATATTGGTAATAAAACCGAAATTTTGAAACATTTCTCAATAATTACAAGGAGAATAAGTACGTGTAAGTACAGAAAGCAGGTTAATATGATGTCATTAGAGAATTAAAAAAAAAATTAATCTGACGTCATATTGGAAGTTTAACAGACTTTTTCAAATGTTTGAGAATAATACAAAAAGAGTATCAATATGAGTAATAGAGAAAGCAAGTAGATATGACGTCAGCAAGTGATTATAACATCATATGAGTTTGAGGAATGTATTGAATCATGATAAAAACCTGATTATGGAAATATTGGCATATTTTAACATTTTGAATGTCTCTATACAACATGTTTAATTTTGAAATTGATATTTTAATATCGCATTTAGTCGATATGACAGATATTATTATGACAAAATATGATAGCGGGCTTAGCCCACTATCAGACCGGTTCAGAGTTTCGAAAAAATGAGAAAAATAGACTGGTAAATTTTTACTTTATAAAAAACATGACTTTTTTTTTTTGGAAAATGAAATTTATTTGGATCTATTAAAGAAAGGATCAAGTGTTTTGAAAGGAATATTAAATGAAACCCTTTGTGCGATCTTCGATCACACTTACCCACTTGTTAAATATTTTTATGTCTGTTGTAACTGTCACACGTTCATCGCATCAAAGAAATTTGCCTATAGCTATATATTCCACTGTGTAATTTAATGCTCTTCCACTTAGTCCAACAGTTTTTTTACTTCTCCAACAAAGTGGTGCACACTAGCTACTGAAGAACAAAACACTTACACTACATAAACTTTGAAAATTTGTAAGAAGAATTGTAAAAACATTGTGCAAGTGTAAAATAAAGATAGTCAGTTTTTTTATTCTATTTTAAATACCGCCTCACCTTCTTGAAAAACTTACTTATCTAAAAATTTTTTCCCCTTTTATAGAGTGCTTTGCTTATTTTAAAAAACTTATCTTTAAATCGTGGTGTTAACATCCAGAAAAAAAAAACTATTTTCTTTAGAACTCAACAGGAAATCATGTTTCAGTTAACTGATTCTGGAACTAACTATCTTCGTTGGTTGCGGTATCACTATACACAACACATCACAATTTTAATTTAACTATAAAATATATTTTACTGAGAAACATGTAATAGTCTACCCCAATAACATCTAATATCAAATAAAAACAGATCACATTTTTAAAGAAATAAAAAGCTCTTGTACAATAACATATTTCAGTCAGTTTATCGCAGTTATACATTTCTTAATGGCAATATTGATATGAAATGCAGTTTTTTGAAGTTATAATAAAATATTTAATACTGGATTTGCCATAAAGGATTTAAATACTTAATTCTCAGAGAAAACTACTATACTGAGAGAAACTTTTTTTGCTCAACAGAAACTCAAAAATATGATTTAGTGCATAAATATTATTTTCTTATGTAAATATATAGTTCAACATCAATTAAACTATAACTAAAAATATAGATGTTTTCTGCATAGGGGAAAAAATGCATAAAGCATTTACGTGATTAAGAAATAATATGAAACTGAAATAAATAATGAGGACATACAAAAACAATGCTCACCAAAATTAGAACCAACTTTTAAGATATAGGAAAAAAAAATTTACATGAATGAATGTTATTTATACATTATATGCCAAAGTTAAAAATATTATTTAGAAATTAATGCAAAGTATGTTCTTTGGGTACTTTTTGGTTAGCCGGGCGCCAATGATATATGTACATATATAAATATATATGTTATAAATATATATATATGCAGATATATGTCTATATATATATATATATATATATATATATATATGTAATTTGACATAGCTATTTGGGGTAATAATTTCATTGCATTTGGTCAGTTATTTCTGTTTCAATGGTTAATTTTTGCAATAAGTTTTTATATATATATATTATATATATATATATATACACACAGTAGAAGATCTTTATAACGCAATTCTCCATATAACGCACAACTTCTCAGATGTAAACAATGAATTTTTAGTTAACACCTGAATTCCCACATTATAAATAGTTGCTATTCTCTATAGGACAAAATTGGATACATTAGATCAACTTTATCTCCTTAATTCAGAGCTAATTACTGAAAAAATTGCTATGATTTGATACAGTTATGTTTGGACAATGTCTATAAAGTAAATTGCCTTGAGCTAGGGCTTGTCCCGACCATATGCCACAAGCAGGTCCTCAAGGTGGGCGACGTCTATAAAGTAAATTTAACAATGTGTGGAATTATCTATATTATGCAAAAAATTATCTGCACAACTCCTGGTAATAAAGAATGCAATATAAAGATACTCTAATGTATTTTGGTATGTTTCATACACATTTGGCCATGTTTTACAAGCTAAATTTAATGATGTGTGAAATGTTATTTATATAACGCAAAATTCTATATAACGCACAACCTTGTTTGCGTTATAAAGATCTTCTACTGTATATATATATATATATATATATATATATGTGTGTGTGTGTGTGTGTGTGTGTATACATGTATATATATCACTGGTGCCCGGCTAAGTACCGTTCTTTGTTATGCTTATATATTTTCCTACACTTGACAAGCAATGTTCAGATTGAAAATGGAAGAAAATTTTAGGGTGACATATATTTAATTTTTCTTGATAAATGTTGTTTTTGACGATAATATCCAATTTATGTCTTAAAAAGCATCATTAAAATTCAAAAGCTTGTTGTATGTTATTAAAATACATATTTAATTTAAAAACATAGAAATAAAACTTTTTTTCTTCTTTATAGCAAAAATGTATACAAAACTATTTACACATGACTTTTGAATCTTAGTACATATGAAAGGAAAAATCAAGGAAACTAGTGTTATGTTGATGCAGTTAAGAGAAATATTGAGTATCTTTAAAGTCTTCATCCGATTCCAAAGTGTTTTATTGACTTTAAAATAAACAATAGAATTTGCTACAAAATGCAAAATAATTGTATCAAGTTTTCAATGAAATGTTCCCTCAATATGGCTTTCTTTGGCGGCACATCTATAACATCATTAAAAAAAAATAAAATCAGTGTATGTGTTGTCTCTATTGAAAATTTTGGATGAGCAGAAAACAAATTATAGCAGTAGTTAATTGTGTAAAGGTAGACATAGTGTGTAATGTACGAGAAGAACTTTATTATCGAATTTGTGTGTGCTATGCAGATGGAGGGGCAATGTTGAATATTTATGAACATTTAATTTAGAACAAGATATAACTACAATTATTTTGAATTTTATAGCAAATTTGTATAGTTTACTTTAAAGTCAATAAAGTATTCTGACATTGGATAAAGACTTTACAGAACCAGTCAGCAGGGTTTTAATTTATAAACAAGGGCTCTTAATCTCATAAGGTCCGAATGTTTCAATGGGTAAAAATGACAACACATTAAAATGCACATTCCTATTTATAAAATTAAAAAATATTCTAAATTAGGGGTGCACAACCTGTGGCCCGCGGATCAATTTTGCCGATCGGGCCGTAAAAATTGCGAATTTTGCCGATAGGATGCATATAAATCGTGAATTTTGCTGATCAGGTGCATATAAATCATAAATTTCGTTGATCGTATGCGTAAAAATCACGAATTTTGCCGATCGGGTGCGTGTAAATTGTAAATTTCGCCGATAGTCTGCGTAATAATTGCAAATTTTGCCGATTACTCGCGTAAAAATCACGAATTCCTCCAATCGGGTGCATAAAAATTGCGAATTCCGCCGATAGGGTGCATATAAATCGTGAATTTCGTCGATCGTATGCGTAAAAATTGCGAATTTTGCCAATCGGGCGCGTAAAAATTGCAAATTTTGCCGATTAGGCGCGTAAAAATTGCGAATTCCGCTGATCGGGCGAGTAAAAATTATGAATTTCGCCAATCAGGCGCGTAACAATCACAAATTTTGCCAATCGGGTGCGAAAAATTTCAAATTTCGCGGATCGGATGAAAAAAAAAAAAAAAAAAAAAAAAAAAAAAAAATTGCAAATTTCCCAGATTGGGTGCGTAAAAATCGCAATTTTTGCCGATCGGGTACGTATAAATCGCAAATTTCGCCAAACGTGTGCGTAATAATCGGGAATTTCATCAATCACTAGGAAAAAACTATGAATATTGTCAATCGCGCATGGAAAAAAAAATGCAAGTTTTTCCATCCTTTCCAACTGAATAGGGTTATGCTGACTAAGGAGGTGGTTGAGTATAGGGAGCTAACCGTCCTTTTAAAATTAGCCATTTTTATGAACTTTTAGGCCGCCCCACCCTTGCCCGAAACAAAATTTTGTCCACCCTATGGATGTTGGCTCTCGACAATCCAATCATTTTTGTGAATGCCCCTCCTCTTATAAAGGTTGTGCACCCCTTTGCTATCCACATTTTATGACTGAATATGTTAAGAAGTACAATTTAGAATAATATATGTTTCTACTCCTCTCCACTTTCATTCATGAAAGCAGACTTTTTTTTCGGCACTGGCAATCTTTAAAGCTAAATTTATTCCTTCAAATAAAGTCAAGGAGTATTTTCACTCTTTGAAAATAATCTTAGCTATATCTCTTGTATAAATACAAACGTAAACTGTTGAATATCTTTGCCAACAGAACTGAATACATTGACAGGAAGGAACCTAGGGGGCTAAATCTACCCTTCCAAAATTTATGTTTTTTTAATCTGACCCCCACTCACCCCGGTCACACCTCCTCGAAACAAAAATTTTCTGATGGTGGCCCTCGACAACCCAGTCATTTTTGTAAGTGGCTCTTCGCTTAAAAAGGTTGTGCACCCCTATTCTAAATGAATGTAACAAGAACCCGTAGCAGAAAATGCAAGAGAGCATCTATATTGCAGAATATTTTCAGAGCTTGTTAGAAATTGCATGAACTAAAAAAACAATGGTGAAAATGAAAGTTTATTAAAGACTCTCTTCAAGGTTTAAAAAAGAACAACAACAAAAATCTGCTTGAAACATTCTCTGAATACCTTGGAATATTTTTGTACCAAATTTTGTTGCTGCAGGTTTCTCTGTCAAAGTTTTATTATTACAGATTAGCAACCACTTCAAAGGGTCGTATACATCCTTAGGAGTTTACACAAGGTGTGTATACTTAGAATTTCCAAGAAGTACGGCATCACTATTTCAGATTGAAAATCTTTGCCCAATATTTTTTCTTCTGATTACAAATCTTTCTCTGATTAACCAAAGAGTTTGTATAGTTTTTTTTTTTTTAAATTAAAACAAAAATTCTCTTAGAAAATCCTTGTAAAACTGTATGCACCCTGCTTATGGTACATGCAAAAAGCATCTTATGTGCTTAAATCCATTAAACATTCAATGAAATCTGAGAGTCTCTTATAAAACCTGCTTAAATTAATACAGTCGAGCCTGTTTATAGTGAGCCTGCATTTAACGAGTTTCTGGAAGTGAGGTAAATGGAGTCTTTTGCTTGTATAATGTTTATGAATGTATAGAAGTATACTCTTTTAGCTAGCAAATTTTTCTTCTTTCCTTCGATTTAATAAGGGAAATAATTATGGAAGCATGAAATAATTACAGAAATAGTGATTAAAGAAAAAAAAGAAAAACACACAGTTTCTCTAGAATTCCCTCATTCCCCTTGTGAAGAAAACATAACAATTCTTTAACCTTTTGCACTCCACTGACACCTATACGGTGACATACTAAGTTTAACCTGAAATGATTGATTGACACCAGAATTTTGGAAGGAAAAATGCCTTTTATTAAGTACTAGTAGGCTATGTCCGCTGTGCTGGTCAATTTTCCAAATGAACCTTGAATAAAACGAAATGGTGAATGTGACCATGTATTTTAAAGTAACTTGGACCTTCACGTGGCAAATCCTTCCGCATTGTTCAATACAATGTGAATGCCATTGCGCTATTATTTTATCTTAGGTGTTAGACAAAATTCAGGCTATTAAGAAGCAACTCTTTTATTACATCATTTATAGTAGAGTTTGTTAGACAAATGCGGCCATTATGACCAATAGAAATTAAAATGTCCTCTAGTCACCCTACTACTAAAAAAGAGAGCAATCATTGCAGAGATTGACCATTGAATTTAAATAATGTTCGGGTTATTAATTTTCATTTGTTATTTATTGAACTCCTGGCCTCTCAGCTTGGCGCTATGCATGGTTCTGGTAGTTTAACTAAAATCTCACTCTACATTACATTATATTTTGTAATATACATCATCTTCTGGCAGATCTACTGCAGTTTTCTATCTTTGGATTCCAGCAGAGTAAATATAATGAAAAAAACAATAAATTACTTGCACATAAAGAACAGTGTTTAACTTTCATATTTAAAAGAAATGTGAATCTTAAAAAAAGATAAATCGTTGATTAAAGATAAATCGTTGGAATAAAATTACGTTATTTTTACTGCCTTTTCATTTTATATACCAGTTGCAATCATGTAACAATTAACCTGGAAAAACCTCGAAATCTGATTTTGATAGAACAATAATCCTCTAGTTTGCATCAAATAAAATCTTCCTAGTCATCCGTAATCGGGTCTACAGCCAAGTTGGAAGTCAAAACTTAGACTTTTTGCAGCGATATGGTTACAAATGTAACAGAGTTAGCTACAAAACGAAGTTAATTACACGCCAAACTACATTCCATTGAATAATGTCAAATTGCTGTTGACTGAATTATAGATCTTTCACCAATAAAACTACTTGAAAATTATAAAGTTAGTCATGCAAAATTTTTAGTAATAATTATTTTGGTGAATACTTGAACCGAAGTTTTTGCATTTCTTTAATGAGCATAATAACACGGAAAAATAAATAGTCTTGCAATTTCTTTTATTTTGAAGATTAGATTATTCTTTAGTCTGTTGTCTAAATAAACCCTAAAATAAACATAATCGATAACTTGTCACTAAGTTTAGCGGCTAGAGCTGTGCGTTAGCAGACATGGCATTGTAATGATCAAAATTTTATCTAATCTGAATTCCAGGTACTTTTTTCTTATCTATGCTAAAATGATAAATCAACAAATATTGTTACTTGGACACCATTTGCATGTCCAAGATTTTTTGGTACATAACAAATATTACTTGCTTAGTGATAGTAAAATAACTGACAGTGAAAAAATATATAACAGTAAATCTTCTGTTCTCCGTTTGCTTCATAATGAAAATACATAAATTTACTAATTGCTGAGCACAAATTGCGCGTAATCTTCTCTAATCGGATTTACCGTCCAAAGTCCCCTTCAAATATAAAATAAATTTTGGTACAGATGTCGCAGACGCGCCGGAGTATCAGTTTGGCGCCAAAATGGTGATTTTATGCCTGGGCAATCTGGCGATTTTGGCGAGATTTTGCTTCGTATGGCAATCCGGTAAAGCAGATTCTATTGGTTTTATATTAAATTAAATGATGTGAGTTTTATAATAAATTAATCATTGTGAGTGTTTATAATAAAAAATGTGAGTTTCATAATAAAATCAAACTAACATGCTGCTTTAGGAATCTAGGCCTAATGGGTGCAAAAACTGGGTTTTGGGTTTTTCTGAACCAAAATGACGAAAACAAATATGGGGCAACCCCGGTACGTCTGCGACAGTTGTTTCAAAATTTCCAACAATATAATATATATGCTAATTGGCAGATGAACCGATTACAGAAGATTATTGCAATATCTTCTAGAAACCTTCAAAAAGAAAAAAATGTATGCAAAGAAAACTAAAAAGAAATTAATGGTGATAAACTTTTTAAATATATGTTATAATTTACACTAAAATTTAAATATTTGACTTCATTTTTATAATATAAACTGATATTTATATAATATACATTCGAATATAAAAAAAAATCCCTGACGGCTCGGCCTACAGGCACAGGTAGATTTCGAAGATGCAGACTGTGGGGCGCCTGTTTGTTGGGAATTGCAGAAGAAATGACCTTTTTGCTGTGGTGCGCTAGTTGGAACCGCCCACTTCGAAACCTAACTTGTTTTCAGGCAGTTTTTTGTTTTTCATTTTTTTTTGCTATAAGGGTTGGTCCTATAAAAAACTTGCCAATATAAAAGTTTTAGACAATATTAAGAGGATTTGTAATAAATTTAAGCGGATTTGATATCTTGTGAATTGACGAAGTTATAAATTTTTTTCTTCTACAACTCCCCTTTTTTCTCCTCCTTGAGGCCATTTTTAATGATATCAAAAATCTGTCATACATAAATTTTTGACTCTTTTCCTAGAAGTAATAATAACTTTAAACGGATTCGATACGTATCATAATTAAGAAATTATGGGGGGTGGGTTTTCTGTTTTCACAAAAAGCCACCCATTCCCTCCTTCACCCCCCTCCCCTGGTTCGATTTTGCCCATTAACGAACTTGACCAAGATTTTATGTATCAGTTTGGAAGAGATTTGTGCAGAATTTTTCAAGTTATCGTGTCCATAAAAAAGTGATATAGATAGATATATCAAGTTTTGAACTGTGGGTGGTTTTAGGTTCTGGAAGTCATGATCGGTGTAGATCTGCAAAATTTTTTCAAAAATTCCAACATAGGGGAGAATGTAATAGGTAGTATTTCTTACGAAATCTACCTAAAAAGTATATATACACTAGAAAATTGATTTAATGAAAACTAACTTATATTTGTACGCCATCTGCTTAATTTCTTTTACTAAATAAAATTTTTGGTGCAAAACATATTTAATTGATGAGTAAAATTAACCATTCTTAATATGTTAATACCTCACATTCACAATTGTACAAATTAAGGGGAGAATGTAATAGGTAGTATTTCTTACAAAATCTACCTAAAAATACACTAAAAATGCTGTCGTATACTTGAAAAAACACAATACTTTTTAACATCGCTCGGACCGATGTCACGCATATGCCTTTTTGGCTTAAAATCAAATTGTTTGGAGACAAAAATAAAATCAAAATCGTAAATAAACAAATAAAATATAACTCACAAATACAGTCATTTTTATAATTGCAGGTGCAAGTTTCTTCTGCACATGATGGAGTTAGATTTATTAAAAATAAAATTTTAAAAAGAAGAACAAATCAAAAACAAAATTATTACTCAGATTTTATCAAATAAAATTTTTAGAAGTATTTTTCTTAACCTGACACAAACGATAAGTCGTCAAATATGGTTTTAATTGCAATATTTCTCATTGAATAATTTTGTAAGCATTACGAACATTCTTTTTCATGTATAAATTAAATATTTTCGATTTACAACATTTTTTGTCATCAAAACTGTTTTTTGTTTTTTTCCCTTTTTTATTTTAAATAAAATTAGTAACTTTTTTCTTTTATTTTTTTATGTGTTTGTATTATTTTCTAAATTATAAAGCAGTTTCAATTCTTTCACCAACGATAATGGTCGCCAAAAAACTACCAATAGTAACCTTTTTGCCTAAAAACAAGAACGAAAAATCATGCGTCAAGCATAGATTATGTAACACTTTCCAACGCTTCCAAAATAATTTTACAAATCATACCATTTAATAAGCTGAAAGATAACATCTAAGTAAACAATTTGAAAAACACATAATATATTTAAAAACATAATTTCAGGAATTTCCAACGTATACAATATTCGGAAAAATATCCGAATACTTTTATTCAGCCTTGTATATGATCTATAGAATTGTATATAAGTACATAGGATGAAAAATTTTAGTTCAGTTAAGAAACGCGTAGCACAGTTCAAAATTCTCCTTCTGGAGTTTCTGTCAATAAACGGAAATGTGTTCGTGAACTTTTGTGCTTCCCTGTATAGAATCTACAGAATTTATACACACCACGTAATAAACAAAAAGTGAGTTAAATTTAAAATCGCGTTCAGTAACTTAAAACGCACTTCCAGGAATTATTGTTAACATACAGTAGAGAATTCTTTTGTGTGTCCCTGTAAATGAACGATGACTGCTATACACACAATATTCTGTAGTAAGCCTCTTGCAATGCACCTTAATAATATATATATATAAATTTCAATGCGTTTAAAATAGTGAAACATTATTTAAATAAACCGCAGACGATTTTTCTCCATAGACGTAATGTAACGGAATTCTTTTGACTGTCCCTGTAAATTAACTATAAGTGCTATCCACACCCTATTCCATATTAAACTTCTTGTAATACACCTTAGTGATATATATCAATTACAATGTGTTTGCAATTGTGTAACATCATTAAAATAAACCGCAAATGATTTTTCCCCATAGACCGTAATGTAAATGAATTCTTTTGTGTGTCCCTGTAAAAAAACTATAAGTGCTACACACTTCAGTTGAAATAGGGAACGTGCTATAAATAACGACAATAACATATAAAAATTGCAAGGCAATCTGAGCATATTTACGGGAGTTAGAGCACGGACAGACGGCAGACGGCCAGACAAACCGAAGTCATAAACACTTTTCAACTAGGTTGGAAAGTGTTAAAAACAGAACTTTCCATCATAATTCTGTAACTAATCTACCTAGAACGTTGTGTTATATACTAAAACCTTCCCTGAAAAATTATCTATCGCACAGTGCAAGTTTCATCAAAATACATTCAGCGGAACTCGAGTTATAAAGGAACGGAACGAAATTTCTGTTTGTGTTTTATATATATAGTAGATGCGAATAAAAGCTTTTACTAATTCCCAAATAAATTTGTTTTTAAATTCTGGTGTCAATCAATCATTTCATGTTAAACTTAGCATGTCACCATATAGGTGTCAGTGGAGTGCAAACGGTTAAAGTTATCCAACAGCAGGTGCAAAAATCAAAGGCAGGTATCGATTCTTGGAAGGGACATTGTGTGAACTGGATGCCAGTTCTATTGTCCCTTTTCCAAGAAGGGTATGGGAGAGAATGAAATAATCCCAGCTGATAAGGAATGGAATTCCAACCCAGTTGGTGCTTTATCATGGTTAAAGATGGCGAGCGCAAGGGGGGAAAGTAGGGACAGCGTCAAGTGACGTCATTTATGATGATTCTTCCCTTCAATGGATTCATCCAATCCAAATCAGTTGTAAATACCAGTTTCAGAAATAAATGTAAGAAAACTTATTTTCGGCTTGTGGCTTGTGCCTTTTCTTGAGAGTGTGTTTTTTATTCTACTGTTTAAAATGTCAAAAAGAAAAGTTTTATCCATAAGAGAAAAAGTGGAAATTATAAAACTCTTTTAAATAAAGGTGAAAAAAATGTTGCAATATGTCAACAGTATGGACTTTCTTCTACAACTGTGTCAACTCTTTTGAAAAACAAGAAGCCCTTAATGAAAACATATAAAGCGAATGTGACCGATTGTAAACGGTTGAAGAAGTGTCAAAAAGAAGACTTGGATGAAGCTCTGCTGAAAAGCTTGGTAAACCTCAATAGCATATATCAAATGCATCCCAATCTGATATTTATGCAAATTAGAGCACGGACAGAAAAGATAGACAAACTAATTTCATAAACACTTTTCAACTATGTCGGAAAGTGTTAACACATTCACTATAGGGTTAAAATTAATGCACTCGAACTATGTTCCATCATATTCTCATGTTTATGACGTTCAGTACTGAGGATGCACTGCTTGGATGTTCATTTGATTGACCATTGGCACCACATATGCATCAGTCATTCTACTTTACAAAATGTAACGCCATGTGATAAGAATGTCAGTAGAGCTTTTAATTTTGCTCAGGAATGATGGCAACGAATGTGTTAAGCTCAAAGGATGCATAGTTCAGTGGAATGTCAAATGAGTGACCAAGTGACACACCATGCGTCCTTGGTAGCAAACGTGTTAAAAAGGAGGGAAAAAAAAGGTAGCAACATTAAATTACACTTGCCCAAAAGCATTTCCTGAAATATAAATCTATCCTGAAAATTTTCACAGAAATGAGAATTCTTACCCTCCTAAGATTGCAAGGAATGGTCTTACAGGATCTTGCAAAGCTTTGGCAAAATAGTCCAACTCTTTCTTCATTAAAAAGCCACATGTTTTTTGGGGTAGATCAACTCCAACCATGGAACTAAAAAAATAGTAAATTTCAAACTTAAGCAACTTTATTAAAAACCATATGCTTTTGGAGAAATATATTTAAAATGTAACAAACCTATGAGCTCTGTGAGCAGTTCCAAAGGCATCATTTACATATACATCACCCAGTTTTGTAAGAGAAGCTCTAAAAGCTGCTACATCTTCTGGTTTTGCTTTGACCTATTAATCACAAATTTTCTGATATTTAACAACTCTAATTAACTTTCACTTTAATACTGCACAAAATATTCTTCATAAAGAGCTAGTATTTAAAAGCAGACTCATATCCTTATATTTTGAAATAAAAAAATAGATGTTAACCTTCTCAGCTTTTGAGGACTTTCTTGCATTTTTATAAAATTGCTAATAAAACGTAAGTTAACTAAATTTTCTCTTGCTGTTTGGCACTCTAATATCTTTCACACAATTTCGTCTTAGACATTTCTGTAAACATAATTCTATTTAAATTATTTTTTCCTACAATCAATTTAAGTTGATTTCCAGAAATAGAAAAATATAAGAAAGACGCTTAGAAGTTAAAAACATATCTAATGTTTTTGTGTGTGCGCATGTAATAAAACAATACTTTTGATATTCCATTACTTTGTAAATTTTATTTATCACATATAACTAACCATGATTTAATACATGCAAATTTTTTAAATAAATCTAAATACATGTCTTAAATTATTTAAATAATTTACTTTAGCTCCAGTGGCATCTACTCCTTTTCCTTCTTCCTCTATGTGAAACCTTAAATTTTCCAAAAGAAATACAGAACCATTTGCAGGATTTGCACATGCTGATTCTACTTCAGGACCAACACAATCTGATAAAAATGTTACATCCCTAAAAAAATATAGAAAAATTAAACAGAAAATACAAAAAATTTTCCACAAAAAAAAGAAAAATTCATGTTTATGGATACATACGTTTTTAAATAAATTCTCCTAATCTGACCTCATTAATTTAATCTTTTGTTTTATACAGTATTCATACTGAAAAAAAACTTACCGTCCTAATAGCTTTTTTAGTTCCTCAGCTACAATTTTCAATGAAAATTTTTCATTTCTTTGACCATCAGGACGTCCTAAATGACTCATTAAAACTACAGATTTAGCTCCTTTTTCTAAGGCAAATTTAATTGAATCAAGAGCAGCCACAATTCTGAAAAAATATTGAGAATATACTTTTTTGCATCTTAAATACAAATTTAAAACAAAAAATTCAGTTTAAAAATACATAAAGAAAAAGTTTAGATAAATCAGAGTAAAACTGTACAATCTTTTCTACCAATTTCTGATTAATATTTTACACCTTATTTAATCGCAAAGTTACAGTAATTAAGTAAGACAAATTATTCTATTCTAAAACAGTGGTAAATTGGTAGCCTGTGGACCACAGGTTGGGCACTCTTGAATTAGAGATTCATCCTATTGAATTATTGGTGTGTCAAGAATAGCCAATCTTTGACATTTCTTTTAATAAGAACCATGATTTTCAATAAATAATGTTCTCAGACTTTTCAGTAATTTTGCAAGCAATGTAAGATGATCCAATGGCTGGCTGCAGAGGTGAATTCAACAATATGTGTTAATAAAAATCGTAAAGAAAATATGGAAAAATGTTGTATACCAATACCATTTGTATGTTAAACAATAATAACATGAATGCCATAAAAAAATCCTGTAAATAATTACAAAAATAGTGTTCACATTTCTTTTTCAAAAAGAGTAAGGTGGATTTACCAAAATGGGGCTTTCTTAGCATCACTGGATTATTTGTACTTATAGCATACATTACATACTGAGTTTTAGAACAAAAAATAATTTAATCTAAGTAATTATATGATGCCTAATTGAAAGTCTATCTTTTTTAAACTGTATTCTACATAAACAAGAACAGAAAATCAAGCATCAGGCATAGTTTATGAAACACTTTAAACATTAATAGAATACTAGCTGGCCCTTAATTTACATCGGAGCCTCGAATTGTATAAGACCTTGAATCGAACAAACCTCTGGCTCCAGTCCCTGCTGCCTTTGGCACAGTATACCGGGCATGCTGTGCATGCACAGGAAAAATCCTTAATTTCCATCTCAAATAGTATAATTCTCTGACCGAACGAACTTCCTGCTCGGGTTCCAGCTGCCTGCGGCATCGTATAGTAGGCGTGCCAAGCACATGCGGCAAAATCCTTTCACGCCAGGAAGCGCAATCTGTTCTATATGAACATCAGGCATGTGTCCCCACTGCCTGCGGCACCGTATAGCATGCATGCTGCAAAATCCATTAGTTTCATATTACACCGCCAGAGTGTGCAATCTGTCCTATATAAACATAACCAAAATCTGTAAAGCTATCGAAATCAACTAGTCGAATGAGCCAAGCCCCGTCGTAATCGGGCCTCATGGAACCAGAGCTATGAAAGCGTCCCCTGGTGGTGAAATTTGGAACTAAAATCTAAGTTCTGTCGATATTGAGTCGAATGAACCAAACTGCGTTGTGATGGGAACCATAGAACCCAAGTTAGCTGCAAAATCCATTAGTTTCACTTTCCACTGCCAAAGGATGCAATCTGTTCTATAGGAACATAACTGAAATCTTTGAGGATGTCGATGTAGAATATTAAGAAATTTCATTTTTTTTTCATACGATGAAATGAAATATCTATACATAAGCAATGTTAAAAGTACATAACTCAATAAAAGTCCATTTTCAGCAAGTGTTGTCTATACCCGGTAATATATGTAAATTCTTTCATGCAGCCTTGTATATGATCCATATAGAATTTATACACACCACATAATTATACACTAAAAAAATTAGATAAGTTTAAAAATGCATACCACAGTGGAAAACTCACTTCCAGCAATTATTGATCATAGTCAGCCCTGTAACTGAATTCTTTAGTGTGTCTATAAATGAATGATAAAATGCTTCACCCTCCATAATCTATAGAAAATATCTTGTAGTGCACCTTAGTGATATTTTTTAATTTCATTATGGTTGAAGTATGATACCATCGTTAAAATGCACTGCAAAACTATTTTTGGTACTTTCATGTTATAGCGGCCCCTACAATTACGATTATGCCAAGGTTGCAGCTATGATTTCATCAAGATCATCGCAAAGCTTATATAGGTATCATGTATACGTATATATATTCCAAACATTCATATATGTTCCATTACTTCATTATATTCATATTACTTACATCTTATAAACATGTCATATATATATATATATATATATACATCATATATGACTATAACTTGACCTCTTGACCATATACGTCATGAAATGTTACATACATCATACATTATTATAATGTCATATGTGCTTTATACATAATTTGGCGATATCTTGGTCACTTGGCGATTCATCCTTGGGGTCTGCTATAACATGAAAGTACCTTATTTTTCTAAAAAGATCATAATGTAATGGAATTCTTTTGTGCATCCCTGTATACAAACAATCACTGCTACTTATTCTACACTCCTGAAAAAGTATGTTGTAATTCACTTCAGTGATGCACATCAATCTGATTATGTTTGAAATATCGTAACATCAATAAAATGCAGCGCAAAATGTTTTTCTCCATACTAGACCATAATGTAACAGAATTATTTTGTGCAGTGGCGCCATTTCAGAGCTTTCTCGCGGGGAGGGAGACAGTTTTTTAGTGTAGAGGGGCCAAGGGTGGGATTCAGAGGGCTGTACTTCACCTCCGAACAACAAACCTTTATTGAATCATATATACAAAAATAATAAAATCTTCGAATACAGAATCACAGGAGTGATAAAAATTTCAGTTTTAGACTGGTTTCAGTCTTAGCATGTATGATTTTAAGATATTAACTATGAAAGTTTTCTGTTACCGACAGGTACTGTTTTTACAGGTATCCTCTAAGACTGTTAAAACTTCCTTTCTATAGTACACTTCTAAAGAGCATATGTGTAATACAGTAAATCTTGTAATTTTTTCTCAAAAGGAAAAAAAATTAAGTTTCGATGAAAAGAACACTACATTTATACAGTAAAACCTCCATAACGGACACTTCCGAATAGCGGACATCTCTATTTAACGGACACTTTTTCAATCCCCAACACAAATATTGTTTGCATAGTTTTACCTCTAAATAGCGGACACCTCCAAATAACGGACAAATTTAGCGTTCCCGCAGTGTCCGTTATTCGGAGGTTTTACTGTACTTGCTAAGATGGAGACCTGTGTAAAAGGGAGCTTTATAAAGGATTATTTCATTAAGGATTTTCTGTCAGTAAAAATTTTTCTTAATCATTTTCTGCCTTCCTTTTTAGACCATGATCTAAATTCCATATTGGGACATATGTCCCAGTGGGCAATTTTTTATTTTATTAGTACAACTTTTTAAAAATTAATCTCTGTCACACACTTATATTAGGAAAATTCTTCTTAATCATTTTCTGTCTTCCTTTTCAGATTATGATCTAAATTCCATACAATTCAGAAATCTGCAAAGGTAAGTTTGTGCCGATTTTCAAGAGAAATCTATCACAAATAATTTTTTTTGGAAATTGTGGAATGATTGAATATCAAAATGGTCATCAATCTTGACTCATAATAAAAGGATTAATTGTTTTGTGTTCGAGTTTAGTTTTCACTATTTCGAGTCAGGTTTGGTTGGTTGAATGGAGTTTTATGGCACAAAGTCCCTTTAGAGACATGCTGTGCCAAAAAAAAGGATTAGAATAAGATTGTACACACGTCAGATTTGTATTGATCCAATTTTCCAAAGAAATCCTGAATATTTTCGGGTGAAAAAAACTATATTTGAACATTAATGAGTATAAAATGTGTATATTTTTTTACATAAAAGGGTACTTCTCCATTATCCTGTCGACCACTTTTCATTAAAAAAATAATAAACTATTGCCAAACTATAGGATTTAACGCCAAAAAGACAGTCACATTCACTTGACGTCAGAAGCATTAAACGTGTTTGTTATGTCATGAAGCTGTTTTTAATTCAACATTTACCTG
The DNA here is from genome assembly GCA_963931845.1 of Maratus michaelseni. Classification (NCBI taxonomy): domain Eukaryota; kingdom Metazoa; phylum Arthropoda; class Arachnida; order Araneae; family Salticidae; genus Maratus; species Maratus michaelseni. The sequence goes on from OZ007589.1 coordinate 318,421,469, forward strand.
TATTTTTCATTATGTTTTATTGATTTATTAGTTATTTCGTTAATTAAAATAACAATTGCATCCTTAAATGGCTGTGCCATGATATTAAAAGAGAAAATGCATTGAATTTTTTTTTCATTGCATAGTTAAGTGCCAAGTTGGTGCCATTTTGGGCCAAGTTGCAGGTCAATAAAATTTTCTTAGTGGGTTTAAGGTTGACTAGAAATTACAGTCCTGCATCAGCTACCCATGCCGTGGGTCGGGTTAGGTTGATGCTTTTTTTTCGTTGTGGGTCGAGTTAATTTTAAGCATTGCATTGTTTTTCTTTGCCTCTAAAATTATTAAGAGCATACTGTATATAATACAATTTAATAGCATTGTAATGTTTGCAGCAAATATAATGTGACACTAATAATGCAAAATTTAAAAATCAAATAATTAAAAACTTGAATTACACCCCCACAGCCCCCCCCCCTCAAAAGAAAAATTCCCCCTAAATATTGGGCTAAAGGGAGAAATTCATCTCTAAAATTCTAAGCCCTGAGAGTGACAGGTTTCCTTCTGATCATGTTGTACACAGCCGAGAAGCAATTGATAGAGATTTTTCTCACATATATATTAAAATTAGTTAAAAATATTAAAAATACTCACTAATGATAAATGTCTCACTTATAGACTGTTGAAATAACAAGGCTTTAGAAAACACTTTTGATAATTATTTGGGTACTTTTCGGTTAGCCGGGCGCCAGTGAAATTTATATATCTATATATACATATATATGTATACATACACACATATATGTATGTGTATATATATGTATATATATATATACATGCATATATAAATGTGTGTATGTATATATATGTATACATAGATATATAAATTTCACTGGCGCCCAGCTAACCGAAAAGTACCATTATTTGTTTCTGTGATTAAAGTTTTTAGAAAACATTTTTGATAATTATTTGTTTCTGTGATTAAAGTTTTTATTTAATGCATACGTTTTTATTATAATCAAATCTGACAAGTTATTTTAACTTTTAAACAATTTTTGAAAAAATTTTTTGAGTCTGACTTGTGATGACTGATAAACTTTCTGAAATTTTAAATTACTTGGGGGGAAGGGGGATGGCAACCAACCCCTTTACCCTCCCCCAATGGCACCCTGAAAATGAACTATAAATGCTACTCACTTCATTTTCAGTATCGATCATCCTCTTTAATAAAAAGCTATGCGTTGCTGACGACTGGGATTTTTGATAATCGTTGCCACAGATTGAACTCGGAAAATGAAACATTTGAAAATACTGAAGAAATTAATAACTCGAAAAGTATTTGTCAGAAAATTGTTAGACAAACTTCATTAGAAAGGTAAAAAAATTGATTTTTCTTGATATAATTTCAAATTTAATGATGATGCCGTTTTTCAAATATTGAATTTCAAAAATTACCAAATTTCACAATGGAGTACCATACCGAAACCTTCCTGCGTAAAAAGATAATGATAACAGCCATGTGTCCTGACGTTACAGCGCCTAGAATACATATAGTGTGGAAACTGGCTATCCTTGTTTTAGTATAATCATCTTAGAAACAAGGTTTTAGAAATTTTTTTTGAATGGGACTAATAAATTGGCCAATACTGTATATTATTTTGAGTTTAAAAGAGGAAAGCTGGGCGAGCACTTTATATTATTTAGGTTTCCTCAGGAACTTTTGGTCAGAATTGAAAGTTTAATATATCAAAATATCAGAAATTAAATAGACATTAAATCGGCAATAACTATAACGACTGTCCTTCAGTTCGTTTGGATAGATTTTCATTTAAAAATATAAAATAATTCAACATTGATGTTGGGTATTTTTAATTTATTATCACGGGCCTGGGCAACGCCGGGCATGTCAGCTAGTTCTATAATAAACCTCAATAACATAAAAGAATTTCATGGCAATCTAAGTAATATATTTACAAGTGTTAAAGCAAGGCCAGGGCCCGACAAACACTTTGAAAAAAGTATAGGGTGAAAAGTTGATGCTGAAAAGAAGAAAAGAAAAAAAAAACAGAGTTATCAAGATTTAAAAAATAAGGGGCATGGTGCAGCACCTTTTAGAAAATGCCCAACAGGAACACTATGCAAAGAAATTATATTTCACGATGAATATTAATTAACGACTTTTCATTTCTAATTCTGGAAGAATATTCAGACTGAAAACCTAGACTTTATTGTGGTTGTCTATATCTATAAGCATAAATTGTATATAACTAACTAAAAATCTTAATGTTTAATTAATATTACCAGAGATTTTTTTTACAGCATAATGGTGAAATATTATGAGTTTAAAAAATACAATGCAACCATTACAAATTAATTTAACTATTAAACCACTTTTAAATTCACACAATGGTACAGATTTGTAGTTCCCATACTTGTGGTCCACATATTGGATTTGTTATATATAAACTAATATTAACAACATGTTCATAAAATGCATCAAAATATAAAATTAAAATCTCAAATGGAATATCTAATGTTCATTAAATTGTTATTGCTTTGACTTTCAAAATATTTCTGATCTGATCAGGAATAATCATAATTATCCGAAGCCATGATGATCAGATGCCACATGATGAACAAATCACCATGTCAATTTTGAAAGGAGAACTTTGCTTTCTCTTCTCCTCATCAATGAGAGTTAATAATTTTTATTTTGAATTATATAAGAAATGATTATGATCTACATTAAAAAAAAAAAAAAATAAGATGTGCTTAGCATGGAAGTAATAATGCTCAATAGAAGAAAATGCTACACAATATTTTTAGACAACATAAGTTTAACATTTTAGGGTCAGTAAAGTAAACATTTTGTAAAATACTTTGGGTACTTTTTTAGGGGGAGACCAATACACACTGGACTTATAGGCACAGTGAACCACCCCCTAATATTTTATTTATTTAAATTGTTTTTAAGCTTATCTTCTATCGTAATAGACAACACTGCACTGATTATTTATAGCCTTCAGAAAATATGTTTAGCTCAGATTGAACTATTTTATCCCGATTAGTTGTTTTGAGCTTCTAAAAGTAAAAGTTTTCATCATATTTTTATTTTTTTAGTAATTAAAAGTTGTAGATAAATAAGATAAAACAGCTTTTTTGAAAAGCTAAGATACTTGCTTTTATTTAACTTTAAAGTTAATATGTTTAAAAGAAAGCTATAAACAATACTAATATGATTATTTATTGAACTTCAACATGGGGCATAGTAGTCCACAATCCACTCTGCTCCTGTAATGCAGAATGTTCAAAATATTTAATAATTGCTTATTTTCTATCAAGAAATATTGTTTTAAAGTAGTTATTTAACTGTAAAATAAAGCAAACAAAGTAAAATAAAGCAAACAAAGTAAAATAATTTATTTAACATAGTAAGAAATATTTTGTTTTGTATTTACTGCCTTTGATAAATATAACTGTAGTCTAATTGGTGATGATTCTATTCAAGTAAGATTCATGAGACGCAAATTGAATGGAAATCAGTTTATTTTCCCTGAAACTGTAGATGAATCTGTTGTTGACGTCAATGATTCATAATGTTGCTCCCAGACCCAAAAGTATTTCAGGAAAATTCCAGGCTCAATCTTACTCATAATTATTTTGGAATTTCATTTGCAAATTTTAATGTGTGCTGATTTTTTTGTTCTTAAGTAATAACTTCAACTAAATTGAAATTGTTCCTATATTAATCTGTTATTATTTTCAAATTATAATTATTATTTTTCTTTTTTTTCAAAATGTTACTTGTTAATTTATATTACTATGTTATTTTCTCGGTAAAGGAGAAATAAAAAAGAATTAAATTAATGAAAACTATATTTATATTGTATTTCAGATAATACCTAATAGCAGTCCACTGTGCCCCACTTCTGGGGCACACTGATCCACTTTACGGGTGCATATAATTTTTTTTTTTTTTTTTTTTGAAAAATGTATTGAAAACCATGTTCTGAAAAAATTATGATGAATGTATAAAGGTTTAAGGAATATTCAAAAATATTTTCATGCAGATCGATTTGTCCGTTAAAGAGAAAAAAAAAAAATTAACTGAAAAAGTGGTCCACTGTGTACCAGTCTCCCCTATATGGGAAGAAAATAAATTACATACTTCTGAGCATTCGGACTAATTTCGTTTTGAAATTAAGTTGAGTTAAAGAAAATATTTCGTTACCTCTGAGTATTCGATACACTTCCATCTTTAATTGGTACATTGAAGTCGACCCTGCGGAAAACAAAATATGTTTATTTCTACTGATTATTTTAGCTAAATAATTAAGAATTGTTTTTTTATTAAACTTAGAAAATACCTCATCAATACACGCTTGTCTTTCAGATCCACGGCATCAATGCTTAACTTGTTTAGAGTCATGACTATTCCGAAATAGAAATATCAATGAAAATATTATGCCGGCGTGTAGGTTGTCTGTCAAATAGTGAGGTGAAGTGGAAGTGACCTTCTGCACGTTCTTTCGGTTTCGAACGAAGGTGATTTGTATTGCTGCCATTCTTTTAAAAGAAATATTGACTTTTGCATTAATCATTAAGTTATGTATTAAATTAAAAAATAAACCTTATATAATAATTATATTTAGTAACAAGTAATAATTATAAGTCATATACGTCCAAATTCTATCATATATATTTATATATGAAAATTTTAGAATTAATCTTGGATGGCAATGGGTGCTGCTGCTGTTTTTAAATTGTATGCTGTCTCGTCTCATTTAAAGTTTTCGTCGAAGGTTTTTGTTGTTGTTGTGAAGTAATTATTAATATAGAGAGAGCGAATAAAGGCGAAATCAATAGCTAATAGATTTTTAAATCTGGTTATTGAACAAAAATACTTTGTACTACTTTAATAAAAGTTGTTGAATTGTCTAAAATCAATGGCTGCTTCAAGTATTCCCAATCCTTCTACTTTATTACCTTTGGAACTTATCGACAAGTGTATTGGTTCCAAAATACATATTATAATGAAGAATGACGAAGAGATTGTGGGGACTCTTTTAGGGTTTGATGACTTCGTCAACATGGTTTTGGAAGATGTGACAGAATATGAAAGTACTCCAGAAGGCCGAAGGATAACGAAGTTGGATCAAATATTGTTAAACGGAAATAACATAACTATGATGGTTCCTGGTGGTGAAATGCCCGACGTTTGACTCTATTCTGTACTGCGTCTGGTGAATTATTTCAGTTGTTAGGAAAGTGGCCATGTATTTCACAGTGTGATTAAAAAATTATTTTTTTCAGTTTCAATTAAAATGCGGTGTCTTTATTTTAATTTTAGTTACATTTCTCACGGCATTCTGGAACAACATTTTTTGTGTGAACTTTATAAAAACCAAGTTATTTGTGTTTATGATAAATTATACAGAAAATCTATTTTGTTTAAGTTATAACAATATTGCTTAGTGGTTTACTGAAATTAATGCATCTCCCCCCCCCCCCTCTTCTGCACACACTGCTTAGTTAAACATTTATGCAAAATCTTGCATACAATTAGATGTTCCATGAGACATTTTTAAGAATTAACAATTTCTTTTAAGTAAAATAATATTTCTCTTCTCAGTTTCAAATTAAGGAAAAGCTGATTGGATTCCATTCCCACATATCAATAATTGCATTTTTCTTGCATAATTATAGATTTTTCACCAATTACAGTTCAATGGTGGGTATTCTGCTCCAAACTGCTACAATATTAATTTTCTGCTCCAAAAGTGAAAAAAAATGTGTTCTAAGATCTGTAAAAAAAGAAAAAAAAAAAGGGGGGCATGAACAAATTTGAATGATATAAATCTTTAAAGAATAGGAATATTAAACTTTTCTGTTGTATGTGTTGTTTTTTCTGTGACCAAGAGAGTATTATGCCTTTATATAACAGGGTATTAAAAAATATATTTTTTTAAACCCTAGCGTTTAAGGGGTTATACTTATGTGCAATGCCGAAAAAAGTGTTTTTGGAGATTTTTTTTCAGGAGAATGAAAGAAGATATTTGAAAAACTCTTCTTGTATTTTGTTTATTACACTTTAAAGAAAAGAAATTGATTTTTGTAATGGCAAAATAAAATTGGGTGTCCCCAGCAGACCAACTCCCCCAGAGATGGTAATGTTCTAGTATTCGTCCATGGTGATCACCACAACTGTCAAATGTTATTGGAAATTATAAAAAGTATATTGTCTTTACTCCAAATACTTAAAACTAGAAAGTCATCATTCAGTTTTTGAACAAAATGGCAATCGTTCAGATTTAAGTTACTGATAAAAAAAAAAAAGAATGCAAGCTTTGATTTTCTAGAAAAAATGGAAGAATAAAAAAAATCTGATCACTGAAAGGAATGATTACTCTCTAAATAATATTAAAAAATTGTTCAAAATTTGAAGACGATTGCTTGAGATTTGTTCGTTGTTATGATTACAGACTTTAAAAATATAATTTTGAGATAATCATATTTAAAGATTCAAATTATTATTTATGTATGGTATAGAATAAATTTTGAATACTTGTGGTACTTTTTGGTTAGCCAGGCGCCAGTGATATATATGCATGTATAATACACACACACACACATATGTACATATACATATATATACATACACATATATATACATACATGTATGTATATATATATACAAATATATGTATATATATATGTATTTATATATGTACATATATCACTGGCGTCTGGCTAACCGAAAAGTACCGAATAAATTAAGGCTTAGATGTACCATTCGCTCTGCCATCTTGTTTTTTTATCGAACTTTCATTATATAAAATTAGTCAAATGACTTGTTTATAAAAAGTAAATATGGATGAAAATTATTTTAGAAATTAGAAACAAAACTAACGTGTTTTCATTTAAAAAACAAGATGGTGGACTGCAGGCGAATGGTACATCTGTTCCTAAATTAAAGCAATGTAACTTTTCTAATTTTTATCAGATCGACTAGAAAATATTGCTAAGCTTTGGCATTCGTCTGTGGTCAGCCATCTTGTTTTTTAAATCAAAACATTTTAACTTTTATTGGAACAGATGTGTTACACTCACACTACAATGTAAACAAAAGATTGGCGACTGTTTCGTTAGCTATTTCCAAGACTGTGCCAAACTACTATTTTCCGTTGCCATTTTGGAAACATAAAAAACGGAACATTTATAAATGTATTCGAAAACACAGAAAATCGTATTTCTACACAACAATTAAAATAAACCAAAAATACATTTTTTACAACATAAATTTAATGGAAAATGGGTACTTTTCGGTTAGCCGGGCGCCAGTGATATATATACATGTATATATACACACATATGTATATATATATACACATATATCTACATGTACATATACATACATATATATATACATATATATATGTATGTATATACATATATATTTATATATGTACTTGTACATATATCACTGGCGCCCGGCTAACCGAAAAGTACCGGAAAATGTTAATTACGTCATTTCAATCTTTTAAAGTGCACTACTATATTACAGTAATCCTTCGCTGATGCTAATTTTAATTTCATACAAACTTTTAGTTAAAATCATTACCTCATTTCAATCTTTTAAAGTGCCCTCATATATCAGTGTAAACATTCGATTATTTAGTTTCTAATTTCATGACGAACACAACATTTATAAATAATGACGTATTAGTAAAACCAGAAAGTAAATATCAAAATAAACGAAAAATACATTTTTTTAACATAAATTTAATAGAAAATACATTACCTACGTCATTCTTCTAAAGTGGACTGCTACAATCAGAATAATCATTCGATAACTGATTTTGTAATTTCGCACAACTCTTTAGATAAAATTACGTCATTTCAATCTTTTAAAGAGCACTACTATATCAGGGTAACCATTCGGTAATTCAAATTCTTATTTAACATAAACTATTAGATAAAATCACCGCGTTATTTCAGTTTTGAAGTGCCGAACTTGCCTTTCTGCTTCCTCATAAAAACTTACCTGGTACTCTCGAAAAATGGCATCCATAGCCATGGACATTTTCCAACTTCTACCAGCAACTACAAACGTCAAAACAATTTTGATAAACAAAATAGAATGATAAATTTAATTCTGCCACTGTAACCGCCAATACGTAATAATTCACATGACAATTAAAAACCAATCATTAACTCAACAGTTATGCAAATTTATTTCCCTTCCATATATAGTTCTATAATACGCGACTCTGCAACCAATAACGTGCAATAGAACGTTCTTCTACAACCAATCACGTTTTCTCTACTTTTCGTCATCAATGACATAATACAGACATGCGCAAACATTTCCCTTAACATCCACGTAAATACGGATTACAATAACAAATTTCAACACCAGTAACTAAATACAAGCTTAATAGCCTGGTTGACATAAAAGAAAAAACAGTCCCCAAAATTTGGCGACTTTTTTCTTTTTTTTAACCGATTAAATTATTTTTTTTTTTAGCGTGAGTGTAAAGCATCTAAGCCCTTTTATTATTTAACTAGTATATAACCCCGTCAAAAATGACGGATTATTGATCTGCGTTTCATTTTCATAAGACTTCATACAAACAAACAGGAGGAAGATTTTATTATTGAAAGGTTTGTATTGTAGAAAAGTACATTTTAAAAATGACAAATGATTTCTACAAATAAAAATGATGATGATGAGGATATATATATATATATTTACTCAGTATTAAATTTCTGAAATAGTTCAATGATTGGACAAAACATTCAAATTAAATATTAATAAATAACCTTGTGCGAAAGTTTTTGTAAAAAACTGTTATCAATGAGTTTCTAAACAGCTTGACTCACCACATAATTCATTGTTTGATTACATAAACAAAATTAAATGCAAATTACGTGGTACTATGTATTCCTTATATTTTAATTACGTATATAAAGAATCATTTTATTTACGATGGAAGCAAAATTTTAAAATCCGTCGATAGATGGCGCCAATATACTGGATCGATCACTTCAAAGCCTCACTACGACAGAAATTACCGCTATTTCTGAAAAAAAAAGTGTTTACAGAAATGTTGATATACATGTTTTATATGAAATAGTTTTTGAAGGTTTTAAACAAAATTAAAATATTTAAAAGCTTTAATATCTCTTTGATTAGTTTTTACTGTAACTTTGATGGAATAAATGAGACAATATTTTGGCTTGACTGATGTTGTTTGCAGATATTTGTAACCTTAATTTTTTTTTAGAAGTTTAAATCTACATCTAAAAAATATTAGATATTGCTAAAAATTATTAAGAGTGCAGTGTGAAATCCTCGCACGGGTCTACTTGGTATATGTTATTTCTGTTGTCAACATCCCTTTTTCTACATTTTTACAAAACGCACAACAATAAATGATTTACCATTCCAAAGTTTTTTAAACTGGCTTCTGACAAAGTACACTTACATTTCGTTAAAATATCTTTTTTGATTACAAATTGCAGTTAATTAAAAATTAAATCTGCATTGTTTTCAAAAATGAAATGAAAGGTTTTTCTCAAATAAATGTTGCCACAAAAATAAAATCCAGCAATATATCACGCTCAACAATTATTAAAGAAAAAAAAAGATAAAGTGGACGTCTGCACGGGTTTATTAGGTGCGTTCATAATTATATAAATATGTAGCCCCTATAGTCGTCGTCTGGTTCATCCATCTGTTCGCATATAACAGCGCAAAAACTACCCAATTGAATGGTTTCAAATTTAATATAGTATATAATAGTTTTAGAATTTTGTCGAGTTATTTCAAATTTTATTAGAATTTCAAAATCCACCAGCACATGGTGCCACTATGCTGGATAGATCACCTCAAATCCTCGCTACGAAAGAAATCACCGCTATTTCTGAATAAGCGTGTTTACAGAAACGTTGATATTCATGTTTTATATGAAATAGCTTTTGAAGGTTTGAAACTAAATTAAAATTTTTAAAAGCTTTAATATTTCTTTGATTAGTTTTTACTGTAACTTTGATGGAATAAATGAGACAATATTTTGGCTTGACTGATGTTGTTTGCAGATATTTGTATCCTTAATTTTTCTTTAGAAGTTCAAACCTACATCTAAAAAATATTAGATTTTGCTAAAAAATATTAAGAGTGCAGTGTGAAATCCTTGCAAGGGTCTACTGGTATATATTATTTCTGTTGCCAACATCTCTTTTTCTACACTTTTAGAAAACGCACAACAATAAATGATTTACCATTCCGAAGTTTTTTGAACTGGCTTCTGACAAAGTATACTTATATTTTGTTAAAATATTTTTTTTGATTATAAATTGCAGTTAATTAAAAATTAAATCTGCATTGTTTTCAAAATTGAAATGAAAGGTTTTACTCAAATCAATGTTGGCACAAAAATAAAATACAGCAGTATATCGCTCTCAACAATTATTAAAGAAAAAAAAAAAAGATAAAGTGGACATCTTTGCATGTGATTATTAGGTGCGTTCATAATTATATAAATATGTAGCCCCTATAGTCGTCGTCTGGTTCGTCCATCTGTTCACATATAACAGCGCAAAAACTACCCAATTGAATGGTTTCAAATTTAATATAGTATTAGTATATAATAGTTGCAGAATTTTGTCGAGTTATTTCAAATTTTATTAAAATTTCAAAATCCACCGGCAGATGGCGCAACTATACTGGATAGATCACCTCAAATCCTCGTTATGAAAGAAATCACCGCTATTTCTGAAAAAAAAAAAAACGTGTTTACAGAAACGTTGATATTCATGTTTTATATGAAAAAGTTTTTGAAGGTTTAAAAAAAAATTAAAATATTTAAAAGCTTTAATAAGCTTTTACAAATATTTTAACAGCAGAATCGGATTTGAAGCTTTCAAAGAGTCGTTCAATTGTGATTCATTTGAATTTGTGATGCTGAATGGCAACAATGTTCGTTTGTTTATAGTTGGGATTCCGATTTTTAATTAAGAACTTAAACCATTATAATAGGATATGATACACATGTTTTATAGGAAAATATGCTGAACAGACCTGATTTCAAGTAAAGGATATTATCATTTAGCTGTGATATGTTAGCACAGGTTTTTCATTAAGCCTAACATGGCGTTTAACTATAGTCGATTCGCAGACCAGAGTGGTCGCGCCCGGAATCGTTACAGACACTTTCTTGCCTTCGGATTTTATTATAAGTATTTATTATTAAATATAAATAAATTAGTCAATAAAATTAAATAACGTGTTTATAATAAGTAAATATGGATGAAAATTATTTTGGAAATGAGAAACAAAACAAAAATGACTGCGGGCGAATGCCAAGGCTGTTCTGAAAATGTAACAATATTATTTATTAATAGTACTTCCTGAAAATGCAATTAAAAAAATGCATTTTTTGAAAGTTTGCAAGTAGGTCCCTTAAAAAAACCACAGGAAGTTTTTCAATAAAACCCACATAGGCTGGGTGTTTTAAACCCTAGTATATATACATTTTCATATTTTACTGCACGAAGAGTAAAAATGTATACAGTTGAAGCACTTTATTGTGCTATTTACATGGGTCAATCCAGGAAAACTTTGAGGGGCGTATTTAGGATCCCTTCACAAAAATCCATTTAATAAAACAAGCCCCTTCACAAAATTCCTCTTAATAAAACAGGCCCTTCATAAAATTCCATTTCATAAAAACATACTCTCCATTAATTATTTTTATCTTGTTAGGTTTTAAAATGTGTAATTTGCAAAGAAAACAAATTCACCAGAACGGAAAACTTTAGCAGAAGGATTTAAAGAAGTCATTAAATGCTAGGGATGTAACGAATATTCGGCCACTATTCGGTATTTGGCCCTTTTGCTGAATATTCGGCTTGGCCGAATATAATTTGATATTTTGCCGAATAGTTGCATATTTGGCCGAATATTCTAAGATATTTGGTTAAATAAGTTCCAGAAAATCAAAACAAAATGTGATTTTAAATATTTTCAACAAACAATATTAAAAAATTATATCTAAATACATTAATTATTATAAGAAAAAGAAATCCTAATACATACTCAATTTTAAAGCTTCATGACAACTTATAAATAGCTGTATATAATGATATTACATAAATAAAAATATTTTTGTTGCTGCATATTTAGGCATGATGTGAATTTAAGTAAGTATTGCAACATTAATTTCTTTTACATTAAAATACAAAATATATACTGCATTTAAAGTTTTAATTTCTTTTACATTAAAATGCAAAATATATAATGCATTTAAAGTTTAAATCATCAGTGAATTTAAAAATATTAACTTTATATCTATTTTTTTAATCTGATTTATAATGATGATAAGTTTCTGAAACAATAAAATTCATAAATATTATTAAAAACAAATGTTTTACTGTCTTGTAAAAATGCTTTATCTTTCACAAATTAAATCAATTTTCTAGTTTTACTTTTAAATAAAAAAATTAGAATAAATATATGATTATATAATTACTTTACTAATTAAAAATTAAACATTAGATGTTGATTAAATGAACTAATGAGTTTGATACATTGAAAAGAAAAAAACTATTACCTATACTGAAAAAACATTTAATGAGTTTCTTCAAAATAACATACAGGGGTAACAAAATTATTTATCACTGTAAAGCCTGAAATTGTGATTAAAAAATAATAACTTTTCAGCATTTTCAGGAAGAAGTCTGTTTCATTTGGTTTCATATATATTGCCAGCTTCAGAAAACAAACGTTCACTATATACTGTGCTTGCATACATTCAGCTGTTATGATTTTTGAACACTCAAACAAAAAATTAATTTCAATTAGTCCTTAATTTAATCTTTGATTTTAAAATTGAAAAAAAAATAAACAATTAAAATAATTTAAAAAAAAAGTCAGTATTCGGCCTAAAACTTGGCCGAATATTCGGCTATTTGGCCAAATCACTATTCGTTACATCCCTACACCGAATAGCGATTTTGGCTGAATAGTAACAGTGAGGTCTAATATCGAATATTCGGCCAACCAAATAGTAATTATTTGGCAGAATATTTTTATATTTCAGAATTTAAAAGTATTAAAAGTTAAATTATAAAACAATTTTACATAATATTTAACACCGATACTACCAGTTTGTGAACTAGACCTTTTTACAAGAAACCTGTACACACACAAACAAACAAAAAAAAAACTGTGCTTTGAGTTATAACTTAAAAGAGGATAGTCTTAAAACTTTTTTAATTAATAAAGCTTTAAACTTTGTGGCTTCTTCTGTGAATTAAAAATAAATTTATAAAATGTTCGTATATTCTAAAACAAATACTTTAAAATCAAAGAAAATTTTTAATGAATTAGAAGAAACATTCTACAGTGATATAGTGTTTATTTGTCAGGGACTATAGAGTAAAACAATACAATGTATTAAAACAGTGACAAATCAGGAAGAACAACTTTTCTGCGCCTTTTGATTTGGCAAGGAAATTTTTAAATGAACCAGAGAGCAGGTGTCTGAAATGGGCGATCATATTCAGAGGTTGTAAACATACAAGGTGTTCATACATCTTGGAACAAACTTTCTGTGTAGATAATGTGGTCAAGGCTCAAACACGTTTTGAGCAACAAACATTATCTCAATCCACTTATTCCATCAAAAATACAGGGTGTGCCACTGCAAGCTGAAACGGAATTTTAAACCTGAAGCTGAAACCGAATAGTTTGATATTCGCCCAAACCGAATTATTTGGTAATATGGCCAAATACCAAATAGCTACCGAATATTCGGTGGCTCCCTATTAAATGCTTTGTTTGAATTTGAGTAACTAGATTTCATCTGTTGTAAAAAAATGTTATTTTTCACAAAAATATGATAAATTTCACAAAAAGAACTTTTACTTTTCATAAAATGGACTCCAAGAAAAAAACTTGCATCGACCTCTGATTTATATATGTTACGATATAAAGAAATGCTCATAACCATTTAATTGGTCTGTATTATTAATCTGTAATACTGAATTTGAAATGATATAATGAAATATTTTATTTATAATAAAATGAATTCAAGCATGTAAAGTGAGAAAAAAAAAAAAAAATAGTTAATTTTTAATTATTTTTTACTTAAAAAATGGCGACAGAAATAGATAAGAGTTCTAAATATAATAGAAATGTAGTATACCATCAAATTAGTTTGCCATATGAAGCTAGTTATTGCTTGAATTTAAATGCCCTCATTCGACCCAAACAACAAGCATGTGGGATAAAGGCTGAATTGTTTTGTTGAAAAGCTTTAACTATCAGGAATGTCAAAGCAAGCTCTAAGTGTTTGGGCCGAATTGTTATTGTAAGCAGTTTTAGGGTTGCATTTTTAGTTTTACGCCAACTTAGCACATTTTCTCTATTTTTCATCTACCTCTATAGAAAAGTAGAAATTTTATTTTTTAAATACCAGTTATTTTTTCCATGACAGAACCTTAAATTTTTTTATCTCAAGATGAGTCATACAATGGCAATGTCAGTGAGAAAGAAGAATTTATAGAGATGCTGGCGAGAAACTTTTACCATCTGATGCGCTTGAGTATTTAAAGAAAATTGTTTATATGCACAATAAAAACTTGTTAATGAATGAAATCAACATGCATGTTGACAAAATAGAGTGTACAATATTAGACAAAGCGACAATCATGGGTGCAAGAAGTCCATCTAAGCCAAGACTGAAAACTTTTCTGGGTATTAGGAATAACCAAATGGAAATGGGCTAGATGATTTCTATGTCCTATATTATGGCTAAAAATTGATCTCTTACACAAAAGAAGATTTACTTCTGGCGTACCATATTAACATTCTAAAAAGAAAATATAGATAAAATTTTTTTAAAACTACAATGCAAACAAGGGAATATAAGAAGGGTAAGCTTCTACCTGGAGAAAGGGCAAGGAGGGCGGAATTTTATCTGAAAAGGACATGAGTGTGGGCCGCCCCTCTGAAACTCTCTAGAGTGATCCCTGCTGTAATAAATTATATGTTCCCTACCCCTTCTCTCCATATGGAAACGTTTTCTCGCTAAAATTTCAGGTATTTTTTCATGAACCCTCAATTACCCCCTGCAGTACGTACTTTCTAATTCGAATTACGGTTTACTACCATATTATTCCCCTTTAATGTTCATAGCTATTTATAGCTTGATTTACATTAATAATTACAGTGTATGTAATTTATTTTTTAGATAAATACTCCTCTTTTTAAAGATAGTTAGCAGTATTTTCTTTTTTTTTTTTTAATGCTAAATGGCAGCACTAGCCACTTCTTCTTTTTTTTTTATTACTATTGCACACTGTTTTGCCAATGAGACAGCATTTTCTGGTCATACACTTTGGACTTGTGCATGGATACTTTTTAATCTGAATTAATCATTTCCTGTGTGAGTTGTATCTATTATTATTTAGTGTTTTATCTATTACAGGTGGATGATAGTTTATTTTTTTGGATATCTTAATTCTTTTCCTATTTTTGAGTTTTTCCGATATGTTATAAAGAGCTTAGTATTGTCATTTTTAGGCTTAATGTTGACAATATTTGACAAAATAACATACCTTTATTATGAATTGTTCTTATGAAGCTTCTCTGACAAATCCATAAGATATTCATAGTTTTTCATATTCGCATTTTCATTTTATTGTGTTTAATTTTTGTAGTGTACTATCTTTTCCTTTGATTTTCACACATGTGTTTTCATTTTAACTATATATATTCATTTTTAATTAAATAAATAAATAAATATATATATAATATTTTCACACAATTCTGAATATTGTTCTTAAAAATATCATTAGATAATGAAATTAAATTTAAATTCTTTGCTGTTTTTTTTTTTTTTTTTTTTTTTTTTTTTTTTAAAGGAGTGGTGTGACCATTGCCTTAGCAGCAGGTAGAATTAAATTTTCTGCAATCATATGCGATTTTTCAAACTTTGCTACCAGCAGAGACACTCTGATATGAGGCAGACAGCCTTTTTATTATTGGAACCAGTTGTACTCTTTTCAGTTAATTTCTGACTTGTTTTTAGTTCTTTTAACTTGCTTTTTAAACAGTCAGTTGGTTTGTTTGTATACTCTTTGTATTTATTTTTTAAATGTCAATGGAGTTTTGCTGGTTTCGTACACCCATTTGACAATATATCAGGAGAAATAACACAGACAGGCTGTTCTTGTTATTAATACTGGTGTTTGTAAATTCTAATGTTAAATATTCTTCACAATACTTATGTTTTTTCTTTAGTGGCATTTTCTTCCCTGTTGAATTGTAAAATGTTACATCATCATTGTCTAAATCTGACTCCTTTACGTTTTAAGGTTTTTAGTCAGTCAACTCCCCAATTCCCCTCGCTAATGTTAAACCTTTTGTATATTTAAATAATCAAATATCTCCTCAGGATATTAATATTTTTAACTTCCTTTTTCTGTGTACTCTTCTTAAAAGATGTTTATTTTTTTTCTTAGTTGTCAAAATATATCTAAAATATAATTTTATTTAAAGTATTAAAATCTTATTCACAGTTCGGGAACATTTAGCACATAAAGTATTAAATTAAGCTTATATTTTAGAAATATTTTGACAACTAAGAAAAAAAAAAGACATCCTTTAAGAAGAGTACAAGGACAAAAGAAGTTAAAAATATTAATTTCCTGAGGAGATATTTTAAATATACAAATGCATTCTACAGCAATAGGTTTAACGTTAGCGAGGGGAATTGGAGAGTTGACTGACCAACAGCCTTAATGTACCCGTGAGTTTCCAGCAGCTTTACAAACATTGTCAAAAGTGTGATATGGCTTATAGAGATTATTTTGAAGGACAAAATAAAGAATTTTTGTTTGTATCATTTGTTTTCTTTATTTTGTGAGACCATTCACTGAACTTTTTTAGATGCACCTCGTAAAAATCCCAATGGCTAGAATTCACTCTACAGTTTTTACCTAGCAGCCATGCACACTACACTCACAGTATTTCTAAAAGAAATACTAATCAAAGAAGCAAGCCTGAAACAACAATACTTATTTTGAAAAAATGTGAACTGGCTTCCATCACCTCTTAAAAACAAATAAAATTTCATTTCTCATGCATGCATTTTAATTTTTGCGAAATAAAAATTATTGCACATTTAGAAAGAGAAAAAGTTTATGTATTTAGTGAAGTTTGTTTTAAATCTAAAATTGTTTCTAATTACTATAACTTTTTTGTAGATTTTAAAACAAAAAGTAATTTTTAATCAGTCAAGTGGTTTTTAAATAATTACTAGTCATATGGTTTATAGTTTATACTATGACAATGCAAAACAGCATGCATATTTAAAGCAAACTGAGGAGGAGGGAAAATATTCATCATAAATGTTTGGCTTCTGCTGTGATGAATTAAGAGTGTGGCCCAGGAAGTGGACATTCCCCTCCGGAACATTTAAATTTTATGCTTATTACTGGTCTAGACTACAAGTTCACCCCCACCCAGTCTAAAATTACTAGGGATGTATTGAATATTTAATATTCGGCCCTTTTGCTGAATATTCAGTTGACCAAATATTGAACAGTAGTTGGCCGAATATTGTTGGATAGTTAAGCGAATACTTTCCAGATCAGCCAAATACATTCGTCTTTTTTTCTCTATTTATTTTATGCAATGCTTTTCTCATCAAAATTGGGTATTATCTGACACATTCATAAAGCCATTTTCATTCATATGTACAAATTTTTCAGCTATTCTGATTCAGATAGCAAGAAATCAAATAGAATTTTCTATAAAGGCTAAGGATTATTAAGAAAATGGTGTGTTGGAGATTTAAATAAATTTTATAGACACAACTGTCAGGGAAGACGGTTATTTTCTCAAAAATGTACATAATTTGATTTAAAACATATTGTAATACAATTTGATTTCTTCAAACTTACATACATTTTAATTTATTTAAGCCTATCAAAAACCTATCAATTGCCAATCTATATCTATCAAATGCTATTTGAGGAATTCTAATTTTTGAAAATCTCGTTTGACTTCTTTTAATGTTATTTTTATTTTAGGCAATTTTCGCAAATTTCATTTTCAAAAATTCTAGATTATCTTGCTGTAAAAAAAGAATAACTCATTTTGTGCTTTGCACAATAATTGAAATTTTCCCTGCACTAATCGAGGGAGCATCTTAAAAAAGTTTACCACACCAAGCGAGAAAAACTTGTACATTATTTTTTAACTTTAATTATATGTGAAAGTTGTGCCATATTCAGCAGATTATGTGCATCTGCATTCACAAATAAAGATTTTAAAGCTTCTGCTTTGAAAATGTTGCCATATTAAAAAGGAAATGCCAGGAAAACTTAAATATTTTCAGAAACTTTTTATTATAATTGCGCAAAATGGCTTAAAGTCCACAAACTTGCTTGTTCATAGTTCTTTTTTTCAGATTTTACTTTCATTTATTTTTTGGGAAAGGGGCATATTTTATTAAATAAAAAATGCTTTTAATGCTTTTTAATTTACCTACAAATGGCTATTGAGTTTTTACATTTGCAGCCATTTTTTTCTTCTATTTAAAACTGAGCAAATTAATTTTGTTTTCAGAGACTGGGGTTTCCGAACAGGGGTTGACAAACGTAGCTCGTATGGAGCATAGCCCTACTCAACAAAAATACTTCATAAAAAACATAGTGAAAAATGTTAGAGAAAAAAAAGTAAGCATAAAAACTTGCAGGAATACTAAAAATGCATAAATATAATATGTAAAAATTAACATGAATGCTGTTTTATAATTATAGAATTATATCTGAAAATACATATATCAAATACATACTTTTATTGTTTAAATTGTAGTACTTGCTCTAGAATAATATGCAATATTTTGCCTGTTTGGATTAATTTGCTGCAGATTACTAGTAAATGATATGAAGAATTTTAAAATGAAGATGTATGAACAGAAAATAAATAATAATGAAAAATAAAATGGTGTCAGCAGTAATTTTGAATATTGAATCTTTTGGAATTGGAAGACTACATTTTAAAAATGCTATCCAGTAATAACAAAATTCATATAAATGATGAAAATAAAAATTTAATAAAACTATTTTTATTTACAATTTTTACACTTTTAAAGCAGTCAATAATATGATGGTGGAGCAAATTCAGATAGACGTTCGGATCTTCTATCTTCAACCCACTCGTTCTGACTTTCTAAAAGAATAAACAAAGTTAATTTTGAAACACTAAAAAAGATAATTTACAGATAGCAAAATTTCCAATTTATTTAAATATATGATATTGAATTAAAAAGTCTATCATTTATAATGTTTTAGTGTAATAAAAATATTATATTTATCTTTTTTTTTTATATGATACTATAGTTTGGATTTAAAAAAGCACTGACATTAGAAGGACTTGTTTAATATATGTGAAGATAACTGATTACTAACGAACTAACGACTGATTACTTAAGAACTTTAAAATAAACATAGTAGGATAAGCATTTCACAAGCATTTTTATAAATTTTAATTCTTATCAAATGATGTAAAAGAAACTGTTTCAAAGTTTTATCAAGTGAGTTCTTAAATTCCTTCATCACTGGTACGAACAAATAGCAAAAGACAGTGTGCATTTTATATTCTTCTCAACCAATGATTTGGTTGGTCTAGCTGAATGGATAGGAACAATTGTCTCCTGCAGCAAACAATGTTTGTATCATAGAAGGACTTGGTTGGCTAAAAGTTCAATTTAGCCATTCCTAGTTACTTTCAGAGTTACTATAAAACTTTAAAAAAAAAAAGAGATAGCAGTCAAATTTATAACAGATCAAACTTCATGTTATCAGGAAAGAATCGTCCAATTACAAAATTTAATATTTTCCATAATTACAAAAATAAACTTATAATTAATATGTCATTATAAAGAAAACTGTTAATTTTTTTTCACAAGTGTTCGATATGACTTCCTTTAGTCAACCGCATAATATTGCGATATGCCTATTCTTGCCAAATACGCGGTAATGTTTCCCTATTAACGGTTTGTAAAGCATCACAAATGCGGTGTTTAAGTTCGGGAAAACTTGTAAGCAAAGGTGGTATGAACACAGGATCTTTGACTTATCCTCAAAGGAAGAAGTTGCAACAGGGTTCATACTCTATTTGAATAACAAAATTCCCTGACTTTTCCAGGCCATTTTTCCTACAATTCCATGCCAAACTTTTAAAATTAAAAATAAAATATAAATATGGAAAGTGCAGTCTCACCTACAAATAAACAGCTTTCAGATTAAAAAAAAATATATATTAACAATGGTTTAGTAGAAAGCTCAGGGCAGATGACTAAAGAAACAGCCTTGTTTTAAAAATATAGATTGATATTGGAATCTGCAGATGCATGTTGAGCTTTTTAGTTATTTTTTTTTTATTTTTTTGAGTGGCCTTTTTTTTTTTTTTCAATCAGAATTTATTTTAACATTCAATGAACCAGACACTTTTTTGGAACATTGCATTTGTTCACTATCAATAGCATGATTTCCCTTTTGCTCAATATGTAGACATAATCTTCAAAACTATAACTTGAGAGAAACCAAAACCTTGCAAGTTGCGGTGACAGATGCTCCAAGCAGATGGAAGCTAATAATTTAGCCTATCTGAAAACAGGAAAAGTAAGATATCTTGTACCATGTAATATACACCATGCACTTTCACCATAATTTTCTCAGTTTCATAACTTCTACATGAGAGTAGAATGATTCATAGACTATTTTCATTATAAAAATACTGAATATTTATGAATAAAGCTTTCATAAGCATCACTAATATTGATATATATTTTCATAAGTTTTACAACTACCTGTCTATTAAATGTATTTATCTATTTCATCGTACTGCACTAGATAAAATGGGATAGAAGAGAGTATAGAACAAGTGGGTAAGTGTGATCGAAGATCGCACAAAGGGTTTCGTTTAATATTCCTTTCAAAACACTTTATCATTTCTTTAATAAATCCAAATAAATTTCATTTTCAATTAAAAAAAAAAAAAAAAAAGGTCATGTTTTTTATAAAGTAAAAAATTACTGGTCTATTTTTCTTTCTTTTTTTTTTTAATATCTGAACCGGCCCAATAGTGGGCGAATCCCGCTATTATACTCTGTCATAATAATATCTGTTCTGTGGACTAAATGCGATATTAAAAAAAATCAATTTCAAAATTAAACATGTTGTATAGAGACCTTCAAAATGTTAAAATATGCCAATATTTCCATAATCAGGTTTTTATCATGATTCAAAACATTCCTCAAACTCATATGACGTTATAATCACTTGCTGACATCATATATACTTGCTTTCTCTTATTGATACTTTCTTTGTATTATTCTCAAACCTTTGAAAAAGTCCTTTAAACTTCCAATATGATCAGATTAATTTTCATTTTAGTTCTCTAATGACATCATATTAACCTGATTTCTGTACTTACACATACTCATACTCCTTATATTATTGAGAAATGTTAAAAATTTCCATTTTATTACCAATATGAGGTCATATTAATCTTTTTTTCAATTGGTGAAACTTTTTATTTCATTTTTCACATGGAAATCTTTCAATAGAAAATTAATTATTGTAGAAAAATTTTTACTGTGGATTTTTAATTGTTGGCAACTTCTATAACGAAAAATGTTTAAATTTAATAGGAAAAGGCTGTTAGATTTTCGGTTTTTTATCTTTCTATATTAAAATAATACGATTTTTTCAAATTTTATGATTTTGAGCTTCATAGTAGATATTCAGCTATAAGTACACAAAATTTCATGCTTGTAAGTTATATAGTTTCTGAAAACCGGCTCTGTGACAGACAGACAATGTAGCGGGAGTAATAGGGTTTCGTGAGATGAACAAAACCCTAAAAATGAATGCAATTGATACTGAAAAGGCCCAGGCATTAAAACAGTTCTATATTAAAAAAACAAATTGAAATAATTTTTTAAAAACTTTACACCAAACACATTGATATGAATAGGTAATATACCGTCAACTTCCTCAAATCTGCAACTCGATAATTCACAAACGGCTATAATCCACACACTGTCATATGTAAACAGTGAAAATTCGGTTACCGTTAACTTTGTGAGAGAAATCCAAAATGGCACCGATTTGATCAACAATCTGTATTCAGTTTTTTCCTCCCTAGATTTTTGGATTTCAATGAAGTAAAACTATTTTTCAAATAAGAAAAAAAAAGTAAAAAATCAGGAGACTTTTTTTCCTGCCTGTTACATATTGTAACAATAAAAAATCCCTGACCGCTTGGCCTACAGGCACAGGTAGATTTCGAAGACGCAGACCGTGGGGCGCCTGTTGGTTTGGAATTGCGGAACAAATGATCTTTTTGCCATGATGCGGTAGTTGGAAACGTCCACTTCGAAACCTAACTTGTTTGCAGGCAGAGCCAGAAGGGATTTTTTGTTTTTAATTTTTTTTGCTGTAAGGGTTGGTCCTATAAAAAACTTGTCAATACAAAAGTTTTAGATAATATTAAGAGGATTTATGATAAATTTAAGCGGATTTGATATCTTGTGAATTGACGAAGTTATGAATTTTTTTCTTCTAAAACCCCCTTTGCCATTTTTAATGATATCAAAAATCTGTCATACATAAATTTTCGGCCCTTTTCCTAGAAGTAATAATAACTTTAAATGGATTCAATACGTATCATAATTAAGAAATTATGGATTTTTTTCTGCCCCCTCTATTTCCCTCCCCCTTGGTTTGATTTTGCGCATTAACGAACTTGACCGAGATTTTATGTATCAGTTTGGAATAGATTTGGGCAGAATTATTGAAGTTATCGTGTCCATAAAAAAGTGACATATATATATATATATAAAGTTTTGGGTTCTGGGAGTCATAATCGGCGTAGATCTGCAAAAATTTTTAAAAAATTCCAACTTAGGGGAGAATGTAATAGGTAGTATTTCTTACGAAATCTACCTAAAAGCATGGGTCACCCAGCAAATTTTTACAGAGGGCTGTATGCATTGTACAAAGGTCATTTTTCCTGTAAACTGTAAAATATTACTCCTCTTACACAATTGTGAAGCACATCTAAAAATATTACAAAAAAGGCAACATCTTTACATTATTTTTACCTCTGAATACAACTTCTCTTATTCAGCCAGCGGATTAGGGAATTATTCATAGCATGAAATGCCAATACAAAATGGAATTTATGCGCATAATTATAAGCTCTGATTTATCGGTTGATATGGAAGAGTATAAAAGGCAATTTATAATTAAGGACTGTATTTTTCTCTTGGCTGATGCATGGGATCTGCACGGCATGCAATAGTAGGTGCAAGGCATAATTTCTGGCCAGAATCTTTATTTATGGGCAGTGGTGGTGATGTTGACTTTAGTGGTTTCAGTTTGGATAGTGCAAAATAGAAATCTGAAAAATTTTCAGTTTTGCAAAAAATTCACTAACTGTTGTGCCTGATTTTATAAAACATTGCATTACATTTTATTTGTATCATTCTGTCTTTCTCGTGTCTTTCAACTGAAAGAGCCTTAAATATATCGAGAGCAATAAATTTATTGAGCTAAAACAATAAATTTAAATTATACTGCACAGAAACTATATTTTAAACTTTTGAAGAATATGTGATATTTATTAAATAATAATAATTACATAATTTAAGAGTCAAACTTTAGGCAAAGACAAGGTATTTTTTGTTTATCTTTCCTACAGCTTTAGTTTTAAGCAAAGAAAGGTAAAATAAATAAACCAATCTATTTTGATGAAAAAAAGTAGAATCATACTAAAATAATATTTTAAAAATAACAGTCAATGAGTGCAATTTAAAAAGTGAATAAGAATAGATCATTTTTGAAAATGATTGTTAACCACCAATCATATTTACCACTATCAATGGCCAACCGTGTTCAAAACAATAATTTAATATACATTTATTAAATACATAACATTATTAAAAATGATAAATAATATAGGATCAAACTAAAATCATACAAAATAAAAATTTCGTACACATTTATTAAACACATAACATCAAACTGAAGGGGTTTAGATAAGATATTTACAATGGTAGTTTTATTTGTGGCTTTATCTTATACCTGCTGGAATGAGTATGATATTGATATACATATTCTAATCAGATACTATATCTATGAACATAATATACATATCTATATATATATTATATTATTCAGTTATATATAAATGCTTCTGCACTTGCCTTCTTCCAATTTGGCAAAAGATTGTAAGTAAATTAGATGATGAACAAAAGTAACATATTGCAATGCTTAGCATCATTTAAGGGCAACCAAGCTGGTTGCCAGAGGCGGCTAGTAATAAAATAATATTTTAAAAATAACAGTCAATGTGTGCAACTAAAAAATGAATAAAAATAGATAATTTTATAGTTTATTTATTTATTTAAAATGATTGAAAAATTTGAATGAATATAATTTTAACAATGCATAAATTACAGACCACATTGACTACCCACAATGCAGTAATAAGATTTTCTTTGGCTTTTTAAAAAATTGGTCAAAAATATATTAAAATAACAGTTTTTTAAAGAGAACTTCCATGATTGTTTAAGATATTATACTCCAAGTAAAATAGTTTTAAGCAGCTTACTTGTTTTTTTCTTTTCTGGTACAAATGGGATAAAATCAGTTTTGCCAATATCCCAAGGTCTAATTTTAACTTCCTTTTTCTCAGGCACTTCAGGTGTTTCTGGAAGTGGTATTGAAGTCAAATCAATCTTTTGATCTGGACTTGGGTTCTCAGAATTTTCTGTAAAATGAATAATAAGACATAATTAGAGTGACTAGTTTTAAAATATGTATGTTATTGTGTAAGGCAGATAGCAAGGATTGGTCACTACTTACTAGTAAATCACTCAAACAGATTAAACAAATGAAAAGTAATAACAACAGAAAAGGAAAATATCTGCTCACTTTCATGGCTATCCAAACTAAATCAAAGAAACTTTTCAAAAGTTTTGACAAAGTATGTGATTAAATAAAAACATTTTTAGCTAATGAATGTTTGGTATCTCTTAGTTATAATGGTCCCTACAATTACGATTATACCAAGGTTGCAGTTACGATTTCGCCAAGATTATACAGTAAAACCTCCATAATGGACACTCCTGAATAGCAGACACCTCTATTTAACGGAAGTTTTCCAATCCCCAATCCCCAAAACCTAAATTTTTGTATGTTTAACCTTTGAATAGCAGACAATAATTTTTACAATAAAGGGTGAAAAATGATTTTTTAATGAGGATGAAAATGGAAAAAAAAAAGTAAAAAACCTCTAAATTTATCAGGGCAATTTGACACAAGTTCTGTGACCAGAGATAAATATAGGAGGTGGCCTGGGGAAAATCACCTCCAACCATCAGAGAATAAAAGCGTTCTTCCTTGGAAGATTTTGGATTTTCTGCTGATTAATGTCTAGAAGTACCAATTTTTCTCTCCCTAGAATTCCATAATACACCATACATCATTCTCTTTCTTTTTAAATGTGCCTAAGATAATCCCATTCACAATTGTCTTGAAATTTCAGGATAGATAATATGCTGACTATTTTTGTTTCATTGTACCCAAACTCAAACAATTTTTTGGAAAATCTTATAAAGTGTAAAAAAAAAACAAAGAAAAAAAATGGAATATCTTCCCATTTTAATAGGGCTTATTCGTAAAATCCAAAAAATAATTAACTGGATTGCATTATTGCATAATATTGAAGAGAGAAATCAAGACGTCACATGGCATCATATAATCTGAGCAAAAGAAAAATAATCACTGAAAACCTAACATACGATTATATTTATTTATTTTTACTTTTGTATAAAACCAAAAAAAGAATTAGTTAATTTTATTTTTTTTAATCGGGAAATTATGTTCTGATTTTTTGGGAGTGAGAATAGAAGGAGCGAAGAAAGTGATGAGCGCAGGAAAAAAAAAAAAAAACTATTTTGCAATGTCGATTACTGTTTGATTCTTGAAACTTAACTGACACTCAAAATACATTATTTAAAATGTCAAAATATGTTAACATCATTTTTATCATTTTCTGAAAATATCGAGTTCTATGTACTCTGAATTTAGAGTCTTGTTTTCAAAACGAAAACGATTAACTTTTTTAAAAATATTGAAATTGTAAGTGTATCAGAGAAAGAGAAATTAAGTTTATGGATACTTGTTGAACATTTTAAAATAGGTAAAACACAGGTGGGAGAGATTTTATGAAATAAAGAAGAAACTAGTGGAGCTTCGCCCGCTTTGCTGGTCGGTTTATTCCAAATGGACCTCGAATTAAACAATCTTAGGTTTGGGGGCCCTGCTGTCTTTGGCACCGTATGCTTGTTCAGGTCTCGGAAAATCGCTGCAAAACTCGGAGCAACATTAAAAATCACAAAGAAAATTAAAATAAAAAACATTTACTTTGTAGGTTATATTTCTGAAATTTTTAATGCTCTTGGATATTTTGCGCTTTTTTCTTGTTTTCCAACTCGTGCGATATAATCAGGAAAAACTGTAATATTTAAAAATATGTCATATTAAAATGCTAATGAAAAAAAAAAGATAGAATTGCAATGTAGTTTGAAAATTCAATCTTGGTTAAAAAAAAGAAAATAAAAAGCATAAAAAAAGCAATTAAATTGTGCATTTCATGTGGAGAAAAAGCATTTGTATTGAAATAATCCATTCTGCGCTGAGCTTGGTTTTCAACGCAATGCACTGAATTTGCTTTGTCTATCTGGGTCACGTGACCTTCTAGTTTCGATTTCGCTTCCGAGCCATAGTAAGCCAGCTATGAATATGAGGGTCTTTTCTTAGTGGTAGGGTTGTGAACAGTGCAGGCCAAGAGCATGAGCTGTTCACATGTCTTGCTTTCCCCAGCATGCTTCAGAGCTAGTTTCTTCTTAATTCTATGGAAATAGCGAAGCACTGGACAAAAAGCTGACACATGCACAATAAGGTCAATTTTGTGTAAAAAAAATTATGTGAATCATACCCATATTCCTCTGTTTGCTTTAATATATAGATAAGAAATTTGTGGATTACTAACTCTAATGAGAACAAAAAAAATCTGAAATTGAGGAAGACTAAAATTCTATTGAAATTGATTCTATAATTCTGAATTGGTTTACTTCACTTCATTCAAAAAACATTCCTATCAGTGGGCCTTTGATTCAGGAAAAGACTTTAGAAGTCGGTAAAGAACTTGGATTACACAATTTTAAGCCTTCCTGTGGATGGCTGGAAAAGTTCGGCTCAACATCTCTTTCAAAAGAATATGTGTAGAAGCAAAATCTATAGATCTTAAAGAAGTGGAGGATTGGCATGAATGACTGAAATCAATTTGTTAATTGAACAACAATTGAATTTGTTAATTGAACAGCATTTTTAATGCCGATGAAACTGGACTCTTTTTCAGAATAAAACTTTGTGTTTTAAAAAGGATGATTGTATTGGCAAAAAAAAAATGTCAAAAGAGTGACTCACTATTTTATTATGTTACAATGTATTAGGAAAATTTGAAATCCCTTTTATAATTGGAAAATCTCTGAAACCCAGGTGCTTCCCAAACAACATCCAATTTAATAAATTTGGTATTATGTGGAGAGTGAATAAAAAGTGTGGATGACAAGTCCTTTAATGATCGAATGGTTTCCTTTGATAAGAGGATGAAAAAACAACAAAGAAAAGTTCTCTTGTTTTTGGATAATGCAACCTCATCCAAAACATTTTAAATTCGACAATGTTGAAATTGTGTTTTATCCCGACATTTGATCAAGTTGGAATACACAGTTTTAAAGCCTGGTATAGAAGACTTTCAAAGTTAGATTCTATGAATAAGCATACGACAATGTTTCAGAGAAGCAGGCTTTATATTAAAAAGAAAATGAAACACGCATTTCTGACACAAATGAAGAATTAAGCGAAATAAATGAATTAATGAAACGTATCAGGAGTGAAGAAACTGACGAAATTTTCATTGATATTGATGATGAGTTACCTACTGAAGAAGACTCGGTTGATGTACGTGTTTATATTCCTTTAGAATTTTCGACAAAAGTTGACTTTATTAATGATGATGAAACAGATACTGAAACTGGAGATGCTTCTGCAATATCGAGAATTTCCAAAAAGCGGCAAAGTACAATGAGCAGTTACGCAATATTTTTGTAAAAAAAAAAAAAAAAAAGATAATTCAGAAGGATTAAAACTACTGACAGAGTTAAAACTTCACATAGAAAAACAAGAAAAACAAATTACATGCAAGCAAAAGCAAACTTTTCTAACAGATTTTTTTTGTAAGAATGTAATAAACAGTGGATAAAGGTATGCAAAATTTCATTTCAGTTTTATTGCTTAAAAAAAGTATTTTAATTTCTGATTATTCATATAATGGAGGTTTCAAGACATATAAAAGTCAATTAATGAAACATTAAGCATTACTTAGCAATTTTGTGAATCTCTCGAGGTTTTCCCAATAGCGGATTTCCGAATAGCAGACAGTTTCTGTACTCCCGAGGTGTCCATTATTTAGAGGTTTTACTGTATATGCATCATATATACTCCAAATGAACATATATGTAACGTAACATTTACATCTTATACATCATATATATCTTATACACGTCATATATATATGTCACATATGACTATAACTTAGTGATATACATCAAAAGTGTCATATGCATTATACATGATTATAATGTCAAATATGTCTTATAATTTGACGATAAATGTTGGTCACTTTTACTCGAGAGCACTACAACAACAACAACAAAAAATAAATCGGTCAAGTACGAGTATAACTCACACTCAAAGGGTTCCATACATTACATTTATTAATTAATAACATCCTACTACCCCTAATTTTTTGGAAATAGGATGGGTGGGGGAGGACATAATTTCCCAGTATACTTTCGACGATATCTCTGAAAATATAATACCTAAAATTAAAACAAATATATTTTTGAGTTCGATGTTACGAGATCTTTTGAATGATATCCTACACGATATACAATTTTTTTTTCAAGTAACTTAATTAATATTATTACCAATAATTGTTCTTGAAAATCATTATCAAATATCCTTGGATGATTCTGCATTGATAGATACCCCGAGAACCTGTCAATTCCTCCACTGACCACCCGATAATTAGCCCTCTAAATTTTTCCTAAACATATTTGTGAATGGCTAATAATCTGAAAATATGTGGGTAAAAAGGTTTTATAACTTCCCAAGTTTGAACTTTCCACGTCGCACAGTTTACGAGAAAAAGGGCTGTGACAGGCAGACGGCCAAACACAGGAGTGATCTTATAATGGTTCCATTTTTACTTTTTAAGTACAGAAACCTAAAAACCAATGTTTTACTGAATATATATACTGACATAACATGGCCTCTAAACTTGATTTGTTGAAGAATTTCTGAACATTTTACTGATCCCTGTTACTTTATTTTTCACACAGTTATAACAGGAGAATCAGAAAAAAAAAAAGTTTATATGATCTTTAACATTGTTTATTTTATAGAGATTATTATTTATGTCTCAAACTACTAGATCATTCTTTGCACAGAGAGAAATTTTTTTTTTTAAGAAGGCCACAACACTTGTGAAATCATAAGGAAAACAGCTAATATTGAAGTAGCTTTTTCTTGGAAACTACTGAAGTAATTTCAATAACTAAAAAAATTAGTTTTGGCTGTAGCTAAACTATAAATTGATCATTCGGCAACAAATTAAAATGATAAATGCATTAATTATGTGATTTTGAAAATAAAAACTTTTATCTTTTTTAAAATCAATGCTACTAAAAAAGAATTGATTTTCCAGAATAACAAAACAATCAAAATATAGTTAATTAAAAAAAAAAAATCTCAAGTTTTAATTTACACTGTAAAATAATTGGTTGTAGAGTTGGGGAAAACATGTAATCAGCATTTTCTGTCATTAGCATCTTAATAATATGCTGTATTAGCCTGATTTTAAATAAATGTGGCTATGTAATTCATTTTTTTTTTTAACATATGCCCATGGATAATTTTTGAGCAGATGGTACGATTTTGAAAACCTCTTTTTTATTGGAAAGGTCTCATTTTAATGGTGGTTTCATATAAATTTTATTAGGATTCAAAAAATGGTATGCTTGTTTGTCAGTCTGAAATTTTGTCTTTCTAGGCTCTTCCTTACAAAACAAACAAACAAATGTGAAGAAACTTGAATATGTTGTTGAGGTATAGAATACTACTTTGTGTTTAAAAAATTGTCAATGAACTAGGTAATTGTTAATATATATATATATATATTACATAGACACATTTTAATAAAGGATTGTCTGCTGCATGTCAAACATGGATGATACTGGTATCAATGTAGTTTAAAATGAATGTGGATAACAATAAAGAGATTTTACAAAAGACACTGTATTGTGCACAACTACTTGTGTGCAATAAGTACAATAATAAAAAAAGACAACAGAGAACTCATCTACAATTATTTACATGAATGTTTTACACAAATGTAAGCAAATCATGGATTAAGAAAGAATATCTTTAAGTACATAATAAATTTTTGTTTTGTAAAAATTACTTGTTAAATTATCAGATTGTGATGAAATTGAGTACAGAAAAAACTGACATTGGATGTTTTCAGTAGAATTTTAAGATGTGCCATGCTCTTTAATTAACTATTTAATCTTTAATTAGACAAATTATTTAATTCATGAAAATTTAAATGGAAACAACATAGTTAAAATGTAGGGCTTAGAAAAAGCAATGTACAAAGCAAGGAAAACACATGTGGAAATGTAAAATAAATATTAAATATTTTTTAATAATTTATAAAAGAAAATCACCTTCTGTATTAGTGTATGTCTGAATCACACTTTTATCTATGTTTCTTCTTTCACATACTTTGGTAAGTCGAGCTTCTAATAGCGCTTTGCGCTTTCTTTGCATTCTTTGAACAGCAAGTCTTTGTTGTTCAGTCTAATGAAGATATGCATTTATTAAAAACAATGATAATAACATTAATTTACAACAGATAAAGAAAACTATAACTAAAATAAAAATTTTACTTTTAAAATAAATTTTCTCACGGAAATTAGCTGGATTTGCATGTAATCTAAATGCAAGAAAATTATACACCTGGTCAATCATTAATCCAATTAATTCAACAGTTTTTGGTTAATGATATAAAAACTTCTCTTTATAGTAAAAATAATTTAAAAACAGGTACAGTATAGTGCTGATTATCTGAACTCCAATTATCTGGAGGTCCAATTATCCAAACCTCTATTAAACTTTTCTTTTTTAAATCTTAAACATATTATTTTTATCTTTTACAGAAAAAAAAAATGTGAGTAAAATCTAGAAATTCTAGAAAAAATAACAACACAACTGATATTACATGAAAAAATAAAAAAGATTCTATGTGCTAAATTGTTAATCCAAAATAAGTTTTGAGAAATGCCAGTGGATAAGGGAATGCAAATTCCCAAAGATGCTATAAAAAGCCTAAACATCTTTATAATCGGATATCTCCAAACACAAGAATTTTTACCAGTAAATAAAGCTTTTTTTCAAAGAAGACACTGGAAATCGCTATTTCATAATAAGATCATCATCAAACAAAATAAAGAATTTTCCTGATAAAAATTCAAAACTACTTATTTTATGAGGCATTTATAACCTAGAGCAGGAGTGGAAAACTCATGGTTTGCATATCCGAGGTGGCACACATGACAATTCCTTTGACACGTGAAAATTTTTTAATTTGATAATTATAATATAGATATTAGGGCGTATCAAAAGATTTTGTATTTTTTGACTGCTTATATAATACCAAAGCTTGTAGCTGGTACTTTCTCACCTCTATTATTGAGCATAAAATGTTATTTAAGAGGATATATCTTCATCTATATTCTATAATCATACAGACATCTTTTTTTCATTTTTAGGCCACATAATAGGTGATACAATGTTGAGATTTTATACAGCTTAAGGTATTTTTTCAACCTTAAAACCACCGATGCTTTCCGCAAAATTCATGAAGTTGGATGGACAGGATCCTGGACAGGATTAGCATCTGGGCAGCTCAAAATGGATTCAAATATTTTAAGGGAGGAGATTTCATTCTTCAAATCAAGCACGGAAGTGACAGCCACCAGTTGGGATTTTTAACCACAAGGAAAATAGAGGAAAATCCAAATACAGTGAACTCTCATTAAGACGGATAGTCAAGGGCAAGCATTTTTTTTCCCTATTAACGAGAGTCCATTATAACAGGAGTTCACAAATTTGACGTTTTACATTACAGTAAAACATACTTATTATGTACATATATATTGTAATATGACTAAAAATTGGATTTATCAGACCATTTTATGCTACTTTACTAAAAATGTACAAGAACAACTTTAAAATGAAAAAAATATATATATTTGAAACTCGAGTTTACATTGAAGCATGCTTACATTGTTACTTGAAGGTGCAAAATGTTAGTACATGAAAGAAAACGGTCGAGAGTACTTAAAAGCAATCCAAAATAAGAAGTAATCTTCATTTGTTTTTTCTTGGTAAGCGACCTTCTTTCGATATCATTCTCAAGTTTAGCCAAATGTTCAAAAAATGTGTCTCAAAAACATTTTCAGTTGATTGATAAAATCTCCTAATTGTCACCAGCATATCACGGACATCTTGCACCCGAATAGCTTGCACTTTTGGAGGAGAGATTTCTTCGTCGGCTGCTCCGTGACGTCAGAGGCGAGGTTTCTACTCCTTTCATCTTAGAAATAGAATAGAAAAATTTTTGGGATTTCGTTGTCCTGATGAATCCAGGACCTCCATGTGTCCATTCCACATGTGTCCCATGTGTCCATAATGTCCATCTTAACGAATGAAATCTTAAACTGTACGTATTAAACGATGTCTGTTACATGCACTTCACTTCCTATAGACCTTAACCGGGAATTTTGTTTTTGTACGTAATAACAAGAAATCCATCTTAAAACGGAAGTTCACTGTACTAGCATCCGAAAACTGTCAGATAAACTAAGACACACCAAACATGCCACACAACATGTCTTATATAAGTTTAAACAAACTTGCAAGGAATCAAGAAAAGTCAAAAAACTAAAATTTTTTTGATACACCCTAATAAAATTTACTTCCTTTTTAACACTTTCCAACCTAGTTGAAAAATGTTTATGACTTCGGTTTGTCTGTCCGTGCTATAATTCACATAAATATACTCAGATTACCCTGGAATTTTTTTATGTTATTGTTGTTTACTATAGCATGATCCCTATTCAAAATGTAGTGTGTAGCACTTATAGTTTTTTTACAGGGACAGTCAAGCGTATTCCATTACATTACAGTCAATGGGAAAAAATCATTTCAAGTGCATTTTGATGATGCTATGCCATTTGAAACATGATGAAACTGATATACAATTATGAAGCGCACTGAAACATGCTTTTTGTAGAATATGGGGCGAAAAACATTTATTATTTATTTACAGGGTCACACAACAGCATTTAAAACGTTTTAAATGTTCGATAGTAACCATAGTGCACTTATGTGATGTATATCAATTTCAATATGTTTTACATAGTGTAATATCATTAAAATACACTGCAAAGGATTTTTCTCCTTAAACCATAATGTAATGGCATACTTTTGAGTGCTCCTGTAAACGAAGTATTAGTACAACTTACTTCATTTTCAATATTGAACATGTCATTACATATATTAAATGCATGGCAATCTGAGTATAGTTACGTGAGTTGGAGTATGGACAGCCAGCCACCCGGACAAACCGAATTCATAAACACTTTTCAAGTATGTTGAAAGCACAAGTGCTAAAAAAGGAAGGTAAAGATATTAAATAAAACATTCTGCTACAAATGTATCCAGTTTTTTTGTGAAAGTTATCTGCTATTACTAAACTAATATCTTTATTTATATTATATTACATTATAATTTCGTTATGTTACTCAGTTGCTATGTTAGTAGCAACTAGCAAGAACAAGGTTTTTGTTATCACAACATAAAACTTTTTTTTTAGTGGAAAAACAATAAGAAATAATGAGGGGAGTTTACAACCTAAATATACTCTGTTAAAGAAAAAAAAGGGAAGATAAAAGCACTAAATATTCTCTTTCAGGTGTACTCAGTTGTAAGTTTTCTCATAAAAATAGTTTACTATCATTAAACTACCAAACCAATGTTGATATAACTAATGAATTAAAATGATGTAATTATAATATCTGTACTGAAACTGGAATAATCATAAAAATAATTGTTAACAGAAAATTTTAAAATAAGATTTAAAAAAATATATGTAGTATTAGCTAGCTAATCTAAACCCATGTCTAATTTCTTTAAAAATAAATAAAAATAAAAGGGAAAGAATGAAACATACTGTGGCTGGATATCTGGTGTCTAGTATATGGCCAAATTGAAATCCATTGCATCTCTAATAATACCTTATGGTCTCATTGTTAACTAATATTATTTAAATAGAATAATTTACATCTGTACTTTAACAACAGATTTAGCTTTCAAGAAAATTTTTCATAGAAGTTTGGGTCAAATGTTTTGTTATAAATATTATATGTATTTTTTAAATATTCAAGAAAAATGGAGAGAGAGACAGAGTAAAAACTAGTCGAATGTGCCAATCCCAAAACTTTTTTCGATTTCACACAGGTTTTGCATACACTAAAAAGAATCAGCAACCAATTTATATCAAGGTCTAACTGAATCTAAAATTTTATTAAATTTTGTTCAAAGTTCTTGAGATTCGACTATTACTAAAATTGTGTAAATTCTGTAAAATGCAGCATAGCAGCACCACCTGTTGGGAGATTTAGACTAAAATCTAATCAACAATAACTTATGACAACGTCTAACTGAATCTGAAGTTTGATGAAAATCCTTACATTAGTTCTGAGATATAGTTATCGTGATAATAATGAAAAAAGTAGCATAGTAGCACCACCTGCTGGGCTATTTACATCAAAACGTAATCAGCATCTATTTATGTCAAGGTCTAATAGAATCTGAAGTTTGATGAAATTCCGTGCATTAGTTCTTGAGATATGGCTATCATAAAAAGTAATGAAAAAAGTGGTATAGCAGCGCCACCTGTTGGGATATCTACACCAAAATATAATCAGTGTCTATTTATGTCAAGGTCTAACTGAATCTGAAGTTTCATGAAAATAACTGCATTAATTCTTGAGATAGAGCTATTGTGGAAATCGCAAAAAATGCAGTATAGCAGCGCCACCTGTCAGGTGATTTTCATCAAAAACTAATCAACACAAATTTATATTAGGGACTAACTGAATATAAAGTTTTATTAAATTTCATGCATTAGTTTTTGAGATAAGAGTGCCCACAAAATTTTTGTCACAGACAGACATTTTCTAAAAACAGTCAAATCGTGTTCAGGACCTTCTAAAACGTATAAATCCATCGAAAACCGGAAGTCGAAAATTTTCATGAATCCAATACTTTCTTCTTGTAAAGATAAAAGAAAGTAATAAGAAGAAAGTAATAGTCTTTGTAAAAAAAGGAAAATCTGATTATTTGATTTTATTAGCATACACTAATATTTAATACTAACATTTTCATGAATCCAATACTTTCTTCTTGCAAAGATAAAAGAAAGTAATAGTCTTTGTAAAAAAAGGAAAATCTGATTATTTGATTTTATTAGCATTTACAAATTAGAAGATTTCCACTGTTCTAAATAACATTCATTAAGTACACAGGAAATAGATAAACTACTACTTTATTAAAGGAAATAATTGCCCTAGATTCTTATACCACTCCTTTAAAAAAGAAAAAAAAATCTTTAACAAAAGTTTTCATGGTTTTCATTTGCATCTTTAACAGAAAGTTAAAATACTTTTTTTTTTTTTTTTTTTTATGTAAAATGTTTTTTAACAGATTCAATCAATTATTTTTTAAATGCTCTTAGATTATAGATTTTATATTAACACTTTCATTTACAGGTTATATTTCTTAAAGTGGTTTAAAAAAGACAATTTATTAAATTATGTAAAAGTGTACTTTTTAATAAATGATTAAATGCTATCAAAGTTCCAGTAGATATAAACTAGAAAGATATGTATTAAAATTTAATAACATTAGCAAAATATATTTACCTGCTGCCGCATATTTTTCAATTCCTCCATCTGCTCCTTTCGTTTTGATTCATCCGTTGAGAATGCATAATATCCAGTTCCATGATCACGAACCTCTGTGACAGATAAAATTAAAATTTATCACAAAAAGAAATCAAGATTCTGATGAAGCAATGTGTTATAACATATTAATACAACAGCAATTATATATTAATGTACAATGTAACAGCAATGTTCAGGTTATAATAACTATAGCTTCTGAAAAGGATTTTATTTTATTTTTATTTTTTTCCAAGCAAATTCGCAATTCTTACTTGGAAGAATTTCCGTGTTAGTAGTAAAAATAGCAAATTTGCTTTTTAAGAAAAATCATGGCACAAGCTGTAGTCATTAACTGCAATTAATCCAAATATTAGTTGCTGAATAGAAAATTTAAAATAAAGTAGACAAACTTCGGTCAGGTTACATTTGCACCAAATGGGTATTCTCATGCCTTATGGCTATTACAGGAATAAGTTTTCCCTTTCTTTACATGTATGATTACAGGTTGCAAAAAAGTTTTGGGGCTTCAAAAAATATAATTTTTTCTATTTAGATATTCAAATATTGACATTGTATGATGATGTACATCTTTTGTTATGTTTTTAAGTGATCATTGATTTATTTTTCCTTTTATGAGGTAAAAGCATTAATCAAAAAACTCAAATGGCAAAATTGTCTCATGGCAAGCCCATAAATATCTTGTGAACAGATGAAAAGCTTTTTGCAGCATGACAAACATTTAATGAGAAAAATGATAGGACAATAGCTCTTGTTGAATGGTCTTCACATCCCACTAATGAGAAGTTTGGAGTGGGGTAATGTCAGATGCAAAACTTTACTGATTCTTGTGGAAATTGATGTCCAGATCAATCAAAAATATTATGAAGAACATATCCTTGAACAAACTGCAAAGCCACAGGTTCAAATGTACTTCCAGAGTTTCCACCAGGTTTTAAATAGGACAGGATGCTGCTTCTGGTGAGAAAAGGGCACTTTTTTAGGTAGATTTCGTAAGAAATACTACCTATTACATTCTCACCTAAGTTGGAAATTTTGAAAAATTTTTGCAGATCTACGCCGATCATGACTCCCAGAACCCAAAACCACCCCCAGTTCAAAACTTTATATATCTATCTATCTATCTATCTATCTATCTATCTATGTCACTTTTTTCTGACCACGATAACTGGAAAAATTCTGCATTAATCTTTTACAAACTGATACATAAAATCAAGGGGCATAAAATCTCGGTCAAGTTCGTTAATGGGCAAAATCGAACCACGGGGGGGGCTTTTTGTGAAAACAGAAAAAAACCCATAATTTCTTAATTATGATACGTATCGAATCCGTTTAAAGTTATTATTACTTCTAGGAGAAGGGTCGAAAATGTATGTATGACAGATTTTTGATATAATTAAAAATGGCCCCAAGGGGGGGAAAAGGGGGGGGTTTTAAGAGAAAAAAAATCATAGCTTCGTCAATTCCCAAGATATCAAATTCGCGTAAATTTATTATTAATCCTCTTAATATTATCTAAAACTTTTATATTGACAAGTTTTTTATAGGACCAACCGTTATAGCAAAAAAAAAATTAAAAACAAAAAAAAATCCCTGCCGGCTCCGCCTGCAAACAAGTTATTTTTCGAAGTAGGCGGTTCCAACTCCCGCATCTTTTCGAAACTGATACATAAAATCTCGGTCAAGTTCGTTAATGGGCAAAATCGAACCAAGGGGGGGAGGGTGGGGGGGCTTTTTGTGAAAACAGAAAAAACCCCATAATTTCTTAATTATGATACGTATCGAATCCGTTTAAAGTTATTATTACTTCTAGGAGAAGGGTCGAAAATGTATGTATGACAGATTTTTGATATAATTAAAAATGGCCCCAAGGGGGGGAAAAAGGGGGGGTTTTAAGAGAAAAAAAATCATAGCTTCGTCAATTCACAAGATATCAAATTCGCGTAAATTTATTATTAATCCTCTTAATATTATCTAAAACTTTTATATTGACAAGTTTTTTATAGGACCAACCGTTATAGCAAAAAAAAATTAAAAACAAAAAAAATCCCTGCCGGCTCCGCCTGCAAACAAGTTATTTTTCGAAGTAGGCGGTTCCAACTCCCGCATCTTTTCGAAACTGATACATAAAATCAAGGGGCATAAAATCTCGGTCAAGTTCGTTAATGGACAAAATCGAACCAAGGGGGGGGGGGGGGGGATGGGTGGGCTTTTTGTGAAAACAGAAAAAAACCCCATAATTTCTTACTTATGATACGTATCGAATCCGTTTGAAGTTATTATTACTTCTAGGAGAAGGGCCGAAAATTTATGTATGACAGATTTTTGATATAATTAAAAATTGCCTTAAGGGGGGGGGGGGGAAGGGGGTTTAGAAGAAAAAAAATCATAACTTCGCCAATTCTCAAGATTTCAAATCCGCTTAAATTTATTATTAATCCTCTTAATATTATTTAAAACTTTTATATTTACAAGTTTTTTATAGGACCAACCGTTATAGCAAAAAAAAAAATTAAAAACAAAAAAATCCCTGCCGATTCCGCCTGCAAACAAGTTAGGTTTCGAAGTAGGCGGTTCCAACTGCCTCATCATCGTAAAAAGGTCATTTCTTCCGCAATTCCCGACAAACAGGCGCCCCACGGTCTGCGTCTTCGAAATCTACCTGTGCCTGTAGGCCGAGCCGTCAGGGATTTTTTATTCTTAAGGGCCCTTTTTGAATTATTGAGGGTACTTTTAAGATTCTTAAGGGCACTTTTTTAATTGTTAAAGGCAAACTTTTGGTTTTTAAAGCCACTTTTAATATTTAAAAGTCAGGGCATGCTTTTCAAGACCATACTAAGTCAATATTTAGTATGAAAGCAAATTTGTTAATGCAAAAAAGGAGAAAAGACACTTTCTTTTACTGAGGAGCAAGAAGGGTGCTGATTATTTTACTGCAAGGCAAGAAGAGTGCTAACTATTTTTATGAGGGGCAAGAAGGGTACTAATTTGTAAACCAAAGGGCAGGCAGGGTGCAGCACCCTTCTGAAACTATCTGGGGGGAGGGAAACTCTGGTACTTCAATAAAAGAAAATTTATTTTTCAGCAAGAGTCTGCACCAGCCTATTTTGTTGGTTAAATGATTGTTCAACTATAAACAGCTTTTCATCTGTTCACAAAACATTTATGTGTGTTCAATGAGATAATTTTGTCCAAAATAACTGGTTATCTTGAGTATAATAGGAATTGTTCCATTTAACATATGATAGTTAAACTTTCTGATGAAATTTTTTTCAAAGAGTAAACATTTGTAATAGAATATTTATGCACTGAGCAACCATTCACTTTAGCAACTATCTCTGAAATCTAGATAAACTTTATTTTTAGCAGAAAAAAAAAAAACTAGAGAGGGAACTGGACATTTCAGGGAGGGGTATTCAGGTTTATTATTTATTTATTGTTACTTCACAATTATGAAGAGGTAGAGAGCAGTCATACTCAACCTGCGGCACGACCTTCTATGGGCGGCCCACGACACATAATCATTAATCCCTATTTATAAAATAAATTGAGATGTGCATAAAAGATTTTTAAGACCTTCGCTGTTTTTTTTACATATTTTCGTGAGAAGACAAAATCTGCCCTGTTATTTATAATTATTAATTTAAAATTACGTAAAACATTTTAAATGCTGTTTCCTTAGTCAAAAGTTTTTTTTACACATAGTTTTATTTGTGCTATAGTGCTGTACACATTTTTAAATCTTCAACACTAATCAAACATTATTCCAAGTAAATTAAATTTGCACTATATATTTCTATATTTAAAAAAAATAATAAGTTTATGCATTGAGCAAAAGACTGATTTTTTCCGTTTAGAGCTTAAAAAGGCTACATTGTTATATTATTACATTTTATACTTCTCATGTAGCTAATAATGCTTATTAGGGTTAAACATTTGTTGTGGAAAAAAAAGGTTTACATCAAGAATCTTCGACAAAACCAAACAAGAATCTTCGCGACATATTTCTCTACATGATTTGCAATAGAAATCAGACATGAAATATACTGTTTGGAAACAGTGGTAAAATTTTCTGATAACATTCCTTCCTCGAAAAATATTCAATCCTACTGATTATATTAACTTTATTATTGTTGCTTGAACAACCAAAAACAATGTTTAACAGTGCTTCATGGGTCAAAAATAATAATATTGTATTCAAAATATGATGGGGATATGCTGACGGACATCTACCCGATGATATTACAGTTGTTGTGAAACAATAAATACATTCACTTTTAACTAAAGAATATTTAATTCACGATCACACAAAAAACATCACATTACAACATGGAATGCACAGACAATACCACTAAACAAGAATGAAAAATCATGCATCAAGCATAGATTATGTAACACTTTCCAACACTTCTAAAATAATTTCACAAACCATCACCGTTTAATAAGGTGAAAGATGATAGCTAAGTAAACAATTTGGAAAACACATAACATATTTAAAAACTCAATTTCAAGAATTACCAACAATATTCGGAAAAATATCCGAATTCTTTTGTGTAGCCCTGTATATGATCCATAGATTTGTATATGTACTACATAAAATGCTAAATTTTAGTTCAGTTATGAAACATGTAGCATAGTTTAAAATTCTTGTTCTGGAATTTCCGTCAATAAACGGAAGTGTACTCAATAACTTTTGTGTTGCCCTGTATATGATCTATAGAATTTATACACACTAAGTGATACACAAAAAATGAGTTAAATATAAAATTGCGTTCAGCAACTGAAAATATTAATCTCGAGCAATTGTTGTTAACAGACAGTAGCGAATTCTTTTGTGTGTCCCTGTAAATGAACGATGAATGCCATTCACACAATATTCTATAGTAAACCTCTTGTAATGCACCTTAGTGATATATATATCAATTTCAAAATGTATGAAGTAGTGAAACATTATTAAAATAAACCACAAACGATTTTTTTCCATATACCGTAATGTAAGAGAATTCTTTTGAGTGTCCATGTAACGGAACTACAAGTGCTATACACACCATATTCCATAATAAGTCTCTTGTAGTGCACCTCAGTGATATATATCAAATTCAATGTGTTTGAATTTGTGTAACATCATTAAAATAAACTGCAAATAATATTTCCCCATTGACTGTAATATAAAAGAATTCTTTTGAGTGACCCTGTAAAAAAATCATAAGTCCTATACACTTCATTTTCAATACCAAACATGCCATAGTAAACCTCATTAACATATATTAATTGCATGTCAATCTGAATATACTTATGCGAGTTAGAGCCCGAACAGACAGACAGACAAGTCGAATTCATAAACACTTTCAACTTTGTTGGAAAGTGTTAAAAAGTTTTAGTTCTTGTTCGTGAAAGACATCATCACTTCACTTCAGATTACTGATGCAACAACCCC
Organism: Maratus michaelseni; assembly: GCA_963931845.1. Taxonomy (NCBI): domain Eukaryota; kingdom Metazoa; phylum Arthropoda; class Arachnida; order Araneae; family Salticidae; genus Maratus; species Maratus michaelseni. The sequence goes on from OZ007589.1 coordinate 318,463,187, forward strand.
TTCCCCTTTTGTGTCAGTGAATGCTGGCTTAAAACCTTGCTGGAGAGGAGCAGCAGATCAAGTCTCTTAGGAGTTTTCACAACATGACCGGCTTTAGTTATTATAGGCTTGACGTGGAAGGAAGCTTTCAATACTGGACTCAACTGTGAAGTCTTCACATCATCAGAAGTAGGTAATGGATCACTCTCAACCATTTCTGGTTGTATCGCTTCATCATGGATGTCATGTATATGAACAGTTTGAAGTTCTAATGAAAAAACCCTCTGTATTGGGTGAAGTAAGACCCCTGATTGAGTCTTTAACTTTACTGTTCGGACCTTATCATCTTTGCCAGGAAGAAGTTATATCACTTTAGATAGAGGCCACTTCAATATCTTTTTGACATCAACTCCGATAAGGATAGTATCATTTAATTTCACTGTAGGTGATCTGGTATTTTGATTCTGTCTCTGGAGCCGCTGACTAAAGTATTTTTCTAAAACGCGATCTTAATTCTTCCATAAGCTTAACTCGATAATTAATTCTGATATGAAAATGTTTGGATTCTATTTGATCGATGTCAGCTGCAGTTATATTGGAATTTTCTAACAGAAACATGGCATGAGTTATTGGATTCAAATCTGAGGGATCTTCAGACATGCAAGTGAGCAGGCAAGAATTTATTATGAACTCACAATCACACAAAATAGTAAATAACTCTTCATAAGTCAAAACAGCTTTTCTAATAGTTCTTTTAAAGAGATCTTTGACAATTCTAACAAGTCTCTCCCACCAGGCAGCAGTGGGTGGGTTAAACTTCCAGAAAAGTTGTTGAAGAGAGGTTTCACGAACAATTTTAGCCCAGTTCAGACTGCAAAGTTTATTAAAGGCACCTTGGAAGTTAGAACCATTATCAGAGCATATAACTCAAGGACAACTTCTTCTGGCAATAAAGTGTCGTAAAGACATCAGAAATGTTTCAGTAGATAATGAGGAGATCAGTTCAAAGTGTACAGCTCTAAATATACCACAAGTAAATAAGACAATCCATGCTTCAGTAATAAGTGTCCTGCCAGATCCACCCCAACCACTTCAAAAACAGACGCATCTTCTACTCTATCTGCGGGCAACAAAACTGGGTCGCTGGTGTGTGGTTTTGCATTGTAATGCTTGCATTTGATACAATTTTTTAAGACATTTTTAACGGTCTTTCTTCCTCTGAATATCCATAATTTCTTACGTAAGATGCTGAGTAAAATCTGGGTTCCATCAGGACAGTGAGTCTGATGAAAATATTCAATCAATCTTTGAATAAAAATGCTTTTGTCATATAACAAAATAGGGGAAATGAATAAAGGTTTATCAATGTGCTCAGTTATTCTAGTTCTAACACAAATAATGCCTTCTTCATCTATAAAGGTATTCAGAATCGGTACAGTGCTATGTTCAGTAAATAATCGAAATTGTTCCTGCCGAATGAAAGCCTTTTCAGCAAATGCTATTTCTTCAACAGAAAGCTCCCCATTTTTTCATAACATGCATTCTTTTCATGTATTGTTGATAAAGCGGAAGATCCATGCAACAAGTTTAACTGTAGATTGAAAATTTGGAAATTTTTGCACAATACCAGGGTGGATCTTCTTGCACATCGATATTGCATCAGTCGAACCCTTCTTCTTTCTATTTCTACCTCTGATGGACATGATTGTTCATTGACAAGACAACTTTCACAAGATTATTTCAGCCAGGGTGGCCTCTCTTATTTGTATGATTGTCGAGGAGTGCAGCCACGGGAAAGAAGATCAGCAAGGTTTAAGTTCCAAGGTATGTGTCCCCAATGTGAGGAGGGTGCTAGCTGATTTATCTCTTTCACCCTGTTTGCCCCCAAAAATGTCCAATCTCCACATCGTTTTATCCACCACAGTGCCACCATGCAATCACTCTAATATGTTGTTGCTATGTTAGGTAGTTTGAACAGCATGCACCAAACTAATTCCTATACAGCATGCCATGAGTTCCAACCTGGGTATAGACATTGGCTTCAAGGGAGCTACTCTGGCCTTTGCTCTTAATAAATTTACTTAACTCCCACATCAGTAACAGTTCTTAAAAAAATGCACACAGCACAGGCAGATTTTGAGGCATCAACAAAGACATGCATTTCTGAGTTACTGTTTATTTCAGTGTAGTGCTTAATCTCAAGATCTTTCAATAATTTAATACCACCTCTATCCATTTTATGAAACTCTCTTGAATCTCGTTAGGAAGTGGTGCGACCCAAGCTATCTTAGATTTCCAAGTCTCTTGTAGTATGATTTTGATAGGTAATGTCACTGGAGATAAGAAACCAATTGAATCAAATATCTTTTGAATAGTGAACAAAATAAAAATTTTTGTTGGTTTTTGATAAATTTTTAGGGAATCATAATTCATGTTACATTTAAACGTACCCTTATTTAGGTCCCACAGTAAACTCAGAACATTAGTAATACCTGTACTTATAGATATATTTTTACAGTTTATATTACTTTCCCATTCTCTTACGTTGAAACAACCATAGGGTAAAATTTGTGCTGCTTCTCCAATGAAATTTTCCTCTTCCTCAAATGCTTCTTACACCTGTAACACAATTGTCAACATAAAATGAATGTTTTAGTTTCTGAGATAATTCATTATATTCTGCTGGAGAAGATGAATTAGAGAAGCAGCCAATAAGAAAGGGCTTGATGACACACCAAAAACCACTCGGCAGTGTTGGTAAATAATTTCTTCATCCACTGAGGGGTAGAAAAAACTAAAAAATCTCGATATTTGGGGGTTATAGCTAATTGAAGAAATGCCTTCTCGATATCGGCTGATTAACTGAATTCTAAATCTGTCCAATATATCAGGAATCAATTCTATCAAACTCGGTCCTTTAAAATAATCATTCAAAGAAGGCAACCATTTTGTTTTACTGAGGCATAAAACACGTACCTGATCTTAGTAGTGGCACTATCACTTTTCATAATTTGTCTATGGGGAAAATAATGGCAAGTTCTTTTTGGTTCAATTTCATCCTGTATTACTTGTTCAGTTATATTTAACTTTTCCCATTCCTGGAATACTGCTTGATATTCTCTTAGAAAGCCTTTCTCTTCCACACGTTTGCATATTTTCTGGTGTCTTTTCAAGGCCAATTCTCTATTTGAAGGTGGTTCGACAGGATTATCTTTACAGGGCAGACATAATTAATACCTCCCAGTCTCAAGTATCTTCAAATCAGTATTAAATCAGTTAAGAATTTCAGCTGTTTCAATATCCCTGTGGACTCTTTCAAAAAGGCTTGAAAATTCCGAGTCCCATAATTGTTTGATATATGAATTGTTAACTTGCAGTGCCAAAGTAGTTAATATAGTATCACTATGTACAGAGTCATTTTCATCACAACCTTCATTATGCCTTCTTTCCCTTCTTGTCAAAAAGTGGTTGAACAATGTTTCTATTATCACCAAACCCAATTTCAATTTAGTTGATATTCCAGTAAGAAAATGTCCTGCTACATCAGCTCCTAGGAGCAAACCTGTTTCATAATCAGGCATTTTGAAATCGTCTATTTCAATTAACAATTTCCTTAATTCCTGTATTGTTGTACTGTCAGATACTTCTTGGTATTAAACCACAAATTTTATCTTCAGACAACAATTCAATTGAAAAGGAACAGATATCTTTCAAATTAAATTTTTTTACATCAAAAGCTTAATGTGAATGGGGTTTGGTTACTCTCCCTTCAAAGAGTCCATCAATCAGTTTTAGTTTACGCTTAAGTTGCAAATTCAAATCTTTAATAACTCTACTACTCAAATGAGATCCTGTATCCAAAACAGCTCTGAATTTTTGCGCACATTTTTAAGCTTTCACCTTTACAAATAATGTCATCAAATATACATTATCAATCTTACAACTGTTTCCCAAGGCATTGCAAGTCTCTGCATTAGCTGCATTCCTGTCTTTCCATTTTCGAGATCTTATCTCGACTTGGACACATCATCAGGCAATAATTTCTATCGCATAAATTGCACTTAGGCTTAAACTTGCAAAATCTAGATATATGTCCCGATTTCAGGCAAGAAAAACAAGTGCCTTTCTTAAGTAAAATATTTCGCTTGTCAACTAATAGCATCTTCTTAGATGAAAATTAGTCTTGACTTGCATGTCGTCCCTTACAAAATAAACAAAGTAAAATTCTTGTCTGCTGTTTTCATTTAACATACTTACAAGAGCAGAAGCTGTGGAAATTTTTATTTTTTCACAAGAGTTTTTCAAAGCTAGTGTAGTTTCAAAACTAGTACAGGTGAGCATAACCATTTCCTGATCTTGTACTTCCTTTTGGAGAAAAGTCATAAGTTTTTCTAATGAAAGTTTTCCAAAATCTTCAGTACTGTCCTTCCCAAGTAATCAAAGTTCTTTCAGGTACACACGATTAAAAACAGAGGAGTAAAAAAAAAATCATCATATTTTTCTTGGGTGCATCCTAAATTGTCTAACACTCTCAGCTTAGATTAAAGTTCATCATACAGTGCAACCAAATCAGCCCTTGTCTGATTCAAAACTGCATTTTTCATAACCATTGATAAAAGTTCTCTAACGTACATTTGGATCAGGAGGCCCTCTCTTCCAAATCTATTTTTCAACTGCTCAATAGCTTTAGGGTAATTTGCTGCTGTTGGGGGAAAGCCTTCTACTACCCTTGCAGCCTTCGATTGGGTAATGATTGCTGACAATAAATACTGGAACTTATCTTCACCAGGCAAAGTTTCATCCAAATGAATTTTCTCGAATTGTGACTAAAAAGGCTAAATAATTTTTCACATCACCATTGAACTTCTTCAGCTCTATTTCAGACAATTTAAATTTCCTGTTTTCCAGAATTATCGTCTCAGGTAATTTCGTTTCTGCCTTTAAATTGTCAATCTTCATTATTACTTTGGAATATTGATCACAATACTGCAGCAATAAAATCTTCTTCATATTCCTTTTCAGTACCTTCTGTTTTCAAGAGATTATCTTCTATTTCCTTTGGGATATCTTCAAGTCATTTAAACTTCTCTTTCAGCTGTACTTTTAATACAGAAATAACCTTCAAGTCAGGATCACTTTTTTCTAATTCAGTTTCTATTCTATTAACACAAGTACTAAACAAAATTCTCAAACGATTTCTTTTAGCCTTCAATGGCTTCATTTTAAAAGTTCTTGTGATCTATTTATTCTATTCAGCTGTATTCCGTCATGCCCCACGTTAGGCATCAGAAGTGTTGCATGAACAACCAAAAACAATGTTTTAAGACTGCTTCACGGGTCAAAAATAATAATATTGTATTCAAAATATGATAGGATTATGCTGATGGACATCTACCTGATGATATTACAGTTTTCGTGAAATAATAAATACATTCACTTTTAACTAAAGAATATTTAATTTACGATCACACAATAAATACAACATTACAACATGGAATACACAAATGATACTACTAAAAAAGTTTTAGTTCTTATTTGTGAAAGACGTTATCATTTCACTTCAGTTCAGTTCCTATTACTGACGCAACAGTTATATTACTTTTGTTACCTTACTAATTTAATTACCCCTTTTTTACATTATAATACAAGTGTATTGCGGCCCGCCAAATGCCGCAAACGTACGTTTGCGGCCTGAGAAAAAAAAATTAGTATAGCTGTTAGAGAGGTTTTATAAAATTAATTTTAAAGATTGTAAATTTTATGTATTAAGGGAAGAAAAAGGGTGGGGCAGGGAGAAGTTTGAGATTATTGATTAATTATTTACTGTCACTTCAAAATAACAAATAGTGCAGAAACATTTACAAAAAAGTGTGTTCATGATTTTTTAAAGAAACTTAGAGAAAATTTTAGGACATTAATTTAATTATATATATATATAATCTGCCAAAACATGAAAGATTTTCACCCTGGTTGCACAATTGAGCTTATTTTTGCTATGCAATTTTCTTACGAATTTCTTAACTTTTTCTGATATAGTATATTAATCAGACTATAATATACTGAAATTCCCTCACTTATTTGGTCAATTTCCAAATTTTTTGACTTTTCCAGGTTTTTCTGATTTTTCCTATAGCGTAATAACACAGTAATTAATTACAGGAAACTATGAACAATTGATTATCCCTAAAATAATGACACTGATTATTTCAATGAAAGAAAAATACAAGTATCTTCAAACTTTAGAAAATATAAAAATGCAAAAATTGATGAGTAAATAACAAAAATATAAAAAGTATAGGTATGTATTATAATATCCTTAATTTATAAGTTTGATAATTTTGTTTATTTAAATTAAAATGAGCACTATTTTAAAGAAATAAAAAATTACCATTAAATAGAACATTCTGATAATGTATAGGCTGATCAGTCTGACTTTCTTCTTCTTTATGGTTATTCTGACTGTCAGTTATCACAGGCTTTTTATAATATATTTCCCTGAAACAGTGAGACAATATTAAAAAAAAGGAAAGTAATAACGGCATAACAAGCATTTTGGGACATACACACACACATATATATATATATATATAAATGTTATAAAAAAGAACTGGTATAGTGACATGAGAATTTGTCAGTTAATGCCCGAGGCACTAACAAGCTGATAAGTTTAATACATAAACCTACGTGCCATAATGAACATGTGCATTTAAAAACAAACATAAAGAAGAGCTCAAACTGGCAGAATAAATTTTACTATAGCTATTTCAAGGTTACATAAAAAGAATCTTTTACTCAGTGCAAATGAAAAACTAAAAAAATCAAAAGCAGAACAAGTGTGATTAATATGCTCTTGGTTGTTTGTGTTTTTCTTTATGTAAGTTTTTCTTTTACACATGATGAATTTATCAGAAAACTAATTAAATAACTTATTAAATGGAAGGTGCACCATTTGGCCTAGCACCTTTGGGGCTTGGTTGGATGTCCTAGTTGATCAGGGGTATAAGGCAATATCATAACATAACAAAACGAAAGACACATAAGACAACAACAAAGCATGGTTGAAAATATTACATTTAGTTAAAGGGGCCAAAATTTTAAATAAAACTAAAATTACTTGACAGTTTCTGAAGAACGGCTTGATACTATATCTTCTTCTTGAATTGAAGACTTAGTTTTAGAATGTTCATTTTTTTCAGGCGCAGGAGTACTGTACAAAACTTTACGTTGAAAATCCACCAAGTATTTTTCATTTTCTTCATCATCTACATAATACAAAAGTTCATAATTTATAAATTCAATTAATATTTGCATAACATTTAATGTGAAAGTCATAGAAAAACATTAATATCTAGCATTTTCTGTTACAGAGATCTCGTATGCTACACCTAATTATAGTGGTTCCTGCAATTACAATTATGCCAACATCAAAGTTATGATTTCACCAAGCTCATTACATATATCAGGGTTGGGTTTTAGGCATGACAAGCATCAAAAACTGGTTTAAACTGTCAAAAACATGTAAAACACTTTAAAACATTTTAACAATAGGTATACATTAAATAAGTCATAATGGTTTATGCAATCTTCTATTTAAAATTAATTTTCTTTCTTTATGAATTCTAACACTTGTTTATTTTTGAAGATATGTCTCAATATTGATATGTATTATTTCATGGCATTCTAACATTGTTCAATATCATTATGGTTTTAAAGTTTTAAATTATAGGACATTTAAGATATTTTAAGTTAGAGAAAAAAATGTGCTTCTTATGTGAGCACTTTTAAATCTTATATTTACTTTTTAAAAAGCACAATATTATCCAAAAAATGTTTTAAGAAGTTTCAAGAAATGCCAATTTCAAAAATTACTATAAAAAAGCCTTAATTCTCTCCACAATCTCTGCAAGAATTTTATCGAGTAAACAAAGTTTTTCTCCTGAATTACCCATGAACAGAAGAAATCTTACACAAATGCTGCTATCTTCTTTTTTCTAAAGTAAAGGCTGGTAAACAGAAGATGTCACTTTCAAAGGGTGAAACCATTCAATACGACATACTTTATATTCTGTAAATAGTTATGGAAATTGATAATTGGCTTCACAAACATTCGATGATGGTGTTAAAAAGAAAAGTTCCTTTGTACTTTTTCGATTTTTATTGCAGTTTATTTTATTGAGGATACTTTCGCTTTCGAAACTGGTTCCAAAAGTGAAAGTATCCTAATAAAAAAAAACTTGTAATCAAAATCAAAAAAGTAGAAAGTAGCGTGCATAGAGATTGGCCTCAGCTATCCAATGAAAAAAAAAAATCATTTAAAAATATTGAAATGCGAACGAGATATCGTAAATTATTTCCCCCCCTAGGATTAACATTAGCGAGCGGATGTTTTCCTCTGAGTGAAGTAGCCTCTTAAAGGGGAAAATATGAATTTTGCTTAGTAGCCACTGGCCGGTAGGTTGATTTTTTTTTTAGTAGCCAGTTACTGGTTAGTGAGAATAATTTCTTTAGTAGCCAGTAAGTACATTTATGTCACTGAATATTTATTTAAAAAAATATATAACTTTACAGTAAACAAGTAATTTATGTATTGAATAAACATATTTTAATTTATATTGTTTTGAATAAACTTGAGATATTAATTTTTAATCTATTTTCAATTTTAAAATAAGTTAACAGCAAAGTTATACACAACATGCTTATGTAGCTAACTACATAAGTCACACTAAGCTTAGGTACTTGTGAAGCTAACTACATAAGTACCTTTTTTTTTTTTTAAAAAAAATTGTCTAAAATTAATATTTGACAATAATAAAATAGATATGATTATGCACTAAATAGTAGGGGATAGGAGGGCACGTTTGAACTGGGGGCACCTTTGAACACTGTAAATATTTTCCTTGAAATAAGTTATATTTTATAAATATAGATAGCAGCTACTGCTTCAATGTAACAAGGATACAAATCTTTACCATTTTGCATGCACACTAGTGTCTATGCAAGGTATGTATTTTTCTCTCTCTTCAATCTAAATTTAACAAAATAAAATTGTAAGCATTTTGTTGACAATCTCGTATCCCTACAATTTTAATTGATTGTTCAATATTTAAATAAAGATGTTAGCTTTAGCTTATAAGCTTTGTTTTATTCAAATTCTTAAGTCTAATTGAGTAAATAGTTGTAATGCTAAACACCATGTGATGGGGAACCATTGAACAAAAAAGTTGGGGCACCACTGAACAATCAAAACTATGAAGTAAAGAGTTATGGATTTATCTAAATATTATTATTTTTTCATTTTTTTTTAGAAAATGTGAAAATTAAGAGTTATTATACTTAATATGAAAGTTGTACTGATACAGGGCTGCCAACTACTACACATTAAGTGTAGAAACAACACTCTTTTTTGGTCAAGTTGTTTTTTAACATGAAAGATTCTTGACTTGTCATATATTTGGATTCTTTTTCATTTTTAAACATATATAAATTTTATTATGATTTAAAATGTATATTTATATTGTGCAGGGCTTTGTATACTGCATGAAATATTTTAAACAAAAATATTCAGTTTAGGATATAAATTTGGTTAAAAAATAATAAATTAGTATTTTCAGTGAAATGTAGTTAATTTTATTATAAACATTTTATATTTCTTAAAAATATGCAGTTTTTCATAAAAATGCTGAAATTTTTCATATTTTGTTTATTTGTTCAAAGGTGCCTCTAGCCAAAGGCAAGGGGGGGGGGGCAGGTTTGGACAGAAATCTTTCAGCTTAAAGCCTCACAATGCATTTACTTTAGTTGGAAAACTTTAAATTTTTGGCTCATATGATGAAGAAATACATTGTTTTTGTCATGCAATATTTAAAATGCAATAAGTATAATTCAAGTAAGAAATATGTTGATTTTCTAAGAAAATGTTCAAACGTGTCCCCCTCTTCCCTAACCCACAACATAATATACATTACATATGCACAACCTGTGGCTAATGGGCCAAAATCTCCAGAAATACAGGAATTGTGTGTATTTTGGCAATTAATTTCGGAAAAAATTGCAAATTTCAGTGTAAAAATCAGGGATTTCGTCGATTGGGCACGGAAAAATCATGAATATCATCATTCGGGTGCGTAAAAATCACGAATATTGTCAATTGGGTGTGTAAAAATCATGAATTTCGTCGATCTAGTGCATAAAAATCATAAATTTCATCGATTGGGTGAGTAAAAATCATGGATATCTTCGAATGAGTGATGTAAAATCACGAATTTTGTCGAACAAGCATGGAAACATCGCAAATTTTAGGAAAAAAGGTAATTGGAGAATACTGCATTTGGCCGGTTCCAGACCTGCCAACTTTTGAAAATGAGAAATAGTAGCACACCAAATTCAAATTTATCTGAAGGTTGGTTGGTTGGTTGGTGGCTGTTTTTTACGCTGTAAATTTTAAGCGAGCAAATACTAATCAATTAAACGCATGTGTATATCCATAAGCACACAAAGTAGGAGACTCTTTTGTTTTTGCTAATTCTTTTGTTGCGGGTGGGATTGATTAAACATAATTATTTCTATTCAATTAATGCTCTGTCCACTCCTAAGCCAAATTTCTGAACTTCACAGCAGACTTCGAGTAATCGTAATCGTGTAATCGTAGTCGATTATAATCGATTACAAAAACTGTGTAATCGCACCGTAATCGTAATCATAAATTTTGGTTTCGAAATAATCACAAAGTAATCGTAATCAAAAGATTTCATTCAGATTACAATCATAATCTAATCATAATCGCTACATAATGTAATCGCAATGTAATCGTAATTTCGCACAAACACGCGATTACGTCACGATTACACCTTTTTTTTTTCCTTTCGCTTTCCACCCAAAAAATACTCGGCTTTTCTAAAGGAAGAGATTTGGATATGTTCACGTTTTCAGCTCATTAAAATCAGTCTCAAGTGGTGAGCCTGGGGAGGTCAGAGATCACAGGGGACAGTAGCAGTAGATCAGAACTGTAGATAAGAGATTCTATAGTCCTGGCAGTACATGACCTAGAATGGGATAAGTAACAGGATGTATACTGTGACATAGAAGTAGTATGATTTGACTTGGTCAAAGATGTGAGAATTGGGGATAGCATCCTGGCATGTGGTCACTCCAAGAGTCATGTGTCAAACTCCTTGAATGGCAGTGAGTGATGAAGTATAAAAAATAAAAAGGAGAGAAGAAAGCATATTCATTTCACTGTAACACACTATAACAGTTATAATAACACAACACTCCGACTCCACCCTTAAATGTGGGAATGTGTAAATCTTAGGTTTGGCAATAAAAAAACGGTTTTAAACGTCATACGAGATACGGCAATTTATATAACAACTCATTTTCACTTTGCTCTTCTTAGAGATTGTTTATATACTTTTAAATTTTCCGTATATTTTGTATATATTTCAGAAATGTCTAAAAAAAACTATAAAAAAATTGAGGATTTTTTTTTAATGAAACGGGTTCAGATTTAAATGACAAAGGCGTAATGTTTCTGAAATAAAAATGTAAACTGCGCTCGTCAGATGTCTGGGTCTCAATGAAGACAAAATCGAACCTAACCACCCACATGTAAGTAAGTTTATATATATATTAGTACGAATTATTAATTTATTTTAGAAATATTGTATATTTACAACCTGTTTTTTCTTTTCAAATGGCAGTGAAATATTTTTCATATTTAATTAAGTTACTTAATAATTAAATATTAAAAGAAACGGGAACTAAGATTTTTTTTTTTTTTTTTTTTTTGGGGGGGGGGGGGGGGGGGGGGTATGCAACTTCTCTCCAACTAAATAACTTTTGATTCTTTTTTCATTTTAGAGTTAGTTCATGTGTTTTATGAAACCTATTTTTAAAAGGGGGGAGGGGGGGTAGGGGGGGTTCAAGGAGGCAGAGTCGTCCACACGAAAGAAACTGAATGAACTTTCCAATTCTCCAAGCTGAATCTCAAATCAGAATTTTGCATCCTCAATTTGACTATTCTATCCGTACAAATGCTCTTAATTTCATAATGGCTCTGTACTAATGAAATCAATTCCAAAATTTGCAGATCGGGGAATATATGTATTTAAATAGGAAGAACCAGCCCTTTTAATTTAAATCATTTATTTAATGATCCTTAAAAAAAGAAATCGCGACATACATTTTGTATTTTTTAACAACGTTTTTCTAGAATATAGTAAAACTTGTCAAAAGGGAACTTATGTATAACGGAGTCCTGTCTAAAACAGAATAATTCTATAGTATTAGAGTCTCGATGAAGACAACACAGTAGCAATACACAGTGCATTTGCTAATATGGAAAATTTCCCCGGGTGCTTGCTTTTCTGTAATACTGGGTTTTACTGTATTTTAAAAATGTAATATATTTTAGAATACTGTTTAAAAATATTTTGATCAATTATGGAGTAATGAAAAATTAATGCAACAAAATATGCTGATTCGGAATCGCTAAGTACTGGGGAAATTGTCCATTATAGACAAATTTTCGTCGTAGAAGGTACATTGTCTATTATGATTGTATTGTATTCTATTCTTCGTAATCCGAAAAATTTCCATTATAGACAGTTAGACAGATTTTGTTTTGACAGTTTTTACTATACATATTATGTATACCAGAGTTTCCCCCAGATTTTAAAAAGGGCAGGGTTTTGCTGGTGAGAAAAGGGTAAGTTTTTAATCTTAAGGGCACTTTTCAGATTATTAAGGGCACTATTTTTAATTGTTATTGTTGTATTATTTTGGTTTTAATGTCACTTTTGATAGTTAAAAGTCAGGGCACTCTTTTCAAGACAATATTTAGTCAATTTTTACTAGCTATGAAAGCAAATTTTTTAATGCTAAAAGGAGAAAGAGCACTTTTTTTACTGAGGGGCAAGAAGGGTGCTAATTATTTTACTGGGGGGGGGGGGGGGAAGAAGGGTCTTTTTTTGTAAACCAAAGGGAAGGCAGGGTGCAGCACCCTTCTGAAACTGTCTGCGGGAAACTATAATATATTATATATATATATATATATATATATATATATATATATTGTATTCTCGAGGAGTATGACATTTTCCGTTTAATCAGAATACTGTTATACACAGGCCACTTTTCACAAATTTTACAATATTAAATTTATATTTGAATAATTAATTAAAATACAAATCTGAATTATAACTTTTAAATGTATTGTGTATTAATAATTAGCTACATTTTATTGAAAAACTTTCAAACTGGATCTTTTCTTTTTTTTTACCTAAATATTTAAATAGAGTAAACAGTGTAGAAATGGAAATCTCTATCGCGGAATCTTCTCTAAAATGAAAAATTTTCAAATTGCCGCCGAAAAGAATATAATACAATTATAATAGGCAGCGTACATTACAGATTACATGCCAACACAAAAACTTATCTTAAAATGAAAGAAATCCCCCATCCCTTGCGATTCCATTTTAACATGTTTAACGGTATATCACAAAAAGTAATTTTTTTTATACTTTTATTATTATTTATCATGCAATAACCTTTTTATCTGTGAAACTATATATCTTTTAATTATTACATCCAATTATATTATATTAATACTTTTTGATTGCTGTAAAAATGATATATATATAATGGGTAAAATAAGGTCTTCCAACACGATGCTGGACTCTATTTTGTAACATGCAGATTACGAAATCCGTGTAATCGAATTGTAATCGTAATTGACTAGTTCAGTAATCGAAATCGAAGGAAAAAATAATAATCGTAATCTAAACATAATCGTAATCTAGAATTTAAAAAAGAGATAATCACAAACGTAATCGTAATCCAACTTGCATAAATAGAGATATAATCGTAATCTGCTTTTAAAAAATGGAAGTAATCGTAATCGTAATCGATTACAGTCCGCTGTAATCGACTCGAAGTCTGCTTCACAGTGAATTTTCTGAAAGATTCCAAGGCGGTTGGGGGGAGGGGGGTGATGGAACTACGGGTATATCTTCGAGAGAAAAATGTCTGAGAGAGAGTCCTTCATCAGGTCGAGTAAGCTGATACAACCGGGAGTGGGGGTGTCTACTCCCACCACTTTTTTTGCATCCCTTTGACGAAATTTGGGTTTTTTCGCGATCTTTTGACGAAATTTGCAGTTTTTTCGAGATCTGTTGATAAAATTCGCGTTTTTTCGATATTTTTTGACGAAATTTGCCGTTTTTCGCAATGTTTTTGACGAAATTTGCCATTTTTACGCGATTCTCTGACGAAAGTCACGTTTTTCCTGCAATCTGTTGATAAAATTTGTCGTTTTTTCGCGATCTTTTGACGAAATTTGCCATTTTTCGCAATGTTTTTCACGAAATTTGTCGTTTTTTTTTTTCTATTTTTTCATGAAATTTGCCGTTTTTCGCAATGTTTTTGACGAAATTTGCCGTTATTTCGTGATTTTCTGACGAAAGTCACGTTTTTCCCACGATCTGTTGACAAAAATTTGTCATTTTTTCGCGATCTTTTGACGAAATACCGATACATTTAATGTCCGAATTTTCGGATTTATGACCGATATATATATATTTTTTTTCGGAAATCATTGCCTTAATTTTTCGGAAAATCCGACCAGAATCACCCCTAAACGATCTTCAGACGAAATTCGCATTTTTTCAGCAATTAGTTGAATGAAATTTACGTTTTTTCGGCGATACTTTGGCAAAATTTGCTTTTTCCCGCCAATTTTTTGACGAAATTCGCGTTTTTTCAGAAATCCTGTAACGAAATTTGCATTTCTTAGCTCGATCCTGTGACGAAATTCGTGATTTTTCGCGCGATCCTGTGACGAAATTCGTGATTTTTCGCGCGATTCTGTGATGAAATTCGTGATTTTCCATGCGATCCTGTGACGAAATTCGTGATTTTTCGAGTGATCCTGTGACAAAATTCGCATTTTTTTTTTTTTTTTGCAGAAAATCGTAGTTTTAGACAGATTTTCGTAGCATCGTAGTTTGTGGCTCAAAATCGTAGCAACTACGATTTTTTCGTAGCAGTTGGCAGCTCTGCGGTTCTTTCCATATTTTTAATCGCCAGTTTTCAAGTTTAATCGCAGAGTGCTTATTTTCACCTTTACTGTACATAGTAATTATGAATGCTATTCATAAACATTTACATTATTCCATACAAATTTAACAATTAACCAACTCACATAATAATAAACGTACCTATAAGAGTATTATTAGATGTGATCTTCTCATAAAATTTGGCTTTGGCCTCCAAAGCTAATCTATAATAACAAAAGAAAATTTATAAAGAAAACTTTGCATACAAGAAATAGTCAGAGGTGTTCATTCATTGTATGAAGCATAGGGATAGAAAGCAAAAAAAAAAAATACATACTGGGATTTTTTTAAAGCTTCTGATTCTTCTTCACTAATTTCTTGTTTAGGTTTTAATGTTACTTTTGATTGATTCTTTTTTTCTTTAGGTATTAATTGATCCTAAGAATTAAAAAAAAAAAAAAAAATAGATATAAAAATAATATTTCTAATGCCAGCAATGATGATAAAATGTACAAAATGATTAAAAGAAAAAAATCGAATCAAATATAAGAACAGCCTAACTGCAGGAAAAGAGGAAAATTCTTGCCCCCACTTTTTAACTGGAAATTTCCCCATTCAAAACAATAATATTTAATTTGCATTATTCTCCTATCAAAATCATATTTCTAAAATTCCATCTGTGGCAACATACTTTTTATCTGTATGAATTGGCTACACTGTTTAGTTGTTGTTCTGTTTGTGTTTAGTGCTGATGTAATAACAATGAAAAAAAAAATTAGTAAAGTAATTGTTACGTGTATTACTCAGAGTCACACACGTAACAATGACTTTACTATTTTTAAAAAAAAATTGTTATTATTTTAGACTAAAGGTGTCACTACAAAAATGATTCTGTATGTGCCCTGTAATAGCAATAAAAAAAGTAAAATGTTATCTAAATATTTTCACTTCCAAATTTGTCTCAATTTGGAAAAAAACACTCTCTAAAAGTCACACATGTAACGATGGAATCGCCCTATAACTGTATCTGAGATTTAAATGATTGCTAAGTGTAAGGGACAAAACTACTCACAATGAAAATTTTAAATTATGCTCTAGCATCTTAAAGAGTACTTGTCTATTTTCCCATCAACCACTTTTAGACTCTTTGAAAATAATCTTAGCTATATCTCGTATAAATACAGACGTAAATTGTTGATATATCCTTGCTAAAAGAACTGAATATGTTGACTGGGAAGGAAGGAACCTCGGGGGGCTAAAACTACCCTTCCGAAATTTGTTTTTTTTATTTGATTGTAGACTTAGATCCCCCCCCCCCCCCGTCACACCTCCTCAAAACAAAATTCTACTGACGGTGGCCCTCGACAACTCAGTCATTTTTGTAAGTGGCCCTTCGTTTAAAAAGGTTGTGCACCCCTAGCTTTCGAGTTTAAAAGTATAAAATATTTTAAGTGCGGCTCTTATGCCAGGGCGGCGGGTATGGTGATTTTGATTTTCATAGGGATGTCTTATAATACCTATTTTTTTCCATACTGATATCTTACATGCCATTTTTACCTCTTTGATCAACTGTCACATGCTCTCAAGTTTGTACCAAAACATTAGGAAACATCTCCCAACCTCGGATGTCTATGAAAGGTTATTTCTTTATTTTTGAGCAATCAGTGGGAAGAAAAATGTTGGTCTCACCAGCTCTCAAGTTAAAAATGATTATGTTTTCTGTGCACCCATCAATAAGCACTGTATCCTCGGGATATCAGAATGAATATAAACCGTTGGGACCTTTTTCGCTAATGTTGGAAATATTTTGTTTTAGCGGTAAGTTTAGCTTACCATTCGCTCAAATATTGTCCTCTTAAACTATGTGTTCGTACACCCTCTCAGAGAACATAAATTTGCTTAAGTTTTATTGAGAACATACATCTGACTTGTGTGCTTGACATCAAGTGTCCGCTTATAAGTCATCGTCAATATACAAGGACGAGATAGCCACAAGGAAATTTACACCAGAGAATTACAACCAGGAGCTCC
Source organism: Maratus michaelseni (assembly GCA_963931845.1). Classification (NCBI taxonomy): domain Eukaryota; kingdom Metazoa; phylum Arthropoda; class Arachnida; order Araneae; family Salticidae; genus Maratus; species Maratus michaelseni. The sequence goes on from OZ007589.1 coordinate 318,480,250, forward strand.
AGAAAGTATGTGCAATGGAGCTGATGGGAGTCGAACCCGCCGACCTGACTCCTATGCTCTCAAGCGATTAGTGGAATGGTGTCTTAACCACTCGGCCACAGATGCCTTGAGCTCGGGGCTTGTCCCGACCATATGCCACAAGCGGGTCCTCAAGGTGGGTGACGCCCCTTGTTTCAGTGCCATTGCTTGTTTAACTTTTCGACGACACTTTTTGTAAGTTTAGTTGTCTCACAATTACTTCATTGTGTGATAAGTTGCTTTTGCAAGGCTTATAGAGAGCGCTGATGTTCCACAGTTGCATGTTGCATGACGTAATACTTTATATCACACATGCTTCACTGTGATTCACCCAGATAACTAACTGCTCGAGTCATGGTTCATATGAAAATATCTTAGTTCTAGATGATTCAAAAAGTAATATTCCTGAATATTATTTTAGGGAGGGATCATTTAACGTTGGCCAATATCAAATTTTGATATTGACCAATATCTTTGTGCTACCTGGGAACCTCGGCCTGGCCCAGTATAAAAGTTAAATGTTTGGCCTGTGTGAGTCCGGCCCACTCTGTATAAAAACTCTATTGACCTGACATAAAAGATAAAAATTTATCCTGAGCCCCGCACACAGGAAAAAGAAATTGAGCTTCAAGCAAACAGACAAAATAATTAAAAGTAAAAGAACGAAAAGCAAAACCCATTCTTTCCTTACTGTTAAAAAAATAATTGATATCTCTCTTGTTAATAGAAAGAATTTGTTCAAATTTTCAGCAAGTTGCAATAATAGTAAATTAGGCTGTGTAATAAACTTTTATTAAAAAATAATCATTTAATAGAAAATTAAAGCACCCCCAAAAAAGCAACTGCAAAGCAAAAGGAGAGAATAATATGTTGTTTGTTTTTGTTTATTCAACTCTCTGAAGTCAGAAGTTGTCGAACGCTATCAGAATTAGATCATCAGCTTCTGATGTATAAGTTTAATACTGTATTTTTCTCTGTTTTGTTATTGCTCCGGTAACGAAAAGCTGCTTTTAGCAGTAGTCTGAGGAGTTAACATAAAACTATGTATTTTTAAAATGTTTTCATATAACTGTATGATTTATTACACAGCATTTTTCAGTAATATTTTGCTTGTTTACATTTTTTCGACATGTGCATACATTAAATTTAATGTGTCTTTCATCAAACAGGATCCCCCCTTTAAAAAAAGAAAAAAAAACAGGAACGCTGCTAGTTATGCTGACATGGTTTCGGCAAAGTCACTATACGATATTCTTTTATATATTTTTTTTCCAGCATTTTAAGTGAAAATATTTTTATGTATATATTAATAATAATACAATATTTCTTTAAATATAAAGAAATATTGTATTATACATAAAAATATTTTCACTTAAAATGCTGGAAAAAAATTACTTGTTTAACTAATTTTTTTTGTGTTGTTTAAGTGAAAATATTTATAAATAAATTGGAGTTTCTTGTGTGTGGCACTTACATGGATATATTTAAAAAAAAAATAGATTTTCATAGATGCTGCGCTTACGATGATATACAGTAGAGTCCCGCTATTCTGAACTAATTGTGACCGATCACTGTTCGGTTTAGCGGGAATTTGGAAAAGGCGGATTTTATTAATAATAATCAATGTATTGACTTGTTAAGGTGTAAATTAAGTGCGGGGACATCTGGGAGTGTCACCTCTATGCAGCGTTGATCGATGAAGACATCATAGCAATGGTCCAGGGTCTAGGACTCATCAGCTGAGATCGACTCGGAGGAGGTGAATGCTCAAACTGAATGTATATCACACACAGACGCGGCAAATTCTCTTGACCTCGCCTTACGCTACGTCAAACAAGATGCTTAATCAACATCAAATGATGTTATGTTCATGCAGCGATGGCGGAACATTGCATCCTCAAGTCTATTCAGTGCTCTTCGTTAGAAAAAAATCACTTACTTTACTTCTTAAGTGTGTGTAAATTAGTTATTTTTTGTGTTTAGCAGTGATTAAAAATCATCCTACAGAACTGTATAAATGGGGCCGACATGTACTGTAACTGTAAGTAACCAACTTTCATTTCAATTTGGTTTCAGATGTTTCATCAAGCTTAGGCTGTATGTTTTTCTCTATTTAACTTCTTTGTATAACAATAAATGTACATTTTGTAATGAAAGTTTTTTTAATTTTTCCTGTTTTTAAGTTAAAAAAAAATTGGTAATTTTCTGATCTCAGTTCAGAATGGGCAGATTTTCAGAATAGCGGGACTCTACTGTACTTTAAAAAAAAAAAACAGATTTTCATTAGTGCGGCGGGTATTCCCGAAAATACGGTAAAACTATTGAAGAAATTACTTCTGCATTTGACACATTGATACTTATTTCATAAAGATTTACAATTTGATGAAGTGTTAAAATGAAAATAAAAGTTGTTAGAAAGTGGTTTTGAAAATTTTCTTTTCTTACCATTTTCTCTATTGTTTATACCCTTAAAAAAAAAAAGTACCAAATATTTAACTCTACTCAGCCAAGGCTCTTGTATAATTTCCAAAAAAATAATAATAATGTGAAACATTCCTGGTGTGTTTAACAAAATTGAAAAAGTGTACAATTTTTTTAGATAATATAAAAAGGTTACAAGATACGTGTTTTTTTTCATTTTTTTTAATTAAAAACTTTTCTAAACTTAACAAGAGTTTGTTAAACTACAGCTTACATCAGAATTCTGCCAATAAACAAAATTGGAAGTTTACAAGAGACAGTAATTTTTTCCTAATTAAATTGAACAACTAAAATTCCCGATACAGATATCTCAATTGCACTGGGGTTTCCTTTTGGTGCCAAAATGGTGATTTTTTGCCTGGTGTGGCACCCTGGTGATATTGGCTGCTAGACCAGTCAATTGCATCTGTGACAATATGTGTGTGTTTTGTAATAAGTTAAATAATTTGTGTGTGTTTATAATAAAATTGTGTATATGTTTTATAATAAAATAAATGTGTGTGTTTTATAATAAAATAAATTGTTTTATAATAAAATAAAATTAACATGCTGTTTTCGCAGGCTAGGTCTAACATGTATTTGAAAATGTGGTTTTCTCGCCAAATTGGCACAAAAACTTCTATGAAAGAAATCTTGCAATTACATTAAAGACGAAAAAAAATTGGGAAATATGATTACATATTTTAAAATTAACTATTGGTGTAATCAATAAAATATAAGTTCTTGTAAACAATAAAAATTTTATTAAATTACTGATGATACTTCATAAATTTCCTTTACACTACAGGTCTTGCTTAACATTGTTAAAAAAAATCGAAATTTCCTGAAATCGAATTTCCTAGGAACCCTCCCACCCCCCTAAAGGAATACTCAAAACAAGTAATAAAACAATAAAAGAAAATGATACTTTATGTTTGAATGTCACTGGCCGGCCGAAATCAGATCTCTGGGATAATTTAGCACGGTGAAATGATTCATATTTCTTGTGAAGCTCAGCCTTTAGATCAAGAATCTAGAACAAATAATAACTAGTTTCATTATACACAATCTAGAATACTTAAAATGAAAATTGAAACTATCAGTATGCAATTGATCTTAATAAAATAAATATTGATCGTACAGATGATGGATTAAGGGAAGATTTCTCCGAATCCATTGCTTCATGCAAACATAAAAATTTAGAATAAATTAGTTAGAAAATTCAACTGTCAATTTCTACGCTACGATATCGCAACTTGTCCATGCAGTTCAAAGAAAAAACAGCGCTCTTAATGAAAGTCAAAAAGCATTTTTACAGTTTAAGCGGACATAAAACACCATGCCAGACACAAATATACAAATGTAAACAAAAACAAACAAGAACTACACTATTTCTTGTCATGTCATGATCACTATACAGCCTAGCTATAGGACCGAATAGTTGTAAACACCAGCACAAACATTTTTTAACTTTCAAAAGATAAAGATTTTTTAATAATTATTAATCTATTGATGTACTGGTATATTTCTATTTACATGTAATTTCACAATAATTACATTCTTGGCAAGTTACGTGGGAATACAGGTGTAACTTGGGTCGCAGTGGCTGAAAGCGATTCGTCCTCTGGCGGAGAAAAGATGTAAGCTCTCGCTGCAGGAAAATCTTATTCACGTACATTTCATTACATGTATTTATAACTTGTTCAGGAGGAATATTTTTGTTCAAAATTTCCTCTTTCATGTGACTGTTCTATCTTTGATGACAAGGTAAAATTTATCCAAATTTTAATTGGACTTAAAGAGGGCGCTAATCGTAGCTGTCCGTACAGGAAAATTATCGCTTTAACTAATGCTAAAGCGCCACTGAAATTATTATTTATTGTAAATGAGTTTGAAAGTGTTAGATATTCAAATTCAGATAATTTTTATCTTGTCATATATATACAGATTAATGATGTCACATCAAATCTGAAACTATGGAAAAATATAATCATTATGAACGGGATTTTCCTGAAGCGAGAAGTTATATCTTTTCTCCACCAGATGGGGTATTCGAGAGCTTGAATCGCCAATATTTAAAGCTTTCAAAAGAGTTCATGATAAATAATGATCTAGGAACAGATGTGTTTCACTCATGTACCGATGTTTGGCAACTGTTTGATTGGTTGGTGCGCTTTCCAATTTCAACACCAATAACTTAATACAATCATAATAATCAGGTTACCATTAAAGGGAAAAGTCCTCAAGTTTGGTGACTTTTTTCCCTTTTTTAACAGATTAAATAATAATAATAAAAAACAGTGCCTGAGTGTAAAGCATCATAGCCATGATTTCAATAGCACTTTACTATTAGTTAAAGGGGCAATTTTCTTGTACCGACAGCTCAATTTAGGGCCCTATATGACCCCTTTAAGTTTCAATAATACCAAAGAAACGCCCGGCGTCGTAAAGTTGTGACTTCTTCGTAAATATTTGCGACTGCCTAGAAGCCATCATAACCTGCCACAACCGGTCACAATTACAACTAAAACCGGCTGTAAAGTAAGCGTCCCATCTTCAATGCTAAAGCAGTCACAAAATCAAAACCGAAGTCACGTCTCTTCAAGGTTGCACAGCGGTCTGCGAAGCAGATCGCGACCAATGAAATACATGGCTGGTTCATGACTTTTAAAACGTCACACTCAAGTGGATCTGGAGGCACGGCAGTGCCTCCGCCAAGTCGAGAGAGGACAGCCGTAACAAGGCAACACTAGATACCGGGCTTGCTCATTCACTCTCAAAACGTCACAAATGGTGGCTGACCGCGACCAGCGATTGGTCCAAAGCAACGCGCCCTTCGTTTTGTGCCAATCGCTGTATGTCTTTCCTCCTAGTCAGCCACCTTTTGTGACGTCATCATAATGAATGAGCAAGCCCGGTATGGAGTGTAGCCCTGGCCGTAAGCATACTTTTCTGGAAGCAACTCAGGGCACTTTTGACCCCCCCCCCCATATCTCCGCGCTGGAGTATCCAAAAAATTTTAAACTTCAATTATAGAGAGTATTTGGCCCACAGGACCAAAATTTAAAATTACAACTTTCTGTCTTTTCTAGTTCAGGCGATATATGAACTCAAACATTCGATTTTTTGTCACTTCTTACTCACTCGTTCACGCGTCATCAAAAAGATTGGGTAGATCCCGTAGCCCCAGAAACTTGACATTTGGAAAAAAGGTAGTGTTTAGGATACAAAGAAAGGAAAAATTATAAAATCCAGAAAATTCGAAAAAAAAAAACATTCGAAAATTCAACAAATTCCATCAAAATTGAAAATAATACGATCTTGTAGTCTTGGAAACTTAAGATTTGGTGTGAAGGTAGTGTTTAACATCCAGAAAAAGAAAACATCAAAAACACCAAAAAAATCGAAAGCAAAATTGAAAAAATCGAAGAAATTGAAAAAAAAAACCAAAAATTTGAAGACAATCCGATTTTGTTGCGCTAGAAAATTCAAATTAGGAATAAAGGTAGTATTTAGGATACAGAAAAAGGAAAATTAAAAAAATCCAGAAAAATCGAAAAAAAAAATAAAAAAATTCGAAAAAAATTGAAAAAATGAAAATAATTTGATACGATAACACTCGTATTTATAAATTAATTTGGATGAAACTAATTGTGTGTATTAAGCTCACCAATGCCTCGACCGAGTTCGTTGGCCAGCTTGGTCCGCCATCTTGTTTCAAGATGGCGGCCACGGAAAATTTTAAAACTAAAATAAATATACAAAAAAGTTAAAAAATCAAGTTTATTTTTTAATTAGGTGTTAGGACTTGATACAAGGATTCCAGAGCATTTTTTGTTTTACCTCTATCTTAAAAATTGGTTGAGATAGAGCAGTTTGAAATTCTAGGGTGGCTGACATTTTGAAACAAAACAGCATATTACAAAAAACCAACGATAAATTTATGGTCAATAATGGTCAAGCAGGTGCAATCCCGAATGAATACTCCGTGTTATTATAACTGTAACTTTGACTTCAAAATTTTGATACGTTGCATTTTCTATTTGTTGATATTTTTGAACTATGATTTACGCTAAGTGAAATGTTGTTGATGAAGAGGGATTTTCCATGTAAATCCGAAACGTCCAATTTTAATATGTTTTTAATGTTTTATGAAAGTGTATTGTAATGTCTGTAATTTTAATGATTTTAATATAAATTTATAAGTTTTAGTGAACGCGATTTCTCGCAAATTACTTTCCCAATCATACGCATAAAACTGTATATTCATATCCATTAGCGCCAAATTCTCGCCAAATTTGGCGACAAAAATAAGTCTTCATAAATGAAGCCAACTTGGCTATAGCTCAATAATTTGGCGAATTTCTTATTCAAATTCAGTGTAAACGAATCTTTTGTAAACGGTTTCTTTGCATTTTAACTTGCTGTTTTCGAGTAACATTAGCTAAAATTTTAAAACGAAGATATAGGAAAGCTACCTTTTCCTGCCGGTACAGGCCGGAGGACTTTTTTATGAGTTGTCGGATGCAATCTATGTTTTGCATTAAATAAAGTAAAACATTGAGAAACAAATCCCACAGGATGGGGATAGTTTGTTTTAGATCTGGAGGCACGGCAGTGCCTCCGCCAAGTCGAGAGAGGACAGCCGTAAGAATACTTTTCTGGAAGCAACTCAGGGCACTTTTGACCCCCTCATATCTCCGCGCTGGAGTATCCCAAAAATTTGAAACTTCGTTTTTCTAGAGTATTTGGCACACAGGACCAAAATTTAAAATTAAAACTTTCTATCTTTTCTAGTTCAGACGATATATGAACTCAAACATTCGATTTTTTGTCACTCACTCACTCACTCGTTCACGCGTCATCAAAAAGATTAGGTAGATCCCGTAGCCCTAGAAACTTGACATTTGGAAAAAAGGTAGTGTCTAGGATACAAAGAAAGGAAAAATTATAAAATCCGGAAAATTCGAAAAAAAAAAACATTCGAAAATTCAACAAATTCCATCAAAATTGAAAATTGAAAATAATACGATCTTGTAGTCTTAGGAACTTAAGATTCGGTGTGAAGGTAGTGTTTATCATCCAGAAAAAGAAAACATCAAAAACACCAAAAAAATCGAAAGCAAAATTGAAAAAATCGAAAATCGAAAAAAATCGAAAAATTTCAAATAATCCGATTTTGTTGCGCTAGAAACTTGGAATTCGGAATAAAGGTAGTATTTAGGATGCAAAATAAGGAAAAATTAAAAATTCCGGAAAATTTGAAAAAAAAATTCAAAAATTCGAAAAATTCGAAAAAAATTGAAAAAATTAAAATAATTTGATCTTTTGGCCTTAGAAACTTAAAATTCGCAGTAAAGATAGTGTTTAGGATTCAGAATGAGTTAAAATAAAAAACCAAATAAAATTCGAAAAAACAAAAAATTCGAAAAAATCGGAAAAATCGAAAAATAAGGAAAATTTGAAAATAATTTGATTTCATAGCGCTAGAAACTTGAAATTTGGAATAAAGGTAATATTTAAGATACTAAATAAGGAAAAATTAAAAAATATGGATAATTCAAAAATACCCATAAATTAGTGCAGACGATATATGAACTCAAAGTTTCGATTTTTTGTCACTCACACACTCACTCACTCTCGCGTCATCAAAAAGATTGGGTATATCCCACAGCCACAGAAACTGAAAATTTGGAATAAAGGTAGGATACAAAGAAAGGAAAAAATATAAAATCCGGAAAATTAAAAAAAAAACATTCGAAAATTTAAAAAAATCGAACAAAATTGAAATTTGAAAATAACACGATCTTGTAGTCTTAAAAACTTAAAATTTGGTGTGAAGGTAGTGTTTAGAATTCAGAAAAAGAAAACATAAAAAACACACAAAAGAAAATTGAAAATAAAATCGAAAAATCGAAAAAAATCGAAAAATTTCAAATAATCCAATTTTGTTGCGCTAGAATCTTGGAATTCGGAATAAAGGTAGTATTTAGGATGCAAAATAAATAAAAATTAAAAAATCCAGAAAACTCGAAAAAAAAATCAAAAATTCGAAAAATTCGAAAAAATTTGAAAAAAAATTAAATAATTTGATCTTTTGGCCTTAGAAACTTAAAATTCGCGGTAAAGATAGTGTTTGGGATTCAGAACAAGTTAAAATAAAAACGCAATAAAATTCGAAAATAAAATAAAAAAATCGAAAAAGATCGGAAATTTTAAAATAATTCGATTTTGTAGGTCTAGAAACTTAAAATTTGTAATAAAGGATACAAAATAAGAAAAAATTATAAAATCCAGAAAATTATAAAAAAAAAAAATGCGAAAAAATCAAAAATTGAAAATATTTTTATCTTGTAGTCTTAGAAACTTAAAACTTGGTGTAAAGGTAGTATTTACTATTCAATAAAAGGAACAATTAAAAAATTCGAAAATAAAATCGAAAAATCGAAATATGTTTAAGAAATCGAAAATTCGAAAACAATTTGATTTTGTACTGCTAGAAACATTAGTTATAAGATAATTATCCTATTAGCTAGTACAACGCCCCTAATTGTTTTATGTTATTTCCCCCGGATTATGGTTTTCTTTTCTTTCGTTTACGAATTTCGTTATAGAAAAGTTCCGCTATAGACTGGCTACGATATAGGCGATTTCTTTATAGACAGTTTTGTTTTCTTTCACATGTTGTACTCTATTTACTTCACATATGAAATATGGATTGTTAAATGATGTTAGCCCCACAAAAATTTTCACAGCTCCCCCTACCCTCCCGACATTACTGGCTGGTTATGGCTTGTTAGTCCTTTCTAAATAAAATCATGGTGACTCTAAGATTCACTTGATTTATCTCTAAATTGAACCTAAATGATCCTAAGAAGACGGATCAAATAATTACTATATTAGCATGACAATCAGGTAACTTAGAATTAAAATCGAAAAATCAATAAATTCATAAAAAGTCGAAAATTTGAAAATAATTCGATTTTGTAGTCCTAGAAGATTGACATTTGGCAGAAAGGCAGGGTTTTGTACACAAAGTAAGGAAAAATTAAAAAATCCGTAAATAATAAAAAAAAGACTAAAAAAAATGAAAAAAAACCATCGAAAAAAGGAATATAGTTTGATTTATTGGAAATTTCCGGAAATTTTAATTTTGGCTTTCTTTTTATACTAAAAAGTTCTTTTATGTTAAATATCAAGTATCTAGGGCTGCGAGTTATATCTCAGATGCATAGCGCCTATCCTGGAAGCAATTGAGAGTACTTTTGACACTCCCCCTCCCATAATTTAGTGCTTGCCTAGGAACCTGAAATCTCTTTTTATCTACAGTACTTTGCAAACGAAACTAAAGCTTCAATTTTTTGATACCTGTAAATAATAGGGACAGAGTGTGGGCTTAGCGAAAATCAGTGGATGATCTCCAAAAAGAACCCAAAATCAAGAAAAGGAGGGTTACTTACAAAAAGAAGTGAAATCTCATCAAACAGTCACCTGTAAAAAATGCAGCCAAGTCTCGTAACTCATTTACCGTAAAAAGTACTGAGATCGTATAAAGCCAAGTTTAACTATCTTATTAACTCTGAAATTTTCATTCACAAAATCACTCCTAGTCTCTACATCTTTAGTTAATTATTATTTTGTGACTTGGCAATTACGCAGCATAGGGAAGTTATTACACCTTACTATGTTATGGGATGTGATGGGATAATTTAACTAAAGCAAATTATATACGCACAGGGAAGTTATTACACCTTAATATGTTATAGTATTATTTGATTAAGACTAACTATATACATCACATTCTCGTGCTAAGTAATTGCCAAGTCACAAAATAATAATTAACTAAAGATGTAGAGACTAGGAGTGATTTGTGAATGAAAATTTCAGAGTTAATAAGATAGTTAAACTTGGCTTTATACGATCTCAGTACTTTTTACGGTAAGAGTTACGAGACTTGGCTGCATTTTTTACAGGTGACTTTTTGATGAGATCATCTTTACACGACGATTGATACAAAACGATGGGCATGCCGCTTTGTACAATCGCTGTGTAAATATGATCCACTTCGTGCGCGACCTACGTTATACACGGCTGGTGTATGACGTTTAAAACGTCACATGGAGTGGATCATTAGTCACGGCGATTATGTAAACGTCGTGCTCCGTGTGACGTTTTAAACGTCATGAATCAGTCGTGTATTTGTTTGGTCGCGAGCAGATGGGGATGAACTACAGGAGGACAGGAGGATGAATAACTGATTTCCCAGCCTGTGAGTAAGCTAGTTATTCCAAAATCTATGAAATAACTGCGCAAACGCAAACGTCATGATTTCATTCGTAGTGGCACGGCGTACATAATAATATAAGGTGAGTCCATTTGCCTAAAATGGGTGAGTTTAGTCATTAGAGGGTGCTGGAACCTGTGTTAAAGTTGGAGGCTAACCAAGGTTAAGCATTAACAGCAGTCCGTAATCATCCATCTACCTTACCGTCACTAATACGGTTACATGGCCTCACCATTCTTCACTCATCGGCACGTGGAGTTTATAGGCGTCATCAGTAGGTAGAATAATTTTAATTTTATAACATGCATACGACACCTATACATAATTTTATAAGCACAGGATATTTAAAAATATTAACCGAATTAAAAAATCTTCATTATTGTATTGCATGAAAAAGGCAAATAAATAAGCAATTCAGTAAATTTAATTCCTTATTCGAAAGTAACAGTTATTCGTTAATTTAATAATAAAGTGTTACAATCTATCGAAAAATATCTTTATAAGTCGTATAAAATTGTAGTGTAAGCAATTTTTCATTTGAAAATACAATTAATGTTTCTCAAACTTCGACGATGAGAAAAAAGCGATTGCGATCCGTTATCTGGACAGAGTAAAAATGTAGACACATATCAGCTGATCCACCGAGAAACTTGGACAGAGTTGTGCTAAAACAGGATACACTATTTTTGCGATTTTCGGCGAAATGGACTTGCCTTATATTATTACGTACACAACGGTAGTGGTTGATTACTGAACGTGTATAGCAAAGCCGCAGGCGGCTTTCTATTATTTCATTTAAAATCATTTTCCATAGATTAGAAAGCGTTAGAATTTAGTTTTGCAGTCAAAATTGTCGCGAATTCAGAACTCAGCAGTGCAGTTTTTTGATAAATTTGTATAGACTAGGACTTCCCTCAAAGGGATTAGTCTGAGTGATATTGCTGAGAACATAGGGTTAACAATTACGATATAAAGAAAAAGAGCAAATTAAATGATAGAATTACAAAATATCATATATAAATTCATATACACTGTTAAAAAAATAGAAAAGAAATACCGTTCATCAGATGTGTTGTCATAATTTTTTTTAACATGTGGCAAAGAATCTCATTTTCTTAAGCGCGTATTGCGCAAAACTTGGGAAAAAAAAAACGCCAGATCTTTTAAAACGCCAAGATTTTTAAAGTTACGTAATTGGATTTGCAGCCAATAGATTATTCTATCAAGCATGGCTTAACGCAAATTTAATTTCATTGTTGGGCCTTATTTGTGTGTGAATTTAAAAATTGTCTTCCTTGATTATATATCTATTATTTGTATAACTGTTTATAGAAATTCTTACACTTCAAACCACATTGATAGCATGCTTTGCTACAAACCAGATTTCAAAACTATAGTCTAAATTACTGTTAAAGTATACAAAAAATCTTTCGATGACTTCTGTAAAATAACTTTTACATTAAATCTCCATATCGGCAAAATTGAAAAATTATATATATTTCAAAGTTAAGCTTAACAGATACTTCTTGATTATTCTCTAGGAGGCTCTACCCCCTGCGCCTTTACTGCGCCAATCCGCAGACTTTTCTTTTGTCTGTCTGTCTGTCTCTCCACAATCTGTCTGTTTCCCTATCGTTCTTCTGCCCATCTCTCTAACCGATTGTCTATCTCTCTACACTTCTCGCTACCTGTCTCTATATTTCTCTACCGGTCTCTCTACCCTCCAATCTGCTTCTTTAACCGTCTGTCTATCCGTCTAACTACTTGTATGTCTAGCCGTGTCTCTATTCACTTCGCTACCCATTTGTCTATCTGTCTCACAACTTGTCTATCTGTCTCTCTACCCGTCTGGCTATACGCCTCTCTACCCATCTTCTTACCCATCTGCGTACCCATCTACTGTCTCTCTACTCGTCTGTATACCCGTCTCACTATCCGTCTGTTTTTGTACCCGACTCGCTACCAATCTCATTACCCGTCAGTCAACTCGTCTCTGTACTCATCTCTCTACTCGTCTCTTTATCTACCACGCTACGCGTCTCGCAACCTTTCTCGCTACATTCCTGTCTACCGGTGTCGCTACCTGTCTCGTGACCCATCTCTCTACCCCTCTGTCAACCCTCTTTTTAACTTTCTGTCTAGCCGTCTGTCTATTCGTTTCGCTACCCGTCAGCCTACATATGTCGCTACTCGTCTCTCTACCCGTCTGTCTACCCGTCTGTCTACCCGTTTGTTTACTCGTCTTTCTACCTCTCGCCACCTCTTCCCAATATTTAAACAATTCATTTAATATACAGAAGCCGTTTATCAGTTATTAAATGCAAACAGAAATAATTTATCTAATAAGTGTAATCAGATGCAATTTTTTTTAAATACATACATAAACCTGAATAATAATTCCTCAGTTTTGTGTTCATAGTTGTTTATATCATTTGACAGTAAATCTCAACTTCTCAAATCTGAATTGTCTCAAGCTTTTAAAAAAACCCACAAGGTCTGTATAGCTGCAAAGTACATTGAGGGCTATATTAGCTACATGTTATTAAGTTAAGTGAAGTTTCGTTATCGCGTTTGCAGCCAATTGCTTATGTCAGAAAGCGTGGCTTAACGCCATTTTAAATTCATTACTGTAACTTTCTTTTCTTTTCTTTTTTTCTTTTTTTTTTTTTTGGGGGGGGGGGGGGGTTAAGGGGTAAGGGTTTTAAATGTATACATTTAAATTAAAACTTTTGCCTCCATGCCATTAGTGTTGTTTGTATTATTAACTAATATCTTGTAGACTGAGCTTCACTTGAAACAAATGTAAAAGACTTCTTCTAGAGTTTTTTTTAGGATAAACTTTCGTAATTGGGCCCAAAGCCAATCGGAGCATTTAATATTATTATTGTAACTCTTATAGAGTTAAAACAATATTGTTGCTAGCTTTACTCTTGTTTGAGACCAGCCTTGCCTGGGAATCTGAACGGGAAAAGTTTCGTATCCCATCTCGGTTGGCGAAAAAAATTTAAAATGGTGCCAAAAGGTAGTTTTAGTATCTTACAAAAATTTTCAAGAGAGCGGTAAAACATGTTTTTCAAATATTTACAAACATACGTTTATTAAAGCATGTTTTTGCAACATCTTAAAAATTTAAGCACGATGCTAAAATAAATTTTATCGCCATATTTGATATTTTAATAAGTAATGAAAATACATAAACAAACTTATTTAACGAACCTAAGAGGCATTTTTGTGATAAATAATTGTTATTGTCAGGGGGGTAAATTGTAAACAATTAATAAACGGCTAGTAAATAATAAATAGCATTTAAAATCTAAAAATGGAGAAGTGGTCCGTATAAAAATGCAAAACATAACATTATACGCTTGATATATGTAAATCTTTTATTTTTATTTTTTAATATTTCCGAAGGCACAGATAAAAAGGTAAAAATCTCTTTTCCAAATGCCAAATAGAAAATATACAAAATAGTATGCCAAATATACAAAATAGAAAAATATTTGCAAAAAAATATATTTACATAATACTACATCTGCAAAAAAAATAAGATTTAGAAAAAAATAAGCCAAATCCTGCAGATCCCAACAATCACATCGAAAAACTTATCACCAAAAAAGAACTCGCCAAATCTTACGGCACATGAGATGGATTTTTCCCTCTGAATGCAGAATATTAGTTTTTTTTCTTGTACGATGGGTGATTATAATATAATTGTTTCATTTCACATACTACATACCGTTTGATATATTGGTACTTTTATGTTATCCTGGCGCAGTTGATAAATCGCCAAATATTGTTCCTATAACATTTTCATATTGAATTCATTTCATTTAAATATAAACCTTTCACTCACTTAATTTAAAATACATGCCTTTCATTAATCCCATTTAAAATGCTAAAAAGAGAGAGAAAAAAAAGAAATAATGCCATAAATCGAAACCTTTTATTTAAACACCAAAGAATTTTTTTTTAAATTTACACACGCGAAATAAAAAAAGCTGCTTTTGCTAGGATTTGCGTTAAATTTCTAATACCAAGTCTACCAAGTTATTGCGAGTTTTTTCTTTCAAACAGAAAAAAATCCAGATTAATTTTCGATTTCTACTAAATTGAAATATATTTTATTGTGCTGAATATTAGTGCGTGCATATTTTTTTGCTCCATGTACTCCATGAACTTTTCAATTCCGATTGTCTACGAAAATCTCCCGCCGGTGAAAATGACGTACACACAAAATATTCGTGACGTATGTACTTTAATTGTGCTTTTTTATCTATTTTTTAATATAATTTCCAAACGGTTTGACATTTATTCTTGGTAATAAATAGACGTCGTTGTCACCTTTATAGGTACCTGCTGTAAAAATTTGAACGAAATCCGTTAAATATTTTTTGAGTTATGCTTGACGAACGATTTTAATATCCATCGTAGCTATATATGGGGCAAAGTAATGCTGCGCTGTGTATGAGTCTTCGTTGCACTCAGACAATTAATTATTTAAGTAGTATTGACCTTTCACGAGAAAACACGTGACAATCGTATGTGACTTGGTCGAAGACGATACCATTACCTTCAAATAGGTGTAGAGCAGAAACGGGAAGGTTGCTATATTTCTCCAGCTTTGCGACATTTTGGCGCTATTTATTTATTTATTTGCAAATTATTGTTTTTGGGTTTATAGAGGAATTCGGTGTTGAGGTGGCTAAGATGTTATATAAATTATGTTATATTGTTTTAAATTATTACGATAATGACGATAATGCAATAATTTTGTTTCAAATATACTCTATCAAAAAATTTGTTTACTTTTTTTAAATTAAAGAAACAACTATTTAAAACAAAACAAAATACAGTTTTGTTCTTTGCTTTTCTAAACTTGCGAACGGTAAACTAATAAAATAAAGTATTAACAGTAGATCCGTGCGAGGATTTCGCACTGCAGTCTAATAATTTTTAGCAATATCTAATATTTTTTAGATGTAGGTTTAAACTTCTAAAGAAAAATTAAGGATAAAAATATCTGCAATCAAGACAGAATATTGTCTTATTTATTCCAACAAAGTTAGTTTTCTTCTAACCATTTCAATTTCAACTTTGCTTTTAACCATAAATATAAAATAAATCCGTGCGGAAAAATCATATTTTATCCTTTTTTTCTTTTACATTTTTATAATCATTGGTGAGCATCATATAATGCGGTATTCACTGCTCCCGACCCTACTGCTAGGAAATACTCCTTCTAAATCCTTCTTAATTCTATTATTATATCCCTTCCTTGAGGGAGTTTCCATTATTCCACCTGCTTTGTTTGAAAGAGAGGGGGTGAACAGATGGGAAAGCGAAAAGGAGGGAGGCGCTTTCCCTTTTTTTGGAAGCAGGAATGGCAGGGGGAGTTCCCCTTATATAGAATTTGAAAAAGGGTCTTTTTCTCAGGAATAAAACATATTTATTTTTCAACCAGATAACAATATTTCTGACGTAATTTTTACAGGGGCTGTAAAACTTTTATATTTATAACCATTAAAAATTTCAAAGGGTTTGGACAACAAAAGCTTTTTTTTTATGTTTTCTTACGAGCAATTATATATGACTAATTATCAGTATTTTTTTTTGGGTTCATTTAAGGTTTTATCACGGGCCCGAGCAACGACGGGCGGGTCAACTAGTATTATAATTACAATTATTAATGTTTTTACCAAGTACAAATTTATTTAAATAGTAATTTTTTGAAAATCTGATTGGAAATAATAAGTGACAAAATGGTCACAGTAATCAACAAGTTCAGTATTTTCCAAGAATTAGTTTCTCCCACTTCCGTTCCTTTTTTTTGTCGAGAAGAGGTTAGAACAAATATTTTATACATAAAAAATATACATGTCAAGTGCAGAATATTAAGATATTTCAAAAAGTTTAGAATAGCATTATTACAAAAGAAGGCGCATCATAAAATCATCATAATGTATAACTTACAAATATATATGTGGCAACTCCAACTGCCTATAATAAAATTCAGCTGATGTTGACGACATATAATTAATCAATTTTAATATAATTGATTTCTAAAACTATTTAAAATAAAATCAGTAAGAAACAAATTTTCTTACCTTCTAAGTTCCAAAAAACGGGCATCGGGGCTCCATTGCTTCAATAAAGAACATCTTTCAGTTGATTCGATATATTCCAATAAATGCAATTTTCACGAGAGAATAATCTTGACTCAAATAAAATGCAGGATATTAGTAAACACATCACTATTTAATGACAAATAAGACGACGAACAAATTATTATATACATTTCTGTTACTGAGCGACACGCTCTCTGACAATCATAATCACAAACAATACTAAACTAAAACGTTAGAGTTCAAAAACTAAAGTTCTAATAAAAAATGTTCTGAAAAAGTTACGTAATAAACAATGTTGCGCGCATGCGTCAAAGTCTCACTGTCTCTTTTCTGCAAATCGAAGTACATCCCTACCTCTACACTGCGTAGGTGCTTTTTATGTTTCAAAACTTTGAGAAGAAAAGGGGGATTTTGGATGATGCAACAGGAAATGAATTCCCAATTACAACATCCTCCCACCTTTGAGTTTCGGGATCTGGAACTCAAACCCAGTTCGTTCGATGTTTTATGATACTCCCGTATCTGGAGCGACGAACCGAAACGTCCGATGTACTGTCGCTGACCGAACCACTAGGAGGATTACTAGCACCTTTATGTTCATTAAAATCTTGTTTCTTTTTAATCTCCTTGAAATGGTTTCTCATACTGTCGTTATCTTGTGATACTTCTAAGGGTATTAACCTGCTTGTAGGTCTTAAATATTCCCCAGTTTTCATTCTTATTTTCACTAAGCGGATGTGTCCATCCTTAGATGGAAAAATTTCAATCACTTTGGCCAGAGGCTAATCAATTCTTTTCTTATTGTCACTGGAAACAATCACAACATCACCTATTGCTAAAGGTTTCTGTATTTTATTCCATCTACTAGGTTGTCGCAATTGGCCTAAATATTCAGATCTAAATCGTTTACGAAGGTCTTGTCTTATTTTCTGTTGATAAACAAGCCTTTTGTTCAATGATTTGGCATCTAGAATATCAATATCGGGTGTACCACTACCCTTTACTTCTAGCAAGAACATGGACGGAGTGAGAGGTACGAGATCATTTAAATCTTCTGACACATAAGTAAGCGGGCGACTGTTGATAACACTTTCTAGGTCACATATAATGGTTTGTATTTCTTCGTAATTCAGAGAACTTTTTCCTAAAACCTTTCTGAATATTCTCTTGGTTAGGCCAATCAATCGCTCCCACCACGGAGCTGAAGGAGGTATAAATTTCCAAATAATTTTCCTTGATATACTATCATTTTGTACTGAATTCCAGTTTATTTCTTTCAACAAATTTTCCGCTCCTACAAAATTTTTACCATTATCTGTATAGATAATAGAAGGTCTGCCTCTACGGGCTATGAATCTTCTCAACGTCATTAAAAACACATCAGTTGATAATGAGGTAGCTAGTTCAAAATGAACTACTCGAAAAACAGCACAAGTGTATATTACTAGCCAGATTTTCCTATTTTCTTTAAGAATAAGCGGACCGGCATAATCCAGACCAACAATTTGGAAAATGGCAGCTTCTCTTACTCTATCTTCAGGTAAGGGAGGAGTGGAAATTTCTACTGGTTTAAAATCGTGTCGTCTACATCTTACACAGGTTCTAATAATTTTCCTGACAGTTTTTCGGAATTTTAAGATCCAAAAATCTTCCCTTAAATTAGACATCATAATTTGTACACCAGCATGACCTAGTTTCAAATGTCTAGATCTAATTAATTTTTCAACTACAGGATGGTCATGTGGAAGAATAATAGGAAATCTGAAATTCAGAATATCATCTCTCAAATGTATGCGTGATTTCAGCCGCAGAACTCCAGCCGAATCTGTTGTGGTCTGAAATGCTTTTAGACGTTTATCTTCAGGACCAGTAAACGATTTTTGAACTAATTTCAACAATACATTTTCAGCTTCATTCTGCTCTTCTACAGTTAAAATTTTAAATTCTCTCTCTTCTTTAGCTTTCTTACAATTTTTGTAAAATCTGTATATCCACGCGATTACTTTTACTAATTTATCGTAGGAAGAAATTCTAGTGTAAAATTGTTCACTGTGAACATCTACATTTGTAGCACTAATAATTATTTTTCTTCTTTCTGCATCTATAGTTTCGAAGTCAGGAAACAATTCAGATTTTGGCCACTCGTCCATTGGTTTTCTTAACCACTGTGGTCCCTCCCACCATTTATCTCGGGCTAAAACCTCAGCGGTACAACCCCTTGAAGGCAGGTCAGCCGGATTCAATTGGCCAGGAATAAAGTGCCATTTTGAAGGATCACTTAATGAGCGAATTTCGGTCACTCGGTTGTAAACAAAAGGTGCCCAATTTTCATTTCTTTTTATCCAGTAAAGCGCATTGGCCGAATCAGTCCAATAAAAAATGGCAATGTTATCTAATTTCAAATCAGTTTTAACACTACTTGCTAATCTAGCCCCAATATTACAAGCCAATAATTCTAACCGCGGAATGGAAATTGTTTTCATAGGAGCAACTCGGCTTCTTGCTTGAACCAACTGACAGAAACCACCGTTCTCATTTTCGGTCCGTATAAATATACACGTAGCATACGCTACTTTACTAGCGTCGCAAAAAACGTGTAATGAATGCAACTTATCTGCATCTCGAGAAAAACACCTAGGTATTTCAATAGTCCCTAATTTTCCTAATTGTTTTTTCCATTTTTCAAATTTTTTCTTTATAGAAACAGGTAATTCCGTGTCCCATGCCACTTTAGCTTTCCAACACTCCTGTAATAATATTTTAGGTTCTAATGTTACAGGACATGTGTATCCGATAGGATCAAAAATTCTGTGTACAGACGATAAAATTTTTCTTTTAGTTACAAGGCGATCATCCTCTGAAATTTCTTTTAAATCAACTGCTAGTGTATCCCTTCTAAAATCCCACATTAGCCCTAAAACAGGGACATTTTCCCCTGTAAAAACTTCTCGAAAACTATGCTCCCACCCGCGAAGCTCGAATTTAGCATTGCTAAGCAGAGTTTTTGACTCTTCGATAAATCTGTTTAGCTGTTCCTTATTATCAACACTCGTAACACAGTTGTCTACATAAAATGACTCTAACAATTTTAACGCAGTGTTTTTAAATTGTTCAGGTGCATTTTTCAAATGATATTCTAACGTGGCACCTAGAAGGTAGGGGCTACATGAAATGCCAAATACTACTCTTCTATGTTGAAGCGTTATCAACTTTTGAGGGTTCAATTCTTCATACCATAGAAATTTCAAGAATGATCGATCTTTTTCTTTAATACCAATCTGTAAAAAAGCCTTTTTTATGTCAGCAATTACCCCTATTTTCCCCAATCTAAATCTGTTTAAAACAGAAGGAATCAGTTCTACGAGGTTAGGCCCCTTTTCAATACAATCATTTATCGATGGTGAGTCCTTTTCCCGAGCTGAACCATCAAAAACTGGCCGCACTTTTGTAGTGGAGTTTTCTTTAAACACTGCTCTATGAGGAAGGAAATGCTCACTACCTAACGTTTTCCTCTGATCAACCTTTTCAATTATTTTCTCGTCTAACCATTCATTAAATATTTGATTATAATCACCTAATTTTCCTATCTTTTTTAATGAATCGACACATGTTTTTAATCTACGTCGAGCGATATTTTCGTAACTGAGTAGTCTAGGGTGGCCCTGTATCCATGGAAGACTAACTTCATATCTACCCTCGTTATCTACTCTTATATTACTAAGAAAATGTTCTTTAGTGGCTAACTCTATCTCTTCTCTACCCTTTTTCTCCCCAGGATCTCGAATTCCTAAAGTGTCAAGGTGCCATAACTCGGAAATTTTTGCCTCTTTGACATGCAGCGAGAAAACTAAATTGTTCATATTTTTATTTTCATAACCTTCAGTTTTCCCGAGAATTGTCCAACCTAAACGAGTTCCCATGCAAACTAATCCGCCCTGTAATTGTTTTAAATTTCCGGTAAATAATTTTCCGGCGACATCTGCACCAATTAACACATGAATTTCATCAGGAGAAAATTCGTATAATAAATCATTAGTTTTAGTGACTCTATCAGTCAATAAAATTCCGTACCGTTTTATTTCATTAATAAAGGATCCTTCCGGTATAGGTGAAATTTCAGAGCAAATCTTTTGTTGGTCTAATACCTCAAGTTTACATCGATAACTATTATCCATATTTCCCAAATTAATTAAATATCTATCGTGTAGTTCTTCACATTGTCGACCCCCAAATAAACTATGCACTATTCTTTCTTTACTTATACTATTATATCCTAACATGTTAGCAGCAAATTTTGATATATACGACCGTTGCGATCCCGTGTCATATAAAATTCTAACATTTCGTACGATATCCCCATTGTATATGCGTACAACCAATGTTTGGAGCAAAACCCTTTTTCTAGAAGTTGTATTCGCAAGCATACAATCTTTATTAGGAGTAGAATCCTCTTTAGAATTATCGCCTAAATTAATTTTATCCTTTTCTATGCACATGAACTGGTGGTGACTTTTCCCACAATGAGTACAATTAGTTTTAATTTTACAAGCTTTAGCCAAGTGGTTGGCATTGAAGCATCGAAAGCAAGCTCCTTTTTTTAATAAAGCATCTTTTCTCTTTGCGAGTGTCATTTTCCATACCGCTCTACAATTTTGACTACGGTGTTTATTTTCGCAAAAGACACACTGTTCTTCCAATTTTTTATCATCTGCATTATACAGTTCGGCCGCCGTAGGAAGGGAAAAATTTTTATCCTTACGATCGAATCTAAGTTCTCTGTTTACTGAGACATCTTTATCGAAAGAAAACCCACTCTTAGCCAATTTGACCTTTTGCTCCATTTCAACTTCAATTTGTAAAAATTTCATTAAAGTATCTAATTTATTAATTCCCTGATCTTTATCTTTATCATTAACAGATAAAGTGCCAAGATGTCTTTCCCATAATTTAAGAATATCTGAAGGCAATGCTGATTCGACCAATGGATATAAAATCGAAGAATAGTTTTCGCTCGATACGCCTAACATTTTTAATGACCGAAGGTATGTTTCTATTTTATCATACAACTTAACAAGGGACAGTCTCTGGCCTTGTCCTAAAGAATTATTAATAACTAATCCTAGTACTTCGCGTATGTATACTTCGATTAAAATATCTGTTCTACCGAACCGTGCCTTCAACGATTGTATCGCCTCTGGATAGCTATCGGCTGTAGGGGGAAAGATTCAACAATTTCCCGAGCTCTAGATCCCTTTTGGGTAGACTGAATTAGATACTGTATTTTGTCCTCGTTTACAATATCCGGATCTTCGTGGATTTTTTCAAATTGCCCCCAAAAAGATAGCCAATTTTTTATGTCGCCATTAAAGGGCTTAAGCTCTAATTTAGGTAATTTAAACTTTCTTCTTGTGGCCATACTGTCTAATGACAAAGAGGTATCCTGATTGCTCTCTTTTTCTAATTTTTTTATGTATCTAGATAGTTTATTTTTATTTTACCAGTAATTTATATTATACTTGTCTATTTGCTCATATTCCGAATCGAAGGCGTCTTGTTGACAATTTTTATCTTCAGATAAATTATCTAAAATTTGTTTATCTATTAATGAGAGCTCTTCATGTTTTGATTCTAACCTATCTAAAAGAGACGACAGACTATCGATATCATCACATTTAGCCTGCAAAGTATCTTCTATTTCTTTTATCAACTTTGTGAAGTTGGAACGCACTGGCGTCGTTGATTTCTTTAATTTATCCATACTTAATGTTCAATTCTAGTTAACTAACTTCTAATTAACTTTCTAATCTCTAATTCCAATCATCTACGGAGCCACCGATCCCGGCAGGGATGCCAGTTATGTGGCAACTCCAACTGCCTATAATAAAATTCAGCTGATGTTGACGACATATAATTAATCAATTTTAATATAATTGATTTCTAAAACTATTTAAAATAAAATCAGTAAGAAACAAATTTTCTTACCTTCTAAGTTCCAAAAAACGGGCATCGGGGCTCCATTGCTTCAATAAAGAACATCTTTCAGTTGATTCGATATATTCCAATATATGCAATTTTCACGAGAGAATAATCTTGACTCAAATAAAATGCAGGATATTAGTAAACACATCACTATTTAATGACAAATAAGACGACGAACAAATTATTATATACATTTCTGTTACTGAGCGACACGCTCTCTGACAATCATAATCACAAACAATACTAAACTAAAACGTTAGAGTTCAAAAACTAAAGTTCTAATAAAAAATGTTCTGAAAAAGTTACGTAATAAACAATGTTGCGCGCATGCGTCAAAGTCTCACTGTCTCTTTTCTGCAAATCGAAGTACATCCCTACCTCTACACTGCGTAGGTGCTTTTTATGTTTCAAAACTTTGAGAAGAAAAGGGGGATTTTGGATGATGCAACAGGAAATGAATTCCCAATTACAACAATATATGTAATTTTTTTAGCTAAAAGTAGTAAATATGCAGGAACATATATATGGAAGAAAAGTTCTGAAAGTATTGTAGTAATTTATAATTATAAAACACCCAATAGGCTAAAGAGAAAAAAAAATCACATAATAGAAACTTATTATTTACTATACTTTAGAATATTAACCCATATACTTTTAAATAAACATGCAGCTAATGAGTACAGAGCTTTGTGCAAAGCAAGACCGTTAAATATGTGAATATGAAAACATCAGCTGTTTATTATTACCAAAAAATTTATTGTTTTAAAATTGAGAAAATGTTAGGGAACCATTATTAAAGAAACCTTCTAAATGCCTGTTCATAAAATTATGGTTTAAATATGTTCGAACAAAAATCTTACGCTTGTAAACCAAATAAAATTTTCAACACACAAGAATACAAAATGTTTTACGTTTTCCCCTAAGAGCACATGAAACTTTATAAAAGGAAATACTTACATAATCAAGGAAACGAAATCCAAATAAAAAAAAGTATTTATACAAGGTCAAACAACAACAATAAATATATATACAATTAGTTTGCTGCAAAAGTTCTGTGGTATTTTAATACCTAATTTTAACACCATTAATACTGGTAAAATTTTGCTGCATTTCGCAGCCATGTCCAACAAATAAGAGTGACTTATGCCAGCCAGAATATCGTTGGGATAGCTCAGTAGGAAGAGCGTTGACACGGCAAGCCAAAGTACCCAGGTTCCATTCCTGGTTCTGGCATTTTTCGCACTACTGGAATGAATCTCAACTATGATACTCCAACCTTTGAATATGATTTACCTAGTTGAAAAACTTTTCTATCTTCATTACAAACTAAACCATTTTAATTGACCAATACCCTTCACACTGTGAAATTTACAAGGCTTATAGGAAAGAAAAAGCGCATCTGAAAGAATTGTGAAGGTATAAAAAAAATAAAAACCACATTGACGACCATGAAAACAATTTGCAAAATTGCTCACATTCCTTACAAAGAATTAGTTAAGCGATTAGTTGTACAAATACGAAACTGAATAGTATGTTGTGGCCATCACAAAACTTTCTTCTATGTTATTCTAATATATTAATTTAAATAGCATTGTTACACACCAACAATTACGAATTAGAGTGCATTTCTTTCAATTTAACTCGGAGTTACAGTGGTTAGTGAATAAGAAAAGGCACAACTCAACAGCACCCCTGTTGGGTATACAAATAGAAAGTTGGACCAAGATTTATATTTTTAATTAATAATTTCAAATATACAATTTGGTGCATTTCTAAACCAATAGAAACTGAGATATTGATATGATGTTTATAGCAAAAAATAGCATATCCCTGTCGAGTGAACCATTATCAAAATTGAATCAACATAACTTAAAAAAAAATCTTGTACATTAAATTTGATGACATTTCACCGCATAGTTGCCAAGATATATCACAGAAATTGCGAAAAGCACAGTATTTCAGTGCACCCTGTTGAATGAACAAAACCAAAACTGAAACAACATAATTTTTAATGACTGTCTTGCATATTAAATTTGATGAAATTCTATCCCATAGAATCCGATCTATAGCTATCAAGGAAATCGTTAAAAAACACATCACTGCAGTACCACCTGTTGAGCAAGATGTACCAAAACCTAATCAGTATTAATTTATATCAAGGTCTAACTGAATATCAAGTTTGAAGAAATTCCATCCTATAGATGCTGTGGTTTAGCTAGTATGGGAATCATGAAAAATACAACACAGTAGCGCAACCTGTTGAGCTATAAACATTATAATTTTATCAGTATCTGATTATGCCAAGCTCTAGTTGAATACGAAGTTTGATGAAATTCCAACCTATAGATGCTGACATATAGCTACGACGGAAATCGTGCCAAACACAGCATAGCAGCGCCACCTTTTGAGCGATATTCACCAATACATAATCAGCATTTATTCATGACGAAGATAATATGCAATTTTGTGAAATTCTGTCTATTAATTCTTGAGATAACACGGAAATCGTGAAAGAACAGCATAGCAGCGCCACCTGTAGAGCCACCCAAACCTTAGTTCATGTCAAGGTCAACATATTATAAGATTTTAGGAAATTCAGAGCATTAATTCTTGTGATAGACCGGCGACAAAAATTTTGTCATAAATACATGAACAGGCAGACAGATATTTTCCAAAAATAGTCAAGTCGTTTTCAAGACATCCCAAAACGTGCAAATCCGAAAAAAAAAAAAAAAAAAAAAAAAAAAGGAAGTCAAAAATTTTTTACGCTTTTCAATACTTTTTTCTTATGTATATAAGGAAAGGGCATGTTTACAAACAAACAATTCCATCAACCAATCTACCACTGCATTTTTGTCACAGCTATCATTGCAGGAATCGTCATGGCGACGTAGGCCAATCATATCACAGACCAGTTTAACGTAGATCAATCAAATCGCTCCATTTCATTTCCCTGGGAGTGTACTGTAGGAGTCGTAAAGAACGAACAGGTTTTTCTCCCAAACTAAGACTCCTATAATAGGAGCTGACGCATATCCATTTTGTTTCGGATTATTGGTGCTCAGTTCAGCATCAATCTACCGCAGCCGGAGTTGGGGTTGCCTAAAGCTGTTATCACACGGACGACCATACGATATGAAGTATATGCTATTGCCTCTCGCTTTACACTTTCACGCTGCAACTAGGGTTATTTTCCCTACTGAAAGTTATCTGCTAATGTAAGGAGAGGGCGTAACATTTGGCGAGTAATTGCAGCAGATGTTTTAATGTTTAGTGTAGAGTTCGATTGATACACAGGCAGCATTATTGCGTACTAACATTTTATATATTGGAGTTTCTTTTCGTGTCTGTTCTATATATATAATATTGTGATCATTTTACTTAAAATTCCAAGATTATAAAAACAATACTCTCGCTAATATAACATTAAAATTCTAAATTATAGAGTCCATATCTTCACTTTACGTCTTTCATTACCTGTAAATATTAAGAATTCTCAACTATTAATTTATTAAGTGATTTTGAAAAAAAATAGTATATTAAAACTAATTTTTTGTCACATATATTGGAACCGCACTTTATCGCTAAGCCGAAATCTGTAACGCAAAGAAAGATTTTAAATTAAGTTTTAGTTATTTTGCCAAAATCACTATTATGACATTTTTAGTTAATATATTTTACATATTTTAAATGTAATTCATGTTACATATTGAATGTATTATAAAAATGAAATACGTAATAGAATTTAGATATAGTTCCCACTCTTTTGCAGTTTTTTCTTCCTTGGTTTTGATGATTTTAATCATTTTTCGAAAGTTTAAATGAGTTTTTGATATTTTTTGTTTCAAAAACACAATCCTTATTTTTATATATATTGTGTACAGTCTTGGGGGGGGGGGGGGGAGTTATACCCTCTACTAACTCTGTCGCAAATCACTGTATAAAAATGTCACAAGTAACAATAGATTAGTAATAACATCTAATAATAATGCTGTACATAAATTTTGCTGAGGGGGAAGGATGAAGTTACGTATAGAAATTTATTTCTGTTAGGAAAGTTTTACGTTACAATTCATTTTTGTTTAAAAAAAAAAAAAAAAAAAAAAAATTTTTTTTTTTGAAGGGTAGCAAAATATTTTAACTGGAGGGGGGGGGGGGTTACATGCGTTATTTATTATTAATACAAAGTAAAAAAAAGGCACAATTTGCTTAACAAATTGAAAAACATATAAAGATTTATAATTTATACACCGCTAGGATGGGGAAGACAAAATTGTAGGGTGGTTGAAATTCAATAATTAAAAACGAAAAATAGACTGAAAAGGACATTCTCACCCACATACATTAAATACAATAATCCAACATGAAGTGAAAAATTAGCCAGAGCCGGGAATCGAACCTGGGCCCACAGCGTTCCGGGCTATTGCGATAACCACTGAGCCACTCCAGCTGATTCTGAGCCTTCAATTTCTCACTAATAAACCATGTTGGAGAGAAAGTCGCCAACCATCTAACAGACAGCCTTGGATGACCGAACAACTGTGATTAGATTTTTACTATTCCACCGATTTATGAATAAATATGTATGTCTGTATAATAGTTGTATATATTTAAAAAAAGAATTTCAAGATTGTTTTAAAAGAAATTTATTAAAAGGTAAAATATAATTAACTATAAATAGCTGCTAGATTAAATTTTCATTTATTAAATATTATTTTTCTAAAAGTATAAGAAAATTTTCTGTCCCCCCCCCCCCCCCCCCCCTCCACTACAGAATTTAGATCCTGAACGCTGCATGCTAAAAGGAGGCAATAATTTGTATTGCAATAAAATACCTTAATGCGTGTTTGCTTGAATTTTCATCTTTGGCGACATAATTTGGCAACAAGTACGAAATAACGCCAAATGTAGCTGCAGTAAGTAGTTAAACTACTACAGTTTGAGAAGTAAATAAGTGATTACGACAGTACAATTATAACATATAGCAAATAATATAAGGAATTGAAATAAAATAATCGCAATAAATAACTTTAAATTAGTAAATACAGTTCTTATCGGGAATGTCAATAACGAACTCCGAAGAGACAATCGAAGCATATGTAATTCTTTAATTTCAAAATAACTGCACATTTTTTAAGTTCTTTTCGTGTATAATTGGTCCCCGTGTTACTAAAGATTTGCTTTTTTCTTAATTCTTCTGTATTTTTGGTTTCAATATTTGCGACCACGCTAAACATAAGATCTTGACTTACTGACGGTGGCCATCTTGGAAATTTAGAGAGCTCTGATTGGTGGATTTCGAGCGGATACATATCGTAGAGGATACAAACTACTGTAAGTTAGATCTTTAAGAAATTACGAGAGGCAATCTATCAAACGGGACGATTTCGAGCGTTTTCCTCTTGAAAAACGTGTTTCGGATGAAATATCTGATATTGACTATGATATGAGATTACGTGTGATAGCACCATAAGACTCGGTTCTGATTAGCTTGGTTTTTCGACTGAACTTCAATTTGAGCACCAAATCTGCGAGGATGCGTCAGCCTCTATTATAGGAGCTCTATCCCAAACCAACAGTAATTTAACCAACAGTGACGTCAGTTGCCCTTTCCTTATAGAAGAAAGTAACAAGCACCTTCAATTTGGTCAGTGGCGTAGCCAGGTTTAAACCATGGAACGGGTTAACCAGTACCGTCAAATTCTGACACACACTCATAAAAGAAAATCAGTAGAATACTTTTAATGTAAACCTCAATGCCTCACCTCCATGATTTTCAAATTGCTCTTTAACTGTAAATTTTTTGAGAATTCAGTAAAACTTCGTTATGGCGATGATGGTGATTATGCTAATTTTTTTAAGGGCTATCGAGCTATTCTATTCATGTGTTACTACTTGGTTAATAGGATATCCGGTCTAAGATATGATTTCAAGTAATTTTATGAGATGCATACACACCATAATCATAACTTATTAGTGTCAAGATAGATAATTACTTCAGTAATAGTTTTAAGAAATAGGATTTTCGCCGTAGAACTCCTCAGTTTAAGTGATCAATTTATTCTTATGTCTTTAAAGTTATTTGACACAGTGTGTCAAAGATTTTTAAATACTGAATCTTTGAAAAGAAATAGAAACATATAATAAATAAACAATATATTATTATTATAACAATATATCATAACAATAAATTATTATTATTTTTATTTTTTTAAAATAAGCCCCCCCCCCCTAATATATTGTTACAACGATTTTATAATGATTTGGATGTCTGTCCCAGCTCACTTTGCGGATTTGCCTCCAAAGCACGCATAGAAAGTGTTTGTATGGTCGAAATGTCCTCGAAATAACACCCTTTTAATTTCATTTTAAGTTTTGGGAATAAAGAGAATTCGCAAGGTGCTAAATCAGGCGAATAAGGTGGGTGGTTTGATACACATGTTATTTTTCGCCTGGATCGCGTTTAAGATTACACTGATGGCTCCACTGCAGTCTGATATCTAGCGCCAGTTTTAAAAACTCTTTAATACACTGTGTATACTAATGGCAATAAACTCTCAGGAGTTATAAAATTTAACAGAAAGAACGGCAAGAATTTCACAGAAATCTCATAAAAAGGGACAAACATCATGAAAATTTAATTAAAAAAATTTCGTATTACAAACCGAAGCAACGGAAAGTCACTCCAACCAAAACTCTATTTTAATACTTTCCAACACACTTGAAAAGTGTTTATGACTTCAGTTTGTCTGTCCGTCTGTCGATCTGTCCAAGCTGTAACGTAAATATTCTCGGATTGCCCTGTAATTTTCATATGTTATTGACGTTTACTATAGCACGATCACTATTGAAAATGAAGTGTGTAGCATTTATATTTCGGTTACATGGTCAGTGAAAAGTTATCTGGTACATAAAATTGTTTCAAATGCATTTTAATGAAGTTACATTATTTCAAACTTAATGAAATTGATATGCATTTATGGAGTGCACTAAAACATGCATTCTCTAGAATATGAGATGGAAAGCATTTATTACTCATTTACAGGGCCACACAATGGTCTTAGGGAAAAAAACTGTTTGCAGCGTATTTTAGTTATATTAAACTATTTCAAATATAATGAAATTGATACTCATTACTGAGGTTTACTACAAGATATTTGCTGTAGAATATGATGTGCATAACATTCATCGTTCATTCACAGGGACACACAAAAGATTTCCGATACAGTACTGTATCCGAAATACTGTTTATTACTGATAGTTGCTGGAAGTACGTTTTCAGTTATGGTATGGGTTTTTAAGTTTAACTAAATTTTTGCATACTATTTTGCGTGTTATAAATGCTATAGATCATATACAGGGCTACACAAAATCGTCAGCTTTACTGAGTATGACAGTGAATTGCCTAAATGTGGTTTTCAATTGATTTATATATTTTCTAACTAAATTATATTTAGTATGCTAAGAGATGTTTGTAGAATATAAATAAAATCATACACAGGGCCACGCAAAGAACTGGATATATGGCCGCCTTGGAATGATAATTTCTGGAAATGTGATTTCAGCAATTTTAAGCGTATTTGCGTCTCAATTAAATTTTAGCTTAATAAGTGGCGTGTATAAAAATCTGTAGGTATAAAGGGCTGTACAAAAAAAAATCAAGTATGTTTCCGTTTATTGGTAGAAATTTCTGAACAGGAATTTTGAACCTATTATGCGTTTTATTACTAAGCTGAATTTCAGACTATTATTATTATTATTATTATTATTATTATTATTATTATTATTATTATTATTACAAATTATAGATCAAATGCAGGGCTGCACAAAAGAATTGGAGTACTTTTTCGGCTGTGGACGGTAATTGCTGAATTTTGGTTTTCAATTGTTTTATACGTTTTTTAAAATGTTTACTTGGGTGTTTTATTTACCTTATTAAAAAGTGAAGTTTTGTTAAAGTAATCTGGAAGTATTTCACAATCACGTATGATTCTTCTTTCTTGTTTAAATAAATTTTTATAATTTTATTTTTATTAGCAATGAAGTAAACATGTTGCCGTTATATACAGTATATACAGATATACAGTATTTTAAGAGGGAATATATACTTTTAATTACTTTGCCAAATTTCGAGCCTGGTCGTTAAACAGGAATGTGTTTCCAGTTGAGTGAGTACACCAGAATCAATTTTTATGTATCATTTCTAAGCTCTTTATATAAGATCTTTTCGTAAGATTTTAGTATTTCTATTTTTTTTTATTCAATAAGTTTGGTAATACCCTTTTAAGATCAAATGTATTTATTTATTTTTTCTTCGAATCTAAATGTTAAATTATCAATTACATTGTCCGAAATTTAAAGAAATAGAAACTGCACTTTGTTTTTCGGAAACATCTAAGTTTTTTATATTTTTCTAATTTTTATTGAAACTTGAAAGTGAAATTTCCATGTTTATTTCACGAGACAACGATGCTACAAACTGATAAATTAACTTGTAATTTTAGAATACTCTTTCCCTTAGTAATTTTAAAATTTCAATCTACATATTAATTGAGGATAGAATAATTTTTTTTGTAAAATCTTACTTAAATTTACAGTAAATACATGTAGGGTTGATAAAAAGTAAAAAGTGAAAATAAAGTTTTCACTCATTGGAGAAATTTTAAAAGGAATTCTGCCTTTAAGAGCCTACGCTAGTGACGCAGATACTCACAAGCTAATATTATATCAATAGCATCGTTCTTTTCATTTCTCGTTTAATTTTAATATTTTTAAATGTTTTTTTTTCATGGCATACGTGAGGTCAATATCTATCCAAGTACTTTTGTACTTTTTCGATTTTGGTTGCAGTTATTTTTTCTCCCGAGGTCACTTTAACTTTCAGAACTGATTTCGAAAATGAAAGTGTTCCCGGAAAGAAAATACAAACTTACCGAAATCGGAAGAGTTAAAAAGTACTGGTTATTCATCGACCTCAGATATCCTATGCAAAAAAATCATTTAAAAATAATTAAAATTCAAACGAGAAATTTCAAAAGGACGCTGCCATTGGCTTAACAATAGCTTGCGAATGACTTCGTGTTACTAGCGTAGGCGCTTAATACAAAGTTACTTTCATAAAAGAATTTCTAAATAGTATATCCTTTACACTAGTAGCTGGCACTACATTGAATGGTGAAAAAGGATTTTAATACTTTCTGCTACGTTCAGAAGAAAAGCCAGCAAGGCCGTAACCAGAAAAATATTTCGGAGGGGGATTTGTAGGTTCAAAATTTTATTCTTCGTATCGTATTTTATATTTGTTTTGTAATACTTTAATAAAGGTAAAATTAGTTAAAAGTTGTCTATTGTGAATTCGAGTAACCGAAACTTATCACAAAAGAAAATTGAATATTTGAGTCTTCTTAATTGCAAATAAACTTATAATTTCATTTGTGTTGATGGTGATTCTACTTCTCCATTGTATCAACAATAGTGTCAACCAAATTAACGATTTCTGAAGCTTTTTTACATATATTTAAAAATGTCTTTTGTCAGAAATGTATTCAAAGAGCGTATGTCAAAGCAGTTACGTTTGCCAATTTGTGGATATTTGGAATTAGACCCAAGCGTTTAAGTTAAACAAGTTGGAATTAGTTAAAACTATTTGAATATTCCACCAAATTGTTTGATAGCATGGAAATTCAGCTTTTTACAGAGTTCCATTTCAAAAAATTTTTTTAGGAATTTTAAAATTCTATTGTTTATTACCTATTTTCTATTTTCTTAAATTGTATTAATTTTTTCAACATGCTGACGTAATCAAAGAAAAAAAGAGTTGCTAGCTCATACAATTTTTATTTAAGATTTTTAATTGTACTTGATTTTTTAATTTTGATTTTTTTGATTGATATTTAATGGCTTATTTCTAGTCAAAAAATTTCGGAGGGGGATCAAACGCTGATGATCCCCCCCATTGGCTACGGCCTTGAAAGCCAGTGAAAGAAACATGATTCTTAAAACTGTCAAAAAATTTATTAACACACACACACACACACACAAAAAAAAAGGACTAGGCGGAACCTCCCACCTGTCAATTTTTTTGCACATAGTGCTGATAGAACATTTATAGAGAAAACAGATTTTTTGTGTTTTGTAGAAATGTAATGAGGTTAGATAGAGAAAAAGGCTTGTTAAATTATCCGTAGAAAATTTCATTAAATCAGACATTCAGTTGGATCTGAAGAATAATTAACCCCCATTACCCCACACCTGGATACGCTATTGAATTTGGTCGTCCATTCGTTCTGTGATTGGATGTTCTGGTCGCGTAGCTTTGTGGAAAAGAGTGGGCTGTCTTATTAAATAAAGTTTATTTAATAATATTTTTTATTTTGTTAATAATTTTGTCACATTAACCCAATAGTGCCAATATGGTCTTGTTTATGGCAAATTATTTTGTCAATAAATTTGGCGGTATCTCGACAAGTATTTCCAAACATGGTGAAAAATTGTATCGTGCACATATGTGAGAACGCATGTATGTCCTACATGCAAGTATAACTGAATGCAATATAAATTTATGCTGCTATGAAATATTATTAATCTATTCCCGAAGGTTTTTCTTTGTTCACTATCCGCTGTGGAGTAACGTTATCACGTCGCGTCGCGTCGGTCACACTTCCGGCTTTTTAATCATAAAAAAATATATAATACATAATTAACTAATCTCCGGTTTTAAAATTTGCACTACTTTTCGAATTATCTATTGTGCAGTTTTGAAATATTACAGACACATTTCCAAATATCTTTACAATTTAAACAAATTATTAAAAAGTAAAACAAAATTATTTTTATTTAATGGAAATTTTATACTGAAAAATAAGCGAGAAAATTGAGTTTGAAAGTAAATTCGAGCCTTCTAAATTAGATTTTTATCAGACATGCAAAACATTTATTCTAATTACGTTTCTAGGAAAGCCCTTTATCTAGAAAGATGCCAAGTGAATCTAAGAGAAACTTCCGAAAGTTGTAAAATGATGCAAATTTGTTTTCACTTCCGCCTGCAGTAAGATAAGACAGTTTTATTAAAGAAAGAAAAAAAAAACTATTTTCTTTTTTAAAGGAATTTTTTATTCCTTCATTATTTTAATGCACCTCTTCTTTTAGAAACGTATATTACGAAATTAAAATTTACTTTCTCGTTGCTTCAAAATGAATTTTATAATCATATGTATAGTATATATAACGTGTAATAATAATATAAATGTGGTGATTAAAAAAAGATCGGACAAACTTTAAGAGTTAGTGGGCACACGAGAAGAAATAATTTTTGGAAAGGAAACCAGTGTCGCATTCCACTTCTTGAATAAAAAAACAAGAAAGAAAAATCCTGCTTTCAAGAATTGATTATGAAACACTTTTCAACACATTCAGAATACTGTAACAAAACTTCACAGTTTAATAAAATGAAAGATGATGTTTAGGAAAACGTATATCACATTTGAAAACTCAATTTCAGCAATTACCATCTATAGTCAGAAAATATCCGAATTATTTTGTGCAGCCCTGTATGAAATCTATAGATTTGAATGTATACTACATAGTATGCAATAATTTAGTTCAGTTAAGAAACCCATCACACAGTTAAAAGTTCAGTTTCAGAAATATCCGACAGCAAGTGAGAATGTACTGCAATTCTTTTGTGCAATCCTGTATATGATCTATAGATTTTATACACACCACGTACTACGAAAAAAATTTAGTTAAATTTAGTTAGGTTTGGAATAGTGTAGCATCATTTGCCTAGTCAGGTGAAGGTCTCGTCACTTGATCAAGGTTCTAAATTACAAGATTAATTCCTTTCTCTTGTTTAGGGTTTCGTTCATCTCACGAAACCCTATTACTCCCGCTCCGTTATCTGTCCGTCACAGAGTCATTCTCAGAAACTGTGTAACTTACAGAGTTGAAACTTTGCATATATATAGTTAAATACCAGCTATGAAGCTCAAAATATTAAAATTTGAAAAAATCGTATTATTTTAATAAATAGAAATAAAAAACCAAAATTCTAACAGCCTTTTCCTATTAAATTTGAACATTTTTCGTTATAGCAGTTGCCAAAAATTAAAAATCCACAATGAAATTCTTTCTACAATAATTAATTTTCTATTGAACGATTTCCACTTGAAAAATGAAAATGAAATAAAAAGTTTCACCAATTGAAAAAAAAAAATAATATGAAATAAAATTGATTGACGTCATAGTGGTAATAAAACAGAAAATTTCAAAGATTTCTCAATAATACAAGGAGTGTATGTGTATGTACAGAAAGCAGATTAATATCACGTCATTAGAGAATTAAAAAGAAAATCCGAAGTCATATTGGAAGTTTAACGAATTTTTCAAATGTTTGAAA
This sequence comes from Maratus michaelseni, assembly GCA_963931845.1. NCBI lineage: Eukaryota > Metazoa > Arthropoda > Arachnida > Araneae > Salticidae > Maratus > Maratus michaelseni. The sequence continues at coordinate 318,515,513 of OZ007589.1, forward strand.
ATAATACAAAGCGAGTATCACTATGAGTAATAGAGAATAGTAAATATATGAGTTTGAGAAACATATTGAATCATGATAAAAATCCGATTATGGAAATATTCGAATATTTTAACATTTTGAAGGTGTACAACATGTTTAATTTTGATTTTTTTTTAAAATATTGCATTTAGTCCACATGACAGATATTATTATGACAGAGTATAATAGCGGGCATCGCCCGCTATCGGGCTTGTTTAGATATTCGAAAAAACGAAAAAAAATAGGCCGGAAAATTTTTACTTTATAAAAAACATGACTTTTTTTTTTTTCTAAATGAAATTTATTTGGATTTATTAAAGAAAGAATAAAGAGTTTTGTAAGGAATATTAAACGAAACCCTTTGAGCGATCTTCGATCACACTTACCCACTTGTTTAAATTTTTTTTAATTTACCAATTCAACGAGGCTGGGTGGAATCCGTGAACCGTCAAGCAGAGAAACTGCAACAAACTACTAGAGAACACTACAGAAAATATGTAATACTTAGTGGAATAACGAATATTTAAACTGAATTATGCTAACTTGTCATAGTATATATTAGCAACCATAGTCATTGTGAATACGGCCTGAAAGCAAGCCTTTTTTTCTTCCCTTTCCTTATTCGACAATGCATCCAGAAACCCATAATTAATAACAATCTAGAACCGGCCAACACAGTAAAGTGACTCTCACCAAAAAGCGTTGCAGCCAACGACACCCAAGGAGCTAGTCAGGTATATCTCCGCTATGAGGAGATTAGGCGAATTTCGCCTCGCGGCCAGGTACACAAACTCGTCAAGCTTGGCATAATGCCCGGAAGGTAGGGGCCTGGTCTGCAGTTTAATGATAATAATAAGAATTGAAAACGCTGAGGAGGTGTGGACTGTTTAGGTTTTTATCGATGACGTAATCGTGGCTGCGCGAAGTCCGGCTGTGATGAGATTTGCCGCCATCCTCGGCCCGGTTATTTCTAAGATCTACGGCTGGACGATGGAGTGCAGCCTTGTTTTCAGCTACGATAAGTGCATCTACACGGTTGTTAAACCCAATAGTACCCTCAGGTATCAGCCGTCGATCCCCATCTGCATGGAAGGGAACAGGATAGCATTAAAATGGAACATCCTGTATTTGGGCGTTACAATCGATGCGCACCTAAGTTGGATGCCTCACTTGACCTCGGTCCAGGAGAAGGTGTCCAAGGTACTGCATAAAATGAATCGTCTCACCACAGTAACTGGAGCTGAAGCCGAAACTCCGCAAGATGCTTGACGCCGTGGTTGTGGAGCGTATCATCCTTTAAGCGGCCCCTATTTGGTACAATGGTAAAGTAGTGGTAGCGAACAGGTTGCTAAGCATGCAGAGAGGTCTCTTCTTATGCGTGACCAAATGTTATGCCATGTGTGCCACGGATGCGCTGCACCTCTTGTCAGGGGTTCTCACGAAAGGCAATTTGTCGACGTGAAGGTCAAAACCACGCGTCGCCAGGCCAAAAAACAACTGTTTGGCCCTACCTTGTCGAAATGGCAAGAGAGGTGGAGTAACTCAGGAACTGGTCGAATTGCGTACGATTCCTTCCCTCGCGTCAGCACTCGCCGTCTGCAGAGTGATTTCTACGTAAACCAAGTCTTTACGGGACAGGGCACCTTCAGTGACACCAGGTTCATTTCTTCCAGCATGACTCTACATGTTTTTGTGGAGCCGGTGATCGCAAGATCAGTCACATGCTGTTTGCGTGTGCAATCTGGAGGTCTACGTGGGAGAAATTCTTCCCTCGCGACTTCCAGATTAGAACGCCTCGCGATCTATGTCTAGGTGGGTACGCCCGGAAGGGGGTGAGGTTGATTATTCCTCGACTCCTCCTGCGGACATTAGATCGTAAACTTGGTCGCCGAAGAGATGGCTGCTATATCCAAGCTCTTCGTGGTAGGAGACCGCGGTCGAACGCAAATCAACCTGCCAGTTCTTAGTCTCGAGACTCCTCTTGTAAGCCGGCATTCTGTTTATATGTAAATACTTTGTTATTTTTTAGTTCTAATCTTGTTTTGTTTTTCATTATGTTTCTTTGTTATTGCTATTGTTGTTCCAGTTATACGTCCTTGTGTTATCTCTCTACGGAGTCGACTGCCTCTGTTCGTCTGAGTCCATCTTAAGACGGAAGCAAATCCGTCGGGAGACAAGTACAAAGACAAAGTTGTGTTTATTGTTTATGTTTTTGTTTGTTTAAAGTCTTCCCTTTCAGGTAATCCACTGCGAGAGGGAGTAGTGATTATCTTTGTATATCTTCACATCCTCGAGCTTTGGACTCCGGGGGATAATAATTTCCTACCGCAAGTGCAGGTAGGAAAAATCCGACCTAAGGCCTAGGACAGGACCCAGCTTCCTCTTGGGTGTCCGGCTCCGAAGCTGTTGGGGGACTCCGGCTCGTATCCAGGTGTAAATAATATGTGTCTCCCAAGAGGGTGGGATCTACCGCAAATCGCAGCGGCCTATGTCGTCAATCACCCGGGAAAATGGGATGGTTAGCAGGGGGCGGCGACCCCATGGGCATTGGAGCATACAGGAACTCCCTTTCTCGTGCTCGTTTAAAGTTCCTCAGAACTTGGGAATGGTGATTGAGGTGTCTGACGGGTACCCTCTGGCGCTTGTGGTCTGTCAGGGGTGTGTGAGTTGTGGTATGCGTTTTTAAATTTAACTAATTTTTTGCATATTAATTGATGTTTATATATTCTATAGAACATATACAGGATTGCACAAAAGAATTTGAGTACATTTCTTGTTACTGACGGAAATCACTAAAGGGAGGATTTTTAACAGTGTTAAGCATTTCCTAATCGAACAAAATTTTTCATACTAGTAATATATATATATATATATATACACACACACAAATATACAGATTGCATACAAGACTGCATAACAGAATTAGGATATTTTCCCGTCAATAGATGGTAATTGCTAAAATTGGGTTTTCAAATGTGTTACGTGTTTTTCAAATTGTTTACTTAGATCTCATCTTTAACCTTATTTAACGGTGAAGATTTGCTGCAGTATTCTGAATGTGGTGGAAAGAGTTTCATAATCTATACTTGATGCATAATTTTTCTTTCTTGATTTTGTTTAAATAATTTTCCTTCGTAAAACCATTTAATAATATGTCAAAAAGGTATTAAAAAAATATAAAAAATATCAATGGATTCCGAATTTCCTTAATGTTGATAAAACTAGTTTCAGTATTTGCTGATTTACTATTTTAGACACAAACATAAATTCAAGCCGAAAATCACACACTCAGTAATCTTTGAATATTTTATGTTAAGATAACATATACTTTCTTCTGATTTAATCCCATAAGACTGCTAGTCAGGCTCTCTCTCTGCAGTTCTATTTCAGTTGAAAAATACACATTTCTAAACAGATATTTGCTTTAGTTATCTCACTAAAGCTAAGTTATTGCGCAAAAATCTTAAAAGCATTGCTTATATTTAAGGTTTTTACGGATGTTATTTATCAATAGAATTACTTAAAGAAAATGAAAGACGATATCAACAACACTGACTTTTTTCATATGACTTTTGTTACTCAAATTGTGCTTTTAAGACTGAAGCCCATTTCTGTATTCAGATACAGAACTACCTTCATACAGAACAAAATTTCTTTTGCAAATTATTGTTCTTTTTCCATTTTGTTTAAATATTCCAAACATAAACTAAAATATAAAAGAAAAAACGCCATTTTTAAATAAAATTTTTATCGCTCAACTGACCAAATTGTTTAAATAATAATAGTCGAAAAAGATAATCTATTTAAATATTTGATGTGCCTCTCGAAAAAAAAAAATACTAATAGGATATCATCATACTAGTAGGATAAAAAAAGTTCGAATATTGGCTTTCCCATGGGATATGATTTATTGATGTCATGTGTTACACACCATCACCTTCAAAGTACCCCCCCCCCTCTTTTTGTAGCTATGTAGCTCCCTTTCTGTAACCTTCTGTAGCCAGCGCGACTACAGATGCTGTAAACATTCCTAGAAGCTTTTGGACGAGATGGTCTTTCTGGCAGAGGTCGCTGATTCCTCAACTTTAGATGCACTTTTGAAACGACGTCCTTTGTAAACGCCTTAGAAATTAAAACACAATTCTCTCGTCGTACACCTGCAGCAGCATGTGCAATATTTCTATTGCGGTTTCTTCAATTGCTAGCAAAATTTAATATTAGCACTTCGTTCTTCAAACGCCATTTCTGTTTTCGACGGACGTGAACATCTAAAAGTTTACTAACACACACTGTTTGGAAAAACCCTGCTCTGCAGATGTGTTTCTTCCTCAGAATGTCTCACGTCACATGTGCCTCTGATAGGAAGTCAATTTGTAAAAGAGAAAGTATGTGGTCTACTTCAGAATTTTATTCAAATTTTACAGGAATGTCAAGGAGACTGGAGATAATGATAGATTCGAATATTTTCTGCCTTCCTGTAAGAAAACCCTATTTCTGATAGACAGTCTTTTCAAAAGATAAAATACATCTGCCTACCTCAATCGAGATATCATTACGAAACTTAGAACATTGAGGACAGGCAAGTACACTGATTAACAAACATTTCATTTTTAGGGTCTTCATGAGTTTTAGACAGGATTAGGAGCTAAACGAGTCCTCTGACATATACGCACACACACACACACACACACAAAACGAAAATCTATAAATGCATTGTGAAATTAGGAACGAACATCCAACATACAGGGTGTTCCAAAATCTGACCGACAAATTAAGAGGGGTGATAGAAGGCACCAAGATGATGAAAACTTACTATAGGACATGGGGTCGCAAACCACCTTTAGTGAGAGAAAAGCGCAAAAATATTTATGAAGGGTGTGACGTTGACTGGAACAAAAAGGGCCAATAATAAATAGAAAAATATTTAAATTTGACGTAAAGAATGATTACAATACATTACAGTTCAACGTCAGAAAGAAGACGATGAGACATTTTTATAGGAATATGTTTTAACGCGTGCGGCAATCCTTCGTCTGTCGGTGTCGGCTGTGCAATGACCTCGTGGCCGTAACTTCGACCAATTTCTATAAAAATGTATTGTCGTCTCCATTCTGACGTCCTTGCCCAATGCATTATAATCATGCTTGACGTCATATAAATGTTTTTTCTATTTATTATTGGCCCTTTTTGTTCCACTCGACGTCACATCCTTCATAACTATTTTTGCGATTTTCTCCCACTAAACGTGGTTTGCGACCCCATGTTCAATGGTAAGTTTTCATTCTCTTGATGCCATCTATCATCCCTCTTAATTTGTCGGTCGAATTTTGGAACACCTTGTATATATATATATATATATATATATTATGTTTATTATATTTGCACTGTATATATATACAGGGTGTCCACTCTCAACGGTGGCCAATGCCTCATTCCTAAACCGTTAGCCATAGACATATAGTTACAATTGCAAAAATGTTTTAAATGAGGTAAAGAAGTATTTTAAAAGTGATTTGACTCAATAAAAACATTTCTTTAAAAATTACAAAATTTAATTTTGTATACGGTCCTCCGGTCCTACAAATGATATTTAGTAAAAAATTCTTATTACACTAGCAATTAAAAAGTCTCATTTATCTAACACTAAAATTGACCGAGTTATGAAACTCTGAATTGCATGACTTTTTAAGATAACTTTAATTTTTGTTAATTAAGTTTTAGATTAGATAATCTAATAGCATTATAAAATATGTATCATTTTCTAAAAGAATGAGATTGTTGTTTTTCATCATTTCATTAAAAAAAAAATTCTCTTATTTTTTCACTTAGAATTTTAGTAAAGGTTGTATATTTTTCTTTAACATGTCAGAATGAAAATAGGTTTCAGATTTATATCGTAATGTTAATTTAATTATTAATTTTTTTATATCTCACGATTATTTATATTTCTAGCAGATTTGTGAATGACCCCTATTTCGAAGCAAAAAATATGCTTCAACTTTAAACAGCTATTACTCGGTCAGTTTTAATCGTAGAAGAATGGGAATTTTTTTTTTGTCTTATTTGTTAGTGTAATAGGAATTTTTTTATTTATAACTTATAGGACCGAGGGACCGTATAAAAATTAAATTTCGTAATTTTTAAAGAAATGTTTTTATTGAACCAAATCGCTTTTAAAATACTTCCTTATCTCATTTAAAACATATTTATAATTGGAACTACATGTCTATGACTAACGGTTTAGGAATTAGCCATTGACCACCGTTGAGAGTGGACACCCTGTATATTTATTATATATATATATATATATATATATATATATATATATATATATATATATATATTGAAATTCAAAGATATTATAATTATTTAACATATAAAATTCTGCTGCATTGCGCAAATTGGTATGGAATGGTTTATACATATTCTTTTCAATAATTATCTAGTATAAATTATTGACTTTCATATGATTCCATAATTAAGCCTATTTGGCTCATAAATCACTTTGATTAGCTTCTGTTTGGAATACATAGTTACTATAGCTGCATTGCGCTTTTAATTGTGTATTTAATAATAATAATTTATACAATATTACTATTGTATCTTGGTATCATTTGTTCATCTATTGAATTTTCAAATGCATCTTTATAACATCTTATTCAGGTTCTTTTTGTATTTTGCCAAAATTAATTTTGTATTGACTTATTAATGCTTAGGGCTTTTAGATTGTTGTCTTTTGATGTTAGTTTGCTTAATGGGACTTTATGTATATATGTAAATAGTTTTATTATATATAATAAAGTATAAAACAATCATTAATCTTATTTTAATTATTTATTATTATTATTTTTCCTTTTATGGTTATTCAAGAGCACTTTATAAAAATAAAGTTGTTTAAAAATATTCTTTATTATTTGATATTATAATTATAATTTTTACTATGTATATCTTGCAATTTTTATTACTTTCAAACAATATGGTAGTTATGAGTAAAATGTTAGATACTGGCAATTTAGGCCTTGGTGGATCCAGGACTAATGCTCTGTACAGGAAGATTATTAGGGATCTTCCTGGATCGTTATCAGATAACCTATTCTATTGTCCCATGCCTGTTCTATGTTTTCGAGAGTGTGAATCTAAGCGTTGCCTTACATGTCCTTTAGCTGATAAGTCCCAGATTTCAAATAATCAAAATCTTAATATGGTAAAATTTTGCAAAGCATACAATGTAATCTATTCATTGAAATGCAATTCGTGTAATATGGAATATATTGGACAGTCTTGTCAAAAATTACATAAGCGGCTAAATTTACATCGTTCTCATATTGATAAATTAAAAAAATCTAAATTTCAAACTACTCATAATATTGAATATACTCATTTCAAAAATTTTGATTTTAAAAATATTACTATTAAAATACTTAAAATACAAAAAAATTTTACTGAACGACTTTTTCTAGAATCTACATATATAAGACATTTTAATACTACCTATTCTTATGGATTAAATCAATTAGTATACAAAAAAAATCACATCCTGTTTTTTCATATTTAACTAAATATGAAAATTATAAAAATCTATATTCAGGATTAAATTTTTCAAACATAAAAAAAAAACTTCAAGATCTGGTAGAGGTATGCATATAACAAAAAATACATTGATAATATTGTGATACAACAAGAGCATGATGATCTTGAGGCACAATTTTGTAATGATTATAGTTGGATAGCTATAAGAAAACATATTTTTAGTATTAAAAAGAAATATTTCAACCAATATTTCAAAGTATTTAAACAGAATCAATATTCTCCACATTTTTGTGATATCTTTTATGATATTCTTCATTATAGAGCAAACCTGTTAAATACAAGTCTTTCTTATAAACCTAAATGTAAAACTAATAATACACAACTAATTATAAATTTTTCCAATCATGTATTTAATAATATCAATTTACACAATGTCATAAACAACACTAATAATAATTTTCCAATAAAAAATTTTACTATTCACAAGACATATAAATATAATCGCACACTTGGACGTAAAATTTTTAATTACAATTCTTTTGAAAAACAATTGGTCTCTTCAAATAATTACCCTTGTTATTGTAATGACCTAAAATTTCAAAAGTACATAAATACAACACATGGTCATATTATTACTGGTGATCTTAATATTGTAGAACAACCTATTTTACAAAACTTAATGCATAATGGCACAAAATTTCGCCTTCCATACATGTGTAATATTAAATCCATAATATTGCAGTTTATTCAAGATCTTGATTTATTTATATATAAAATTGCTATTGGTTATAATAAACCTATCGAGTATTTTAGTGAATGGAGATTTTCTGTTATAGATAAATTTAAAATTGAAATTATAAAAAAATATCAGCATATTACACATGCAGCTTTAAAAAACATAAATAAACATATATCAGAACTACAAAACAAATTTATAATTACTTATGTAGATAAATCTCCTAATAATTATGCTATTATTTGTAAAGAGTACTATAAAGTGTTAATTCACAATGCAATTAACACAAGTAATATTTTTAATAAAACTAAATTAAATATTGAAATTAATAATAGAAAATTATTAAATTATCACAAATTACTAAAAATCAAATGTAATAATTTAAATTATCCTTATCTTGCTATAATTCCAAAATTTCATAAAAATCCAATTAAATTTCGCACAATTACCATCGGATGTAACACATATAATAATAATGCAAGTAATTTACTTTTTAATATTTTAAAGCAGATATATGATATAACGATAAAACATAATAACCAACATTGCCTAAAAAACAGTTTTCAGCTTATTAATAAAATACATAATATCAATCCGGTAAAATTCATAAAAACATTGGATTTTAATGATTTATTTAATAACATTGATATAAAAGACTTACATAAAACAATGTGTATTTTATTTAAAGAATTTAAATCTCAATTAAAATTAAAAGATCATATTTCCATAATTTTTTTAAAAACTTTATTAAACTTTACATTGCATAATAATTACATCATATATGACAATATTATTTATAAACAATGCCAGGGAATACCGCAGGGAGGGACCGCTTCTAGTATTCTCTCTAACCTTTACTTATATTATTATGAAAGAAATATTTGTCCTAATAATGATTATGTATTTTATCGCTATATTGATGACATTATTATTTTTTATTTCAAAGATAGTAATTGCACATCACCACTCAATTTTTATCCTAATCAGCTTACATTAAGCGAAAATGATTTGATTAATAATAATATAAATTTTCTTGACTATTAATATTAATGATAATTATAAATTAATATTTGATATTTATGATAAAAGATTTGACTTTCCATTTAAAGTAAACATTTTTACCAATTTTGCTTCATGTTTACATAAATCAGTTTATAAAAGTATAATTATCAGTTATCTTCATAGAATAAAATATTTATGCTCAGATATAAATAAAAACAAAAATATTAGATTTATACGAAATCAAGCAAAACTATATGGTTATCCTATTTTTTTGATAAATTCAATTATCAACTCTTTTAAATAACAATTATTACATCATATAAATATAAACATGTTCTGTAATAATTTATTTTGTTTTAGTGTGCGATAAAATATTGCAAATGATATAGCAAATAATACAATTAAAACATATATAAAGGACTCTTATTAAGCTGGTTGGACATTGTTTACACTTTATATAGTCATGGTGAATGTGCATTTGCCGATCACCTTTTATTAAGTGATACTAATGATCAATTATAATAAAATGTCTATAAAATATGCATTGTATTAAAATAACTGTAAACATAACATTATAGAAAAACACGTAAAATTATACATGGATAACATTGTTGATTATAAATCACAAACATAAATATATGCGATAATCTTTTTATTATGTTATTTGAATGTTCAATTTCAATAATGTCTTTTAAATAATGCATTGCATTAAAAAATGATTGAAACACATGTGTAATCTAAATATATTATGTAATATTTATTAATTAAATTATTTTTTAAAAGATTGAGAAAATTTAAACTTGTTTTAAGTTATATTAAGATTAAATTTGATAATTAAATAAATCTCTATCTTTTTTCATCTTCCTATATATATTTTTTATGATGATATTAATTCATTAACTAATTAGTAGAAGTATCAAATCTTAATTATTTTCTGTATATACTATATGATATATAAGTAGATTACCATAGATGGCAGCATTATGTATTATATAAGAATTCATTAACCGATTAGTAGAAGTATCAAATCTTAATTATTTTCTGTCAATACTATATGATATATAAGTAGATTACCATAGATGGCAGCACTATGTATTATATAAGAAATAACTTTTATTGACATTTGTTAATTTTGCACATAATATTTACTCTAGGTAAGAGTTTTTGAAATACTATGTCAGATAAATTTAATTCCTATAATGGGATTATGTCCAGGGCCGGCGCAAGGGGCGTGCGAAGTGTGCGACCGCACGGGGCGCCAAGTCGCAAAACGACTTGGCTCAAAAGTCAAAAGATCCCCAATAAAAAATAATTTTAGATTCCGCGGTTTTTTTTTTCCCTTTCTTTTCTTTTTCATTTTTTCCAGGCTTCGGTCTGTGGGAGTGGGTCTACATTGGGTTTAAATAACAGTTCAAGGACACTGAAATCTTCCCATACAGACCATATGTCCGTTTCCTTTATCTGAGAAAACGAGGCTATTAACGCTCAAATTACATTCTGGAAAGACATAAGCAAACATCTATTCAACACCAGGACTGAGGGAGGTTAATTAATTACTACTGACATTTTTACGATTTGAACTCTTCCTTCTCCCGCTGGTCGGTTGACTCTCGACTGCCCCTTTGATGCAGCCGATAGTGGCAAGTGTCCTTTGGCAGGTAACATTTTGTAATTGCAGAGAGTCGTACAAATTACTTATTCCCTTTTTTTTTTTTTGTATTAAACAATATTATAATTTAAAGATTATACTCAAAATGTCGTGCATGAAAAATCGGGAAATTATTACAGATCAAGAGGGCACCGAAAAAAAAGGAAAGAAAAAGTAAAAACCATGATGAAAAAAGGATATAATCGGAGCGCCAAATCTTTTGTCGAAGACGCAAATGAAAGGTTAATAGAGGTAAATTTCTCTAACTAAAAATTATATATGTAATTAATCTTATTATCTATTTATCTTCAGCACATCGTTTTATTTAGTTATTCTTAATTTAATCTGTATTAAATCAATAATAGTGCAATAGTATTTCAATACATGGCCGAAACTAGGAATTTTTCAGTAGCAACCATTTTGGCGCCCTCTCCAATCCTTTTCCAAAATAAATGTGTACAGAGAAGTTTTCAATCCATTCCCCTAATTTTTATTTTAAATATGAAATCATTGTTAGGAAGCATATTTATCTTAATATTTTTATATTGCTTTCTTTAGAAATGGACCTCTGTAATCGCTTCGTTTTTATCTATCTATATATAATCCAGATCTTGTTAACACGATAAATTTCGAAATCACGAAAAATCTCGATGTTCGAAAATTTAATCATTTCGAACCTAATTGGAACAGTGTATTAATATTACAAGTACCTTGGATCTGGGTGTGTTCATTAATCAAGTATGTAAATCTTATAGTTTGTTTACAGAGACACACAAAAGCAAATTTTGTCATTACGATGTCCGAAATATTGAAACAATTCAAATATAATTGGGACAGTGTATAAATCTTACAGGTATATCTTAGATGAATTCGTTAATCAAATATTATTCTCTGGCGCCCTAAGCAGTCCTTAATGGAAATATCATGCCCTGTTCAAAACAAAGAGTATAAAATTAACGAATATATCTTTATTTTGGGTCGTCCGATTCCATGACATTTTTTCCTAAATTTCGTTATTTGTTTTTTGTAGCGAAGGACGAACCAAATCTTCTTTTGGCGCCTCCTTCTACTTTTGTTCCCAGGACATCCCCCCCCCCCCCCCCTCAGCCTTGCTTCAACAATGTGAAATGCAACACAAATAAGTTTAAAGTCAAAACATTTATTGATATGAAATTAGGACTATGTAACTATTTTTTCCTGGTCCGTACTTTCTTTCTTTTTTTTTTCTCAGGAAATAAAGGAGATAAATTTAGTTCATTTTAGAAAAAAACATTTTTCTAGTTAAAATTTTAGAAAAAAATCAGGCAACGTCGATGGAAACTTATTCTTAAAGAGTGATGTTATTCTTGACATTGAAGAAAACAATGCATTGTAAAATTTTTGTGAGGTGAGTTCATCTTATTAATTTCAATATTTATATATTTTTTAAGAAACATATCAATGATTTAATTTTTTTTTTCAATCTATTCTGAACAGATTTTTCCGATGAGAGAGAGAAGGTTTATTTTAAAACTCGTTGTGTAAGGCCAAAATCCAAACTGGCTGCTTTTTAGCACATTTTTTATCCCAAACGTATCAAATTGGCAGATGTTCTTATTAAAAAACTAATGTAATCGAACCGTTTTTCATTTTTTCGGTAAAAGCAGAAGAATTTTCAAAAAATGCCGTCAAAGTTGGCGTTTTGAAGCGAATTTCCGGACACGACAGCGCAAGAAAGGAAAAAAACTGCTGTCCTGAGACAAAAATCCCTTATAACTCAAGATGCAATTCTTTTAACAGAAAATGAAAAAAAAAATCTTTTCGATTTCATATCACATCAAAAAACATACCTGCAAGTCTCGTGCTTTTATACTTAAAAACTAGTCAGAAAAGGTGTCAGATAGTTTTGTGTTGTTGAACGGGGAAATATATTTTTAATCTTTTTATATTTAAATTTATATGAAAGATAAAACCACGAAACTTTGTACATTGTTTTTCAGCTATAGTTTTGTGTTGTTGAGCGGGGAAATACTTTTTTATCAAGACTTTTCATATTTAACTTTATATGAAAGGTAAAATTATGAAACTTTGTACAAAGTTTTTCAGCTATGTAATCTTTAAATTGGTTTCGGAATTTTTTATTAAAAGTGAAATTTTTTTAAATTTGTTCCTCGTAGTAAAAAGTACTCATAAAAAAAGAAAAACGTATGTTCTTTTAAAAATTTGTAATTTTTTTTAAAATAAATATTTCTGTAAATCCCTTAGTCAAATCAATATTTATAATTTCCATATCAAATGTGAACATGTATGCAAAAAAAAAAAAAAATAGAAGATAGAATATTTTAGAAAAGTTTTAAAAAGATAATTCTCTTTAAAGAATATACATTTAAAAAGGAATAGATATATAAATTTGTATTTCAAGAAAATAAAATTAGAAAAATATGATTATGAATATAAAGTAAAGTCATATTTATAAATATTTTGTTTCCCGGCCATCACACTTTTTTTTTTTTTCAAAATATAGCTGAAGAATTTTGTGAAAGTTTAAAAGAAGAATGGGATAAGAGCATAGACGAAACTAGACGGGAGGGGGGGGGGGGGGCATGGCTCACCCCAGAATTTTAAATTCAAGTGAAAATGTTATAACACTGATTACTCAAAATTTTAATTTACAAATATTTAAAAGATTACACAAACAAATAAAATTATTTCTGATTTGAGAACTAATGTAATCAAAACGAGTACACACACATAAGTGAGGGAGGAGGGGAGGGGGGGAGTCAAAGGAAAAACAGTTATGTGGTTTGGAGCAATAGGGAGCCAGAAGAAATAAAGTTAAATAATTTCTGAAGGCTCCGAATCTGAGCGAGAGTTATCTTTTTTGTCACGAGGGTGATGGTAAAAAATCAGTTTTAAGAATTCCAGTTTAGTAGTCTCTCAACAAAGCGGTAAAATATTATGTGCTGTAGTCAGGGCCGGTGACAGAGGGAACATTTCGGGTAGGGAAATGACCAATATAAGTATTTCTAAGAAGTGATAATTAATCTCTTTCGGGGAAACCAGGATACAGTTGTCAGTTGTTGGTCCATTAATTGTCCAGGAGTAGGTAATAAGAACATCTTGGCAGGGGCATCCCTTGAGGAAGGACAAATTTTTTGCTACTTCCTTGTGGCTTTAAGCCTGTATGGCAATTTCAGTTTCCATGCATAATTATCAGTGCACAAATAAATTCTGTAGTTTAAAATACAGGGAACTTTTTTTTGTGGTTCTGCCACGTAGGCCTATGCTTCAAGTTCCAGAGTGTATTTTTTGTGAGCAAATTTCTCCTTATCAGATCTTTGAAATTCTGTATAAATGGAAGAGCTTTTAGGAAGATGTTATGTAACAAAAATGAAATTGCGAGAAAGGTGAAATAAAAACTTTTTGTCGTAAATTTTCTTGTTTTTAAGTTATCCGGAATCTATGATGGCTTTAGAAGCTAAAATTTTGGTAATATGCTTTCTAAGAATATAAACATCAGATCGGATGATTTTTTTTTAAAATTTTCTGCCCTTGCCCCTTAAAGGAGGGGCAGGGGGGGGGAGGAGGAAGGCAATTGGTTGTCTGTTGGGGATCAGTCTCTTTGTCTCGTTTTTGTCCGCGTCCCCAGATTATTATATCGTATTTCTATCTGAGATCGTAATATTACATAGTAAAACTGTTATTTATTGTAAAATTAAAAATTTCCTTTTGAGACATTTTATAATACAAAAAGGGATTAAATTTTAATGCCTTTATGTATTCTTTAAATAATATCATAAGTAATTAGTAATAGTATGTTTAAAAGTAACGAATATATAAAAAGTTAAGAATAATCCAAGAGTATTTCCTTTTTTTCGGGGTTGGCGGGAGGCGGGGGGGGGGGGGGGGGGCGCCCGACGGATACTCGCACGGGCGCCAAAATACCGTTGGGCCGGCCCTGATTATGTCTGATGTTAATGTTAAACTACAATGTTATTATTATTTATTGCTATTTATATATATTATTAAAGCTAACATAATAAATATGTAAATCAAACTTAATTTTAAATAATTATTTTTCCTACAGAGGGCAGCATATTTCTTGTCAAATAAATGTTAAAAATATTTTTAATTTACCTATAGGGGGTGCTTATCGCTTATGTCTTTAAATTTTACTTTTAAATATTAAAATTAAATGGGAAATTTGTATATTCACAAATATAAATATGTTTTTGATTGTATTTATTTATTTTTATCACAAAAATAAATTTTGTGTGTTTTAAATCAATTTGTGGTAAGGTGTAATTATTAAGGTGTTATTTCAAAATATGTTCTCTCACTCAACTTGACTATCTTATCAAGATTATGATATTTCATGATGTGCGCCATGAGGTCGTAATGTTATAAATGTGGACCTTGTGATGTTTACGGAATGTTTGATAATTATTGTGAGTAAGATATTTTATCTATTCTTTACATGTTTTTTATTTCCAATTGTTTTCTGGTAATAATACAGTATACCTGGATGGATATACTGATCTTAGCATAAATGACAGTATATTTTTATGAAATATTGTATTATTTTTAAAACACGTGTAGGCTGATGATTATATTTAAACGTGTTTTTTCATATCCAATTCCATTTTAAATCTCTTGTTATCCAATTTTCCATTATAATACATTTTGGACCTTTTAGTTCATATTTCATTTCAAAATCCATTTGTATTCACTTGATATCAACTTCCAATTATTAACATTTTATGGTTTATTATATAATTTGTTTTTGTTGTTGTTTCCTCTCTCTCTTTTTAAACATTCTTCATATTTTCAGTATTTTTGGCCAATTACCATTGAAGCAAATGCTATGGTAATATTATGATTGCACTTGTTAATTTATTAACTTTGTGGTATTCTGTCTACATTTTATTACTGATTATCTCTTTGTAGATTTAATTAGAATGTTACAAGAACTTGATTAATGTTTTTTGAAATTCAAATATATTATAATTATATATATATAGGATAAACATAAATTAGTTGGGCCTGGCAATTGAAGCCAAAACAATAAGTATACACAGTAAAACGTCTGTAACTGACACTCCCAAAAAGAGGACACCTCTAACTAGCGAACACTTTCTTTCAATCTGCAACATCAACACATTCGTAAGCTTTTACAGCGGAACAGAGTACAAAATCCGCGGACTCCGTGCCCGCTATTCAGAGGTTTTACCATTTATATATATGTTATGGTCAATATGATTAATCCGGTCATTATTAATAATAACCGGTTATTATTAATAATGACCGGACATAATGGCCATATATTATTAACAATAACCGCGGTCATTATTAATAATAACCGGTTATTATTAATAGTGACCGGATTAATCGTATTGACCGTAACATATATATATATACACTATATTGCCAAAGGTGATCGGTCACTTGCGATTTTAGATGTTTTGTTAACTATCTAGAAAAATACATGAGGAATTATCCTGAAACTGCAGGTGTGCAAATAGTATAGTATAGGTTATATATTTCCGCGAAGATTTTTTCCCGAAACCCCATAGGGGACTGTCAACAAATTGAAAAAGAACGAATATCTTTTGGATAACCATGTAAAAACTAATGTAGCACAGGCGTTCAAACTCGAGATTATTAATAAGTGGCTTATTGTAATAAACTGTGTTCATTTTTATGAGGATAGCATGTATACTCGTAGAGAAATTAAGGTTTTTATAAAAACAGTCCCAAATTTCGCCTAGTTTTTTGCTTATAATTTACAGAGTTCTTAATATAAAAAAAAGTTCTTTTCAGAAAATATGACAAACAACATTGTACATAATACTCTGCAATCAGAATTAAAAAATAATAAAAATTGGATGAAAAATGAGCAGGTTTATTAAAAAATGTTTCACTGCGCATGCGCGAATGCAATCAAAATATAATATGTATAATGTATTAGCTAAGTATATAGAGCAACTTTTGTGAAAGTCTCAAAAACATAGCTTGAAAATTCTGAAAATTATCGTCGATAGAATAAGCTCGAAATCCGTTGTTACCAAAAAGAAGCAAAAAGATGAGAGGCTGTATCAAATATCTGTTGATTAGTGCCAAAATAGCGTATATTTTTGCTCCCTTTTGGGAACAACGGATTTCGAGATTATTCTATCGACGATAATTTTCAGAATTTTCAAGCTATGTTTTTGAGACTTTCACAAAAATTGCTCTATATACTTAGCTAATACATTATACATATTATATTTTGATTGCATTCGCGCATGCGCAGTGAAACATTTTTTAATAAACCTGCTCATTTTTCATCCAATTTTCATTATTTTTTAATTCTGATTGCAAAGTATTATGTACAATGTTGTTTGTCATATTTTCTGAAAAGAACTTTTTTTTATATTAAGAACTCTGTAAATTATAAGCAAAAAACTAGGCGAAATTTGGGACTGTTTTTATAAAAACCTTAATTTCTCTACGAGTATACATGCTATCCTCATAAAAATGAACACAGTATATTACAATAAGCCACTTATTAATAATCTCGAGTTTGAACGCCTTTGCTACATTAGTTTTTACAGGGTTATCCAAAAGATATTCGTTCTTTTTCAACTTGTTACGAGAGGCCCTATGGGGTTTCGGGAAAAAATCTTCGCGGAAATATATAAACTATACTATACTGTTTACACACCTGCAGTTTCAGGTTAATTCCTCTTGTATTTTTCTAGATAGTTAACAAAACGTCTAAAATCGCAAGTGACCGGTCACCTTTGGCAATATAGTGTATATATATATATATATAAATAATTGAAAAAACGTTTTTTCTTAAAGATGCCGGAATACAGATTTATTAAACGATATATCCAAATTTCTTAATTAACGGAATAGTTTTACGAAAGTTAGAATATGGCGGAACAGATAAACATTCTGTTATTAGGATGTTAATAATATTTAGACCGAACTACAACAGGTCATTCCAAACAGGCAAATACGCACACACTAGAGGTCTGCTCGGGGCGAAATTTGCAGGTCCACCACGAACGAAAGCGAGCTTTGTCCGGACCGTTTTTATATTTGCAGTTCCAGGATCGACCCTTTTATATATTCGCAGTTCACGTCCCGGCTCGGTCCGTGCAATAACAATGGAATCAGGACCGACCAGTGCAAAAATCAATTTCTGCAAAAGATTATGATTTTTCTTAACGTACAATTAAGATTCTTTTAAAGAATATTGCGTACATATAGCAACATTAGTAATCAATTAGATACTTAGACTATTACAGTCAAGTATAGAATTAACATATCCGGACCACGGGATGGGACGAGTACGGGCTTCGGGCCCGTACAAACACACTCACACCTGGAAATCGATGCATGCATTCAAATATTATGAGCGAAAGAAAAATAAAGAACATTGTAAGTGACAGCAGCGTCTTTTTTTAGATTAAAAACATATTTGCTAAATAAACCTTTTACATTTTACGTATGTCATGAACGAATCTTTTTGATGAAAATATCACTCAGAGTTAAAAATCCTTTCAATATTTGCTCATTTTCTATTTCAGACTCACTATCCTAACTCTGCACTTCTGTGTCAGTTGAAAAATACACGTACAGGTATTTACTTTATCTCGCTAAAACATAACGTTAAAAATCCTAAAATTATTGCTTATACATAAGCTTTTTAAAGATAAATAGTTTAAGACATTGAAAAATAGTTTAAGGGAGCTCGGTGCCCTTTAATTTTTTTTTTTTTAATTTGAGTAGTTTATAATATATTTTTGTCATATTATTAAATGGTCTCATAAAGGAAAATGACTTAATGAAGAAAAAACGCAATTCTTGTAATAAAAATTTAAACATTTAATAAATAAAATAAGAAAAAAATTAAAATCACACTTCTCTTACAATTTTTTAAACTTTTAAAAATATTTTTTATGCATTCTTTTTTTTTTACAAGTGTGTTGTATAGCTCCATAGCATAGTGCCTAGCTACTCTTTTATAAAGGTAGACTAGTGGTTGAGTGAGTTTTGAGATTTTGTGTGCGATCGTGGTGTCCTGAATTATGACATTTGTGCATGAATGATCTGCATTTCTTAATCCTGCCATTGCTTAATTCTGCCATTGCTTAAAGTTTTCCAAAATATGTCTGAATATCTGAGAATCTGATTGTCACAGTTATTTCTTGCAATTGTATGATAATTAAGTACCTATGGTCGTCTAGTTTCTATAAATATTGCGGATAGGAGTTGGATTCTTTGGATTTTGCGCTCAACCTTCTATCAAGATAATCGAATTCTGGATTTGATCCATCCTGTCTTTTCTGAAGGTCGAGTTCTTAAACTGTTGTTATTTGTTAATTTTGTGTCATGACCTCCTTTCAAGTGAATTGCCCGGAAGGGTATGTCACAGTTGTAAGGGTAAGATTTTCTTAAAAAATAATAATTAGTTTAAAAAAATAAATAAAACGCCATGCTATATGTAAAAATACAGTAATAAATAATTAGATACTTAACATTTTTATTTTTTAAAAATAAACTGTTTATACTACTGAAAATCCGATTCTCGGTTTTATAAAATACAAATTAAGGATTGTCCACACACACAAAAAAACAACAAAAAAAAAAAAAAAAAAAAAAAAAAAAAAACCAGCGAGTCAATTGAAAAGAATATGCTGAAATTTTAGCATTTTGATCTTACTGATATACAGAAAAAAAAAATTACAAACTGAGAAAAATAAATATAAAGGTTGAAACCCTGCATCATTTAAAGGGAAATGAATGCACACTTAAATTATGCTGATTAAAATATTAACGGAAAATACCTTTTTAGTTGATTTATGCTCATAGAGACGAAATGTTTCATCACAGTGAAGAGAAAATGCAAATAAATTTATAATAATTTGTAAGAAAAAGATAATAAATAAAACCACTGGACCCGTGCGAGGGGCTTTCACACTGGTATATTTGAGATTATTTGCTGATATGTTTTTCATTCATTTTTAATTGACTACATTTTTTAACAAAACAACGTGTTTTAACGATATATGAGTGTACTAAATCAAAAGCCTGTTCAAAAACCTTTCGAATAATATCTCATTCATGAAAGGTTAACCCGTTTGCACTTAAAACAATATAAATAGTTTGGCATTTGTTTCCGGCTAATATTTCATAATGAAATTAAAATTTCATCAATCAATCAATAAAATACTATAAATATAACACAACTTTAACAGACATGTAATCGAACTACGCGCTTAACCCTTCATATACTGAATTATGAATCAACAAATTGTTCAATCTCAATAATTATCTTCCTTGATTGAAGGTATATTAGACAATTTATATTATAATAATATGAAATTTAGATAAGGTTTTTCATTAAAACTGATTTAATAATGCGGTAGTAATAGTTCTTTTTGTAAAATATTTACAAGAATAATTAGATTACTTAACAGAGAATGCTGTTAAGGAAATATCACAATTATTTATCGGAACAATGTAAATAAATGTATTGTGATCCTATCATTAAATAGAAAGGTTTTTATAGTTGCAAAATTTTCATATAACAAGTTTTAAAAAGAGAAGATCTACACTTATGTAAAAGGTTGAGAAAAATACCACTTTATAAAATATTTAGCTCTCACTGTTTTGCTGTGCTTTCTAAATGTGATCCAGAAAAGTATTTTGTATAAAAACAGAACCTTATTATCATTATTAGACAGATTAAAGAAATTTTATACAAAGTTTTCTCTGGTGGTACTTAAAAGTACCGTCAGTAGATAAAGGGTTGAACCACTGAAATTAGCAGAATCATAAAAGCTGCTGTAAATGGCGAAATCTTTGGCAGTTTTTTCGACTATTAACGCCTGACATGAAACTAATGCGAAAGTATTGCTTTTCACAAATTTCAAAACTTTAGTTGAATTACATTATGGATATTTTTCATAAAAATGCTTTTTGGTGTTATTAATTAGAGGGGAATCTAAAAGAATATATATATAATGATAACATTGGTGATTATAACTCATATATATATATCTATTTGCAATATATATAAAAATAAATATATATAGTTTTTATTTTTGTCTATGAATAATTAAAATTAACAAGTATTTTAATTACTGCATTGCATTAATTTGATTGAAAAACAGTAGTAATACTATTAATTATCAACATTATAAATTTTGAGATATTTTGAATTGTTTATGAATTATTTAATTAGATATTTAAATTAATCTATAAATATAAAATATATTTACAATGTAGTATAAATTAAACATTAATTAGTTAAAAACAAGTCTAATATATATTTAAGTAGTAGTAAAAATAAAACATTAATTATTTAATAAATGTCTATAATATCAGTGGATTAACACAGCTGGCAGCAAAAATAATTTGAATTAAAATAATATCTCTTTTACATAATATATTCTTGTTAAGAATATCTGAAATGCTGTGCAAGTTGAATTAATTCTGTGTAGATTTATTCATATAGTAGTATTATATTTTATTTGAATTTTAAGTAAAACTACAAGTTAGTATTGTTTTTTAAAGTTTATTTATATAAATAAATCTAATGAAGTGAGTATGTAACTAATAAAGTGGATATTTAACTAAATATTAATTATGAACTATTATAATACCAATAGATGGCGACACTTTACCTTTCAGGTAGTTGTAGTTAATATTGTTAATATTATATTTAATTTAACTATAGAGGGAGCTATTGATTGTATATTAATTTTACTTTCAGGAATTAAAATTGGATGGAGTAATATATATTCACGGATATAAATTTGTTATAAGTGTATTAAAACCAGAATTATTTTGAGTGTTTTTGAATCATTTTGTGATTGGGTGTCATTTATGGGGTTGTGTTTTAAAAAAAGTGTGCTCTCAACTTGTCTTACAAATCATTTCTCTCCACTCGACTTAGTCAACATGTATGATGCATTGCCATGTGGATGTGAATATTATGCAGACGTTGTGACATTTTAAGGATTCTGTATAATTATTGTGAGTAAAATATTTTATCTACACTTTACGCGTTCATATTTCCAATTTTATTATTTCAAAACTGTTATCTCGTGGTAATTTAGTGAGGTGTTAATTACAGTTTTTTGGATAATCGATGTGAGTGAAATATATTGTATTTTCTTAATGGTTTTTTATTTCCTATTTAAATATTTCCAAATTTTAATATTTCCAATTGTTGTCTGGTAATAATTCAGTGTACCTGGATGATTCTACTGATCTTAGCATTATGCCAGTAGAATTATGAAACACTGAATTATTATTTAAAACACATGCGGGTGCATCCAGGCTGATGAGTACATGTGCATGTGTTTTTCCATGTCCAATTCATATTTAATTCTCATGTGGTCCAATTTTCCATTGTGTATGGTTCATATTTAATTTGTTAATCCATTTGTGTTTACTTAATTGCAACTCCAATTTATATATTTTTTTTTCCCCTTTCTCTCTATTTCTTTTTTCAATATTCTTTTGGTATGAGTAAAATTTGGCCAATTACCATTGAAGCATCAGCTATGGTAATATTATGTTTGCACATGTTAATTATTAGCTATGTGGTATTCTGTATACACAGTATCATTGATTATCTCTTTGGAGATTTAAGTAGAATAGAACTTGATATGTTTTTTGAAATTCATAGATATTATAATTATTTAACATTCTATAAAATTATGCTGCATTGCGCAAATTGGTATGGAATGGTTTTTACATATTCTTTTCAATATTCTTTTCAACAATTAGCTAGTTAAAATATTGATTTTTATATGATACCATAATTTAGCCTAATTGGCTCACAAATCACTTTGATTAACTTCTGTTTGAAATACATAGTTATTATAGCTGCATTGCGCTTTTAATGGTGTATTTAATAATAATTTAATAATAATAATATTTTAGTATTACTATTATTTCCTGGTATCATTTGTTTATCTATTGAATTTTCAAGGGCATCTTTATAAAATCTTATTCAGGTTCTAATGTTTTTTTTTTTTTTTTTTTTTTTTACCAACATTAATTTTGTACTGACTTATGACTGCTAGGGGTTTTTATATTGTTGTCTTTTGATGTTAGTTTGCTTAATGGGACTTTATGTATATATGTAAATAGTTTTATTATATAGCTTTATTATATTTAATCAAGTATTAAACAGTCAATCTTAATATTTGTTTTTATTTTATTTTATTTTTTTATGGATATTCAAGTAATATTAAGATTGATTCATAACAATTTTTTTTTTTTAAATATGTTATAGATATATTTAATATGTATTTCTTGCAATTTTTATTGCTATCAAACAAATATGGCAGTTATTAGTAAAATGTTAGATACTGGCAATTTAGGCCTTGGTGGATCCAGGACTAATGCTCGGTACAGGAAGATTATTAGGGATCTTCCTGGATCGTTATCAGATAACCTATTCTATTGTCCCAAGCCTGTACTATGTTTTCGAGAGTGTGAATCTAAGCGTTGTCTTACATGTCCATTAGCTGATAAGTCACAGATTTCAAATAACAATCTTAATTTGGTAAAATTTTGCAAAGCATACAATGTAATCTATTCATTGAAATGCAATTCGTGTAACATGGAATATATTGGACAGTCTTGTCAAAAATTACATAAGCGGCTAAATTTACATCGTTCTCATATTGATAAATATAAAAATTCTAAATTTCAAACAACTCATAATATTGAATATACTCATTTCAAAAATCATGATTTTAAAAATATTACTATTAAAATACTTAAAATACAAAAAAATTTTACTGAACGACTTTTTCTAGAATCTAAATATATAAGACATTTTAATACTACATATCCTTATGGATTAAATCAATTAGTATACAAAAAATCACATCCTGTATTTTCAGATTTAACTAAATATGAAAATTATAAAAATCTTTATTCCGGATTAAATTTTTCAAACTTAAAAAAAACTTCTAGATCTGGTAGAGGTAAACATAATAACAAAAAATTCACTGATGATATTGTGATTCAACAGGAGCTTGATAATCTTGAGGCACAATTTTGTAATGATTATTGTTGGCTTGCTATAAGAAAACATGTTTTTAGTATAAAAAAGAAATATATAAACCAATATTTCAAGGTATTTAAAAAGAATCAATATTCTCCACATTTTTGTGATATCTTTTATGATATTCTACATTATAGAGCAAACCTATTAAATACAAGTCTTTCTAATAAACCTAAATATAAAACTAATAATACACAATTAATTATAAATTTTTCCAATCATGTATTTAATAATATAAATTTACACAATATAATAAACAACATTAATAATAATTTTCCAATAAAAAATTTTACCATTCACAAGACATATAAATATAATCGCACACTTGGACGTAAAATTTTTAATTACAATTCTTTTGCAAAAAATTTGGTCTCTTCAAAGAATTACCCATGTTATTGTAATGACCCAAAATATCAAAAGTATATAAATACAACACATGGTCATATCATTACTGGTGATCTTAATATTGTAGAACAACCTATTTTACAAAACTTAATGCATAATGGCACAAAATTTCGTCTTCCATATAAGTGTAATATCAAATCCATAATATTGCAGTTTATTCAAGATATTGATTTGTTTATATATAAAATTGCTGTTGATTACAATAAACCAATCGAATATTTCAGTGAATGGAGATTTTCTGTAATTGATAAATTAAAAAATGAAATTATAAAAAATTATCATCATATTACACATGCAGCTTTTAAAAACATAAATAAACATATATCAGAATTACAAAACAAATTTATAATTACTTATGTAGATAAATCTCCAAATAATTATGCTATCATTTGTAAAGAATACTATAAAGTGTTAATTCACAATGCAATCAACACAAGTAATATTTTTAATAAAACTAAATTAAATATTGAAATAAATAACAGAAAATTATTAAATTATCACAAATTACTAAAAATCAAATGTAATAATTTTAATTATCCTTATCTTGTTATAATTCCAAAATTTCATAAAAATCCTATTAAATTTCGCACTGTTACCATCGGTTGTAACACATATAATAAAAATGCAAGCAATTTACTACTTAATATTTTAAAGCAGATATATGATATAACGTTAAAACATAATAACCAACATTGCCTAAAAAATAGTTTTCAACTCATTAATAAAATACATAATATCAATCCGGTAAAATTCATAAAAACATTGGATTTTAATGATTTATTTAATAACATTGATATAAAAGACTTACATAAAACAATGTGTATATTATTTAAAGAATTTAAATCTCAATTAAAATTAAAAGAACATATTTCAGTAAATTTTTTTAAAACTTTACTAAATTTTACATTGCATAATAATTACATTATATATGACAATATTATCTATAAACAATGCCAGGGAATTCCGCAGGGCGGAACCGCATCTAGTATTCTCTCTGACCTTTACTTATATTATTATGAAAGAAATATAAGTCCGAACAATGATTATGTATTTTATCGCTATATTGATGACATTATCATATTTTATTTCAATGAAAAAAATTGCACATCACCACTCAATTTTTATCCTCCTCAGCTTAAATTAAGCGAAAATGATTTAATTAATAATAATATAAACTTTCTTGACTTAAAAATTAATATTACTAATAATTATAAATTAATTTTTGATATTTATGATAAGAGATTTGATTTCCCATTTAAAGTAAATATTTTTACAAATTATGCTTCATGTTTACATAAATCTGTTTATAAAAATATAATTATCAATTATCTACATCGTATAAAATACTTATGCTCAGATATAAATAAAAACAAAAATATTAGATATATTCGAGATCAAGCAAAAATATATGGATATCCAATTTTTATGATAAATTCAATCATCAACTCTTTTAAATAACATTTATTATATAATTTAAATATAAACATGGTATGTAATAAATTATTGTTTTAGTGTGCGATAACATATAACAAAAGATATAGAAAATAATAATTATAACATACATTATTACAATTATAACATATTAGGAAATTTAATATTTAATATTTGTTTGAACATTATATACACTTTATGTAGAAAATTACAAATATAACATACATAATTACAATTATAACATATTAGGAAATTTAATATTTGATTGAACATTATTTATACTTTGTATAGTTGTGATTGTGCGTTGCCGATCACCTCTGTTTAAGGTATTATTGATGTGTAGTTTTCATACATTTATAAATTAACTTGTACAATAACAAATTAAATTATACAATGATAACATTGGTGATTATAACTCATATATATATATCTATTTGCAATATATATAAAAATAAATATATATAGTTTTTATTTTTGTCTATGAATAATTAAAATTAACAAGTATTTTAATTACTGCATTGCATTAATTTGATTGAAAAACAGTAGTAATACTATTAATTATCAACATTATAAATTTTGAGATATTTTGAATTGTTTATGAATTATTTAATTAGATATTTAAATTAATCTATAAATATAAAATATATTTACAATGTAGTATAAATTAAACATTAATTATTTAAAAACAAGTCTAATATATATTTAAGTAGTAGTAAAAATAAAACATTAATTATTTAATAAATGTCTATAATATCAGTGGATTAACACAGCTGGCAGCAAAAATAATTTGAATTAAAATAATATCTCTTTTACATAATATATTCTTGTTAAGAATATCTGAAATGCTGTGCAAGTTGAATTAATTCTGTGTAGATTTATTCATATAGTAGTATTATATTTTATTTGAATTTTAAGTAAAACTACAAGTTAGTATTGTTTTTTAAAGTTTATTTATATAAATAAATCTAATGAAGTGAGTATGTAACTAATAAAGTGGATATTTAACTAAATATTAATTATGAACTATTATAATACCAATAGATGGCGACACTTTACCTTTCAGGTAGTTGTAGTTAATATTGTTAATATTATATTTAATTTAACTATAGAGGGAGCTATTGATTGTATATTAATTTTACTTTCAGGAATTAAAATTGGATGGAGTAATATATATTCACGGATATAAATTTGTTATAAGTGTATTAAAACCAGAATTATTTTGAGTGTTTTTGAATCATTTTGTGATTGGGTGTCATTTATGGGGTTGTGTTTTAAAAAAAGTGTGCTCTCAACTTGTCTTACAAATCATTTCTCTCCACTCGACTTAGTCAACATGTATGATGCATTGCCATGTGGATGTGAATATTATGCAGACGTTGTGACATTTTAAGGATTCTGTATAATTATTGTGAGTAAAATATTTTATCTACACTTTACGCGTTCATATTTCCAATTTTATTATTTCAAAACTGTTATCTCGTGGTAATTTAGTGAGGTGTTAATTACAGTTTTTTGGATAATCGATGTGAGTGAAATATATTGTATTTTCTTAATGGTTTTTTATTTCCTATTTAAATATTTCCAAATTTTAATATTTCCAATTGTTGTCTGGTAATAATTCAGTGTACCTGGATGATTCTACTGATCTTAGCATTATGCCAGTAGAATTATGAAACACTGAATTATTATTTAAAACACATGTGGGTGCATCCAGGCTGATGAGTACATGTGCATGTGTTTTTCCATGTCCAATTCATATTTAATTCTCATGTGGTCCAATTTTCCATTGTGTATGGTTCATATTTAATTTGTTAATCCATTTGTGTTTACTTAATTGCAACTCCAATTTATATATTTTTTTTTCCCCTTTCTCTCTATTTCTTTTTTCAATATTCTTTTGGTATGAGTAAAATTTGGCCAATTACCATTGAAGCATCAGCTATGGTAATATTATGTTTGCACATGTTAATTATTAGCTATGTGGTATTCTGTATACACAGTATCATTGATTATCTCTTTGGAGATTTAAGTAGAATAGAACTTGATATGTTTTTTGAAATTCATAGATATTATAATTATATATATATATATATATATATATATATTCGTATTTGTATAGATATATATATATATATATAAACTTTTCAATTATGTTCTGTAATTTGGGAAGCTCCGGTTGGATACCCTAGTTATTTTAAAAAGTATAAAATTTCAGTAAATTAAGATATAGTTTTCAAACAAATTGCCTTTAAAAGCAAAATTTCTTTTTTATTCGACGGTGTAAATCCGATGTATAAGAGTTAATAAGTTTGTAAAAAGCCACATTTATTGCTCAGGTCGTTGCCACCGTCGGTATGGCGTGAGCGTTACTCACGACATGTTTTTGCTTTATAATATATATAATACAAGAATAAACACGGGAATAAATGTGTAACTTTATTGCATTAAAACTCATCAAAAGTAAATCATGTTGTTTTGAAGGTTGCATTAAAAAACGATAATTCTATAATAAACTACATTTATGATATAAAAAAAAATAATACATTGAATCCATTTTCACCTATTATATGCAATAACTCATAATTAATTAGTTGACACAATCTTTACTAAAAAGGTGTTTAATACGTACATTGAAATAAACTAAAATATAAAATAAAATAAAATATCTAAAACCTAGCACTTTCAAGCACAATCGTGCTCGTCTTCAGGGTTGAAAAACAGACAAAGATTGTCTGTATTTGCACGATTGTGCTTGCAAGTGCTAGGTTTTAGATAATTTATTTTATTTTATATTTTAGTTTATTTCAATGTACGTATTAAACACCTTTTTAGTAAAGATTTTGTCAATGAATTAATTGTGAGTTAATGATAATTCTGTTAATTTATAAAATATTTATAGAATTTGACTAAAATATTTCTCAGTATAGATGAGATACACTCTTGCCCCAAAATAGTGCGCAGCGGTATATCTATTTAAAACCACTGGTTTAGATAATAATCGACAAAAAATATAATATGTTTAAACTTTTTATGCGTCTCTGTAGAAATGTTATATGCGTGATAGGTGAGATGCTATGTATGACAATTTGTGAAAGATCAAATATTTCAGTCTACCTAGAATTCCTTTTAACTTTCGCAGGAATTTCAATATTTTTTAGGAAACCGGCGAAGTGCAAAATTTGAGGAATTTACGGTATAAGAACACTTTGACGGTTTAAAATTTAAAGAATTTTATGGATTTTTTCCCTAAGAAATGCGTGTATAAAATGAAAAGTGATTATAAAAATCGATAAATTTATTGTACAAATTTATTATATAATTAAGTAGATTAATTTTGTTTTATTTTTTCAGTTGATATATTAAACTGTGGTCTTGGCAAAACTTTCTTCTATATTATTCTAATGTATTAATTTAAATAGCATTGCTACATCCGATCATTTACGAAGTAGATTGCATTGCTTTTAATTGAAGTTACAGTGATTATTGAATAAAACAAGTGGGTAAATGTGATTGAAGTTCACACAAGGGGTTTCGTTTAATTTTATTTTCAAAATACTTTATCCTTTAATTAATAAATCCAAATCACTAATTTATAATTATTAAATCTTCATCCTTTATCAGTACACTTTATCATTAAGAACCTATATGGCAGCATAATTGAATTTAATATTAAAATGATTACAAAAGGAAGCTATTTTTTTAAATTAAATTAAAACTATTCAAGTGGGTGTTCAAACAAAATTTAAAATTTAGAATTTTTACAAAACAAAACAAATCGTTTAAAAGAAATTTAACATTCAGAAATTTGAAAAATTTAGTAGAAGTTTCAACAAAATTTAAAATTTTGCAATTTCTCAAAGAAAAAAAAATAATAATTTGTAAAACTGAATCTATTAGACAATGAAATCTATTGCGGGAAAAAAAAATTCAAACTCCGACGTCAAGCCTCGAACCAGGAACCTTTTATACAGCAGGTAAATGTGCTAACACTTAGACTATGTGAAAAAGCCTGAAATTAAGGTTCTGTTTTAAAATCTAAATAGGAGAAATGGACGGATGTCATTAAATTAATTCATTTAATTAAAATAATATAAGAATTTTACAAAATTTTATGATTTCTCATGTGATCGGAGATATTCGGCTATAAGTATTCAAAATTTCAATTATCTAACTTATACGGTTTCCGAGAACGAACTTTGTGACAGATAGACAGAAGAGTGAGTCGAATAGGTCTTCATCAGATGAACGAAACCCTAAAAAAGCACAGTTAAACAGATAACAATTGGATAAACAAATATATTTTTAACTAGTAACTACAAATATAAAATTTGATGTATTTCTAACCAATAGGAACTAAGATACAGCTATAATGTTAATCATAAAAATATAATATAGCAACGCCCCCTATTGAGTGAAAAAAGTCAAAATTGAATCAACATCATTCTTAATAAATATCTTACATATTTAAATTTGGGGAAATTCTATCCCATAGATGCCGTAAAATAGCTATCACGGAAATCGTGAAAAGCACAGGTATATTTTAAAAAGGTATATTTTAAGTGATCCCTTTAAAGTTTGCCCATACTACCAGCCAGCGGCTTATTTCTTGTGGCATTTCGCTCTCTTTCAAGTTTTATGACTTTCTTCATATCTAAAGTTCAGAGGTCAAGCAGGTAACTTAGATGACAGATGGTCAACGCCTCATTCTTTTGTTGAGACTTTCCTTTCTTTTGTCGATGACCATAAAATCCTTCGGAAAGAATCGTAAGTCATATTATTTATGGTTCTCTCATGCAGTCTTGCTAATACCCTGTTCACATCGGATATTTAAGATATCTTAGACCGCCGAACTCACTTAGTGAGTTTGAACTTTCTATTGCTAGATACAGCCACGACCACTCATTTTGATTTGTTCTGGAGGCTAGCTTTAACTGATTGGCTGTTGAGGCTGACTAAAACTTATGCGCAGGCGTACATTCTATGTTTGTTCAGATCTCAGACACAGTGCGATTCAGTGAGTTATTTTAAATGAGTTTTGCAATGTGAACAGTTATTCAATTCCGGTAGGGTACCACATCAAAAATGGCGATCTAAGATATCTTAAATATCCAGTGCGAACATGGTATTAGACGGCGAATAGATGCACCTTTTAACGTTCAAAGGAAGAAAAGCATCCCGAAATCTCAAATGGGTTCAATACTAAAAGGGGATGGGTAAATAAACATTGACCCCACCCCCCCCCCCCCTCCTTCTCCTACAGAGTCATTTTTATTTCTTTTTCTCAGATATTTTGATTATTTCAATATAAATTAGGATCTTTATTTACTGCCTCTATGATTTGTTGTTGTTTGAAGGTTGTTTAACTTGGTTATACAAATCCAGGAGGTTTATCGAGCTATTTGTTTAGTTATTATTATTCATATGTTAATATGTGAAAATTAAAGTAAAACATATGTAAAATGTATGATGGTTTTATGATAGATTCATAAACATCACGAAATCAAATTGATATAGATAATCACATAATAAGATCACTAATAATAATTAAAATATAGATAAAATGCTTAAGCGATGCAAAGAGGAACACACAAGGCTTATAAAAACCTCTTAATGATCGACATATGTTTCAGCGCTCATATACGGCGCCATTTTCAAGATATATAACGATAAACAAAAATATTCTCTCAAATTTTTGAAAATAAACTTGAAAACATAAATCACGAGATCATATATGTAAAATAGCAGGTGCTTGAAATAGTCAGTTGTAAACGTGAAAATTAATATTTCCTTATTGCTTTTTTAAAACTGAGAAGTATTTTGTGCCAAATTTTAGGTAATTCAAATGAGGCGGATTCATTGCAAATATTCACGTTACGCATACAGATTTCTATTGATTCACGGATAATAGATGGGAAATAAAGCCTTAATGGATAAATTATTTTACTATTTTTAAAATCAATTTTTAAAGTCTTGGTTCTATGTAGGTTCTATTTTACTGACTATTTCAAGCACCTGCTTTTTTACATGCATGATCTCGTGATTTATGTTTTCAAGTTTATTTTCAAAAATTTGCGAGAATATTTTTGTTTATCGTTATATATCTTGAAAATGACGCCGTATATGAGTGCCGAAACATATGTCGATCATTAAAAGGTTTTTATAAGCCTTTTGTGTTCCTCTTTGTATCCATTAAGCATTTTATCTATATTTTAACTATATTTTAAATTGATATAATTGAAACAGAAACATTTTGTATATAATATATTTAAACAATCTTCAAACAAAAATGAATCAGACAGACAGTATATACAGATCCTAAATTTTATTAAAATAATCAAAACTGACAATATCGGGAGACTGAAAATCAATAACATAACAAAATTATCAATGAATGTTATTTTTTCACACTATTCCCTTTTATAAAACCCGCGAACGAAAGATAATTCCCAATGGAAAATCAGCGTTTTACTTACATGATTAGCTTTTCTGTGTCAAAGAGTAGTATTTTGGTAGTTTCTTAAGATTTTCTCTTTCGTTTCATGTAAGCAATTCGATCAAAATATCATTAATATTAATTTGTGACGCAGCCAAACATTACGCTACCAGATCACACAGAGCTTATTCGGAAAATGATTTGCCATACAAAAAAGAAGCAACAGAGTAATAAATTACCAGAAAACATAACAAACTAGAAAAAACGACATTTGTTAAAGACAAGAACGTGACCGAATTAATTCAGACAAATGGGCTTTACTTCATAAATAGTTTTATTAATACACTAGCAAGCTACTCCCGCTACGCTGGTTAATTTCTTATAACGAACTTTTAATCCAACAAAATATTGACATTTCAGAATTCACTTTTATATTTTAACAGAATAATAAGGCTACTATAATTTGTGACTCGTGCTATAGCCAATATACACGCCAGGACACGTCACCCTTATCATTATCTTTTTACGCATGAAGGTTTTGCTATGGTACTCCATTGTGAAATTTAGTAATTTTTCAAATTCAATATTTGAAAAATGGCATAATCATTAGATTTGAAATTTATATCAAGAAAAATACAATTTTTTACCTTTCAAAAGCAGTTTGCTTAACAATTTTCTGACAAATACTTTTCGAGCTACTATTTTTTTTTTCTGTAACTTCAAATGTTTCATTTTCCGAGATTAATATGTGGCAACAATTAGCGAAAAACTCAGTCGTCAGAAACGCATAGTTTTTTTTTTTTAAAGAGGCTGTTGGAGCAGGGTTTGTCACCACCAATTTGCCACCATCACTTTTGAAATCGGTTCGGTAGTTCTAGAGATTCCATAGAAATTTTAATTTAGAATGTTTTTAGAACGCTTTTCGCTCATTTCACCCTTTTAAATTTCGATTTTTTAAAATTTTTTTTAGAGAGCATTTACATCTTATAAGTAACTACAATGCCAAATTTCATATTTCTAGCTAATTCAGTATAAAGAAAATCGCAATTTTAGAACGTTTTTCGCTCCTGCAACCTCCCCCCCCCTGGAGTTAGTGACACCGACATAAAATATAGCATATGCTGGAGCAGGGGTTGTCACCATCAATTTGCCACCATCATTTTTGAAATCGGCTCGGTAGTTCCAGAGATTCCATAGAAATTGTAATTTAGAATGTTTTTAGAACGCTTTTCGCTCATTTCACACTTTTAAATTTCGAATTTTTTTTATTTTGTTCTTGACAGCATTTACATGTTATAAGTAACTACAACGCCAAATTTCAAATTTCTAGCGCCTTCAGTATAAAAAAGATCTGAATTTTAGAACTTTTTTCGCTCCTGCACCCCCTTGGGGTTAGTGACACCGACATAAAATATAGCCTATGTTGGAGCAGGGGTTGTCACCATCAATTTGCCACCATCACTTTTGAAATCGGTTCGGTAGTTCTAGAGATTCCATAGAAATTGTAATTTAGAATGTTTTTAGAACGCTTTTCGCTCATTTCACCCTTTTAAATTTCGAACTTCTTTTTATTTTGTTCTTAGAGAGCATTTACATCTTATAAGTAACTACAACACCAAATTTCAAATAGGTCCGGTAGATCTAGAGATTCCGTAGAAATTGTAATTTAGAATGTTTTTAGAACGCTTTTCGCTCATTTCACCCTTTTAAATTTCGATTTTTTTTTTTTTTTTTTTGTTCTTAGAGAGCATTTACATCTTATAAGTAACTACAACGCCAAATTTCAAATCGGTTCGGTAGTTCTAGAGAATCCATAGAAATTGTAATTTAGAATGTTTTTAGAACGCTTTTCACTCATTTCACCCTTTTAAATTTCGATTTTTTTTTTTATTTTGTTCTTAGAGAGCATTTACATCTTATAAGTAACTACAACACCAAATTTCAAATTTCTAGCTGCTTCAGTATAGAAAAGATCGCAATTTTAGAACGTTT
The DNA here is from genome assembly GCA_963931845.1 of Maratus michaelseni. Lineage (NCBI taxonomy): Eukaryota > Metazoa > Arthropoda > Arachnida > Araneae > Salticidae > Maratus > Maratus michaelseni. The sequence goes on from OZ007589.1 coordinate 318,549,768, forward strand.
TTCGCTCCTGCACCCCCCTGGGGTAGTGGCAGCGACGTAAAATATAGCCTATGTTGGAGCAGGGGTTGTCACCATCAATTTGAAACCATCACTTTTGAAATTGGTTCGGTAGTTCCAGAGATTACGCCCTACAAACAAACAAACAAACAATCTTTACTCCTTTATAATATTAGTATAGATTATTTAGTTTTTCAAAATAATCTGATCTTCATCTGCTAAATATTTGGCGCATCGTAATTATGGACACTTTAATTTTCATTGTAAGAAAAAATAGAAATATTTTGCTTGTCTGAGTTGAATCAACACAATTATATAATATTATGTGATTACTAACATTAAGACTAATGTTTTGACTCACATGTTCAATAATTATTTTTTTTTATCTTCTATCTAATAGGACTTACAGCGGCACGATCGGGAGTTTCATTTGCTAAAAAAGTATGCAAAACCTCAGTCGTACCCATAAAAAAAAAAAAAAAAAAAATCTTAAAATTATCAGAAACGGTTCCAGGTACCAAATAGGGAATTCCACAGTTAAATGTGATTTAAAAACTTGGTCCTTTTAGGAATATATTATAACTTTTCTAAAACAGTTCATCAAAGTATAAACAGTATACTCTCTATGAAATTATTTCAGATTTTTTTTAAAAAAAAATGTTAATTATTTCATTATATAACCTTTTTTATCGTACGTCAAGCCCAAAGTCTATCAATTGGTTTAGTACATCGTTGGAAAGCGTACCTTTTATTCGGAGATATAAGTTGTCTGTTATTAGCACGCACTATTGATCTTACCCGCGTCTAGGGACAGCACTATCACAAAATGGACGAAGTTTCTGTACTGATGGCTTCTCCGACTGGTTTTCACCCGACCTTTTTTCGACTGTTGTCTTTTGCGTTTAGACTTGTTACCCTGTTCACATCGGACATTTAAGATATCTTAGACCGCCATTTTTGAGGTGGTACCTCCCCGGAATTGAATACCTGTCCACACCGCCAAACGCATTTAAGATAACTCACTTAACATCACCGTGTCCAGTGCACATGCGCATATGTTAAAAGCAAACTCAACAGCCAATCGGCCTCCAGAGCCAATCAGAGTGAGCGGTACTGACTGTATCTAGCAATGGAAAGTTCGAACTCACTAAGTGAGTTTCTGAAACTCACCCAGTGAGTTCAGCGGTCTAAGATATCTTAACTATCCGATCTGAACGTAGTATTACTATGTGTATTTTCCACGAATATTTTTAGGGTTTCGTTCATCTCACGAAACCCTATTACTCCCGCTTCGTTGTCTGTCCGTCACAGAGCCGGTACTCAGAAACTATATAACTTACAAACATGAAATTTTGTGTACTTATAGCTGAATATCTACTATGAAGCTCAAAATCATAAAATTTGAAAAAAAAAAAAATCGTATTATTTTAATATATAGAGATAAAAAACCAAAAATCTAACAGCTTTTTCCTATTAAATTGAAACTTTTTCGTTATAGCAGTTGCCAACATTTAAAAATCCACAATAGAATTCTTTCTACAGTAATTAATTTTCTATTGAAAGATTTTCCACGTGAAAAATGAAAATGAAATAAAAAGTTTCACCAATTGAAAAAAAAGATTAATATGACGTCATATTGGTAATGAAACGGAAATTTTCAAAGATCTCTCAATAATACAAGGAGTATGAGTATGTGTAAATACAGAAAGCAGCTTAATATGACGTCATTAGAGGTTTAAAAAGAAAATTAATCTGACGTCATATTGGAAGTTTATCAAATGTTTGAGAATAATACAAATAGCGTATCAATATGAGTAATAGAGAATAGTAAATATATGAGTTTGAGGAAAATATTGAATCATGATAAAAATCCGATTATGGAAATATTGGCATATTTTAACATTTTGAAGGTCTCTGTACAACATGTTTAGTTATGAAATTGATTTTTTTTAAATATCGCATTTAGTCTACATGACAGATATTGTTATGACAGGATATAATAGCGGGTTTCGCCCGAAATCGGGCTGGTTCAGATATTCGAAAAAAAAGGAGAAAAATAGAAAGGTAAATTTTTATTTTATAAAAAAGCATGACTTTTTTTTCTTCTTATGAAAATGAAATTTATTTGGATTTATTAAAGAAAGGATAAAGTGTTTTGGAAGGAATATTAAACGAAACCCTTTCTGCGATCTTCGATCACACTTACCCACTTGTTAAAGTTTACGTAGGCTTTTTCTCGTTTGCAATGTTGATGTTCTCGTCATTCAAGTATTAATGTGTTGGGAAATCTTATGACATTTATTCGTACGGTTGAGACATCTTAAGTTTTCCATTGGAATTTATAAACTACTAGCAAAACCCGCGGCTTTGCTCGCGTAATTCTTGAAAAATGCCAAGTGGTAATCGTTGGGCTATTTTCATTAGAGAAAATTTTACTGCCACAGAGAATCCAGAAATTACTAATTAAGCCACACTAATTAATAAAATTTCTGTAATGACTATGTCACAGAAATGCGCAATTTTAAAACTTTTCTATTCCTGCTCACATTAAAATTTCAAAAATTTTAAAAACTGTTCTATGGATGCATTTGTGTCTCTAACGTAACAGCTATGTACAATTTCAAGTTTCTATCCCTAATAATTTCAGATAAATCATTGTTTAGAAGATTTTTAGAACTTTTTCAGCTTATTTCACTTTTTTAAATTTCGATTTTTTTTTATGGAAACTGTTTTTAGCGAGCACTGAAATCTTAAAAATAGCCACCATGCCCAATTTTAATTTCCTATGCCAGAAGCATCACTAAAATCGCAATTTTGGAATGTATTTTGCTTCTGCACCTTTTTTAAATTTCGAATTTTGTAAAAACTGTTCTGTGAAAGCATTTACGTATAAAAAATAATAGGAAGGTTATATTCTAAGATTCTATCGCTAATAATTTAGAAAAAAAAACATAATTTATAAGGTTTTTCTCTCAGTTTACACCTTTAAACTTCGAATTTTTAATAGACTGTTTATACCGAGCGTCTGCATCTTAAAAGTTACAACTATACTTAATTTCTAGTTTCTAACCCGAATAAATCCAATTAAATTATAATGTAGAGCGTTTTTAGACCGTTTTCCACTCATTTCAGCCTGTTAAATTTCGATTTTTTTAGAAACCGGTCTTAGCGAGCATTTGCATTTTAAGAGTAACCACCATACCAAATACGAAGCTTCTGTACCAGCTGTATCACATGTATATCTTATATGTTACTATCTTGTCCAATTTCAAGTTTCTAGCTCTTTCAGTATAAAAAAATCGAAATTTTAGAACGTTTTTCGCTTTTGCACCCCCTGTGAAAGTGGCACCGACGTAAAATATAGCCTATGTTACAGCAGGGACTGTTACCATCAATTTGCCGCCATCACTTTTGAAAATGGTTCTGTAGTTCCAGAGATCCATAGAAATTGTAATTTAGAATGTTTTTAGAACGCTTTTCGCTCATCTCACAGTTTTAAATTTCGATATTTTTTAGAATTTGTTCTTAGAGAGCATTTACATCTTATAAGTAACTACCATGCTAAATTTCATGTTTCTAGCTCCTTCGGTATAAAAAAAATTGAAATTTTAGAACGTTTTTTGCTCCTGCACTCCTCTAGGAGTAATGGCACCGACATAAAATATAGCCTATGTCGAAGCAGGGACTGTCACCATCCATTTGCCACCATCACTTTTGAAAACGGTTCTGTAGTTCCAGAGATTCCATAGAAATAGTAATTTAGAATGTTTTTAGAACGCTTTTCGCTCAAATCACCCTTTTAAATTTCGATTTTTTTTAGAATTTGTTCTTAGAGAGCATTTACATCATATTAGTAACTACCATGCCAAATTTCATGTTTCTAACACCTTCAATATAAAAAAAAATCGAAATTTTAGAACGTTTTTAGCTCCTGCACCCCCCCCCCCCCCTGGGAATGGCGGCACCGACATAAAATATAGCCTATTTTGGAGCAGGGACTGTTGCCATAAATTTGCCACCATCACTTTTGAAAACGGTTCTGTAGTTCCAGACATCCCATAGAAATTGTAATTTGGAATGTTTTTAGAACGCTTTTTGCTCATCTCACCCTTCTAAATTTCGAATATTTTTAGAAATTGTTCTTAGGGAGCATTTACATCCTATAAGTAACTACCATGCCAAATTTCATGTTTCTAGTTCCTTCAGTATAAAAAAAAATCGAAATTTTAGAACGTTTTTCGCTCCTGTACCCCCTGGGGATAGTAGCACCGACATAAAATATAACCTATGTTGGAGCCGGGATTGTCACCATTAATTTGCCACCATCACTTTTGAAATCGCTTCAGTAGTTCCAGAGATTATCCCCTACAAACAAACAAAGAAACAAACAATCTTTACTACTTTATACTATTAGTATAGATTATTATCAGAAATTTCTGTTCATGAGATCTAAGCTGTTTATTTGGGACTTTTGTGAGTGCGAAAGTGTTCAGTTTGAGACTTTGAAGTCTGTTTTGGAATAATAATCCAATAATATTTTATCCAATAATATTTAAATCCATTTTGCACTGTTTGGTTGCAACACCATAGTTGAACGTTTAACGAATTCGTCTATTTGCGTTTATTTATGTTTGTGAATTCCTGATCCTGATAGAATATTCGTAAAAAATATAGTGGGACGTTTAAAGGACAATTTTTCTTCGACTATCAATCACGAATTACGTAACACAATAATGTCTCCACCGCAATGATATAAAAATAACATGTTATAATTTATTAATTAATGACGCCTGAATTACTTTCTTGTTTTGTAATTTTCTTTATGTAAATATTCAACGATATATTTTTACTTTGTAAGAACAACAACCAAAAAATATTCTTAAACTTTTCCTTATTAACATCTTAGACTTTTCCTCTTTTTACCTTTCAACTTTAATTAAATTTATCTATCCAATTTAAGGTCTATCTTAAACGATTTTATTAGTAACTCCTTTATTGTGTCCATTTACACTGGTGTTCATAAATTAAGAGACAAACACGAAATTCTATTTTTCGACACAAAAGTTAATTGTGAATCGTCAAAATAAACAGATATAAACAGCAGGTGTAGCATATTGTTACTACACTAATAGCCCAGCCATTTGATGTGACATCACTTAGACATCACAAATGGTCACAAGTGTCACAGAAGTATCACAGTTGATATGATGAACCAAAATGTAATATATTTTATTCGTCTCATTATTTCTTTTAAGTGGCTGTTGTTTGTTGATTCCTCTGTGAAGTCATCATGGCTGTTGCTCTGTGATGAGTCACCAGGTAACATTACGATGAAGTAACCTTGTGATTATCATGTGATCGTCATTTGCAGACTCCATCTGAAGAGACAGTGACAGTTGCTTTGTTACGAGCCCTCAAGTGACATCACAAAGACGTTGTCTGGTGACTTGTGAAAAAGAAACGATCATGGTGTCTTCACAGTAGAATGTCCAAATCTTGGTCGTCTGAGAGTCACCAGATAAATTCATTGTGACATCAATTGGTGACAATGATGAAGGGGATTTTACAATGAAGTCTCCAAATGACAGTAAAATGGGAGTCATCAGATGAATTAATTGTAAAGTCATCTGGTGACTCGTCCTAAAGCGATCCCGGGAAATTCACAGTGGAGTCACCCAATGATGGTATCTTGAGAGTCATAATGAGACGAATAAAATATATCACATTTTGTGATGCAGTGTTGTACAAGTGTCATAGTCTCTAGTGACTGTGACACTTGTAACCATTTATGAAACTTCAATGACGTCATTTAGACTGACTGTGCTATTAAGGTAGCCAATATCTGCTACACCTGTCACTTTTATCAGTTTCTTTTGACCACACACAATTAACTTTCGTATACGAATTTTGCATTTTGTGTTTGTCTCTTAATTTATGAACGCCAGTATAGTAGTTTTTGTGACGACCGTTACTCTGTCCTATGTATGTAACTATCTAAGTACCATGAAAAATACTGCTACTCATCGGCAAGTAGTAAAGTTGATATCAATTGAAAAGACCAATAACTGCTTAATACTTTCATGCATGGTAACCTCATAAGAGGTTGTATTCTAAAATAACCCTCCGAGGAAATGTTCATATTTTATTTTTACTTCTTTATTACATATAACAAGTAAAAATACATTTAAATCTAAGTTTTAAATCCAATATGAAGCTCAATAATACTTATGAAATACAGTAATAGATAGCAGAATCATTTTCTTTTCGAATATTCAGTTGGAAAATTTGTTTCAGTACTGTATGATAGAAAATTCCTCAAAGAATTTAAAATAAACAAAATATAAATATAAGAAACAAGCAAAAATTTTGTACTTATTTTTTACTTTTTGTTGATGCATCCGAAGTTTAAATTATCACAAAAAACAAAACAAAAAAAACAATTAAATAATTACTCCTACCACTAATATTTTTTTATTGCTTCTAAACTTCATACTATGTTCATTTTGTAATACTGTAGTAAGTGTAACTTTTTTCAAAATTCAACAATATTTGCTTTTAATAATTCATTTTAAATTTATCTTAGGTGCAAAACATTTTTTAATCTATTAAAAAATAATCTCTGCACAAGAGTGTTAAGATTTTTTTAAAATGTTCAACACGAAATAAAATAAATTAAGTGGAAGGTGAATCTTAAAAAGAGTAAAAATACGAAATTTTGTTTTTATGTTTAAATTTATTGTAAAAATAAAACAAAAATATCAATATATTGTTATATACTTGGCAAAAAGTGCATTTTCGTAAATCTTAAGTAATGAAAATAACACTTTTTAATGTATTTCAAATGTATTTTTTCTGAAACAATTTTTTTTTGCAGTATAAACATCTTTAAAATTTCTTAATTGTTATTTAAAATTCTGAATATCGCTGAAGGACAGTCTTAAGACATAATACAAGAAATTTTTGCTTCCATTTGTTTTTATTCGGCAGACAGTTATTTAATAAAAGACAATGAAAAATTTGTTCGAAACTGAATTTTGATTAAAATCCACATGTTAATAAACTTTATTGTTAATTTGAGGAGCTTAATAAATCGACATTAGAAAACGGATGCACAGATTCCTTATACTATGTATCAAGATTGTCATTGAACAATATTGAGATTTTTGAACAAAAATTAACACGCATAGGACATTTTAAAAATGTTTAGATTTCTAAGATATGTTTTGAAAAAAAAATGTATCTGAAATACTATCACATGTTATTTTAATTTTTTATCTTTATAAGATTGAAAATACCTCTTCCGCCTTTTTAAATTTTAAGAATGAATTCACAATTTTAAGAATGCATTCTTACAAAACCAAAATTCGTATTTTTACTCCTTTAGCAATCCAAAGTCCCCGTAACTAGGAAATTTTAGTTCCTTAAAAATAATTTAAAATGAACTTCAAAATTCAAACGTCTACAGAATAAATTTTAAAGGAAAAAAGCAGATACTAAAATGTAAACATTGTTCAATAAAAACAATGGTTATAAAGATTCCACGCTAGAGTACAAGCATTTATTCTTTATTTTCAACAAAGTGACAGACTGTTTAAATAACACATTTGAAAATATAAAGAAATAAATTAAATATTTTACAAACATTGAAAACAAATTAAGAAATATTTTCAAATTTAAAACCACCATTTCGATGTTAATGATGGATGTAAAATCAGATGGAATGCAGGTAAATAAATAAAAATGTAGTATATATAAAGAAATTTTATATTTAACGTACTGTTGATAAAATTAAATGAATAACGTTGACTGATGAATCGCTTACGCAAAGCTTTTAGAAGAATAAAAAACAAAGCATTAAAGTACAAGAAAAAACATTTTCTTCTTTTGCATATTTGCATATCAGTGCAGTTTTCTAAGGCATAATAAGTAAAGTTGAGATCCTGTATATATTTTTTATATAGTTGTAGTTTCAATGTATGACTATACAGGGTGGTCAGTAAAGTCTTTTCTCACCCCCTTAGCTTTTGAACACTTATAGCTATAGTCTTAAAAGTGGTATCTAGGTACAGTAAAGTGGCCATTCACTATTCGACGAATTTCCTAATAGCGTCTCATAGTGACAAAATCAGGAGTTAGCATAGCTCTCTCGAAAACTAAATGAAATATAGAAAAAAAATCATAAAGTTTTACATCATCATCAATTTATTACGAAAAGACACGCGTAAATGTATGTCATGCACACAATGCTCGTTTGCTTGTTCATGATTTCCAACACTATTAGTCACGGAATACGCAACTATTTGCTACTGGACACATTTATCGTCAGTCCTCAATCTGTGATGTGCAATCAATAGTAATTTGTGGTTCTGTTGAGTGAAGGTGACATCATCTCTTTCCTGACTTGTTTCGTGATGTAACAATATTGGAAATCGCGAACAAGTAAACAAGTTCTGTATCACACTATTTGTGGCATCATGGGTGCAAGGTGTCTTTTCATACTGAATAGATGCTGCGTCACAAATTTGTAACTGACTATTCGTGATTTCGAACCCTATTACATCCCGAAATGCATTAGAAAAAGAGTAACTACTTGTTACCGGGTACATTTATCGTCAAACCCCCAATCTGTAGTGTGCAGTCAATAGTATATGTAGTTCCGTTTAGTGAAGGTGACATTGTCTCTTTTCTGATGAGTTTCGTGATGCAACAATATTGGAAATAGCGAAGAAGCATACGAACTCTGTATGCACACTATTTGTGGCATCATGTGCGCAAGGTGTGTTTTTACACTAAATAGATGTTGCTCCACAACTTTGTAATTGACTATTTTACCGTATCATATAGTTTTCTAGCTAGGTATGCTAATTCCTGATTTAGGTAGGAGGCGTAATGTGCAGTTTTATGGAATAGCGCATGGTCACTTTACAATATCTAGACAGCGACAATCATTTTTATGACTGTAGCACTCGGGGTTCAAATGTAAGGGGTCAGAGAGGATTTTTACTGGACAATGTGTATGCATGATTTCTTGTATAAATCCTTCTTGTGTTAATTCAGCCAGAAGGGATTTTTAAGTTCAACGATGATTTTTAGCTCCGAATTTTTCAAAAACCTGAGTATTCGATAAACGTTCAGTAACTTTCAAATACTGAATGCTTATGCCATCTTGTTTCATTCCAGTATATATCCGGGCCTCTGTTATGGATAGATGATTCGTAATACCATGATGTTACTGGATGCATCCACTGGTCGCCATATTCAATCGAAATGACATCTTCAGCTTCGCAAGGGACTTGTACTTTTTCTTGCAATAATTCGGCAGAACAAAGAGTAAAGAAAGGGTAATGATACCTAAAAATTATAAAGTATTATTAGAGAGATGTAAATTTCGCATTTACGAAGTAATTAAATGTGAAATTTACCAAGATACCAGTAAGTCAATGTGAAATAGTTACGCTTCGCCCCCCCCCTTTTTTTTTCATTTTCATTTTTATATTTATTTTATTTGAGTTTAATATGCTTCAAATTTGAAATATCATATTAAGGTGAGAAAAATTAATTAGAAACAAACGCACTGAATCAAAAGGCCTAGATATCAAGATTTACGGATATTGAATATCACTAGTTCCAAATAGTAAACCTCGCGTTATTTAATAGCAGAATTCTTGTGATTAAATAAGGAGAATATCACAATTCAGAAATAGTGGTATTCAAATCATTGTCACCTATGGGAGACATACCAAGCTATCTAGACAAGAGATTAATGTCTTAACATGAATAATAGCGAATGTAAATATTATAAAGAGAGCTACTAATAAGACAATTTATGTATAATAAACAATATACAATTTATTGATTTATTCTTACATATAACTTCGCAATCCCAAAATACCAAGCAAAACCATAATACACCACTTAAAAGAACCATTCTCTACTTTGAGAATATATATATATATATATATATATATATATATATATATATATATATATATATATATATATATATATATATATATATATAAATTTTATAAAAAGATAAATATTCAATTAATATCAATAAATTTATAGTTAAGTGTTTTAATTTATTATGATATCCGAAAATGCAGGCGACATAATTTTATGAAGACTCTGCTGTTTATTATATCTATTTTTAATTACTCTATGTAAATTAAAAAACGGATTTTCAAATCAACATGTAAATAAACGGGGAATTTCTAAAAAAATAAACAAACCAAAACTTATTTTGTAAGACGGCATTAAAATTTATTGTTATAGTAGCTGTGTTTTGAAAAATACATTTTTTTCGCATGCAAAATAGTAAAAAGACACGAATGTCAATCAAAAATTAAATTAGATCATTTTACACTATCCAAATTTCTAATTAATCTATCAATTAGAATAACTAAGTCCTAATTTCACAATTTAACAGTAATGCAACTTAATCATACGGTTTAATGGTCAACATAGGCGGAATGAGAAAAACAAAACAAAACAAAAAAAACTAGTCGGATGTGTCAATCCTAAAACTTTCTTCTATCTCACACAGGTTTCGCATACACTAAAAAGAATCAGCACCAATTTATATCAAGGTCTAACTGAAACTCAAGTTTTATTAAATTCCATGCATTAGTTCTTGAGATATGACTATCGCTAAAATCGTGTAAATCCTGCAAAATGCTGCATAGCATTATGCAGGAGAAAACCTGATGGGCGATTTTTACCAAAACTAATCAGCACCAATTTATATCAGGGACTAAATGAATATAAAGTTTTATTAAATTCCGAGCATTAGTTATTGAGATAGAGCGCCCACAAAATTTTTGTCACATGTAGACAGACAGACAGAGTCATAGACAGACATTTTCTAAAATAGTCAAATCGTGTTCAGGACCTTCTAAAACGTATAAATCCGTCGAAAACCAGAAGTCGAAAATTTTCATGAATCCAATACTTTCTCCTTGTAAAGATAGAAGAAAGTAAAAAAGATAACCCACAATTTTTTATGTAATTGTAGTACACTATATTTCCAATGATGATCGGTCACTTGCGATTTTAGACGTTTTGTTAAATATCTGGAAAGATACATGAGGAATTATCCTGAAACTTCAGGAGTGTAAACAACATGATAGACGCCATGTATTTCCGCGAAGATTTTTTCCCGAAATCCCATAAGGGGCCGTCAACAAATTGAAGAAAATCGAATATCTTTTGGATAACCCTGTAAAAACTAATATTGCAAAAGCATTCAAACTGTACATTATGATTAAGTGGCTTATTGTAATAATTTGGGTTCATTTTTATGAAGATAGCATGTATACTCGAAGAGAAATTCAGGTTTTTATAAAAACAATCCCAAATTTTACCAAGTTTTTTGCTTATAATTTGCAGAGTTTTTAATATAAAAACAAGTTATTTTCAGAAAATATGAAAAACAAAATTGTACACAAAACCCTGCAATCAGAATTAAAAAATAATAAAAATTGTATGAAAAATGAGCAGATTCACTAAATATTGTTTCACTGCGCATGCGCGAATTCAATCAAAATATACTGTGCATAATATATTAGATAAATGTATAGACAAACTTTTACGAAAGTCTAAAAAACAAAGCTTAAAAATTCTGATAGTAATCGTCGATATAATAAGCTCGAAATTCGCTGTTCCCAAAAGGAAGCAAAAAGGTGAGGGGTTGTATCCAAATACTGATTTACTGAGGGGGGTTGCTCAAAAGCCAAAGCACCGCAACCAGAGGTCTATTGTACTGTCCCCCAAAGATGAAAGAGGAAAAATCATCCCCACTTAGTCCCTAAACAAGCCAGTAGCTGATATAAAATTCAGCAGACATTTGATAGAGATATCCTGAATTTCCCATGGCTCAATCAGATGTCGACCCAGGTGTTCGAAACGATAGGCAGCATATGCTTCACAGCTGCAAAGGACATGTGAAGTAGTCTCTTCCTCGTACTTACAACCCCTACAAAGAGGATCACTGACCACCTGCATAATGCAAAGGTGTCTATTAAGTCTACAGTGCCCTGTTAACAGTTCCACCATATTTCGTAGACTATTCCTTTTGAGACCAATGAGTTCCTGCGCCCTTTTACTAAGACAGCTACTGTTGAGCTCTTTTGCTTGCCTCTGTCAACTTGAGTCAAGCCATTCTTGATATTGCTGCTCTCTTAGAATTTTAAAAACAGTAGTTCTGATGCAGTCCTAAGAAATGCCAATAGCTGGTTCTGGTCCAATAAAGGGAGTAATCGACCCTTTCCTTGCTAGACTATCAGCAAGCTCATTACCTGGGATACCAGTATGACCTGGTATCCAATGTACAGTAACATTGTTGCCATTTCTGGCAAGCCTGTTCAAAGAGCAGTAACACTCCCAAACAATCCTGGAAGTAATTTTATGTTTCTCCAGGGCAAGTAATGCTGCCTGACTATCAGAGTAAATATTGACAGACAGGCCTCTATACTTCCTTTCAATGCAGATATAACTACACATAAGTATTGCATAGACCGCTGCCTGAAAGACAGTGGTATAGCTACCTAGTGGGTAAAAAAGAGAGGTACCATCAGCTGGGCAGCAAACCCCAGCTCCTGTTCCAGCATTTATCTTAGAACCATCAGTGAACCAGGTCATACCTGTTTCAAGTTCTATCACAGACATATTCTTCCAGTCAGCTCTAGAATGAAGACTAATTCGAAATGACTTGTCAAATACATGTTTTAAAGGCATACCATCACTCTTCATGATAAAGACTGGGTGCTTGCTAATTTTACAGTTAAGCCTACCCCAAGTAAGATATCTCGAGTAACTTTGCCATTGCCCATGTAAAATGAGCCTATGTGAGCAGATCAATGCTTCTGCCTCAATATTCATATGCAGTGGGTACATACCCAACAGCAGTTCCATAGCAGATGTAGGCGTTCTCCTAAGTACACCTGTCATGGTCATGCAGATCATCCTCTGCAGTTTTGCTAATTCAGACTTGGCAATGTCAGTCATAGTTCTTGACCACCAAGCTATACTGCCATAATTGATCATAGGACAGATCACCATATTGTATATCCACCAGATCACCTTTGGACTAAGTCCCCATGTTTTGCCAATAGCGTTTCTGCATGACCAGAAAACTTTTTTGGCCTTATTGATGCAATAATCCATGTGTCTCTTCCAACACAGTCTCTCATCGAAGTAGACACCAAGATACTTCACTTCCTTTGAGCAACTTAAAGTGTGCTCATAGAACACTACCTCATTAAATTTAAGTGATCTTTTTCTAGTGAAGGCAACGAGAGTCGTCTTTTCTGGATTAACAGAAAGACCAACCTCCTTGCACCACGGCCTCTACCTGCTTAAGGATATTATTAAGGATATCCGAAATAATATTTTCGAATTTACCCCTAATGATGATAACAATGTCATCAGCATACCCATACCCAATACAGTATGCACCAAGTAAATGTAACTCCACAAGGAGTCCATCCACCACCAGACACAAGAGCAAAGGAGAGAGAACTCCACCCTGTGGGCAACCCTTCTTGGCCTTAACCTGAATTGTATCCGCCAACAACTCAGCATGGACAGACCTATCCCTGAGCAGGCATTTGATCCAATTCAGAGTCACCTCATCTGCACCTCTATTAGTCAATGCCCTGAGGATGGAATCCATAGATACCTTATCAAAAGCACCCTCAATGTCAAGAAAAACTGCAAAAGCAGTTTCATTTGCTTTAATACTTTTCTCAAGCACGAATGAAAGATTATAAAGAGCAGTGTCAGTTGACTTGCCGGTCTGATAGGCATGCTGGGAGCAAGATAGCGGACTTACACACAAAATGCGCTCTCTGATGTGCCTATCCATCAACTTTTCCAATGTCTTAAGCATGAATGATGTAAGACTGATTGGTCGAAAAGATTTTGCCTCAAAATATGTGTCTTTCCCAGGTTTAGGGATAAAGATCACCTTAGTGTGTCTCCATGGATTTGGTATGTATCCAAAAGCAAGACACGCCCTATAAATTTGACTAAGCACTGGGACTAAGATCATCTTCCCTTTTTGTAACAAAACAGGTATGATTCCGTCCATACCAGGAGTCTTGTAAGGGTCGAACGAATCGATCGCCCACAAGATCCTATCGTGAGTGACGATAACTCCAGCAAGATTCCAGCACTCCCTACTGCCATTGAAGGCAGTAGGTGTACCCTGAGCTACATCTGGGTCATCACTAGTAGAATCAGGAAAGTGAATCCTCATCATTTCTGAGAGAATCTGTTTTCCTGTTTCAGCATATTCCCCATTTGGCAATTTAATGGCATTGAGATTGGTATTTTTATCTCTAACCATAATTCTCACAAGTTTAGCACTAGTTGAGACATCCTTAATACCATCACAGAAGTTTTTCCAAGATGAAAATTTTATGCATTACTGAGATGCACTATATAAATTGCTCCCTTGTGTGCATTGCGTTGGTCTATACATTTAGCTAATACAATATGTACAGTATATTTTGATTGAACTTCGCGCATGCGCAGTGAAAAAATATTTAGTATCATACAAATTTTATTATTTTTTAATTCTGATTGCAGGGTATTGTGTACAATTTTGTTTGTCATATTTTCTGAAAATAACTTGTTTATATTAAAGACTGCAAATTATAAGCAAAAAACTTGGTAAAATTTGGGACTGTTTTTATAAAAACCTGAATCTCTCTTCGAGTATACATGCTATCTTCATAAAAATGAACCCAAATTATTACAATAAGCCACTTAATCATAATCTACAGTTTGAATGCTTTTGTAATATTAGTTTTTACAGGGTTATCCAAAAGATATTCGTTTTTCTTCAATTTGTTGACGGCCCCTTATGGGGTTTCGGGAAAAAATCTTCGCGGAAATACATGACGTCTATCATGTTGTTTACATTCCTGAAGTTTCAGGATAATTCCTCATGTATCTTTCCAGATATTTAACAAAACGTCTAAAATCGCAAGTGACCGGTCAATATTGGAAATATAGTGTATAATGCTTCATTTTTATGAATGAAATTATAGATTCCAAAATTTCTGTTATTTTAGAATTTTTAGAAAAAAATGTTGATTAAAATAAAACAAAACTCAAATTCTCCAATTCAATGTCAAAAAATCTTTTGAATGAAATCTCATCATACATGTTTTGATTCAGTTAGTAGAAAAGGGGATCTGTACAATAGAAATAATATATAGGGTATGAGATGTAATCTTCCCAACTGAGCGAAAAAGTCCGGGCCAGGATTCGACTTCTTTACCAATTAGAATAATTGTGTCAAAATTAATCTAATATATAAGATGTTTCAAAATTCTTGCAACAAACTTTAAGGGGTAATAGAACACACTCAAACGATGAAGCAGTAGATGGCGTTTTCTGTTTGCTGAGATAAACCTATTAATTACACAATGACGAGTAAATAATTGCTGGTTTTGCTTATGCATGACATTTTTGCCAATCAGAATTCTAATAGTACAATATAAAGACAAAGTAGCCGGGAAATTTTTTATAAAATTTTGTTTTATATAAAGTGGGACTATTCTTTATTTTTAAATTCTGCATAATTTTTCTGGTAATTATTTGTATATTCTAAGGTACTTTTCATTTCTAGATATTAATTTTTTTTAACTAATGAATAAATTCTTAACACATTTTATTTTATAACTCTATGAAGATTTAAGAAAAGGTATATAAACTATATTTTTTCTAGGTTATTTTGTTCCAAGAAATTCAAATAATGCGTAAAAACTGGGTGTTATCTTTTCAAAAATGAATGGCGCAATTTTTAATATGTAGATATGACTTTAATTTAAAAAATTTCATTAATATTCGAAACGTAAACACAATTTCCATAGGATCGGAGCTTCTCGAATCTCTCTGCGGCAATGTGAGGATGAAATAGCATAGGGTGGTACGTTTTCTTTTCAGAACTGTACATTCTATTAGATTTAAAACAAAGTTGTAATCGAAATAAATCTTAATTTATATCGAAAATATTTCATCAGAATATATATATATATATATATATATATAAAACATAAGCTTTTTAGGTGCGTTCGTAATTATATAAATATGTAGCATCTATAGTCGTCGTCTGGTCCGTCCGTCCGCATATAACATCGCAAAAACTACCCATCCGAATGGTTTGAAATTTAATATATATTATCGTTGCAGAATTTTGTCGAATCATTAAAATTTTATGAAAATCGAATCAAAATTTAAAAATATATTAATAAAAGTTTTCTTTATTAGATTAAATCCTATCTTATGTAATTTATATAATAAAAGCGCAAGTCATGTGACTGAGGAAAACAAATACGAGCAAACCACTTCTTTTTTCATATGCCAAGCGGCCATATTTATTCAAAATTATTTTTAAAAATAAAATTGCATAAAAGTTACATTTTTAGAAAGATCGTTCAAAAAATTGTTTGCTTGAGAGATGAGTGACATTAAAAAATGTATAGATTCTGAGATAACTTCAGTAGAAATTAGGTTAACAGCCGAATATCTCAATCCATTAGAGTAAATAAACACAGGAGATTCGTTTATTATGAGTCATAAAAATATTAAACCATGGAGGTAATCATTCGCAAAGCAAGATCTCCATGGTGAATTTTGCAGCGCTGTTTGGTGTAGAAAAAAAAATTCGCATTTGTAAATGTGGCATACGTAATAAGAAAAAAAAAAGCATGCTCATTTCGCGATAGCAGACGATATAATTCATTTCACTGAAATAATAAGGATGATTTTTTTACATTGTGATAGTAGTTATAAAACGAACCCATCTCATATGTCACGTTTAACGTACAATTTCCAACTTGTATTTATTTATCAAAATAAGACACGTTTAATCCAATTGTAACAAAATGGTTCGATTTTTTTTTTATTTTATAAAATCGTCTAGATCTGCTATTATGTTTAAAATGATGTATTTCAATTTCCTTTTTCGGTATTGTTACTTATAACGTCTGTACAGTAATAATTAGTAAAGTTTTACGCCATCTTTTATTGTAAATATCAGATTGTTGATTGCAACTGAATTATTCATACAAATTATTAAAACTAAGAAATAAATTTAATGATGATTTTGTTACTATTATCGTTATGGCATTTACTTAATTTTAAGTACAGCTAGTTGAAACGATAGCATTGTCTACTATTAAATAGTTGATAATTTTCATATGCAGTTACAATTAAAAACTTAATAAAAAGAAAAGTGCGGATTAAAAAAAATGTGAAAAGTAGAACGTTTTATATTTTTTAAATAGGCGAACTAAATTTTACGAAAAGTCCAAATACCGGGCAAAGGCATCCTCCAAATTTCAAACATGTTGAATATTTTTTTGACCATTATATCGGGTCGGAAGAATAGACAAGCATAGAGGCATACTTGAAAATCCGATCCTTGAAATTCCCCACAGTAGGCCTAAACTGATATGTCCGCAATTAGCTATATGGCTTGCCTTTCACCTGGTTTTCATACGTTAGAGATTCTATATAAGAGAGAGATTGGATATTGACGAAATGTTCGCCATTTTAGTTTCAAATTCGACGGACTCAATGTTATTTCATCAGCATTTGACATTTTTTGATCTATTAAAATCATGGAATAATCGTTTAATATTGCTTAAAAAATCCATGGAAAACATAAATTTAAATATACTTTCACTTTATTGAATATTTATACAAATCTATGAAATGCATTATTTTTATTTGGATGAACTAAAGGGTTATTTCGAATCTGAACGGAAATCATATATTCTAATACGAGCAAATCTTGTGTGTGTGTGTGTGTGTGTGTGGTTATATATCTATATATGAAAGTTTTATCTTAAAAATGTCTCTAACGATTTTGTCGAAATTTTATATCCTTCCGGTTTTAGGCACAACAAAACCATTGGGCTTGGTCACATGTTCGAGAAAATTTGATTAGGGGGTCATTTTGGGTCACCATGGGTCAGGGTCAAGCTAATTGTATCTAAAAATCGGTTCAAACAATTTTGACTAAATTTTGTATCCTGCCATTTTCGGGAACGAGAAGACTGTTGGGCTGGGTCACATGTTCAAGAACTTTCGATTAGTGGGTCATTTTTGGGTCAACGCTGGTCAAGTTAATTTTATCTAAAAAACGGCTCTAACGATTTTGATTAAATTTGTATCCTACGAGTTTCGGTCACGAGAAAATCATTCGCTAGGTCACATGCTCGAGAAAATTCAATTAGTAGGTCATTTTTGCGTCACTGTGGGTCAAGCTAATTTTATCTAAAAAACAGCTCAGTCTATTGAAACTAAATTTTGCATCCTATGGTTTTCGGGCACGAGAAGACTATTGGGCTAGGTCACATGTTCGAAAAATTTCGATTAGTGGGTCATTTTGGTCATGGGTCATCATGGTCAAGCTATTTTATCTTAAAAACGGCTCAGATGATTTGAACTAAATTTTGTATCTTACGGTTTTTGGGCACGAGAAAATCATTGGGCTAGGTCACATGCTCGAGAAAATCCGATTAGTGGGATATTTTTAAGTCACCGTGGGTCAAGCTAATTTTATCTAAAAAACGATTCAGACTATTTTGACTAAATTTTATATCCCATCTCTTAACATATTTTGCTGTACAAGCAGTAATACTCTACCGCACCTGTGCGGTAGCGTATTACTGCTTAGTTTACTGTTTATTACAGTTAGTTTTACGGTATAATACTAGCAGCTGGGGTGCCAGTATTATACTGTAAAATCAAATTTTTTTCAGTGTAGCAGGGTAATAAGAATTTTTTCTCTTACGTTTTATTCCCACCAACATAATATTTACGTACCATCTAGCGAATTCGAGAAATTTCTAAAACATTCTGGCTTTACTTATTCTCGGTGGTTCCATTGTTAATAAAAAAAAAGACCGAAATTTCATACTTACATTTCATTTCATTTACTGAGAAAATAATAAATTGGAAATGCTGTCTTAGAGTATTGTTATCTGCAGGGCTGTCCAACGCCGAATGTTTCCTGTTATTTATTGCCTTTGGAAAAAGATCGACTTTAAAAATTGCTTTGCTTTACAATCATTAATGTATTTTTTCTCATATTTTGTCTATTATTGGCTGTATTACAGTTTTACCTCCAAGATGCCCTTTCTCAGAAATTTGCTATGCCGAATTTCATATGATACATATTCTTTTTGAAATATACAGAGTCATCGAAAAAGGTTGGACAGATTTGAAAGAATCACAACTCTAAAAGTAATTGAGTAAACGCAATTATTTTATTTCCAAAATACTCGGCAATTATCCAAGATTTGTTAGATGTAGCTATTTTGAAGTCGTGACATTCAGACGAAGCGAATAAGCAATTGCACGGTGAGCGAGGCTTTCGTGCTGTCCTACCTTTTTCGATGATTCCGGAGTGGAAAGCGTATAAGTCTAAAACTATTAGAGGTATGGGAAAAACTGTCAGTTAGAAAAGTTCTTCAGCATCATTGATTTAGTAGGAAAGGATCCACTATGTACACGAATAGCCTAACAAAAAGTGAAAATTACGAATGTGTGGTGCTTTTTGCACTTTCAGATCATCGATTCTGCGCATCGTCTGAATATCACGTCTTTAAAACATACTTCTAACAAATCTTGGATTGTTGCCGTGTACTTTGGGAAGAAAATAATTCTGTTTACTCAATTACTTTTAGAGTTATGATTCTTTCAAATCTGTCCAACCTTTTTCGATGACCCTGTATTTTTGTATGAGGCCCATGCATCGTAAGGGACTTATGGCTACAACTTTGAGATTTATGCGCTTATAGATGTGAGTGCATTGCTACCTCTATTATAGTCAATACTATTAATGTCGGTAAACGTCTGTGTGTGAGTGAGTGTGTCTGTGCATTCCCGGTCTGTACGCTCAAAGGCTCCGGGACCACTCGACGCACGGACGGCGGACGCGGACCGAAAAATTCGGAAAAAGGCGCGGAGCTCAAGTTCGGCCGGGTCGGGAGTCCAACCCGGACCTGGGGAGTTATTAATTAACAAAACTGTTTTAATTACTGACCGAAACCGAACTTGAAAAAGAATTGAAAACCGCAAAAATTTCGCCTCCGAAAGAGGTTGCCAGTCTCTCGGGTCGGGGAGAATGCAGGGCCGCCGCAGTGCAAATTAAGCCACAAACCGCAGTACGGGTTTTTAAACCGACCCGTAGCTCCGGAAGTCGGGGGTCCAGAAATTCGGAAGCGGTACGGACGGAAGCGTGACACCTTCCGGTTTCATAAATTCGAAAAATCATTTCCGTACGACAATTAGAACCGAAAAAATCCTTTAAAAATCGATCGATAAAAAATAATTTTCTTTTTCTTTCGAGACACGGCTGCTAAATGATTTTACTCTCCGGCGCCGCAGGTGTTCGGGAGGATTTTCACGTGACGGGCCTGTATTCATCGCTCCAGTGCGCTTCCGAAAATCAATGAAGGAATTAATCTCTGGACCCCCAAATCGGCCATCACACGTAAAAAAAAATCCTGATTTCAACAAAAAAAGATCGTACGATTCGGCCCGTAAAAACGGAATAAGGTAAAGCCAGGAGAGATGGCGCGGTGGGAGAGATTGCGCACATAGAGGTTCGGGGGAAGGAGTAGAGTGAGTGCTCAGCGACTCCAGGTAGTTGTACAACAGCAGTAGTGGAGTGTCTACTTGAAAGTGTACGTTGATTGCTTTGAGCGTCTAACATAAAGTATTGCTATTTTGTTTTGTTTTCCCAAAGTAAGTGCTTGAATTTTCATAGCTATTCATCAGAATTTCTATACAATGTCAATAGTACAAAATATTTTAAACTGAAACGATTTCTCATAAGCTACTAATCTAGACTAACAATGTGAACATCAACGGTTCGTTTTAGTAGCGGCCATGTTTAAATAAAAGGCCGCGCAATCTCTCCTACCGAAATTGGAGAGTTTGCCCATCTGCTACTTAGGAGAGATGGCAAAGTGTTCCCATTAGTTTCCATGCTAGGAGAGATTACGCAGCTTATTGGTAAATTTGCATAAAAAAAGGAAAAATGAAAATGGACTAATTTTAAGTTAAACGTGTCATTAAGTTACATAATTTTATTTTGTAATCTTATCTGGACTTGCTTTTACTGATTCTTTAATTTTTTTCTCTTTAATTAAAATTTTTTAATCGTTTTTAAAATTATTTCCTTTTTCTGATTCTTTAAGCATTAGGTTGAAATATTCACTCCTAATACAATAATATTTCTTCACAAAAACCTTACAACAATGTCATTTAAGTGTAATTATTATTGTTAACAATTTAATTGTAGTTATTATTAGTAACAATCTCTCCTACCCATATGCGCAATCACACCAACCCTGTAAGGAGAGATTGCGCAAAATAACTTTCTTGGTTTTATTACGATTGTTCTATTAAATTGCAACATAACAACAAAATAGCAATGGAAATGCATAAAAAACAAATGAAGTAAAAATTATTCATGGATAGTTTAGCAAAAAAATATTCAGATTTTTTTATTGCTATTCTTTTGAATTGTGCGCAAACTATCCTAGCTTTACCTTATATCAATTAAAAACCGGTTAATGAAGCAAGTTATTTCTAATCATTTGTAACCTATGCAGAAAAACGACACGTGACCGGATATTTTCATACAAAAAAATATTTCAAAAGGAAAACCTACTCTTTCTTCTGAGCCGGGTATAAAATTTTTTTAAATATTGCTTTTACCGATTTGAAAATCATGCATCGTAGAGTTTTTTTGCCTGAGGATCAAGAATATGTTTTTTTTTAAAACTAGGATGATTAGTTTACGAGAAACGATTTTTAATTTTTAATTAATTCCATCGCTTTCCTACAGTCTTTTAAACAAGTATTTTTAATGCCAGACATAAAGGCAACACTATCCCCAGATTTTCAGCTAAGATGTCTAAACGGCATCACGCGTAATTAGTTTTTTCTATTAGAGTGCCGACCAGGTAAAAAATTTTCGATTTCGGACCATAAGTTTTGATTTTAGCAAAATCCCGATTTTTGTATAGGAAGAAAAAACAACAACAACAAAAAAACTAAGGAATTATCAATTTCTTTTCAAAATATCTCCTGTCGTATGGGTCCCATCGCGACGCGGTTTGGCGCATTCGACTCGATATCGATATCGCTTACATATTTTAGTTCCAAGTTTCACCACCAGGGGGCGTTTCCGGAAATCGGGTTCTATGGGCCCGATTACGACGTGGTTTGGCTCTTTCGACTGGACATGGATAGCTTTACAGATTTCGGTCATGTTCGTATAGAACACATTGCACCCCCTAGTGGTGGAAGGTGTAATTAAAGGATTTTTCAGCCAACTCGGGTTCTATGGGTCACATCACGACGCGGTTTGGCTCAATCGACTCGACATCGATAGAGGATACTAGAGCTTATCGGTTTTAGTTCGTTTTTCACCCCCAGGGGGCATTTTCTTATCTCTGTTCCTATGGCCCGGATCACGATTGGGTATGGCTCATTCGACTCAACGTCGATAGAGGATACTACAGCTTATCGATTTTTGCTCCGAGTCTCACCACCAGGGGGCGCTTTCCTATCTCTGTTTCTATGGGAAAGATCACGACGGGGTATGGCTCATTCGACTCGACATCGATAGAGCTTACCGATTTTAGTTCGTTTTTTCACCACCAGGAGGCGCTTTCCTATATCCGGTTCTACGGGCATAAAAACGACGGGGTATGGCTCATTCGACTCGACATCGAAAGTCTTAACGATTTCAGTTATGATCGTATAAACGGATTGTGCCACCTGCTTGCGGAAGGTGGAACTAACGTATACTGCAGCGCGTGCGCAGCACGACTGCTATACGGTGCCGCAGGCAGCGGGGACCCGAACCAGAGGTTCGTTCAGTTAGAGGTTTATACTATTCGATGGGCAATTTAAGGGATTATCCGGTGCCGAAGGCAGCGGGGATCAGGGTCGGAGGTTCGTTTAGTTAGAGGTTTATACTTTTCAATGTGCAAATTAAGGGATTATCCGGTGTCGAAGGCAGCGGGGACCAGGGTCGGAGGTTCGTTCGGTTAGAGGTTTGTACTATTCAATGTGCAAAGTAAGGGATTATCCGGTGCCGAAGGCAGCGGGGACCCGGGTCGGAGGTTCGTCCGGTTCGAGATTTTACAAGATTCGAGATTTTCTACAATTCGAGGCACCGATGTAAATTAGGGGCCCGCTAGCGGGCGAAGCCAGCTAGTCAGATAATATTGTTCATGTATCCAATTCATGAATTGTTACATCTTCCTTGTTTATCAACAGAAAAGGCGCGCCCCTGATTACTGAAAGATTGGCAGACTTGACAACACTGAAACAGGGCCCGACTAGCAAGTTTTTGTGCCCAGGGCATTTTCAATTTTTCGTGCCCTCTTAGATTTTTGATTTACTGATACTAGTTTTTTTTTAAACATATTACACGCTTATTCGAAAAGTGTCTCAAAAAATTACGTTTTCCGGAAAATTGAAAAACGATTCCAAGAAAAAAAATAAAATAATTTTTCTATTATTTATTGAAACGTGCTTTTAACCACAGATTGAGATATATTTTTGTCATTTTATCGTATTAATATCTCAAATATCACGTTTTTTCAGTTGTGTCACTTTTTGAATAAATGTGCAATATGAAAAAATTGAATGACTTAACAAATACAGTACATCAATTATTAGAAAATAATAAGAACTCTACTTATTAATGATGTTATTCATATTAAATGATAAAATCAAACTGATACTGAGTGCAAACAAAACTCTTAAAAGAAATAAAAATGTTGGCAGAATTATGATTTTCTTTTAATGAAAATTTAGATGAATTATGTAAATTTTCGTGCCCCTCAGAAATTTTGTGCCCAGGTCATGGGCCCCGGGTGCCCGTGTGATACTCAGGGCCTGCACTGAAAAAAAAAAGTTTCTTAATCCAGCTCTTATCTTTTTTAAGGCTTACGAAAATTTGGAATATTCGATGTTTTATTTTAGTGCGCTCTGCAAGATATTGCATTTCCACATTCTTCAATTTATGCGATTTAATGGTTTTTAATGTTATTGCTTTCGCTCAGATATTATATACTAAATTCAAAGACCTTAAAATGCCTCGAATGAAATCTGGGCAAATATTTCAAAATAAAGCTAATATATGAAATGTATGGCTTTGACATAAATAATAGAAAAGTATATTAAAGAGCCTTCCGCGTCTTTAAAAGTGAGTTTGTATCACATTATAAGCGTTTTGAAATTGATAGCAGGAAATAAATTGAATAGATTTTCGTATTTATAGTGTCATAAAATAGTGAATTCTAAATATATTTGGTAAATAAAATGAAAGAATCTGCCAGAAGAACCTGTGATAGATACTTAGTATTTTAATTTTTCCTTTTCTTATTTTTGAATGGCATCGTAGGTATGTATAAATATATATTACGATAGAAGAAGAATGAATTTTTTGGTTTATATAAACTACTATTATTTATACACGACATGTCACTAACTGCTTTTGCGCTTTAGCAATGTGTATAATTTCTTCGAATTTTATTCTATGTAGATGTTTGAAACCAATACTTATAAGAAATTATTACCTTTCGATTTTGACATTCTCTTTCGAAATGTGTCACCTTTACTGTCTATGAAAATATTTTTTATATATAATTAATAATCATAATTATTTTTATTTCATTAATCATCCCTGATCAATAGTTCTAAACTGCGAATAATTTGAGCTACACGTGTTGTTATTTCAAATTTTCATTAATATTTTCATAAATGATTTATTGCATTGGTGATTCATTAAAAACACTGTTTGTTAATTTTCACATGATTATATACAGGGTATCTGCTCTTATTGTTGTCTAATAGGAAATTCCTAAACCATTAATTTCAGAGGAGCAATTCCAATTACAAAAATGTTTAAAACGTTGTAACAAATGTTTAAAACATCATATTAAAAGCTATTTACGTCAAAATATACTTACGTTTGTAAAAGTTACGAAATAAAAAAAATTATATGGTAGCTGTGCCCTATAGATTATATTTAGAAAAAAAAAATACCGAGTTGTGGTACTTTTTTGAAATTAAGTACTGTGATTCGGTAAGTTTTGACCATGTAAAAATGACGCCTTTTTTATTTTACTTCTAAGAGCATGAAAAAAGTTTTTTTTAAATATAATTTATAGGACCCCGGAACAATACAAAATTTACCTTGTACATTTGAATTAACCCTACCAGTTTTATTACTCTTATTACATCTGTTAATAATATTCAACACTACCCTGTTTTTATTTAAAAGTCCAGTTACAACTTTTAAAACACAAGTGAACTTTCGTAGAATGTGAGGATATAGCATTATCATTATTATGATTCAGTATCTCTGAAATTCGTGATTCGAATTATAACATCAAAAATTCCAATTCATAATGTAAGAATTTTGCAGAAATTATACGTACTTTTAAGAACTAATACACACAGTTCAAATTTCAATAAGTATTGTTATGTAATTTTTTTATTTGGTCTTAACGCTCTGGATATAGATGATCTGGAAGACTGGATTTCGAATAATTGAAGCTTTATCCTAATAATATTATAAATCCTAATAATATTATAAATCCGATTGTGTGCAAATGTTAGGCTGAAGCCAGCGTCAAAATGGAGCATTTAATGATCCTGTGTTTTTGCATATAGGTTGATTATAATCCTCATTTGAACATAGGCTGGTTTTTATTTATTTTATTTAAATATTTTCTTTAATAATTAAAAATTTCATTATTTTCATAGAGAATAAATGGACATTTTTCCATACAATTTAACCATTTTACTTTATCGTTGCTAGGGCTTTGATCGTTGCCAATAAATAAAAACACGGAAAAATAATTTTTCCCCAACAACTAATTTTCAGTTGAACGATTTTCACGTGAAAACTAAAAATTAAAAAAATTCAAAAGAAGGTGAATTTCCGTGATATTTGAAACAAAAATATGGAGTATTTGTTATTATACATGAAGTATGAATATCGGTTAAATTAAAAAGATATTTTTCTGTCAAAAACTGCGTTATAATTAGAAGAAAAAGTGCAACAATAATTATATTATTAAAAATAGATTTCGCTTGGACCATGGAACTATGAAAAGAATCTTCCTCGGCTTGGACAAATATGACGTCATAAATAAAACATGTATTTTCAAATATTCGTAATAATACAAGGAGCATGAATATCAATGTATAATGAAAGTAAATAGATAATAGACGTAATATTTAAGATGAAAAACTGAAATATTTTTTATCGATACTGATTAATAATTAGCTTGAATACCAGTTACACACAAATGTGAGTTTTCCGCTAAAATTTACGTCCCGATTGCCAGAAAAAGAAAGTTAACAAGAATTGTGCCATAAAAGAGATTTCTCTGAGAAAAAAGTGACGTCATATTTCAAAAAAAAAAAAAAAAAAAAAAAAAACTGGAATTTTCAAGTGTGTTTTAGAAGGAGCGTGAATCAATTCATTACATTAATAATACAAGAATCGGTAAGTTTAGAAAGTAGATGAGTTTCACGCCATAATTAAAACGAAAAATTCAAATATTTTTTTTAGCTGCACCGATTATCATGCATGAATATTAGTTACATGCAGATGAGAGTTTTTTTCCAAAAACCACACCATGATTATTAGAAAAATAAAAATAATTGCAAATCTATTATATTAAAATCTGACCGCCTGTTTGTATTTCGCAGAGGATGTCATAAACTCTCAGAATTTAAAAAAATGATTTAAATTCCGAGATATGATTATTATTATTTTTTATTTTTTTTGTAAATTTAACGAAGTTTCTCTAAAAAATGGCAACTAAATTATTCCAATTTTGTGGATAAAAAAGAAGAAATAAAACGGAATAATATATTTTTTCTCATTAAAACTGAAAAAAATATTTCAATTTGAATTGATGAAGATGGAGAATGAAGATGGTGAAGATGGTGAAAGAAAAAAAATCTTGATTACAGTAAAATTTTTTAAAAATAAAAACGCATTTTCACATATTCAAACTTCATGAGTCAATTTATTCTAGAGAACAAATATCGTCTGTCAACATATTTTCATTTAGAAATAAAGATTTTTTTTCAGTTATAGTACAGCGCCTAGAATATAGGCGCTGTAGTTATAGATTAAATCAAGGAGGCAAATTTAAGCTCCTTGCATTTAGGTCTACATTTATTGCTCCCTATTAACAAGAATTTAATTTAATGAAAAAGAATATACTATTTCCATTATCTTTGAAGGATGGCTATTAAAACGTTTCACAAAGGCGTTAAAAGTAAAATGGTTTACCACGTAAACTTGACATATGTTTTTACACAATTCGCCGATTTCCACGATTTTGTTTGGCACGCCTTTTTTCATTGGTTGCAGTTTCTTTTTCGTGATTATTTGTCACAAAATTTGACTTTTTTAAAACTTAGTTATGTCAACGCCTCTATAACAAAGAAATACTGTATTGTTTCCTATGGAATGTGATAAAGAGTTAGTTAATTATTTACGTTTCTAATTATCGGGAATGAAATATTTTGCTTAATTAATGTATTTATTCTTCTTTGAATGATACGTGAACGAAGTCACGGGTAACAGCTAGTTCTATATAAACTCTTTTCTCGGCGGTATCAAGTAAAATAAAAAAGGAAGGAAAGCTTACCTAAAATAATATCCTTTACTTGGCCTGTGTCCTGATGACCAAGTGCCATTCTCTATCTTATACATGAAGAATACATCTACCCTGAGACCACCACAGCGTAGTTGAAATTCTAAAGCTTCTTCTAGCTTGATAAATAGAAAAGTCAGAATAAGAATTGTGAACTTACATAATATGGAAAAGGAAATGCATTCCGTATAAATAAAGAATAACAGAGAACAAAAAAACTTCGCGTCCACCCCCACCCGAACTGCGCGCATGTGTGTGTGTGTGTGGGGGGGGGGGGAGGGGTGCCTTTCGATAAAACCGTGGTACCCGATCTCATGCAAGACTAATTCACATTCATTTTTTGCTTTATAATATAGATACTTCGCCCGCTAGCGGGCACCTAATTTACATCGGCGCATCGAATCTATTTGAATCTCTTACAAAACGAAGTTCTGGTTTCAAACAAATCTATAAAAAACGAACCTAGAATATGATAAACCCCGAACAGTCGGGTTCCCGCTGCCTGCGGCACCGTATCCCGGGTGTGCTCCGCACGAACCGGACAAACCCTTAATTTCCCACTTGAATAGTATAAACCTCTAACCGAACGAATCTCCTGCTTGGGTCCCCGCTAAATGCGGCACCGTATAGCAAACGTGCTGCACACGTGCTACAAAATCCGTTGGTTCCACCTTTCCCCGCCAGTAGGCGCAATCTGTTCTATACAAACTTTAGGCACTTATCCTCGCTGCCTGCGACACCGCACAGCTGGCGTGCTGCGCACGCTCTGCAAAATACATTAGTTCCACCTTCCACCGCCAGGGAGCGCAATCTGTTCTATACGAACGTAACTTAAATCTGTAAAGCTTTCTAAGTCCAGTCGAATGAACCAAACCCCGTCGTAATCGGGCACATAAAACTCAAGATAGAAAACTGCCCCTGGTCGTGAAACTTGGAACTAAAATCTGTAAGTGCTATCGATATCGAGTCGAATGGGCCAAACCGCATCGTGATCGGATCCATAGAACCCGAGATAATAGCAAAATCCTTAGCGTTTTATTTCTTTTTCTATATAAAAATTATGGGCCGAATTCGAAAATTTTTTGAAACTCTGAAATCACAGCCCACTTTAAAACTTCGTTCAGACTAGAGGATTTAAGTTACTTAATGCTAAGGGACTTAAATGGACGTTCTTAAACACCATAGTAATGAATGGAGAAGTCAAGCCTCGTTTCGGGTCGCCCGCTTCAAAAACGTAAGTTAAGTCATTTAAATGGCTTATTCTGAAAGGGGTACAAGCACATGTTGGTCTTCGGTTAATATGAAAGTTCGAATAATCTGAGCCGAAATTTAATAGAATTTTTTTTTTAAAACAAAAGAAATTAGCCTTCGTAAAGAAGGAAAAAAAATATAAAAAACTAAAAATATTTTTAAAATGCATATTATTGCAATAGTTTGGAAAAAAGAAATGAGGAAACATCGTTAACATACTAAAATTTTTTAATGGACTAATTAATGCATACGGATAATGATTTTCTGGGATGAATAAATTTGTTAGATTTGCTTGATGAAGTTAAATATATGGTGGATAATAAAGCAACATTGCCTCAACGTCTCATGAATATGACACGAATTCGCGTTGTGTCTAAATGCTGCTCTACCAGAAATCACCCACTCATGGAGATCCAGCCGTTAAGCGTAGGAACTTATCTCCACGAGGGGAAATGTTTATTGAAAATTCATATTTTAGAATACAGAGAAGTGCTATTTCTAGTGCATTTACATCAGGGCCGTGATCAGTCAGCAAAGTCAAAAGGGGTTTTGAAATTTTTTGACGGGTCTGCTTCACAGCTTGTCTTTTCCCCCTGTACTTTAATTATATATAAATACAGACAGAAGTAGAGGAAAACTCCCTCCTGTCGTAAAACTTTTGATTACGAAGTTATGAAAAAAATTAAATTGTGTAATATATGACCCTGTCGGGTTACGGCCCTGATTTACAGCATCAAAATGTGCTGCGCGAACACGATCTGCTTCATCAATGCTGATGGATAAGAATTTAATCTATAGTGCACACTGTAAAAAAAATTGCAGTAAAATTACGGGCAGAGGCCGGCAGAGAATGCAGTCATACCCCGTAAAAAAAAAAAAAAAAAAAAAAAAAAAAAAAAAAAAAAAAAAATCCATGCCCATCATTTTGTGCAGCCCGTAATTTTACGGGGCAAAGTAATATAGCATTATAATGCACAGGATATAATACACTTTAAAACACAATAACACTTTGCTTACTGTTCTGTAGCACGTAGCACGTTAGATAATCATCACAAAATCGCTGTTTTGGCGGGTTAAAATTTTCGAAACACGAGTAAAATGAAGGGTTATATCCTAGTGGAGGACAATGTATGGAGTCGTACCGTATTTATGCTAACATATGGGCTAGAACTGTAAGAATATGTGGATTGCTCTTAATTTTCTAAGTATCTAAGGGATAAGGCCGCTTTTTTAGTGGATCAGACCGTTTTTCATCAAATAAGGCTGTTGCCCGTGAAAATTGAAGGGCAAACGCTTATAAATTTACAGTTTTTTCTGAGAGTGCAGATGGACAGGTATATGGATAGACACACAGCATACACTGTAAAAAAAAATGGGTCGATCTACTAAAAAAAATTTAGTTTTTCTCATTGATCCTTGCAATTACTAAAAAATCGTATATATTATTTCTTCTGACAACATCCCTTTTTCTAAGAAAATACGAAACGTAGAACGACGAATGAGGTACCATATGAAAGGATTTTGAACAGGCTTCTGACATAGTACACTTACATTTTTCTAAAACATGTTTTTTGATTAAAATTCGCTGATAATTAAAAATTAAATCGGCATTGATATCATGAAAGAAATGAAAGGTTTTCCTCAAATTACTGTTGCCACAAAAATAAAATACAACATTATATGATGCTCAGCAATGATTAAAAAAAAACACCGAATGAGTTTATTTTATATTTATGATTAAAAAGTGAAGTTGAAATTAAAACGTTTAGATTTATATTTCTATGTCCCATGTTTTTCCCGAAGCGGATGACGTCATCCTCTAATGCAGTTAAAATACGATTGTTATTTTTTTTTTTCTCACGCGTGCCTTTTGCAATCTTGGATCCGTATTTACTCTAACTTTGATGGAATAAATTAGATGATATTCTACTTGAGTAAAAACTAAATGTTGTTGGCAGATATTTTTATCCTCGCATTTTCTTTAGAAGTTTAAACCTGTCTCTAATAAATATCACATATTGATATAAAATATTAGATTGTAGTGCGAAATCCTCGCACGGGCCCACTGGTTTTTTGTATTCTTATTCAGTTAAAAAGAAAATCTGTAGGAATTACTAGAAAACAGCTAGCAACGATTCCGGTTTATAATACCGGTTACTAAAAAATTCTGTGGAATACAAATCTACTAAAAAAAATTTAGTAACCTCTGAATTTTTTTTTTACAGTGTAGGCAATTATAACATTAAAAATATATTTTCTTAATGACATAAGAAATGCATAATTACAAAAATCACAAATATATAATTACATCACAATTTTTCAAAATAAAATATGATGTACAATACGATGTAATTTTTTTTTTATATTTTCAAGATTATGATACAAGAGTATACATACAAGAGTATTACATACAAGAGTATGATGTAAATTATTTTACATTTTCACGATTAAGGGAACCAGAAAGATTTGAAATAACGGGAAATTGTATTTTTTATTATTTTTATTTGTTAATGTTTGAGCCTTTAACAATGTCGTACAGTTGATCTGACACCAAAATTCCTAAAATTATGGTCATACGAGCCGTAAACGTTGGGCTGTGCAGACATGCGAGATATCTGCGAAGACATTTTAAATTCAATTTTCTTGAAACAATGTTTTCAGCGGTTTTGCCACGATATCTTTTGAACAAGTTACCGGATTTGCATTTTTTTTCATAAATACAGGAAATTAAGTTCTTTACAAACAATACCTGAAAAACAAACAAAAAAAAGTTTCCTGTTGCAATTATAACAATAAATAAATAAATAAATAAATAAATAATGCGATAAATGTTTACGGATTTTGAATTTTTTTTATTATATTTTGATTTTTTTTAAAACTTTGGTTTGTTTTTTAAGTATAATCGAGAGACAATGTAAAAAGCAGTATAAAAAAGAAATGACGGTTCAAAAATATGGAACCTTGTCTTCAAGATCGTGTGAAAACTAATTTTGAAACATTTAATTTATCAATAAAAAGTTAAAATTTAAGTGCAAATTCACCTTGTTTAATAATTAAAATCCATAAAGATACAAATAAATTTAAATATATTGCTTGAAGGTGCGTAACAACATAAATAAAAACATTTAAAAGCACATTAAAGTCCTTTTAAAATCAAAACGTTTTCAACCGAACTTAATCGGTCATCACCAGTGAAAAAACTAATAGTTAAGTTGAGTTGTTGTCTCTTCGCGTCTTCTAGCTTAGCCGGAACAAACCATTTTACTTCAAGGGTGTGGAATGTAAGGTGGGATGGGAAAGGTCATTCAACATTTCAAAAACAAGTACAAGTTAATCAATCATGTATTAATTCATTCCAGACTACGTGGATATCATATCATGTATTAATTCATTCCAGACTGCGTGGATATCATATCATGTATTAATTCATTCCAGACTGTGTGGATATCATGACGATGTATGGTAGCGATGTATTATCATATGATATCCACGCAGTCTGGAATGAATTAATATATGATTGATTAACCTGTACTTGTTTTTGAAATGTTGAATGACCTTTCCCATCCCACCTTACATTCTAAGCCCTGGAAGTAAAATGGTTTATTCCGGGCAAGTTAGAAGACGCAAAGAGACAACAACTCAACTTAACTATTAGTTTTTCACTGATGATGACCGAGTAAGTTCGGTTGAAAACGTTTTGATTTTAAAAGGACTTTAATGTGTTTTTAAATGTTTTCATGTATGTTTTTACGCATCTTCAAGCAGTATATTTACATTTATTTGTATCTTTATGAATTTTAATTAAATTTATCGTACAATATTAAAACTTTTCTTATTGATTTTTACAATTTAACAACTATTTTTTTAAATTTCTGTTAGACATAAATAAATAAAGAAATACAAAAAGAAGAAATAGTATAAATTAATTTCAGGGTTCCATATTCCACGATCAAATTTCAAGCAATTTTCGTCATTTCAAATTTTTCTGGATCCCTAAAGGAAAAAAAAAGGACTTACAAGACCCATTCTTTCTACTATATACAGTATCTTATTTCCCCGAAAATATTTAATAATATAATCCAGATCATCAATTTCAGACGCCCATGCTCCAAAGTCAACATCTGATGTGTAAGGTATAATATCACACTGACGGTACCATCCTAGAATGAAAGATTTTTCACTATTAATCGTATCTTGAAATATCTTGCATGACATTTAGAATACATTACATTTTTTTTGTATAAATAAAAAAAAAATATATATAAAAGACAAAACATAAAAGAAAAAATGAAATGAATTTTAAATGAAGAATAATTTGTCTTTTTCCGAGAAGTCTGCCGAAAACAAAAATCTTCATCAATTTATTTTGAAATCCTCATTAAAAACTGTTTTTATAGAATTGTAAAATAGGTAAAACGAAGAAGTATTAGAATTCGGCGTACTAGTAGGGGCTCTATATATATTGCCCTTGATAAATTACATTCTGGGAAACGTGAACTCGGAATCTATGCCTGTTAAAGCCCAAGAACTCATTTGAGAAATGCGAAATTATTAATTGTCTACTAGAAGATCATGAAGTATTTAGTGTATTCTAATGAAATCACGGAAAGGATTTTTATCTCCTCATCTCAATAAATTTTATGTCAAAATTTGGAATAAAAAAAATCAAACTTCATTCTAATATGCCTGCAGTAATATGCCTGCCCTTTTTTTTTAAAAAATCAATAAAGTAAAACTTAAATAGTCGTATTTTTTGCTATCATATCACATTACTAAAAAAACACTTTAAGCTTACGTCTTTCGAAAAAATATTAACATTTTAATATAATATAAAATAAAAAATCTGTATATTTGAGATATGTAGCACGAAATGTTTGTGTTTAAACAACCTTAACATAAACTATTAACTAAACTCTGTAGCGCTTCAATCCCTAGGAATTATGGTCTACAGTGCTCAACTCTGTTTTCTTGATCATTAGACCTGGTGTGCTGTACAGTATATATCCCGCTCAGGTGGTCAACCTAACGTGGAACCCCGGTATTTAATTCCCAAGCAAGCTTTGTACTCATTTTATTGACCAGGAAGGGCTGAAAGGTTCAGTGAACCTTGCCCAGTTCGGAGTCTGCACAACTATGGACTTGTAGTGTGGTAGCTTGACGCGCAGACTACTAAGCTACGTGCTTCAATATAAATTATTATACTCTGTTCGCATCGGACATTTAAGTTTAGACCGCCATTTTTGAGGCGGTACCCTCCCGGAATTGAATACCTGTCCACACCGCAAAACACATCTAAGATAACTCACTGAACATCACCGTGTCCGAGATCTGAACAAACATAGAATGTGCGCATGCGCATATGTTAAAGGCAACCTCAACAGCCAATCCGCCTCCAGAGCCAATCAGAGTGAGTGGTACTGGCTGTATCTAGCAATAGAAAGTTCGAACTCACTGAGTTTCTGGAACTTCCTCAGTGAGTTCGGCGGTCTAAGATATCTTAAATATCCGATCTGAACCGGGTTTTAGGCACAGGCCAAAAAGTAAGTTTTCTTAAGGAACACGCAATCGCGAAAACAAACAGCACCTAACATATGCACAGTCCTGTAATTGTTTCTTGTATCAATAAGTAGTGCATAGGAAAAGAACAAGCATGGAAGAAATACGGTTTTCATGCAGTGGCTATTTTTAAATGGCGAACTTATTGAATGCGGTCACGGCAGAATGTGAGTGCAGTTGTTCGGCATTCCTAGTCGCCATTCATAAGAGGATTATAGTCGTATGTGTTGTGAGAATGTCATGTATGTGTAACAAGTACGCTCACCGAAAGTGAAGCAGCATCGACCGTGGTCACTGCTTGGGAGGGTGACAATCTACCTCGGCTGCGGCAGCTGTGGGACCATGTACGTTAATGGGAGCTGGTGCACGTAAAATCTGTTCGTGGTTCAATGTCCTCCAAGTTTAGAATAAGCGTTACCTCTGCGGGTGCCAATCCAGGTGCAGGTCTCTCATCTGGAATTAGTTCAAAATTAAGAGACCAACTCTTCTGGACGGGGCTTGTGAGTGCTTAAGCCATCTGGTAGGCCTCCCCATCCATCTGACTCTTGTAACAAGTACGAAAATGTTGCTGTGATTTGAAACGGGGATAACGTTAAGTGTTGAAAACGGAAGCAGTAGACCGTCAACATTCGTTCTCCCCTCTTCAAAAACACAACACCGTTTCTATATTTGTACTCACAATATATTCTCATTGACGACCACAGTCCTCCTATATATAGCGACATGTTTCATTTTTTCTTCCCAAAGGAAACGAGCAACTGCCTTCATCTCATTCAGTATGTTCTCCATTTAAAAAGAGCAACTATCATATTACCTTCATGTCTGCTGCCTTGCACTATCTATCGACATAAAAAGAACTTACCGAATACAAAAATTAGCTGTCATCGGAAAATTTGAAGTTGGTACAATTTTCAATAAGTAGACGATTCCTAATTTAACGAGAATGAAAATCATGCGTCAAGCATAGATTATGAAACACTTTCCAATACTTCCAGAATACTTTAACTAAACTTCACCATTTAATAAGGTGAAAGATGATGTATAGTAAACAATTTAGAAAAAAAAACATAACAACATTTAAAAAATCAATTTCAGGAATTACCATCGATAGTCAGAAAAATATGCGAATTCTTGTGTGCAACTCTGTATATGATCTATAGATTTGTATATATACTGCATAGCATGACAAAATTTAGCTCATTTAGGAAACGCATAACACAGCTGCAAACTCCCTTTCAGCAATATCCGTTAATAAATAGAAATGTGCTCAAGATGTTTTGTGCTACCCTAAGTATCATATAGAATTTATGCATACCAAGTAATAGGCACAAAGTTAGTTCAATTTAAAAACACGTGCCATAACTTAAAACGTACTTGCAGCAATTATTGTTCATAGACACTACTGTAACTGAATTCTTTTGTGTGTCCCTGTAAATGAACGATGAATGCTATTCACACTATTTTCTATTGTAAGCCTCTTACAGTGCACCTCAGTGATATATGTCAATTTAAACATGCCTAAAATAATGTAACATCATTAAAATACACCACAAACGATTTTTCCCCATAAACCGTAATGTAGCGTAATTCTTTTGAATGTCCCTGTAAATGAAGTATAAACGCTACATACTTAATATTCAATATCGAACATGTTATAGTAGATCTCATAAACATACATTAATTCCATGGCAATCCGACTACAACTACGCGAGTTACAGCACTGACAGATAGACGGCAGACAGACAGACAGACAAATTAAATTCCTTAAAACCTTTTTACTCTGTTAGAAAGTGTTAAAAATTTCATTCATATTCATAAAAAAGACATTATTCAGAGTTCATTGGCACATTTGTTTTGATTTTATCGTAAACAATCTGAGAATAAAGAAGGTTGTATAATTTTTTATGAAACGTGTTTATACAACAGTTTCTAATATTTAAAAAAATAGTAAAATAGTATTACCTAGCAAAGTGCCGGAATGTATCCAGAAATTCATCAACAGATTCTGAAAGAAAGTCTTCAATTCACGAAGTGAAATGAGCATCTTACTATTGAACTCTGAAGAAGTAGAAGCAGTAGTAGAATTCGGTTCACTAGTAGGGGTTTCTATGTATATTGCTCTTGATAAATTGCATTCTAGGAAACGCGAACTCGGAATCTGGAACAAGAAATAATGAGGACTAGATGGTATATAGATGTTTGGAAAGTCGCTGCTTTTTTTGGGAATAGTATCAAAGCTGAAGCTACAAAAGAAAAAAAAAATGCATGTAAAGACAAATTTGAATAATATACCGGTTTGCATTTGACACCGCAACCTTAACAAGTACAGACGTACAGGCTCTTTGCTAATTAACGACACATCCACCTTTATTTGCGTTTCAAACAAAGATCGTTTGCAACAAAATCCCAACAAAAGTCACCTGAACACTCAGAATAATGGCTTCTTTTTTAATATGAATTGTTTTATTGAATAAGGGGCTGTATAAATATTTAAAAAATGTGCCAACTTTTTTTTTTTCAAAAAGTAACATTCATTTTTGATATATTTTTTAATTCCTTGAATTAAATCACTCGGAAAAATATATGGTTTATGCATTTTCAAATCTTTATATAGTTAGAAAGGGTCAAAATATGAGGATGATTGCTTATGTTAATTTCATGTGACGAATTTTATGTCTTCCAAAAAACCATCCGATTGGAATGTTTCCTATCAAATGAAAAACAGTGAGAAGACCCAAATATAATCTAAATGATTTTTGATCCAAAAACATATTTTTAATTACAAATATTATTAATAAATTCTTATTAAAAATTAAGAATTAGGACCTTTTTCTAATTCTTACATAAACGGAATCAGCATAATAAAAAATACGGATGTGCAAATTTGCAGCTTATTATTATTAGTATTTATTTTTCGACAGTCTAAGAGGACCATCTCCTGTTATCGTGTCAACTTACATAAAAGAGAATCTTATAAAATAGCAAATTTGTATGAAATATTTTTAACGGAAAATAACTAGTTTTTATTACATTTAATAATTATCATAATTGACGAGGAAACTGTCACTCAACCACCTGTCGTAACAGATCACTACACAACATAATTTCACAGCTACAACTTAGTCTTTCATGCAGCTGACACACCTATACATTTTGGTACAGGCAATTCCCCTCCCTCCATTATTGATTTTGCCTTAACTAAAACTTTGTCTTTTCAAATTACTGCAACTCTTATTATTAAAATTGAATATTGTTACAACTACAACTGTTTTTATTGTTATTTAACCCCTTCGCGACGAGCGTCATTGACAGAATTTTTAATCTTTTACCACCGGTTTCTCAAAAGAGAAATTTTCGCCTAATTGAATCGCAGAAATGCTGTCATTAAATAAGGTAAAGTTTACAATAAAAAGTTACTGGTGGGAATAATCGAGGATTGTGAGTATCTTCTGCGTCACGTATACGTGTCGCTCGTCCCCAAGGGGTTAAGCTCTCATCACCTGCCAGCTAGTTTAAAAATTGATTTAGTTAAAACTGCTTCTCTCCCATCATCTGTTGCAGTGAAATTGGAGCAAATTCAATATCTATTTAAGCAATTCTGATTTATCTTTTCCAACTATTAATAATTACAATGATATTGATAATGTTGTTATTAATTTACGAAATTTAATTACTAATGTTCAAAGGATACCACTTACTATAAGATATATATATAGAATTTTTTCACTCTTCCGTGGTATTATATTCATAATATCTGCAAGCAAACGAATAGCATCAGGCGACACTTCCAGTATAACAGAGACCATTTCCTTAAGGGGCTACTTCACTCAGACGAAAACACCCGCTCGCTAATGTTAATCCTATGGAGGAAATTTTTGAAGATAGCTCGTTCGCATTTCAATATTTTTAAATGATTTCTTTTTTTTTGCATTGGATAGCTGAGGTCAATCTCTATGCACGCTCCTTTTTACTTTTTTGAATTTGATTACAAGTTTTTTTTATTAAGATACTTTCACTTTCGAAACCGGTTTCGAAAGTGAAAGTATCCCCAACACAAAAAACTGCAACAAAAATCGAAAAAGTAGAAAGGAGCGTGCACAGAGATTGACCTCAGCTATCCAATGCAAAAAATATCATTTAA
Source organism: Maratus michaelseni (assembly GCA_963931845.1). Classification (NCBI taxonomy): domain Eukaryota; kingdom Metazoa; phylum Arthropoda; class Arachnida; order Araneae; family Salticidae; genus Maratus; species Maratus michaelseni. Next base: position 318,588,444 of record OZ007589.1, read on the forward strand.
AAATATTGAAATGCGAACGAGTTATCTTCAAAAATTTCCTCCATAGGATTAACATTAGCGAGCGGGTGTTTTCGTCTGAGTGAAGTAGCCCCTTAAGTCTACTATTAATAGATTAAACAATAAAATTAAAAATTTAATTGCAAAAGAAAAACAAAAATGTCGGAATAATTTTTTAAATACCTTTCTTCTGATGATAATTCATTATGGCAAATTGCAAAAAAAACTCTATAATAATGATACTTCTATCTCCACTTTTACTATTTTTAATACGTAACAGTCTATACTGATAAAGCCGAAATTATTTTTAAAACATATGCTGAATAATTTTCCTCTAATCTCTCTCTCCCTTGCTAGTCCTGCCCACATTTGCCCTGTTACTGACACTGTTATAAATGTTTTGAATATTCCCTTTCCTGAACCTCTTCTTAAAATTCAACGTATGGTTATTTATAATATTATCAAAAATTTCAAAAAGAGTAAAACCCCTGTATATGATAACATTACTAACACTGATTAAAAAAAAATACCTGGTAAATTGTATTATATATATTACTAATCTCATTGTGATTATACTAAAATTTTTCTATTTTCCTAAGCAACGGAAAACTTCTGTTACTTCACCTATTCCTAAGCCTCAAACTATTCTTCAGGATCCTATTAACTTTCGTCCAATTTTTCTTATTCCATCTCTCAGTAAAGTTGTTGAGCGTGTCATCAGGTCGTACACTGCAAAAAATAATTGTTGATTTTACAGTATAAAACTGGCACCCCAGCTGCCAGTATTATACCGTAAAATTAACAGTATTAAACAGTAAAATAAGCAGTAATACGCTGCCGCGCAAGCAGTAATACGCGGCAGCGTATTACTGCTTATTTTACTGTTTAATACTGTTAATTTTACGGTATAATACTGGCAGCTGGGGTGCCAGTTTTATACTGTAAAATCAACAATTATTTTTTGCAGTGTAGTTCCACGACATTTTAGATAATAATAACATCCTAATGCCGGAGCAGTTTAGCTTTAGAGCTAAACTCTCTACTCAACACCAGTTGCTTCGTGTTGTGGAATTCCTTAGTGAAAACCTCAACAAGAACATTCCAATTGCTGCCATTTTTTTAGATGACGCTAAGGCTTTTGATAAAGTCCTTCAAGGGGGCCTTATTTACAAATTAAATCAGCTTGGTATTCATATCGGACTTATACGCTTAATACATTCATATCTTATCGACCGCCATTTCTGAATCCGCATCAATAACACTCTCTGTACTTTTTATTTAATTCTCTCAGGCATTTTATAGGGTTCAGTTTTAGGACACAGTTTGTTTAACATATATTTTAATGATGTACCACGTCCACCAAGGACTGTATGTGGACGCGATCTTTTCCTCCGCACATCATCCATGCTCCTTATACAAAATTCTCCAACATCACATTGCCGTTTTCAAAAGTTGGCGCATCCTGTCGTGAGATGTGGACGCGGTCTTTTCCTCCGCACATCATCCATGCCTCCTTATACAAAATTCTCCAACATCACATTGCTATTTTCAAAAGTCGGTGCATCCTGTCGCGAGATGTGGACGCGATCTTTTCCTCCGCACATCATCCATGCTCCTTATACAAAATTCTCCAACGTCACATTGCCGTTTTCAAAAGTTAGTGCATCCTGTCGCGAGATGTGGACGCGATCTTTTCCTCCGCACATCATCCATGCTCCTTATACAAAATTCTCCAACGTCACATTGCCGTTTTCAAAAGTTAGTGCATCCTGTCGCGAGATGTGGACGCGATCTTTTCCTCCGCACATCATCCATGCTCCTTATACAAAATTCTCTAACATCACATTGCCGCTTTCAAAAGTTGGTGCATCCTGTCGCGATATATACTTAATAGAAATAAAAATGCTGCAGCTTATTCCTGTAAAAAATTCACCCATTCTAACCGTATAGCCATTAATAACGTTACCATTCCTTGGACTAACAATACTACATATCTGGGAGTCTCCCTTGATAGAAGCCCTCACTTGGAATAAATGTATACTTAATGTCAGAGATAAAGTCGGCGGCATTTCTAAATCTCTGTCTTCTCTCTTCTGTAGTAATACTCTCTGCATTAAAAACAAATTACGTATTTACAATGCTTGCATTCGACCAGTTCTTATTTATGCTTGACCGATCTGGGGATTTGCTAGTAATACTATTCTTGAGTACTTTTATAGAATGCTTAGTAAAAATAATACGGAATTTTAGAAATGGTCATCGGTACTTAAGAACTACTATTATTCATAGAGATCTTCATACTACCTCTCTAAAAAAGAATGAATCACCTTACTAAACATTTTTACAAAAGCGTTCATAAAATTCCTAATGAGATTATAGCTGAGCTAGACGATCAAGAGGTCTCTGACCCTTCTAATCGTAAACGTCCTACTTATGTTTACACGAAAACCGAGTTATTTCTGTTTCTTAAATACAAAATTATTTTTTGTTACTTTTTTTCTATTTTTATTCTTTTTAATTAAAAAATATGCTGTTAAAACACACAAACACACACACACACACATATATATAGTCTATTACTTTTGTAACAAAAAAAAAATGTATGGCTTTTGAAAAGTGAATTTATGGGTAGGGTACGTCTTCGGTGACTGTGGGCTACCACCTTTATTTTCTAGCTTAAGAACTGATGGAATATTTTTTACTTTATTTTTCGGTTCTATTTTTGTACTTTAAATTTAACCTTAATTAATTTTTTTTTCTGCTAAATTGCTTTGTATCTTCCATATACTTTTAATTTTTTATACGGCATAATTAAAATTTTAAATTTCATTATTTTTCATGTAGTTTCATAATACAGTTAACCTATTGGGGACGAGTGACACGTATACGTGACACATAAGATGCTCAGAATCCTTCATTATTCCCACCAGTTAATTTTTATTGTAAGCTTTGCCTTATTTAATGATAGCATTTCTGCGATTTAATTAGGCGCAAATTTCTGTTTTGAAAAACCGGTGGTAAAAGATTAAAAATTCTGCAAAGGACTCTCGTCGTGAAGGGGTTAAATAATATTTTTTATGGATACCCAATGTCTCAGAAAGTCACTTATATATCTCCTGGAGGTAAACTTGCGCCACAACTGTTAAGTCCGTTAAAAAGTTTCCATTTTTTCATTATTCCATTTATATTTAAATATTGCATACAGCTTTACCTATTATTTATTCATTGTCTTTTGTACCTTTTTGCGCTAAGATTTTTATTTTAGTTTCCTAAATATATGGATAAACACATTTTCGTTTACATCGCCTATACTTATATTTGCATGAAATTTTATATTTTATCATAATGCAATACGAGAAATAATTTTACACGGTCTTGCAATTGTATAACTTAAAGTTGATATCAAAATATCAATATATAAATAATCCCCTTTGCAAGAAAATTATTATTATTCTGAAAGAAGACGCAATTTCACGTCTAAAGACATTTTTGTTTTTATTTTATTACGAACAATTAGAGAATAGCGGTAGGTGTATCGTTTTTTATGAACAGGATTCTAAACTTTTGGCCAAAAATGCGAAAACATTTTTGAAAAACTCCACTAAAGTTTTCTAAAGTTTGATGTCTCATAACAAAAATATTTAGTACCTATTTAGGAAGATGTTTCACAAACCTATTAAAAATGTTTATGTGTATTTAGAGCTATTTATAAACTAAAACATGTAAAAGATTCTACATATTTTAAAGTATTTACTGAAACCGAGAAAACTTGCTGAATTGTATTTTTTTTAATCACATTTTCATGAAATTCAATATAGGTATGATGGGGTACGAACGATATATAACAATTTAAAAGAAATACTAAACGATGATTAAATATAATATTAAAATAAATTATTCCCAGTGAAACGTAAAAGTTATTGTTGGTATACTTATTCTAATCCTTTTATAAGTTATTTCATTTACAGAAAAAATACGGCAGCTTAAATTAACGTTTAAATTTCAACAAGTTACTTGTTATTAAATATTGTCCTAATATTTAAAGTCTATTTTTTAAAGCAAAACATGTTCGTGAGTAACGCTGACGTCATATAGACGGTGTCACTATCTGACCAATGAATTTTTCTTTTACTGTAATTTGTTTAACTTCTAAACATCGCAAAAGTAAAATTTTTACACCGTCAATTAGGAGGGAAATGTTCTTTTAAATGCAGTTTGTTTGAAAACTGCATGTCAATTTACTGATTTTTTATGTTTTTTAAAATAATTTTCAAGCATGATTTAAAAATTATATATACATCTCTATCACGTGTAGCCCGATTACGAAAGTTGAACCTGTTTGAACTTAAAACAATATAAACTGCCCAGGATTTGAACGGGTGAGTGGAAAAAGGATAACATTCAAATATTACTAGTCGTTGGGGGTCACCGTAACACTTGCCCATCATGGATATGCATAATATAAAATATGAAAATAAAACATGTGTAAACTATTTATAAAGTGCTTTGAAATTCGAATAAAATCGTAGCTTGATGACGTCATAAACCTGCAATGGTCTATTACTACCAAATTGATAATCATATTAACTAACGGTTTACTACGTCGGATTAAGCTTCTCATTTCCAATTAAAATATATCTTTGAATTGAAATTGGAATGAAATACAGCGTCAGGAAAAATCAAAGAGTGTGGCAAATAGGATTACAAATATCTCGCCAACTCATTATCCGATCGACTTCATTCTTCATGCAAAATTTATGTTTTTTTATTGTCTTTAATATTCCCTCCTTAAAATAAACAATTTCGAAATTTTTATATATCTTTTATCAGAACGAATATTTCGAGAGTCCGAAAAAACTAGTTCCGGATAATCGAGGTTACTGAAATTCAATAGGCTTCTTCCCATTATTACATACTAAGTACACACCAAATTTCAAGTCTCTATCTGAATTTGTTCGGGGGATGAGATAGAGCGTTTACAAACACCCAGACACACACAGACGGCAATTTTTTTTCTTCTAAAAATATGTTTTTCGGAATCTCCAGTGTCTAAAACGTGTAAATCCGTCATTTTTTTTTCGATTTTTAAAACGATTACAAGACTTACCCAATACTACGTATGATGGGTAAGTAATAAATATGCTCTACAGTTTTGTTATTGACTTTTTTTTGCTGCCTCACACAGACACACAGACAGACGGCAAATTTTTTTTCTAAAAATATGTTTTTCGGAATCTCTAGTGTCTGAAACGTGTAAATCCGTCGATTTTTTTTTCGATTTTCAAAACGATTACAAGACTTACCTTATACTACGTATGATGGGTAAGTGATATGGAAAAAAGAAATGAGATAGCCATTTTGAAGGTTTTACTGTAAGTTATCTAATAGGGCGAAAAATGGTTAGGTTTTTACCCCTCGTCAAGAGTTTATTGGGACATGAAGATTCGTTGAGTGGAAGAAGCATAACCTTACCATGTTGTTACCCTTCTTCCGCTCAAGATGATGCTACTCTGAAACTTCTTTTAAACTGCTAGGAAGTGCAAACCCCCTTTATTATTAAAGAGGCTTTTTACATAACTAGATACTCATTTTCAAGAACTGTTGGTGACGGTATTTCAACAAAAGTTGCAAAAACAATAACGAAGAAAAACATGACATTCAGCTTCAGTAAGTCATCTACACTGATGAGATGAAAGGTTGCGTCAAGCCGATGGAATTTATTAATGGTCTGAACCATGGTACTTTCAAATTGTACAAGAAACAAGATCATGTGGAGATACCCATAGCTTCAGCGAATATGGAAAATTATAGTGGGGAAAAATAATGAGCGTAATAGTGGAAAAATTCCAATGAAAGTAAAAAAAAAGAAAAAGTATGATATCTCCAAAATTATGCACTATATACCTGAAGAAAAAAGAATGTTTTATGATAGAATACTTCAATATCCCACGACCAACACTGGAGATAATGACGAGTAGATAACTGTAAAAATATCTACTTTGTAATGTTTGAATAGTAATAATAATAATTGTTATTTTACTTACAATTGCTATTTTCTACACTTATTGTAAATATTATCTTCAATTTTTAATTTTTAATTGTTTAATAAAGATGTAGTGCCATAAAAATGTTCATTTGTTATTCCAATTGTTCTCAGTAAGGTGAGTGGAAAAAGGTAACATACCACAATTTTTTAATTTATATTAACTAATAAATTAATGAGAATGTTTCTTTGAAATTTATAGGATGAACCCTCATCGACTGGACCTACAATCGAATAATGGTGAACATTTCTCTAAAATCGCTAGCTGTTTTACATAAATATTTTTTGAACTTCCTCAACAATTATATCAGCTGGAATGTTATCCTTTTCCCACCCACCCGTTCATTTATTTCCGGCTAATATTTCATAACGAAATTGAAACTTCATAAATGAAATAGTATAAAAAAAAACACAAATTTAATAGACATGTAATCGAGTTACGCGCTTAAACCACAGAAATGATCAGAATAAAAACCACTGCTGTGTATGTAGAAAAATCTTTGGCGATTTATTCGGCTATTTACTTCTGATATGTGGCTTTTAAATTAAATTTCAAGACTTTATTTGAATACATAATTAATATTTTTCATGTAAAAATGCCTTTTGATATTGTTAGTGGGCAATCCAAAAATATATTAATGTAAAATATGTAATAGAGTTTTCAATTAAAAAAATTGTTTCACCTATGTTCTGTAACCCGGGTAGCTCGGGTTGGATCCCCTATTATTATTATTAGAGATTAAATGCTAAAATTACTGTAATATTTAAAGAAAAAATAATTTTTAAATACCCTTCTCACTTTTCGTATGCTGAATTGTAGTTCGCAAATTGTAGGTTTTCTCTTGAAAGAAATTTCAGATTTTCGTCTTCTTTCATTGCTGCATGCCATAGGTAGTTATTTCGTTTGTAGAACACTACGACATGAAACGTCCAGGTGTAATACATAAAGAAAATGTGGCTTGTAAATTTGTCATTTTTGAACCGTGAATTATCTTCTTTCATCCAAGCAGCAATGGGATCTTGAACGAAATAAGGCTGGAAACCAATATTACGGAATGCTTGGATGTTTTCCACCTGCAAAGAACGTGTTTCATTAAAAATAAATATCATATCTGCTGTGGAAAATGTTTCTTTTTGATTTTAGTAAAATATCTTTCCATATTAGAATAAAGGTAAAAATAGTTCTTTTTGTGAAAACACTCTTTTGTAAGAATTCAGTATCTTAAAAATCACGTCTAATTCCGTGACTGCAACTCATGTTGTTTCAAAATAATTACTTTACAACACGTTAATTTGGCGTGGGTCCCAATTATTGAAAATTCATCGCTTTGATTTACTCTTGACTCTTTGATTTATTTTAAAAAGCATGTCTAATTTCATGACTGTAATTCACACAGTTAAAAAAAAATTCCGTTGCAATATATTAATTTGGCATGGGTCTCAATTAATGAAAATTCATAGCTTTCTTTTATGTTTAATTGAAAGCACTATCTAAATTTATTAAAAATATATAATATTTGCTCTGTTACTTTTTTAAGGCATGGCAAAGGATTTAAAATATCTATTCAGGATTTTAAAAATGTTTTCTCCACGGATAATCAATAATTTAATTAATATTAAACAATACTGAATCATAAAAGAGAATTTATTAAAAATTATTACCATCTTTATTTTTTATTTATATTTTCTACTTTTTAGTGTTTAAATATATCGTTGTTGTAGTTTCACAGCCAGTTGGCATATTTTGTCGGGCGTGGTTTAGTGCATCATTAACTCCATTGTTTTTGTAACACGTAAATAGTTGTAATTATCACCTGCGTCTCGGATAACAAAAAAAAATGCTTTAATTCATTAATTTATAATTTAGTTCTAAAAACATTTAAATGTTGTATTGTTATCGAAAACAGACCTGTGTACGTAATTTGTATAATTCTAGCATACCAAGAAGTGAGTGAAAAATCCATTACGAAATTCCATCCTTACACACTGTAACCCAGTTAAGTTAAATAAAACAGCGTAAAAATAAAAGATAAAGTAACAATAAAAATAATTTTATCTGTAAACTAGGAAGTGAGCAAAAAATCGATTACGAAATTTCATCCTCACATTCTATAACCAAATTAAGTTAAATAAAAGAATGTAAAAATAATAATAAAAATAATAATAAAAAAATAATTTTATTTGTATACTAGAACACCTCATTTCGCACAGTTTTATTTTAATACAATCTGCTGTGCAGAACATATTGAGATTTACTCGCACGGATGGAAAAAAGCACTTTTGGGTAATCTTTCATAGCTAAATAACTTTTGAGCGGATATAGTTAGTGTTGGAGTAAAGTTTATATTTTACCCTATGGATATATACAGGGAAGTATCGATAAATACCTGACAAATCTCTCTTCCATGTAAACATCCAATTATCCCATATGTGTCAATTAGCTGGGTTATAAAATTAAGTAAAAGTTGATAGCAGATTCTGGGTCCCTGCTTAAGAAACGTTAGGCATTAGCCCATTAATAATAATTAGAAATAATAATTAAAGATCCTAACTAATTCCTAAAATAAAAATTAATAAATTTCCAATGTGTTGTGTGATTTTTTGTGAAAGCAGAGACTTTTATAAATCGTCCAGCTAGCACACATTTATTCTGCTAAAATCTATTTAAATTAAAGGATCAGATACCACAAAATAAGTTGACATAAAATTAATTACGACTAAAAATTTATTTACAAACCTATACAAAAACGAATGACATTACATATACTAAAAAGACAAAACACATTTAAAACTATATACAGAAGGATATTTTAAATTTAACATTATATGGTCACACAGTGACCTGCTAGCATAAGTTTAATTTATTTTAGATTGGTAACAATATTTTATTTTCTTATTCACTGATTTTAACAATTTGAATTTTGTAATAAAATAATGCATAGCTAATGATTAGGAAATACGAATGAAAAATATTAATTAAAAGTTTCTACGCTGATCCAGGTTTCAAACTAAACCCTATGCTTAATTGCATGTAGAAAAATAATTTGTCATAGAAAATTAACAACATGAAATTGTACCTAATATCCATTATCGCTGGGTATCGGGAGTATCACTATGAGGTCAAAGCACGTCAGCTGATAATGTAGTTGCCCAAAGTCATTACGAATTTCATGCATCGGCGCGAGCTAAGGTGCCCAATTGAAGTCTATGATGGTTGGTGTCAGCATAATCAAAAAATGTTAATTAATCTTGCTATTTGTTATTTAACACATTTTATACGAAAAATATTTTACGAATTTTTATTATGCGAACTTCACCGTCGAAGATTATCCCTAAGTATTCTTCATACTCGGGTGATCTAGAGAGAGACTGCAATCTGAATGCTAGAGAGAGACTGAATGATCACTGTTGAAATCTCAGCTCTGAATCGCCTGAATCGGAAGTCTGATTGAACTCGAGAGAATATATTAAACATAGTCACATAAGATGTTGATATCCCTTCACTGTTTTCCCCCACGATAGTTGTGAGAGAATATTTCGTCCAATGGTGGAAAATAAGTCCACCCTACACTGAAAAAAAAAAAAAAAAAAACCAACATTTTTTTTTTGCAGTGTACCTTCTCTCCTTATCGATACTTGGTTCCTTCTCCTCTTCTCTCTGCTAGAGCAGAGAGAAGGGGAGAAGGAACCAAGTTTAACCTCAATCCTGGCTGAAAGTTTCTATCCTACTTTTTCCTGAAACCTATTTCACCTCTGCCCCTCTTAAGTGTACTCCGTCATAAAATATATTTTGGAAAGTATCATAAATTCAAGATTATTTCAGATGCCAATATGCTGTAGTCTGGTGTCGCCTAACGTACATTTATTGCACTCTGCAGCATGAGGTGCGTTTACAGTTTGCTGTGAGCTTTTATTGAGTCCACTATGCAAATTAGTTGAATTAATAAAGATAAACAAAAACAGATAATTTTATGTTAATATTTCTCTTTATACAAAACTGTAGATATAAAGTTTATAATTTTCCGATGGATATTTCCTGAAATACAAAAATATTGTATTTAATGGTATATTATAGTTTAGATTATGTTTTGTGATAAGAATATAGGGTTTGTATTCGCATTATAATATATATATATTGTGAATGATGTGAAAGTACACGACTTTACATCAGTTAGAGTTGTGAAAAAAAGTGTCTGCCTAAAGTAAAATAAACATGTGCTATCACATGAGAGGGACTGCAATGGACTTAATGGTGAAATTTGAATGTTATCGACGCAATCTCCAACACTTTTTAGAGATAATGAAAAAACAAAGTAAATTAGAAAAGTGTACAGCGTCCTTGATTGAGTATAAAATAATATCTAATATGCAAAAATAACTTTTGGATAGCTGAGATCAATATCTACAATTGCCGTTTTTTACTTTTTCGAATTTGTTTGCAGGTTTTTTTTTTATGAGATACTTTCAATTTTGAAAGCGTTTTCAAAAATAAAAATATCCCCATTAAAAAAAAAAAAAAATCGAAAAAGTAAAAAGAGGCGATTGTAGAGATTCTTTTAGTTATCCAATGCAAAAAAAAAAAAAAAAAAAAAAAATGTTTTAAAATACTGAAATGCAAACGACATGTTAATGTAATGTAAATGTTAATGCTGATACTTTATCAAATTTGACCATGTTTCTTGAATATGAAAATGTTTACTTAAGACTTGATAGCATTCGGAAAACCTATATTCTGGGTTGAGAAAACTGATTAATACATTATAATAAAAAAGAAAACTGCCCAGTTAAACTGAGGGCATTGAGCTCGCAGGCTATTCACACTAATTGTATTTTAAGCCCTCGAAAAATAAAGAAATCGACAATAGACTAAGGGGGGATCATCCCGCCGTTCCCCCACCCCCTTATAGTTAACCATTAAACCCCCAAAACTAATCAGGGAAGCCCCTTATTACAATGAACATATATACTAAATTCGAAGCAAATTGGATAATTCTGCATGAAAAATCCATTTATGTAAATTAAGGGGGATTACCCCCCGTATCCCCCTTTATACTTAACCAATGAATCCCCAAAACTAACCAGGGGAGCTCCTTACCACAATGTGCCTATATACAAAATTTGAAGAAAATCTGATAATTCTCCATAAAAAACACATTCATCTAAATTAAAGGGGGAGGATAAGCCCCCACCCCCCTTTACCCTCTTTATACTTAACCAAAGAACCCCCAAAACTAATCAGGAAAGCGCCTTATCACAATGAACCTATATACAAAATTTGAAGAAAATCGCATAATTCTGCATGAAAAATCCATTTATCTAAATTAAGGGGGGTATTAGCCCCCCGTTACCCCCTTTATACTTAAATAATGAATCCCCAAAACCAATCAGGAAAGCGCCTTATCACCATTAACCTATATGCAAAATGTGAAGAAAATTGGATAATTCTGCATGAAAAACCCATTTATCTAAATTAAGGGGGGGGGGATTATCCCCCCCCCTCTTTTCCTCTGTATACTTAACCAACGAACCCCCAAAACTAATCAGGGAAGTGCCTTAACATAAGGAACCTATATACAAAATTTGAAGCAAAACGCTTATTTCTATCAAGAGTTATCGCGTTACGTACATACATACGTACATATATATACATACATACATACGTACATACAGAACGGGCGGGCACATTAGCTCTCAGGCTTTGACAGCCTGTGAGCTAAAAACTTCTCGGAAACGTTTCTGAAAATAGATGGCAGCAAAATAAACTTTGTGTTTTATAAATGTTTCTCTAAATCTCGAAAATACATTGGTTTTTGAGATTTCTAAGGATAAAGAAAGCTTTTTGGAAGCGTGGATAACTCGGAAGAAGTTATTGTATAATTTCATTCGTGGTTAATTGTATTTTCCTACATTAAGAAACATCTTTCCTTTTTTAGTGTATTCTTGTACACCGTAGCAGTGCATAAAATTATCGTAGGCAATAAATATAATATTTTTAGAAATTAAGGAGCCTTATAAACTCACACAAAACACTAAAAAAGAAATAAATGTGAAATTACAATAATTATAAACATTATTTAACGAAAAAGACAAAAATATATTTATAGATTAACAGGTTTTATTGCATACTACTAAAATAATTAAATAAGATATTAATAATATAGTATTATAAAATAGCTGTCCCATAGGATTCACACTAGTAAGCGGATGTTTTCACGTGAATCAACAGGAGTCTTAAATACGTCACTAATCGCGTACAGAAATGTGGCATTATAAGAGAGTTGCATATCTATTAATAAAAATAATACATATAAGCAAAGCACAATTTATTTTAATAAGAAAATGAAGTTAAACCAATGAGTTAAGCCAATGTGTCCACCAATATTGGCAGCAATACATATTTGTATTTGAGCTATAACCTCTTGCTGGATATTTAGCAGCATTTGATGTGTTATATTGTTTCATACTAATATTACGTTGTAGTAAACTGTACACTTAGTTTTTAAAGTAATCCCGCATCTCTGATCACCAATTTGTGCTCGCCTATGAAATTATGATTATACTCTTCTTTCCTGCATACTTTCGTACAAGCTATCACCCAACGTGATAACATGTCACTGTTCTGACTGTTTGGGAAGAAAATCTCGTAAAAATTTTCGTCATGTATTTAGTAAGGTATTAAGTCCATGATTGGATACCGGAAGATTTACATTTCTGGGCTTCTAATAAAGTTATTTTACATTAAAATACCATTTTACATTAAAATAAAAACGCTCTATACTTTTGTTATTACTGACTTTTTTGCGCTACCTCTCAAAGTTTTCGAGATAAGGTCAATAACTTCCGAATCGCATCTCTAAAAGAACTGCAATCACTCTCTTATGATAGCGTATAGTAGTTTTACATTAGATAAATACTTGTACCACAACTCTAGTTTTATACTGTCAAAAGATATTTGAGTGTATCTAGATTTTAATTTGCTTTCTTCGTGTGTACATAATTACATGTATATTATTTAAAGATGTAAATACAAATATATTTACCTCTTGCAAAATCGCTACATCTCCTTCAAGCACCCCGAATGTTATTATATGTTGGGATCTTGTAAAATTTGATATATTGAAATTTCTTTTAGCCAAGAGTTCTCGGTATTTGGTTGGTAACAAGCAATGGAGAATGGATGGCTCTATGATACCAATCTTGACTTTAAGAGCTTCAGCAACTTTATGAAAACTTGTAATCATGTAGTCTTGAGAAGCATTTTTCGTAACCTGTTTAATAAATTCAAGATTTATTTTTAAATTTCCTTTACATTATTTTTCAGATATATTTCATTGATAAAACAACTTGTTTTCTCACATGACTATTTACTTGTCAGAAATATTATTTATTTTATTATAAAAAAATCCAGTCCCTCCCTCATAGATTAAGTAGCATTAAAAATTTTAAACATATCTTTATGATTTTATTCTGAGTATCAATGAATGATGGAAGTACCAGTTTGAAAATATAGATAATTTCTTATATTTTTCAGGTGAAGATCTCTTCAAAGTCTTAGACGACCTATGAGTGAAAACAAGCTGTATATATTTTACTCCTTTTCAAAACAACCTCCAAAAATTTAGGGCACTTGATTTAACGGATATGTTGCTAAAAATTTTTCATAACTACAATTGTAATTTTTACTGTATTTTTTAAAATTTCACTCACTTAATTGAATTGGAAATAAGGGTAGTATTATATATCTTCTCTTTAAAAAAAAAAAAGACTATGTTAAATATATTAATAAGAAAGATAATTAAAAATAATCACCCAAAAAGAAATGTTTTACAGTTACTTGAATGCAGGAATAATAATAATAATAATAATAATAATAATAATAATAATAATAATAATAATAATAATAATAATAATAATAATAAATAATAATAAAAATATTTTTTTCTCAAAATAGTTGACTTAAAAAAAAAGAAGTTTGAACTTTTGATGAAAAAGGAATTTATTTTCTTTTACTATAAAATAATCATGTCACCATAAATGTCACCTCTTTGTTTAAGAATTAGTTGTTTTCCTCAAGTAAACTCTTGCATATAAATGTGTAGTAATTTTATAAAGTTATATCTATCCTTTTAAAAAAAATTGAAAAAAAAAAAAATAAAAAAAAACGGGTTTAACAAGTTTATGCCGGCGTGTGTTACCGGTGCCTCACAATTTGATGACTTATGGTATGTTCTCATGGTACGACATACAGCACAAGTATCTCACCCATTTGTGTCCCATCGGTCGACAAGTACAGTAAAGTGTCTATTATCTGAACCTGTCGGGCTGAGCCCAGTTCGGATACGCAAATGTTCGGAAAACTGGGCAAATGAAAGAGCACACTACGCATTGACTGTTATATTAAAGAAAAAGTGATTGCACCACTGCTGTGAAATATTCAAGCTGCAACAGGAGTTGCAAATATTTATGCTGCCAATATTCCCTAGGTAACCTCTTAAGATAAGAAATATTTAGCTTTTCTATTATAAGAAAAGTATTCCTTTTATTTTGTTGTTCATTGTTATTGATGTGGTATTTCTCGTGATATTTTTCTTCTTTTCTCCCGAATGTTCGTGAACACATTTATTAATTTACGGTAACCATTGCTAGATTATAAAAGCAGTGGTTTTGAATATCCTCTCTCTGTGAATGAGACGTGACGAAGATTCGTTATTTTTTCTAGTACCTTTTGAAATTTGCATTCTCGTAACCACTGGCATTTCTCAAAACTTACTTTGGACTAATGGTTTAATGCCTCTAAAATTGCTTGCGTAATCTGTGATCGTTTTGTTGTAGACAAATATAAACAACGAGGAATTTAGGAGGGAGTTAGAGGAGGGGTATTTTCTCGTGATAGCACTAAAATATTCCCCTTGGAAGATTTCAGATTTTCTGCTTATTAATAGTCTAAAACTAAAAATCTGCCCTGAAACTCCATAATGTTTCTCCCGAAGCTATTACATCTCACGGAGAATTAAAATTAATACTATTTTGTTATTCTTGCATGTATGAATTCAATTGTACAGCTGAATATGTTTTATTGAGAATCAATAGCATCCTGGAAACCAATATTCCGGCTTGAGAAAGTTAATTAATATACTGCTTTTACCACTCGGAAACGTTTCCGTAAATCACTGACAGCAACAGGATTTGCCGGATCTTCAATTTCCAGGGAAAAAATATCTGTATTTAACACTGCAAATAAATCTACGACTACACTGGACTAAAATCACTCTAAGATAGATCGCTAAAATTGTATTTTGTTTTTAGTGAAATTGAGACCACCCTAAATATGTTTTTGTTTAGAAAATAAAAGACACATTTGTTATACCTATACTAATTTCAAGCTTTCTAAAAGTGCATTGAACAGTGTTTCATTGCTACCATATAAATTTTTAAGGGGATTCTATATACTCTTTGAACTATTTTTTTTTGAGTATTTTATTATACCCTTTTGAGATATTATTAAATGGTTTTATGCAGAAAAATGATTTAATAAATAAAAAGTGCAATTCTTATGATAAAATTAAAAAAAAAATTACAAAAAATGAAGAAAATTTAAATACCAGACTTGTTTTACATTTTAAAATTTTTGCAGCATTTATTTTCATATTTTTATTACAAATGTTCTCTATAACTGTAAGAAACAGATTTTCAAAAAAGTTAATTAGTTTAAGAAAAATTAAATAAAATGTCACATAACATCATGTAAAAATACAGCAAAAATGACTATTGGCTCATCATTTTTATTTTAAAAATATAAACTATTTATATTACTGGATTCTCAAATTTATGAAATGCACCCGAAGGGTCGTCCAAAAAAATATCGAGTGATTTGAAAAACATATAAGGAGCGTTCAAATGAAAAGGAGACTACGTAAAAAATTATATTGTATTTAAAGCATATTTAATTTCAGAATAATTTAATTACATAATATTATAATCACAACTCATGTGTAACATTCCAAGTAAATATAATTGCCATTGATCTCAGTGCGTAGGAAGGGAGTGGATGACTTCATGGTAGAAACTCCGGGGCTGCTGATGGATCCAGTATTCCACGATATCTTGCACTTCCTTATCACATGTAAACCTTTGACATTTCAGCGACTTTTTTAAGGGGCCTAAAATATGGGAGTCACATTGGGAGATATCGGGGCTGTATTGAGGATGTTTCAAGATTTTGCCAGCAGGTCGATAGTCTTAATGGACACATGTGGCCTAGCATTATCTTGCAGAAACACCATTCTTGTAGTGAGCTTGACTCTGCGCTTATTTTGGATGACCTGTTTAAGCCTCAGCAACGTGTTGTAATAATTTGAAGGAATCCATCATTCATCCGATCGCACAAAACAAGTTTTCAAGAATGAATAAATTAAGGCAAATCCGTTCACTACAGATGCGCAACTGGGAACATACCACACCATCTATCGGCAAACGCATTAATCCACAGTGATTAAAAACAACGGCTCTACATCAAAAGTCTCCGATTCATTTGAACGCCCCTTATAGATTGAAGTCTTAGCATTTTGATCAGACACTGTAAAAAGTAAATGTTTCTTAAGCTATGAAAATATAATGTAGCCGCTAAAAAAATATACAGTAACCTCTTTTGTGTTACCCATGGTTTCAAAAAGCGTTCTTTATTAATACAAAGGATGTGAATTATCACTTTACTACACAGCGTACAACCACCAGAGGGAAAAAAAATGTCTAGACCGGGGATCGAACCCGGATATCTTGGTATACCGTGTTCGATCCCCGGTCTGGACATTTTTTTACCCTGTTGGTTGTACGCTGCGTAGTAAAGTGATAATTCACATCTTTTGTATTCATTAATTTCCAGCGTAATTTCAGGTTTGCTATAAAATTAATTAGCGTTCTTTATCTTTAAAAACCTTGGATACCAATATACTTTCCAGTTTTAAAGAAGCATTTGTAAAAACAAAATTTCTGTTGCTGCCACTGATTTACCAAAACGTTACCGAGTGTTTTGATTATTATTATTATTATTATTATTATTATTATTATTATTATTATTTTATAGTGTATTAATTAGCTTTCTCATGCCTGAATACCGGATTTCAGGATGCTATCGATTCTCAAATAAAAAATTTCAGCTGTGTAATTGAATTCATACATGCAAGAATAACAAAATAATATTAACTTTAATGTTAAGGTTAATGCTGTTAATTTATGATTGAACCTGAAAATGTTGAGAATCGACAGTATTCAAAAACCTATATCCCGAATTCAGAGAAATGATTAACACACTATAAAAATTACTTGGAAACATTTCTCAAAATTAGTGGCAAATCAAATATTAAAAAAATATATTATTTTGTTATATTTTTCTTAATCATTTAAAATTTTTTTAATAGAAAATGCAAATAAGAAAAATATGCATTATTTTATAAATATGATAAATAAATAAATAAATAAATATATATATATATATATATATATATATATATATATACATAAATATAAACAACAATCGTTTTAAAAAGATGAGATATCAAGGTATAAATTAGTTTGGATTTCCGTCGACAGAAATATTAGATTAAAAATTGCGCAAAAAATATAAATTTTCACGCAAACTAATGCCTATTTGAAGGAAACTTTTGACCTGAATAATTAGGGGTATGACCCCTGCAACATATATTAAAATCATCAAAATCTGTGCGCATCATGTTTGGCGGTCCCCTTGTCAGTGATGCATGTCAATTTCAATATGTTTGAACTAGTGTAACATTACTAAAATACATTGCAAACGATTTCTCTCCTTAGACCACAATGAAATGAAATTATATTGAGTGTCCCTGTAAACGAATCATTTCTCTTATAAATGCTACACACTTTATTTTCAATATCGAACATGCCATAGTAATTATCAAAAACATATCTCAATTACATGGCAATCCGAGTATATTTACACGGATTAGAGCACGGACAGATGACCAGATGGCCAGACAGACGGCTCGGCAAACCGGATTCATATACAACTTTCAACTATGTTGTAAATGTGATAAAAAATTAATTCAATTATAATAGTATATAAGTAGTGATTATGCACAGATAACAAAAAAGTACAACTAATAAAGGGGAAAGGATTTTCTGAATTACGTACTAATTGTAAATTTCCTTGTGGATCAGTGAAGAGTGCCGGCACATCCTTTAGACAAGATTCTTGTGACTTGGAATGTAAGAAGTTTGGCATAGAATTTTTATCATTTTCTTTAGAGTTCACCTGCAAAGAAACTTAAGTGGTGCATTCTACATAGTATTTCTAAAGCTTCATTGTATACATGTGTTCATTTCATAAGCATTCATTCTGTATTGAGCTCTTTAAGCAATAAATTATTATAAATATAAATGATTAAGACCAGGGGACACAACCCGGGCACCCAAGTCACAAAGCAAGCACACTAATTGAAATTTTTCATAGATTTACTACATTTAACCCTGTAATACCCATGATAGCATATATGCTACCATTATAGTTGCCAATTTAGTGGGTTTTTTTTAATCAAGATATTCCGAATTCATAACAGAAAATCTGAATAGAAATCTTTGCTTTATTTAATGACAGGCATACCGAGATTAAGAGGAAACGAAAATTAATAGTTGTTATTTCTGATGTGAATTCCAATTATGCTAATTTTGGAATTTCTAGAATACATTTTACCATGGGTATTAGAGGGTTAATATATTATTATTTTTTTAAATTGCCCACCAACTACACCAGAAATATTGTATACGAAAGATATCAATTATATATTCCAATAATTTTATTTTAAATTTATAAAAACATATATCTTTAAAAAGCAACCCATATTCTAATCTCGTCTGTAATTTACTGATGCACAAAGTTTCAAAGAAATTAGTTCAGCACAATTTTCCATTTTACGAAAGAAAATCCAATATGTGAAAAGAAATTATCGCCAAACATGAGCAGTAAATTGCGAATTATTGTAACGTTTCTTTAGTTTTGCATACAAATTTATACTGTTTCAAATGTTACTTTGCATTATTATAACAAACAAATGTTTTTTGTTAAGATAGATTTATGCTTGAAAATTATTTAATATATTGAAAAAAAAAATCAGTAAACTGAGTTATAATTTTTAAACAAATTTTATTTGATTGTACACTATTTTCTCTACTCGATGGTGTAAAAATTGAAATTATACGATAATTATAGAAGGAAATATATAGGAATAAAAGAGCGCAGATCGTTGCCCCCATCATTAAACGGGTTGATTTCTAATATAGAATCTCTCATTAAAAAAAAAAAGACTAACCACCGCCGCAGCAGCCACTGTCAATGAAGATTTTGTGGCTTGAGATCTTTCTGGGTTAACAACCAGAAAACTATTGCATATAAAAATAGGAAAATTGATAGTTTTATAAAGAAATGCTTGATAAACACGCTGAAACTGACAGTTTTTAAATCGGAGAATTATTTTAAGAGGTATTTAAAATATTAAACTTGGTCAAAATAGCTCTCTTAAAAAAGTTTTATAGGAACGAAAACTATACTCAAGAATTTAACCACAACTTAAAAGGATATAGTTGACAAGCTTGCGGTGTGCAGAGTGCAATTATTTTTTTAATTAAGTTTTTTTAGGTTATATTTCAATTTTTTATTGAAATTTTCCTTATTTTCATGGAGAGTTATTTCATATTTGAAAAAGTCCATTATTTAAATTGTTGCCAATTTGTAAAATAGCGCACATAATAATACTCCCTTTCAATTAAAAAATGTATTTACACGTGATTATCAAAAACAAAAATAAAACTTTAAATAATTAAATGATCACGTGTTAAAAGCAGTAATTGTAGAAAATTACGTAATAAAAAATATACTTGCGCGTGAATATTAAAAAGAGAAATAACTAAATTATTACGCGTTCAAAGCATTAAATGGGGAAACACGTCATATTTAAAATGTTCAAATAACAATATTTCCAAACAGCGCTAATATAAAAATATATTTACACAAGAGATTAATTTATTTCGACAAAATACTTTACCTATTATTGCAAACTTTAAAACAGCGTAAATAATAATATTTCCTTTCAATTAAATATTTTTACGTTTAGTAACAGGAAGAAAACTTTGAAAATTACGTCATATTGGAAACGATACATTTAAAACTTCTTACTGAAAACAATTTTCGGTACGTCTCTATTATACAGTTGACAATTTTCCATTTAAAAAAATATATATATATCGCCAAACTATTCGTCAATTTCTAACGTCCAAAAAACAAATGGAAGAATGGTGCCATCGGAAAAAAAAAAAAAAAAAAAAAAAAAAAAGCCTTTCTTACTAAAGTATCAACTATCAGTAACTGTAAACAATAAAATTTATAATACATTAATGAAAAGAGAAAATAATGTAATCTTAAATATTTATTTATTTACAATATTTTTCTTAATTCTGGTGAATAAGTGTTTATGACGTCCGTTGAAACGGATCTGTTCTGCGTAACTATGCATAGCAACATATTTTTCAACCCTTTTTCTCTTTTAATATTATGGCGCACCGTTTAAGGTCGTTATTATTATTTAAATTAATGAAATATGTAATAAATGCGTAAAATATCATTAAAAATACAGATAAATGTCGAATAAAATCTCTCTATGACATAACAAACTCGTAACGCATCTGATGTCAATTGAATGTGACGCCACGGTAACGCACTTTTGGCGTTAAATCCTATATTTTGGAGACATTATTTTTCTTTATTGGATAGTGGTCAACGGGATAATGGAAATGTACAAATTTTTTTATAACATCATTATAAAGTTCTCCGATGCAGCGACATTGTTTACTTAGCCATTTTACATAAGTTGATTTCCAAAAGTTTAATTGATCTTATTTAATCAATCACGAAAACAGTTGTTAGTTCTTTTGACAGCAGTTGATTCAGCCTTAAAATCCTTCAGTGAAAGGAAAATGAATGGAAACTCGATTACAGCAGATCGCCACTTCTCACTTAATTATAATTCAATCTTCCGTAATTATCTCAGAATTGATCAAATTAGCATGTTTTTAGAGTTTGCGATGTCAAAACGGGGTTGGAGAGCGTAGCTCGTAAGGGGCAGAGCCCCCTCGTATAATAAATTATTAAGCCTTGAAAATATTAACCTCGAGATTCTACAAACTTTGTATGCTGTTATAAATTTCGTTGCAGCACATCTGGAAAACAAATTTAACAGTTCTTCTCAGTTTTGTTTTGATTTGCGTTAAAAGATCGACGAATTTGAATTCTAAGAGCTGCTCCATAAAGAAGTTGTAAGTCACCAGGGAGTGATGCTAGATGAGTAAGGTGGTTATGAACAACAATTTTTCTCTTTGAGAGAAACCCAGAAATAAAGAGTAATCATTAGTCATTCCTGTGAGAAAATAGTTATCTTTTATCGATCGCTAAGCAACAGATACTTACACTTCGTATTACTTTTGGTATTGAAAGCTTGACTGACATAGTAGAAAAAATATTTCCTAAAAAAAAAGTAGAGGAATTTGTTTAAGGTCTGACTATTATTTAGGCAAAATAGGCTCAGTGACATTTGGGGTCCATAGATCATTTTGTAATTGCATCCTATAGTTTCTTAAAATTTATACATATAGTAAAATGTTCTAGAACAAAAATATGAACACTGAACATTTTTTTAATTTTGATCAGAAATCAGTAGCATTGGTGTCTCCGATGGGTAACGTGTGATGACAGCAAGTGGGTGGTTTTTGATATATTCTTATGACACAATTATGACAAAAGCCATATCAAAAGCAAGCACTGTTAATTTATAGTTAATGGTAGTAAAAATATCATTTTAAAAAATATACATTTTAATTGACATAAAAAAAATAGGAGAGAATTATTTTTTTAATTTTTGCATGTAAAACTTAAACTTTAGACAGGATTTTTTAGTCCCGAAAAATTATTTGTTTTGATGACATAACTCTTATTATGTTTCTGCGTTGAAATGTCATAAAAATTATAAGCAATGGAATAATTTAGGAAATACGTATAATGTAATAAAAAGTTACAATAGATTATTAATTCTTGTGATTGGAATTGGTTTTATAATTGCTATAATGATAATATATTTATCATTACATTTTAATTTACTTATTTAAGATCTATTTAAGAAATGCAAATAGATTTAAATTATATATCAAAGATTAATGTCTTATTAAAGGGTAAGTGTATACAGGATGGTCAGAATTAAAACACCTCTACTTCTATTCCGATCTCTCTCTCTATGAACTACTCAGTGTATAAGCTTCAAATTTTGTACACACACTATTCAAGACATGGGAAAACGGATTATGCGAAAAAAAGTTCTAGAAAACAACTATAGATGGCGCTGTACAACTGGATATATGCTGAAAAGACACTAAACACATTTAAAACACATTTTATTCGAACGTTCCAAACATTCCTGTGACAAGGAGCATATCAACGCAGGGAATGCTGCTCAATGATTCCCTACTTGGAGATGTAAAACCTGCAGTCTGTGGAGAGCTTGTTCAACTTTAGATCGTAACTGGTCAACTGAGATGGTTCTCACATCCAGAGTGATATCTTCTTTCAAGTGTGACAAGGTTACCAACTAAAAACTAGTCGATAAACTAGTCGGCTGTGGCAATCTCAAAACTTTCTTCTCTCTCATACACGTTATTACTTCAAAATTCATTATCACATCGCCAATAAAATAAATATTTTTTGTCATTCTATTGTATGTCAGCTGCTTGCGGATGGCCAGATTACTTGGATGTGAAGGACCCTTTTCGGCAGGAGCAGCTGATGTACAATACAACTGTGAAAAATCTAGAAAATCGCACAAAAATCGCTATCACAGCACCCCACTGCGGCGCAATATCCCCAAATTCAAGTGGGACCTGCTGTCAAAACCTATAAAGTCAAAAACCTATAAATGAAATTTGGTTCAATTCTATGCATATCTTTATAAACTTTTCGATGATGCAATGAGAACGGACGCACGGACAGACATACATTTTGTATAAACATGTTTTTCGGGATCTCTAACCCCTAAAATGTGTAAATAAGTCGAAAAAAAATTACAATACTTTATTTTATTATGTATAGAAGAAAGTAAAAAGACACGCTAGATGTTAAAGATTCCAGAAGAAAGAAGTCCGGGAAGGCTGGGAAATTTCGTCTTGTACATACATCCAATTGTGCGTATATTAATGTTTAATGTAAATCCATTTTTCTCTCTTTAGCACTTTGTATATTAAGTGGGAAACCAGAAATATAACCTTAAAATTTTGAACGATCTGCAACTTTTGTAAAATTATTTATAATTATAATTACAGCATAATATCTTGAAACTTAGAATGTTCTAAATTGGGGTTTAACATACAACTGCAAATCTTTTCTTTGCTTAAATCAAAAAAGTATTATGCACAATTATATTTCTTGAATATTTTCTGTATCATTTAAAACGCAAAACTATATTTTACCTTTCATTTATTTTAGTTATAACAACCCTAACGAAACTTGGCAATGTTAACTGCAAGATTTTTGAAAACATATAAACAATTTCATTGAATTAAACTATCATTAATATCAATTTTAAGTGCGAGACATGATAAATGTGACAGATTTCAGCACGCTGCTCTTTATAGCGGTATGCAGCATGTCATGATAAGCAAGATCGAAAGAGTCATTTGCTATGAACTCTGATGACTTGCTATCATTTATTTTCTGGCACGTCAAGTCTTTTCATAGGCAATTATAAATTGAAAATATACCTCTAAAACTTCTAAATGAACAATTAATGATTACCTAATTATGCCTATTTCAACATCTATTATTTTAAAGCCGCCTTCGTAATGTGTGTCATTACGTCGCCCGTTTGGAAATATCGCTGTTTTTTGGTATTTATCAAACAGAAGAAAAATAAAAACAATTGTAATTATTTTTTCTTGACTTTTATAAGTGTATAGGTCAAGACAATGTATCTATAAAACTGCTGAATGAACAATTAATGATTACCTAATTATACCTATTTCAACATCCATTATTTTAAAGCCGCCATTGTATTGTGCATCGTTACATCACCTGCTTGGATATTTCGCTGTTTTTCGGTATTTATAAAAAAGTAGCAAAATATAAACAACTGTAATTATTATTTTTTTAATTTTATAAGTGTATAGGTGAAGGCAATAATAAATAAACGTCAAATATCGTTCTGTACTGTTAATTTTATTAAGAAAATTATAATATATGTGGTCACAATAGTTCTTCATTTGAACTTCGGACTGCAAAGCACAGCAAATATTTAACTGAGGCTTGTGATTTGGGATCTAAGTTCTATGATTCCCGCACAATAGAAATTTGATGAGATATGCATTTTGATCCTGAGAAGATAGCAGAGGAACGAGAGCCTTTGTTCCGGTCAGGCAGACAGAAAGATTGCGTCTCTTTGTAATTTTTATGCCAGTCGGTGGATCGCGCAGTTAACTAATTTTAAAACTGACAGACGGTCAGGAAATGTCATTCCAGTTTAAATTATTGTTGTAAATATTTTATATAGTTACATTCTAACCAAGACATTAAATCTCAACGTAATTAAGAAAACAGTGTGAACTTATTTTTCATTCCTCTAGACGCCGACCAAGATCCCACAGATTTCATGTCTTGGAAAAGAAAAGTGACCACTCCCTACTAATTCTGCTGCAAAGTGCAAATAATCGTATTAAAAAGATATAGGTACCAATCAATTGGGAATAATGACTACTATTAAATGTTGTGCATAAATTAACCTTCAAGGTCAATCAACATATTAAAAATTGCTCCATCTTTCAATTTTCAAATAGAAACTACCCTTTTTAATACTTTGAGTTCATTGGATCAAACCAACCTGGAAAAGTGCAGGGTGGCTATAATTAAAGTGACAGTTTTATTATGATTAAACAAGACGGGGAGAGGGACGAAGGATTCCACGGAAAAAAATCACCGCTTGGTGGAAATGTGGCGCTGTGTGATAGCCATATTAAGCCACTGTTGCCATATTGAGATTGTTCTTAATCGTTAAATGTGCAACATAAAAGTTAATTTCATTTAAGTATTGATTCTGCATATTTTAAACTGTCTTTTCTATTACACAACGCCACATTTCCTTCTAAAGGTGACTTTTTGAACTATTTTTTTTTATCAGAATTCTTCGTCCATCGCCTTGTTTAAACATACAAAATTTGGCTACATTCTGGAAATTAGATCGCGCTACAGAGCACGCTGAATACTATCAATTCAACTATGGCCATCCTGTATATAGTTTGTTTTTCTTAAATATTCATGTAGTTAGAAGGATTCAAACTTTGCGGATGCATATGTTAAGGCTGTTGGTCAGTGAGATCTGAAATTCCCTTCTCTAATGTTAAGCCTATGAGATTGGAATGTATATGTATTTTTAAATATCTCATAAGGGAATTAATATTTAAAACCCCTCTTTTTTGTATACTATTCTTAAAGGATATCTCATTCTTTTTAGTTGACAAAATATTTCTAAAATATACTTCATTTTATGTGAAGTGTTAAAGTTTCACTCAGTTTTGCTAAAATTTTAACACATAAAATTAAAAATTAAGTATATATTACTAAAATATATATTACTAAGTATATATTATCCTTTAAGAACAGTACACAGAAATATTTTAAATTCCTGAAGAGGTACTTTAAAGGTACGATTGCATTACAGGTCCATAGGTTTAACATCATGAGATGAACCTTACAACCAACTGACCAACATCCTTAAGCCCACATCAGAAACTTTAATTTATATCTTCACCAAAAAATGTCCGATTGAATTGTTCATTTTTAATAAGATGCCAACGAGTGAACTCAAACATAATCTATGCTTTTTTTTTTTTTTTTTTTTTTTACTGCAAAAGAATTTAATAATAAAAATTTATTATTTTTAATTTTATGAAAAGTATAAAAAAAATTGACTATTAAAAAGTTAAATTACTTACATTAATTTTTACAAAGAAAGAATCAGCGTCATCGAAAACATGGTTATGTGCTTTTATAGTTCATTTTTATCAATAGTATTTTATTTATAGAAATATTTTACTTTTCGACAATTTAAGTAGATCGTCTACCGTTTTTGTTTGCATCACAGAATTTTTTTTTTTTTTTTTGAAATGACCAGAAAAATTCTAAAGAATTTTCTTTTATATAGTGATAGTTTATTTTATTTGTTAAATTTGTTACATTTATTTCAGTCGCTATTTGAATTTGGTCGGTACCCTGTAAGACCTTAATTTTATTATTTTTTTTAAACAGATGGAAATACTCTTAACACATTTTCTTTTATAATTCAATGAAGATTTAAGAAAGAGTGCATAAACTATTTCGGGCTGCTTTAATCCAAAAAACTCAAACGAAGTGTCAAAAGTGGGTGTTACGGTTTGAAAAATAAAAGTTGGTGAAAATTTTAATATGTTGACGGCCCCCAAAGCATATTTTATGCATGTAATTAAACAGTAGACATCGACAGAGTAGAAAGTATGTATATTTTTTATACGATTATTTGAAGCAGAATTAGTGTACTTTTTTTTCCAGGACTGTTAGTATACGTAACCTAACGTTTGAAAACAAATATAAAACATTTACTTACAAATTGTTTGTTATCTTTCTTACTTTTACCAGTATCCTACATTGCAAAATAAAAGTGCTGATTTTACGGTATAATACTGGCATGCTTGCTGCCAGTATTATACCGTAAAATTAACAGTAATATACAGTAAAATAAGCAGTAATACGCTACCGCTGTAAAATCCACACTTTTTTTTGCAGTGTACGTTATATGTATCCCAACATGCATCATACAAAGAGACTCAACTGTAGTTACATACGGATGAACATTATGTATCATTATTTAATGAAAAAACGAAACTAAAAAATATTTTTTTAACGATCGTCAATTAAAATTATCAAACACTATTACAGTACATGTAAAGTACTTTTAATCGTTTTTTTTTCAAGAAATCAGATTGATTAAATATATACGTTTTAATATTAATTTATCATTTACATATTCATCTTTTTTTTTCTAGTTATATATTTTAAATTAATATTATCTTCTTTATCTATTCAATTTTTAAGTTATTATCTACATTTATATTTCCATATTATTTAATGCTATTAACTACTTACTTTCTTATAATAATTATTGTTTACTACTATATTATTCCCCTTTAATCTTCATATCTTTTTATTTCTAAATTTAGAATAATAACTACATTGTCTGTAATTTATCATAAACTTAGCGCTCCTTTTGTTAAAGATACATGGCAGCAGCAGCATTTCCCTTTTTTTATTTAAAGCTAGAAGGCAGCACTATATCCTCTCTTATTTTAAATTATTCTTTTTGACTGTTTGTCATGATTCAGCATTTCCTAGTGATGGGCATTAGACTTGCACATGGATCACTTTCTTTTGCATCTTAATTAACCCTTACCACACTTTATTTTACTGGTGAGTTGTGTCTATTATTTTTTTAGCTTTTTTTTCTATTACAGATATGGATCATAATTTATTTTTTGGATCTCCTATTCTTTTCACATTTTTTTTCGATATGTTATAAGGAGCTTAATATTTTCAACCAATTAAAACTGTATCTCACTTTATCTTCTTGTACTCGAGGCACTATTTACCAGTGAGAAAAAAAAATCTATTAAAGAAATGTATGAAAAAAATATACATAAAAACTTTTTTTTTTCATACCGGAATTAAAATATTCTTAAAAAACTAAGTTTTGGTACTATTTTCTGTATGGCGTAGTCAGCGGTACCGCCCTACTCAGAATATCGAATACGTAAAACATAAGATCAATTATCCCAAATATAAACTTTTCTTAAATTTTAAAAATCTCGAAATGTGCTTTTTACTGGAGTAGTATTTGTCCCAGGAAATTTAGTACTACAATAATTATAAATATATATATATATATAACAAAACAAGTTGGAAATTGTACGTTAAACGTTACAAATGAGGTGCGTTCGTACTATTAGCTAGTTATATAAATATTCAGATCTTGATGATTTTTAATTCTGTGAAATGAATTATATCGTCTGCAGATTAATTTCTGTCATAAAATAAGTATTTTGGTCGCTTGACGATTAAACCTCAAAAGCTCCTATAACAAGAAAGCACCGATTTTTTTTTTTAAAATTCAAATTTCTTAATAAATGTTTTTATTAATATTTTCTAAAGTTTTGATTCGCTTTTCATAAAATTTGAAATGTCTCGACACAATTCTGCAAAGATAATATATCTTAAATTTCAAACCATTCGTTTGGTTTAGTTTTTGCGTTGTTATATGCGGACGGACGGACAGACAGACGGACGGACCAGACGACGACAATAGGTGCTACGTATTTATATAATTATGAACGCACCTAAAAAAGGCTTTCTTTCGCAACTTAAATTTATTATTAGACCGAAATCGCACAATTTACAGTTCATTTCTGGAAATCTTGGTGCGCATTCATATTTATTGTAAAAAAAAAAAAAAAAAAAAAAAAGATTCTATTAAGTTATACAGGGTGATTCATAATGAATGGGCCAAAAAGAATAGCGCAGTGTGACTGCCGTAATGGATTTATTCAGCCGAAACAAATTTATTCGGCAGCTACAATTATACAAGTTTTATTTGGTAACAAGGAAAAATCATCGAATGACGAACTAGCCGCTAGAGGCGCTGTTAAACAAAATGTCGTCCATGCAGGAGAAAGCTTACTACGAAAGCCACGTTCCACTTATGTGGTAAAGTTAATCGC
Organism: Maratus michaelseni; assembly: GCA_963931845.1. Taxonomy (NCBI): domain Eukaryota; kingdom Metazoa; phylum Arthropoda; class Arachnida; order Araneae; family Salticidae; genus Maratus; species Maratus michaelseni. The sequence continues at coordinate 318,617,344 of OZ007589.1, forward strand.
CATAATTTGCGATTTTGGGGCACGGAAAATGCCCGTGTAACATTTGAACATCAGCGTGATTCTTTCAAGGTGAACGTTTTCTGAGCTTTATCAAACAGTTGTGTTTTTGGTCCATTTTTCTTTGCTGAAAAACCGACCAGATCTAACGCCCTGTGATTTTTTTTCTCTGAGGTTTCGTTAAAGACAAGGTGTTTGTGCCTCCACTTCCTCAGAACTTAGAGGAACTGAAGCAGCGGATAGCTGCAGTGTTGAACTCCATCACAGGGGATATGCTATCACGAGTGTGGCAGGAGCTTGATTACCGTGTAGACATTTGTAGTGTCACCGGAGGGGCACATATTGAACACCTGTAGGAACTTGAATAAATGTAGTTTTGAGGTAAATTTGAATTTTCTAAATATATTGATTACAACGTTCACAATCATGTTTTCTTTTTGTCCCATTCATTATGAATCACCCTGTATTGTGAATTTATCAATACATTTTATTTATTACTGTGAAATCAAATGCTTATTTCCTCCGATTATGTAAACCAGTGATACTCACTAACATTTTTGTAAGAGCCCAAATGCGGTAGAGAAGTGAACTCGAGGGTCGCACTTAGATTTTTGCGGTCATCTGTCTATATATTATAATAAGCTACTATTACATAGTAATTATTAATACGTAAATTGCAATTTTAATTAATGTTAACAATTTAATAGTAACTCAGCGGTGGTAACGGTCCATTAACTAATAGAGGAGGTTCCTAAAATTGTGCTAAAACACTATTGACCAGTCGTGAAATATTGTAGTCATTAATAGGAGAAAGTAGTATAGAAACATTATTTATTTTTGTTTAATAGGATTTTAACCCCTTGAAGGGCACCGGTATATTATATATACCACTTAATTTTAATCACAAATTGTCACAATGACACCAGGATTTTATAGTCAAAATTTGAATTTATAAGGTACATGAGGAAAAGCTTTTACTTATTTTAAAGTAAATTCGTTCGGGAATCCTGGTGTCAATCAATCATTTCACTATTTTAGCTACAAGAGTTCTTTGCCCCTGAAGGGGTTAAAAACAATCTCAACGTTATTAAATCTTTCGCTCCCTTGCTCAAGGAAATACTTTTTTTTTCATTTTTTAAGACGTTTAATTTAATTAAAGGAATTTTACAAATTTTGTCTAAATTTTTAATCACATCCCTACCAAAAGCGCAAATATTTAAACTATTTAGAAATCAAATCAAGCGATGAGAGAAAATGTTTTAAGAGAAATTTCACCGTGAATTTTTTTAATTGTTTTAAAATCATATAATTTCGATATAATTTAATATCAGAAGTAAATAAATATATTTGTTATTTTGTTAAGAAAACTAAAAAGCTTGATTTAAACGTCTCGTGATAGTTTTAAATAATTGTAATTTTGTTATAGAAATATTTTTAAACACATGTCCATGACGCTTGTTTATTCTCTAACAACAACAAAAAAAAAAATTACGTTAATAATTTTTAATAGATGGTTTGTAGCTTCTTGGGAGCATTATTAACAATTTGTAAAAATTTCATAATTTTTATTTCACTTTTTAAATGTTGGTTATGAAAGGGTTAAAAATACAGTTTACATTACCTGTATGTATTTATATATATTTTTAAATGTTGGCCCCCCTTGCAGGTCCGCATACTGTGTACCACTAGTATAAGTAATTAATCAACTACAATTTTATTCCCTTGATCATTTTCATGCATATGCAATGTGCTAGGACATTTAAATAAAAAAGTTGAAATTTAACTTACCTCAAACTGGTTTGGAATTTTTACATATTGTAATAATACTACAATAAAGATCAGTAGAAATATCAGGATAAAAATTCTACTAAACTTCAAAGTGTTAATTTTTGCCAGAAAAACCATATTAGAAAAGTTTGAAATTATTATGCATTATCCATGGAAATAAAATGTACACCTTTCAGGAGGTGATGATTTGTCGTGAAGAACTCTTCCTTGCCATAAAGATAAAATATCAAAATTCTTATCTATGATGCACGTATAACAGCTGTGTCACCTTTGTTCGATAAATATTGATGTGATAATAGCTAAAGTTTACTTAGCTGTATAGGCTGAAGTACGCTCAGGTTTAACAAACACCTTGAACAATTTAAGTAAAATTAATTATGTTTGCTCGGAAATAAAACGAGTTTTTTTTGTTTGTTTTTTGAGATTGTTAATCATGAACGCCAGTAAAGGAAAAAAAGGCGGGGAAGAGGGAGAGGAGGGCCTCCCCCCCCCTTGTTTATGTAACTTAAACAAATAAATTTCCTTTTGTCTCTGATGATTTGAAAAAAAAAGTAAATTTATTATTCCCAAGTGGCAAAATAATTCAATACTAAGAGAAAAGAGAAATTTTTGTCTTGCCGATCTGACCGTGTACTGCCAAAATACGTTTTTAACTGTGTTATGCATTCCTCAGCCGAACTATATTTTAGTGCAATAAGACACGCTGGAAGATTTTTTTTTTAATACAGAGCTGCGGAAATGCTAATGGTTACATGTCATGTATGATGGCATTTAATGGAAGTGTGCTTTTATTTGTGCAAGTTGTGCAAGCTGGTTTGGCTGAGTTAAATTATACTATATTATGTGGTGTGAATAAATTCCGTAAATAAACGTTTACCCAAAATAATTCGGAATGTTTATGAAGAGAATTTTCCGAAAGAGCACTTTCAACTGTTTTACGCCTTTTTCAGCTGAAACAAATTTCACTATATTGTATGGTATTAGCATACTGTCATATAAATAAATTCATAAGAATGGCTGATCAAAAGGATAAATACATATTTTGTCATCTATGGATGAGAATTAGCAGAGAGAGATTTTAGTTGATTTATGCGTTTTTCGCCTTATTTAAATTTTAGTTTCACTCTGTGGTATGTATAAAAATATGTAGATAATATACAGGGCTGAACTTGATGTATTTGCATACGTTATTGTCTATAGTAAGTAATAGATGACAATGGATTTTAGCTTCATTAGGTGTCTTTTAAATTATTTATTTTGATATATCATTACATTATTCGAAAAAATGTAATTTCTTAAGAATATTTTCATAGTGTAAGAAAGTGTTTCATAATCTATACCTCATGCATGATTTTCCGTTCTTGTTTTTTTAGTTTTCGATTTAAGTCACATGCGCTCTTTGTCTATTTCACGATTTACAATGTTTTGTGATATCGCATTAATTTAGTTAGGGATAAAAACAATCTTTTAAATGTTTGACACACGAAAAAAGTCTTTGCACTAAAAAATATTTTATTGTGATCTGCACAGAGAAGTTTTAGATCAGACTTTTTTTTTTTTTTAATTCAACATCTGTTTGTGTAATTATCGTCTGCAGCGAGCTAAGCTGCATGTTCTTTGATTCCATGTGCTCCGAGTTTATGTAAGTTTCTATTTCTTACTTTCCGCGTTTGGCAACACTCAGTGTTCTGTTTTGCTTCTTGTTGTTTTTAGAATGTGAAAAAGAATGTTGTGGAATAAGCCGTGTGATGGCTCGCTTTATTTATGTGTGAATAAAACCGCATGTATACAGTCCATTATTGCATTTGTGTTTTAGTTAAGAACCAGCAGTGTGTATGTGTATAGAATAAAAACGCAATAACAGTCTTGGTACAAGTCTAGCCGGAATGCTAGTGAAAAAAAAAAGTGTAGAATGGAACTTTTTTCTGAACTGCTGTGTGATGTTTTTTTGTGGCGAAATATTACCTCAGCTTGTGAGGTAAGTTAACTTTGAACATTATTTTTCGTGTGTAAAAATAATTTGCTATTTAAAACTGTAGAATTGTGATGAGAATAATAGTTTAGATTTAAACTAAATTTCCTATTAACGTATTTTAGAACTAGTTTTGTGTTTGATTTAAGTAAAAATGAGTGAATTAACAACTTTTAAAACGAAAAGAACTGCTCTACGAAGAAGTGTAACGAATTATATTAAGAAAATAGAAAGTATAATCGCAGATGGTGAGATTAATTTAACAGAATTAGAAGAAAATATTGAACTGTTAAAACAGAAAGAAACGGAACTAAAAAAACTTGATAGGGAAATTGAAAGTTTAATTACAGATTCTAAACAATTAGAGAGCGAGATAGATACCGCACAGGAAATTTCAGATAAAATTGATTTGTGGAAATTTAAAGGTGAAAAAATATTGAAAATCGAAAATGCGAAGTTAAATAAGAATGAAAATAAATCTGATAGTGTAATTTCAGAAACAATTTTTGAGAATATTAAATTACCTAGGTAATCATTACCTACTTTTGGAGGCAATATCACTGAATGGATAGCTTTTAAAGATCTTTTCAATGCATGCGTAAACAGTAATACGACTATATCTAATGCTCAAAAATTGCAGTATTTAAAGGCTTCATTGAAAGGTGAAGCGTATCGCGTCATTCAGTCTATTCAAATTTCGGATTCTAATTTTGAAATTGCATGGAATCTATTAGACGAAAGATATTCAAATAAGAGAGAACAAATTTTTGCATATATTAAACGATTTCTAAGTTTACCAGCAATTCAAACAGAATCAGCTGTTGCTATTTTAAATCTAGTTGATAACATTAATGAAGTTATTTGCTCGTTAGAAGTATTGAACCAAACCATTGACAAATTTGGGGATACATTAATGACTTATTTAATTTTGCAAAAATTGGATCCTTCTACAAAATTGTGGTGGGAACGTCAGCTTAAAAGCAATGAAATTCCGAAACTTAAGAACTTAATTGAATTTCTTAAGAATTACGCAAGAACTCTTCAAAATAGCAAGTTAGTGGTAAATAAGGTACCTAAATCTGTATTTCCAAATAAGAGTAATGCTTTTATAGCTACTTTGAGTTGTGGTTACTGTAAAGAAGAACATAGTTTAGCTAAATGCTCAAAATTTCTCAATTTGCCTGTTCAACAACGAATAGATTTCGTAAAACATAATCATTATTGCTTCAATTGCCTATCTAATATGCATTTTCTCAATAAATGTAAGAGTCTAAATACGTGCCACCATTGCTTTAAGAAACATCATAGTATTTTGCACATGGTAAACAATTCAAGGAATAAGACTCAGACGAATAGTATGTCCCCACACGCACAAGAATTTATCCCTAAAAAAGTTGAGTCAGCGAGTGATAATGTTTCGTCTACAGTCTGTGCCTCTCATTATGAATCAAACGCAAAGAGTAATCAAAAGAGTCATATTTTGTTGTGTACCGCATTAATAAAAGTTCAAAATTCTAAACAAGAATTTGTAAAATGCAGATGTTTATGTGATACAGGCTCTCAGAAGTCATTTATTTCTAGAGAATGTGTAAACAAATTAGGATTAAAGGTAAAAGATAGTTCTATTTCTGTGTCATGTTTGGGAACATTTAATACTGTGAGTAATGGGGAAGTCGATTTAGTATTCACTTCTCACTTCAAAACTGATCTTAGAGTATCAACATCAGCATTCGTAATGGATAAAGTGACAGATAATATTCCCTATGTGTCTTTACCTTCAGTCATTTGCGATAATTTCAGTGATTTAATGTTAGCTGATCCAGTGTTTTACAAATCACAAAAAATTGACATTTTATTTGGTGTAAATGTATTTATGCATTTAATGACTGGTGAAATTGTCAAACGTGAACCTAACCTTCCATTTGCCTTAAATTCGAGACTTGGTTGGATAATTTCGGGTACTACAAATTTTGAAACGTTGGCAACTGATCCAGTACATGTAAATCATTTAAGTACAAAAACTGACGAGTTGGTAAATTCATTCTGGGAATTAGAAAAAATTCCAAATGTGCAACCTTTAACAGTTGAAGAAAGACATTGTGAAAAACATTTTGAGAGTTCTCATTTTAGAGAAAAATCAGGCCGCTATTCAGTCGCATTACCATTCAAACAGGATCGAGATATTTTAGGTGATTCACGCCAAATGGCGCACAGAAGATTTCTTTATCTTGAGAAACGATTAATATCCATGCCAGAAATTTACAACCAATATGTTCAATTTATGAAAGAATATTTATCTCTGGGCCATATGGACTTTGTTTCGAATACAGATCGTGAATTAGAAACTAAACATTATTACATCCCACACCACTTCGTCTTAAACAATTCTAGTTTAACTACCAAATTAAGAGTAGTTTTTGATGCGAGTGCTAAAACAACAACAGGTGTTTCTTTAAACGACATTCTAATGGTAGGTCCCAAAATACAAGATGATTTAATTTGCATTTTATTAAGGTTTAGATTTCATAATATTGCCATAACAGCGGATATAAGAATGATGTATAGGCAGGTAAAAATTCATGACAACGATAGGGATTTTCAAAGAATATTATGGAGAGATACAAATACAAGTCTTTTGCTTAAATACTGTCACGTATGGAACTGCTGCTGCTCCATATCTTGCAACTAAAGCTTTGAGTCAGTTAGCAATTGATGAGGGTCTTAATTTCCCAAAAGCAAAGACTATAGTTTTAAAAGACTTTTATGTCGACGATGTTTTAACTGGTGTTGAGAATAGTCAGGAAGGTACTGAATTGATATCTGATTTGCAAAAAATGCTAAAAAAAGGTGGGTTTGAGCTACATAAATGGTCCACAAATGAACCATCACTATTGAAAAATGCTGGGTTAGCAAACACAATTAACGATAATATGTATAGTGTAGTGGGGAATAAGGCCACAAAAGTTTTAGGAGTGGAATGGCATCCTGATAATGATATGTTCAAATGTAGTTTTAGTGATATAAATTATCAAGGTGTCCCTACTAAACGAATTATTCTGTCATTTGTCTCAACGCTGTTTGATCCATTGGGGTGGATTGCACCTTTTGTGATTCTAACTAAAATGATCCTTCAAGAACTGTGGAAATTGCAATTATCATGGGATGATCCAGTACCAGAAAATATTGACCAAAAGTGGAAAATTTTGTGCCAAGAAGTCAAACTCTTAAATTCCATATATATACCTAGAAAAGTAATTTTGCCCAATTATTCTCGATGTGAACTTCACGGATTTTGTGATGAGTCAGAAAAGGGTTATTCAGCAGTTATTTACGTTAAAACTTGTGATAGCTCTAACATTGATGTGAAACTTTTAACAGCTAAAACTCGCGTAGCACCACTAAAACCTGTCACAATTCCAAGACTGGAATTATGTTCTGCAGTATTACTGGCACACTTAATACAGGCAGTCAGAGCTGCATTACATATAAAACCTGATTCTGTGCACGCATGGAGTGATTCACAAATTGTATTGTCATGGCTAAGATCAAATCCTAAAAGATGGCAAGTCTTTGTAGCCAACAGAGTATCTGAAATCCAATCCATTTTACCAGCTGAGAATTGGAACCATGTGGACGGAAAAGAAAATCCTGCTGATTGTGCATCACGTGGGTTACTTCCTGCAGAACTACTCTCCCATGACTTGTGGTGGAACGGCCCACTATGGTTGAGAAGTAGTGAGGTTCCAGTGCATGAACCTATTCCCATAAATGAAGAAGAATTACCAGAAGCACGTAAAACCTTATCATTTGTAGCTTCTGAAACTGTAAAAGAGCTTGATGTTATATCAAAAATATCTTCGTTCTCCAAATTGCAACGCATATTTGCTTGGATATTGAGATTCATCTCCAATTCAAAGGTAACACGTGTAGAAAGAAATACATCCTTTTTATCAAGCAGTGAAATTCAAGCCGCAACACGCTGCATTATTCGGATAGTTCAACAAGCGAACTTCGGTAAGGAAATTCAGTATTTAGAAGCTGGAAAAAAGCTACCTGCAAATAGCAGTCTCATGTGCTTGTGTCCAATTTTAGATGATAACAAAATATTAAGAGTAGGAGGAAGATTGAAAAACGCACAGCTGTCGGAGAATGAAAAGCACCCAATCTTATTACCATCAAAGCACCATGTGACTAAGATCATAATTAAACATTATCATGAAAAATACTTACATGCAGGTCCAGAACTTCTTCTTTCTTTAATTAGACAGCAATTTTGGATCATTACTGCTAGGTCTGTTATTCGGAAAATGGTAAGAGCTTGTGTTACGTGTTGCAGATATAAAGCTCAAACTGCAAAACAAATAATGGCTGATCTTCCAGCATCCAGAGTAACACAATCACGACCATTTCATCGAGTTGGAACAGATTTTTCAGGACCATTCATGATTAAATATCGTGCAGGACGCGGAGTAAAATCATTTAAATCATATGTGTGTGTATTTGTCTGCTTCGTCATCAAAGCAGACCATCTTGAAGTCGTAGAAGATCTTTCAACAAAGGCATTCTTAAGTGCATTAAAACGATTTATTGCAAGAAGAGGGAAACCTTTTGAGATTTTTAGTGATTGTGGAACCAACTTCAAAGGTGCAGAAAAAGAAATTAACAAATATCTTTTGCAGTGCAAGCAGAATGAAGAAATTCGCAAATTTTTGTCGTCAGAGGAAATAACTTGGATATTTAATCCGCCTTCTGCTCCACACTTTGGTGGACTGTGGGAATCTGCAGTAAAATCCATGAAATCGCATCTGAAGAAAACCGTTGGTGACACTGTATTAACCTATCCTGAGTTCCAAACCTTGGTTACACAAGTAGAAGCTTGTCTCAACTCTAGGCCACTGAGTCCCATATCATCTGACCCAACAGACTTGACTGCTCTAACGCCAGGTCACTTCCTAGTTGGAACTTCTCTAACTGCCATACCCGAACAAGATCTAAGTCACAGTTCCTTGAGTCACCTTGATAGATGGCATGTGAGACAGTTCATCTTACAGCAATTTTGGAAAAGATGGAGCCGGGAATATTTGGCTCAACTTCAGCAAAGACCTAAATGGCAGAAAAGTCAGCAAAATTTAGAAGTCAATGACTTAGTCCTCATAAAAGATGATAATCTTCCACCACTTAAGTGGAAATTAGGGAGAATACTAACTGTTCATCCGGGTTCAGATAATAAGGTCAGAGTTGTGACGATCAAGACTAGTAGTGGTGTAATCAATCGTCCAGTAGTGAAACTGTGCCCTCTTCCTATAAAAACTAAAAACTGTGAACTGTGAACTGTTTAATATATTTTTTTATTCTTTGCATTAATTTGTTTGTGTTATTAATTGTCTTTTTCCATTCTAGTTAGAAATTGTAAGCAATTAACCACTTGTTGAAATCCCAGGGGATTTCAACGGGGGCCAGAATGTTTGTGTAATTATCGTCTGCAGCGAGCTAAGCTGCATGTTCTTTGATTCCATGTGCTCCGAGTTTATGTAAGTTTCTATTTCTTACTTTCCGCGTTTGGCAACACTCAGTGTTCTGTTTTGCTTCTTGTTGTTTTTAGAATGTGAAAAAGAATGTTGTGGAATAAGCCGTGTGATGGCTCGCTTTATTTATGTGTGAATAAAACCGCATGTATACAGTCCATTATTGCATTTGTGTTTTAGTTAAGAACCAGCAGTGTGTATGTGTATAGAATAAAAACGCAATAACAACATCATTAGTTTTCGTTTTTTTTTTTCAAAATTCTTAATGGTATTGTTCAAGTCGAGAATAACAAAACTTTAAGAATACCTTTTACACTAAAAAAAAAAAAATGTTGATTTTACAGTATAAAACTGGCATTCTAGATGCTAGTATTATACCGTAAAATTAACAGTAATAAACAGTAAAATAAGCAGTAATACACTGCCGCGCATGCACGGTAGTGTATTACTGCTTATTTTACTGCTTGTTAATGTTAATTTTACGGTATAATACTGGCAGTTGGGGTGCTAGTACGTGTAAATATCTCATATTATACTGTAAAATCAACAACTTTTTTTTTCTTTTTTTTCTTTTGCAGTGTACTGGTTGCATGTATTTAGTTTCTGAGGATGTGAATGCATCAAACGAAGTATTGAACACCGTAAGTGAAAGGCATAATCAGAATTTCGAAGTCTGTAGTTGTATTTATTCAATAGGACTTTCTAAATATTATGCAGCTTATAAAATTAAGCACAATAATTGTCTGAGTGCAACGAAGACTCATACACAGCGCAGTATTACTTTGCCCCATATATAGCTACGATGGATATTAAAACCTTTCGTCAAGCATAACTCAAAAAATATTTAACGGATTTCGTTCAAATTTTTACAGCAGGTACCTATAAAGGTGACAACGACGTCTATTTATTACCAAGAATAAATGTCAAACCGTTTGGAAATTATATTAAAAAAATAGATAAAAAGCACAATTAAAGTACACATGTCACTAAATTTTGTGCGTACGTCATTTTCACCGGCGGGAGATTTTCGTAGACAATCGGAATTGAAAAGTTCACGGAGTACATGGAGCAAAAAATATGCACGCACTAATATTCAGCACAATAAAATATATTTCAATTTAGTAGAAATCGAAAATTAATCTGGATTTTTTTTCTGTTTGAAAGAAAAACCCCGCAATAACTTGGTAGACTTGGTATTAGAGATTTGGCGCAAATCTCAGCAATAGCGGCTTTTTTTATTTCGCGTAAATAAATAAAAAAAAAATCTTTGGTGTTTAAATAAAAGGTTTCGATATATGGCATTATTTCTTTTTTTCTTCTCTTTTTAGCATTTTAAATAGGATTAATGAAAGGCATGTATTTTAAATTAAATGAGTGAAAGGTTTATATTTAAATGAAATGAATTCAATATGAAATTGTTATAGGAACAATATTTGGCGATTTATCAACTGCGCCAGGATAACATAAAAGTACCAATATATCAAACGGTATGTAGTACATGAAATGAAACAATTATATTATAATCACCCATCGCACAAGAAAAAAAACTAATATTCTGCATTCAGAGGGAAAAATCCATCTCCTGTGCCGTAAGATTTGGCGAGTTCTTTTTTGGTGATAAGTTTTTCGATGTGATTGTTGGCATCTGCAGAATTTGGCTCACTTTTTCTAAATCTTATTTTTTTGCAGATGTAGTATTATGTAAATATAATTTTTTACAGATATTTCTCTATTTTGTATATATATATATATATTAAATTGTAATGGCATTTGGAAAAGAGATTTTTACCTTTTTATCTGTGCCTTCGGAAATATTAAAAAATAAAAAAAGATTTACATATATCAAGCGTTTAATGTTATGTTTTGCATTTTTATACGGACCACTTCTTCATTTTTAGATTTTAAATGCTATTTATTATTTACTAGCCGTTTATTAATTGTTTACAATTTACTCCCCTGACAATAACAATTATTTATCACAAAAATGCCTCTTAGGTTTCTTAAATAAGTTTGTTTATGTATTTTCATTACTTATTAAAATATCGAATATGGCGATAAAATTTTATTTTAGCATTGTGCTTAAATTTTTAAGATGGTGCAAAAACATGCTTTAATAAACGTATGTTTGTAAATATTTGAAAAACATGTTTTACCGCTCTCTTTAAAAATTTTATAAGATGTAAAACTACCTTTTGGCACCATTTTAAATTTTTTTCGCCAACCGACATTGGATACGAAACTTTAACCCATTCAGATACACAGGCAAGGCTGGTCTCAAACAAGAGTAAAGCTAGTAACAATATTGTTTTAACTCTATAAGAGTTACAATAATGATATTAAATGCTCCGATTGACTTTAGGCCCAATTACGAAAATTTCTCCTAAAAAAACTGTAGAAGTCTTTTACATTTGCTTCAAATGAAGCTCGGTCTACAAGGTATCCTTATATATTATTTCTCCTGTCAACATCCCTTTTACTCAGAAAATATGAAACGCAGAACAACGAATGAGATACTATATGAAAGGTTTTAGAACAGGCTTCTGACATAGCCCACTTAACAATTCGTTAAAACATGTTTTTGATTAAAATTTGCTGAAATTAAAAAATTAAATCGGCATTGTTTTCATGAAAGAAATGAAAGGTTTTCCTGAAATTATTGTTGCCAAAAAAATAAAATACCACATTATATGATGCTCATAGCAATTATTATAAAAAACACCGCACGGGTTTATTTTATACTTATGATTAAAAAGTGAAATTGAAATTTAAATGTTTAGATTGATATTTCTAAGTCCCATGGTTTTCCCGAAGCGGAGGACGTCATCCTCTAATGCAGTCAAAATACGATTGTTAATTTTTTTTCTCGCGCATGCCTTTAGCAATCTTGGATCAGTTTTTAGTCTAACTTTGATGGAATAAATTAGATGATATTCTGGCTTGACTAACAACTAAATGTTGTTTGCAGATATTTTTATCCTTGCTTTTTCTTTAGAAGTTTAAACCTGCATCTAATAAATATTATATATTGATAAAAAATGATACTTCTCTATTATCCCGTCGACCACTTTTCATAACAAAAAACTATCGCCAAATAAACGGGAGAACGTTGCCATTGGAATATCAAAAAATAAATAAAATATAAGAATTTAAGGACACAATTGTTGTTTTAATTAATAAAATAACTACTAAATCAGTAAAACATAATGAAAAATACACGCAAATGTCGAATGTAATACCACTAGATGACGTAACAAACACGCATAATGATTCTGACATCAAGTAAATGGGACTGCATTTTTGGCGTTTAATCTTACAGTTTGTCGGTAGTTTTTTGTTATGAAAAGCGGTCGGCGGGTTAATAGAGAAGTACCTAAAAAATATTAGATTCCAGTGCGAAATCTTCGCACGGGCCCTCTGGTTAGTTAATAATACAAACAACACTAATAGCAGGGAGGCAAAAGTTTTAATTTTTAAGTGTATATTTGAAACCCTCCAACCCCCCCCCCCCCAAAAAAAAAAAAAGTTACACTAATGAATTTAAAATGGCGTTAAGCCACGCTTTCTGACATAAGCAATTGGCTGCAAACGCGATAACGAAACTTTCACTTAACTTAATAACATGTAGCTAATATAGCCCTCAGGGTACTTTGCAGTTATGCAGACCTTGTTTTTTTTTTTTTTAAAGTTTGAGACAATTCAGGTTTAAGAAGTTGAGATTTACTGTCAAATGATATAAACAACCATGAACACAAAACTGATGAATTATTATTCAGGTTTATGTATGTATTTAAAAAAAAATTGCATCTGATTACACTTATTAGATAAATTACTTCTGTTTGCATTTAATAACTGATAAACGGCTTCTGTATATTAAATGAATTGTTTAAATATTGGGAAGAGGTGGTGAGAGGTAGAAAGACGAGTAAACAAACGGGTAGACAGACGGGTAGTGAGATGGGTAGAGAGACGAGTAGCGACATAGGTAGGCTGACGGGTAGCGAAACGAATAGACAGACAGCTAGAGAGAAAGGTCAAAAGAGGGTAGACAGGAATGTAGCGAGAAAGGTTGTGAGACGCGTAGCGTGGTAGGTAAAGAGACGAGTAGAGAGATGAGTACAGAGACGAGTTGACTGACGGGTAATGAGATTGGTAGCAAGACGGGTAAAGAGTCGGGTACAAAAACAGACGGATAGTGAGACGGGCATATAGACGAGTAGAGAGACAGTAGATGGGTACGGAGATGGGTAAGAAGATGGGTAGGGAGGCGTATAGCCAGACGGGTAGAGAGACAGATAGACAAGTTGTGAGACAGATAGACAAATGGGTAGAGAAGTGGATAGAGACACGGCTGGACATACAAGTAGTTAGACGGATAGACAGACGGTTAGAGGAATAGATTGGCGGGTAGCGAGACCGGTAGAGAAATATAGAGACAGGTAGCGAGACGTGTAGAGAGATAGACAATCGGTTAGAGAAACGGGCAGAAGAACGGATAGGGAAACAGACAGATTGTGGAGAGACAGACAGACAGGCAAAAGAAAAGTCTGCGGATTGGCGCAGTAAAGGCGCAGGGGCAGAGCCTCCTAGAGAATAATCAAGAAGTATCTGTTAAGCTTAACTTTGAAATATATATAATTTTTCAATTTTGCGGATATGGAGATTTAATGTAAAAGTTATTTTACAGAAGTCATCGAAAGATTTTTTGTATACTTTAATAGTAATTTAGACTATAGTTTTGCAATCTGGTTTGTAGCAAAGCATGCTATCAATGTGGTTTGAAGTGTAAGTGTTTCTATAAACAGTTGTACAAATAATAGATATATAATCAAGGAAGAAAAATTTTAAATTCACATACAAAAAAAGGTGCAACAATGAAATTAAATTTGCGTTAAGCCACGCTTGATAGAATAATCTATTGGCTGAAAATCCAATTACGTAACTTTAAAAAGCTTGGCGTTTTAAAAGATCCGGCGTTTTTTTTCTTTCTTTCAAGTTTTGCGTAATACGCGCTTAAGAAAATGAGATTCTTTGCCACATGTTAAAAAAAGAATGTAACAACACATCTGATGAACGGTACTTCTTTTCTATTTTTTTAACAGTGTATATGAATTTATATATGATATTTTGTAATTCTATCATTTAATTTGCTCTTTTTCTTTATATTGTAATTGTTAACCCTATGTTCTCAGCAATATCACTCAGACTAATCCCTTTGAGGGAAGTCCTAGTTATAACTTTAAATGAAAGTAGAAGTAATAAATTAAAAAAAATTTTCCACAAAAATGATTATTATTTTTTTTATTGTCAAAAATATTTATAAATCAACAATTATTCATTAACGAATTACAATATTTTTTTCTTTTATTATCAAGTAAAATGCTTAATTTCGATTTTTACCCCAATTAAGAGTTTTATTTTATTTATTTATTTATTATTCTTTCTTTGAGTGTAAAATACATTTTGAAATGGGCTATAAAACTGCAATCTAACTTACTCTTTTTTCAACATTTCTAGCAAAGTATTTTTATTATTCATTACTTACCAGAAGATCGCCATGAGAATTGTCATCAATTATTTAATATCTGAGTACAAAAAATAATCATTATGATATTACTTTGCATTATTGTTGAATTGCATATATATTTTAAACTCTATATTCGGTTAATAATTTACAAAAGAAATAAACAATTCTTTTGAATTCTGTTCCGTAGATTTATATCGAAAGTTGTTTGTAAAATCTTTTAATTGTGATTAAAGCAGTTTTTAGTAGTTTGTAATACTTTTTTTACTTGTTATTTATTAGTTGCGTTTCTTCGTCTTCCACCAAAGTGAAAAGTAATACAATATGAAACACGTTGATTCTTAATAGAAAAAGAAAAAAAAAGACACAAAAACTTTTATTTGGATTTTATTTATGTGGCAGTGTTGTTGATAAATACTTTTTAATTATGAAAGTATCGTCTTGATGAACATTTTGTACGTAATACATTATCAACCTATTTACATATATAGTCCAGTCAATCTAGGCTTCTGCCTGGAAAGTTTTGGAGAAGTTTTTTTTTCTTTCTTCTTTTATGTTTTTGGGGGTGCTGAACACGAATTTCAACTTTGTCACCTCGTATCTGGTCTGCTTAAAAAATTATAAGCGAAAAACCATGAAAAAATCGGAGTTTTTTCGGTTTTTCGCCTGTATTCCAGAAAGGGTTAAATTTTTTTCAAAAACTTATCGCACCAAATTAAACTAGAGAACATTTCCTACATTTTTCATATGCAATGTTTGTTTCTAAGATGAATAGTTTTGGCATACGAGTAAAGGGAATTTTAGCGATATAATTGAAATTTCATCATCGGAGGGAGAAAACGCGATCCAGTCACTATGCATCCATTTTAATCACCAATTTGAAGCTGTTTAGTTATTTCTGGTTGCATTTCGAATATGTTTACATTTTCTTACCAAGTTTTAACCTTTTTATAGCACTAAGAAAATAAATTGAAATCAGATGATTAGGAAAGATATAAACACACAATCACTCTGCATAGATGAGAGAACCAATTTTTGTTTTTCTGGTAATCTGATTTAAGTACAATTATAAGTATTGTAGGTTTAATATAATAATAACATATGTGGAAGATTAAAAACAGGAAAAAAGAGGAATGTAGTGTTGTTTTCCAATTAATGCCGTTTTGGTCACTTTGAAGGGCCTGGTTGATATTCTTCAACAAGACGTTCATCGGTATCTTCTTCTTCATCATCATCACTTGATGGCTCAGGTTGTATCTCCACTTGACTTCAAAAACCTGTATTGGGTCGTCAACTTCTGTTTCCAAGTCATCTTCGGCGATGAAGGAGCTGACATTGTCACAATGACCATCGCAGTTCAGGCAGAGGAGCGAACAAAACAAACTTGCTTTCTTACAGCCACACATTCCACTACAGTTTGTTTTGCATTTGCAGGATATTTTTCACAGAACAGTTTCTGGTGCGGGAGATTTGATAGTTTTTATGGGTATGACGCCTCTCTTGGTTTTATTCCAGCCCCATTCCTCAACATTTTTACAGTTACCTAGCCATAACTGTACTTGGTGGTAAATTCGCAGACAGTGACATCGAGCTGCTTCTTCTGTTGCAGGGAGCGATGCTATATTTGTATATTTTAAAGCATATTTTATGCAGTACCTGTACCCCAGGCTGTTTAGTGAAGGTGTTGCTTTCCCTCTGAATCCGTGTAGGTGTACCAGAAACAACATCGCAGCTTTAATAACATTATAGGCTACATCACGAGGGTATTTAAATATATCTACCCCATGTTGCAGGTTGGAAAATTTCTTCAAAATTTGAAGGTATTTTGTTTTTTCCACTCATGGCATGTAGAAATAGGATGTGTTTGGCAATTAATTTGTCTACTGCACAAAAAGGTGAATAGATCTTCTGGGGACTTTTCCTCTTTCCTGGTTTCAAGAATTAAACATTGGGAAAATTGCAAAGTCGAATTACCAAATTACCAGAAGGTCTACATCTTCACCAATGATTATCACGTTCTCATGGTTTGGTGCCAACTTGAGAGCAGTGTTGATAATGAGGCTGTCGCGTCAATTCGTCGCGCACAATTCATCGTGGAGCAATTCATCGCGGCAACAACTCATCGCAGCGTCAAATCGTCGTGGTGTCAATTCGTCGCAACGAAAATGTTTTTGAAGGCTATGATGATAAAATTAAAGGTAATGTAGTAAAATTATTTAATGATAACTTGTTTTTTATGTATAGAGAACTATAACAATTTACATCATTAAATAATTTTACTAAATTAGTTTTACTTTTATCAACATAGCCTTCAAATATATTTTCGTTGCGACGAATTGACACCACGACGAATTGACGCCGCGACAAATTGACGCTGCGATGAGTTGTTGCCGCGATAAATTGTTCCGCGATGAATTGTGCGCGACAAATTGACGCAGAACCGATAATGAGTGTGTCGGCGCATCTTCTTTTGCCTGCTTACAAGCCATATTTTCAGAGCCAAATCTACACATCAGCAGGGCTATTAAACGGTTTTTTTCTTGTCGTTTGCGAGAAATTTTCTCTGAGAAACCGTTGGTACCATAGTCTTATTAAAAACAACCTCATTAGATACCGTTTTGCGAGATCGTCTATCACGCTCAACAAATTTAGTGCTCATTTCAGTAATGTTTTCTGGGGTTTCGAGGACACCCTCCCACCCGTTTTGTATTCACAAAACCATTACATTCAGCGTTTTAGCCTACAACACTACATTCCTCTTTTTTCCTATTTATAATCTTCCACATATGTTATTATTATATTAAACTTACAATACTTATAATTGTACTTAACTCAGATTACCAGAAAAATAAAAAATGGTTCTCTCATCTATGCAGAGTGATTGTGTTTTTATCTCTTTCCTAATCATCTGATTTCAATTTATTTTCTTAGTGCTATAAAAGGTTTAAAACTTGGTAAGAAAATGTAAACCTATTCGAAATGCAACCAGAAATAACTAAACAGCTTCAAATTGGTGATTAAAATGGATGCATAGCGACTGGATCGCGTTTTCGCCCTCCGATGATGGAATTTCAATTATATCGCGAAAATGCATTTTACTCGTATGCCAAAACTATTCATCTTAGAAACAAAAATTGTGTATGAAAAATGTAGGAAATGTTCTCTAGTTTAATTTGGTGCGATAAGTTTTTGAAAAAAAAAATAACCCTTTCCGGAATACAGGCAAAAAACCGAAAAAACTCCGATTTTTTCATGGTTTTTTGCTTATAATTTTTTAAGCAGACCAGATACGAGGTGGCAAAGTTGAAATTCGTGTTCAGCACCCCCAAAAACATAAAAGAAGGAAGAAAAAAAGACTTCTTCAAAACTTTCCAGGCAGAAGCTTTTTTTGGTCTAAATTTACTGGACTAATATCCTTTATTTACTTATATGCTTATACACATCTATATGACATACATAATATACCTTGTTCATTTACTTATATGCTTACATTTATTTATATTGCATAAATAATATACACTTTTTTGTTTACTTATGTGCTTACATTTAGTTGTATTTCATGCGTAATCCACATCCTACATACCAACTATTTCCATCATTATCCATCTTATATACTTACATACATTTATAACATACATACATCTTATATACTTATACCCATTTTATAATATACTATACATATTAACTTGCAAACAACAGCTTTGAATGCATTCAATATATTATAAAAAACAGACAGATGTTTCTTAATCTAGGGAAATATAATATCACCGCGAACGAAAATAAACAATAACCTCTTCCGAGATACCTACGATTTCTAAAAGCGATTTTTATTTTTAGAACCCAACCTGCGCATACTTTTTCTTTATGAATTCAAACTGGACCACAACGCACCAGAAGCAGGAATGAATATTAACAAACCATCAGAAGATGACAGTAAAAGAACAAAGTGTACAGTGATGGTTCCAAAAATTCTGATCAGGCGATATGAATCTTGAAAATGAATCGTGTGGACACGCAGTACAGGGCATTGGAAACAACGAGCTGCGAAAACTAATGTAATTTCATTTGACTTATCAAAGTCAGTTTCCCGGTCATTATCTTAGGTCAGTAACTATGGTAACACCGCATTTACTGACTGACCGCACCTTTTACCCTACTCTACTTCAGATGAGTAGAAAGTTTCGTCCTTTTCATATTTATAGCAGTGGGAAAAACGGGACCAAGGGCTGCTCACGTCTTCTAGTTATATGGCAAAGAAGGGATGAAATGGGGAGGACGGATATCCCTGAGAAGCCAATTGAAATTACATAGAGTTGAGTCTGACCCTGGCCAAACTGTAAAGGAAAACACCCCCAGTTGGCTCAGTGGTCGGTACGCATTGTCAATTCTTTGATGTTTTATTCTGATTTTATTGTGATTTTATAAATTACTTTATACAAGTTAGTCGTGAGTCTTCTCTGATCAGAGCAGGACGATAATGCTTATCTCTCCATTTGTTTTGTCAATTCTTTTCAAACTCTGGAATATGTGTCTGTAGTTAGTACTTATCAAAGACGAGCAGTGAGTAAATAGTGGGTGTTTTCTTTAGGAGATATGATTGAGTAATTTCTGGTAGATTTGCTTCGAAAATCAATTTAAATAAATAAATAAATAAATAAATATATATGTATATATGTATATATTCAAAATACATTAAAAAAATTGAATACCAACTTATCAATTTTTTAACAGAAACAGATTTCTAGAAACTACAATTATCCAAAATTATAGCTGATTCTGCCACGTAGTTTTTGACTTATGCTTAAAAACCTATCCATATTACAATCTACTTTGCAATGATTACAAATCGATTTAACATTAGGAGTTCCCAATTTTAAACCTTCATAATTCCTATACAACTTGGCCGAATGACTTTTTGTTTGGTATCCTAAGCTAAAATTTACCGAAAAAGAAAATATGATTCAGTGTTCGTATTGAAAATTTTAGAGTTTGGTACAATTTCAGTATGAAGACGACTTCCTGGTCTTTTTTTCTTTAAACATAAATTGAAAGAAAACATAATTTCCAGTCTATAATGGCTATTTTCATTTTTTTTCTGGTACAATTAGGTGATTTAAATGTATGGAATGCTCTCTCTCTCTCTTCTTTTGGCCGACTATACATTGAGAAATATACATACAGAAAATATTTTATTCAAGTAAATGAAACAAATAGAACATTACAGTATTGTGATAATAAATAAAAATTAGTATGCTTCATAAATAGGTTTTACTTTATGTTTCTCCCAGTAGGTTCCTCCTGTTTTTCTGAAGTATCCGAAATTTACAAATCTATCACGTTATTTAGAACCATTTGAAATTTTTATTTAAAAATGTTTTAAAAAACAAATTCATTGAAAAATGCATTTACAGAAAAAATATTTGATCCCTATGAATTGAACAACAGGGAAATGTATTTTGGTAATACATCATAATTAATAAATTTGAAAAATATCCTTCAGTTTATGCTCCTTCCAATTTACATTAGGTCCTCTATTTTTCGGCGATTTCTCATAATTCCAAGACGAAACTGGTTTACTCCATTCGGGTCCATACTCTGCCAATATCGCATCCTCTGCTTCACATGGTACTTGAACTTTTTCTCCCAGCAGTTCTGCAGAACATAACGTGAAAGGAGGATAAAAATATATAAATAACAAAAAAAAAAAAAAAAAAAAAAAAAAAAAAAAAAAACACTAAATTTAAAATCCTAAAAGCAAATCCTTACATATTTTGAAAAAACAAATAAAATGCATATATATATATATATATATATATATATATATATATATATATATATATATATATATATATATATATATTAACGACTAAATCCTATTATTTTTTCATTATGGATTTTTCTGTCTAGAAATTTGTGCTTCACTTTTGGACCGCCTCACAGTGGTGCGTTTTGAGGATCTAGGTGGACAAAATTGTTGCGTTGAAGTTTAATTAGGTTTTGATGGGTTTTCGAATGTATCAGTAAAAAAAAAAAAAAAAAAAAATCAAACAGTGATAAATATTTGGCTTATTTAGTTATTATTATTATTATTATTATTATTATTATTATTTATATTATTATTTATATTATTATTATTATTATTATTTATATCATAATATTGTATTGTCACTGTAACTACACATGTATTCAAAGTTTCAGCTCAATCGGATAATAAAAAGTGGTTTAAAATTGACTTGCAAGATTTGAATTAAACACTCATACACACACTTCAAGTTAATGTAACTTAAGGATTCGCAAACCTTCGCAGGAACTTTTTAAAATTTCCAATACTTTAGGAATGGCACTTTGATTTTAAAAAATGCTTATTTCTGAATAATGCTTAATAATGTATTAAAAGTCAAGATGAAGTTTGAAAACAAGATGGCGCTTATTTTCAAACAACAATAGGTTAAATCTTGTGACAAACATGTGACATATGTCCAGTAAACTCCTGCTTTCAAATAAAATAGAAAAGTCACGACTTGCTGTCGAACTTACAGAAAAATAGTGCAATTGTTGAAACTCCCTCAAACCAACTGCCTTCTTTACGGTCGTAGTTAATCTACACATCGGATTTTTTCGACAAAACTCGTACGGATCTCGACAAAAGAGACATTCAGCTACCAGTATACGCGGTCTTGTTAAATTCCGAGATATCGGAAAAAATGAATTTTGTCCACCTAGATCATCAAAACGCCCCACTGTGCGCCTGTCGAAAACCAGTTGCTACTTTTCGAAATGCACAATGAAGGTGGAAACGGCCGGCGCTATAGCTTATCGCTCATACACCACTTCTAAATATTGTATAATTTAAAATTTTATATTACCGAATAGGGAAATAAAATGTATTTTCGAATGAAATTTGTGGAAAAACTGTAGCTTAAGGTGGTTCCAGAGATGAGATTTTTCCGCTTTTTTGCGTACCAGTATAATCTTAAAGAAAACGTTGTTCTCTTGAAACTTTCTGACACAATTTCTGACTCATTTTTAAACGCAAAAGCATAAAATTGGCAGGCTTGACTATGGAAGCGATTTGGAATCGAAACGCGTTTTCCAGTTTTTGATAAATAAATTACTTGTCGAGTTATAAGCGACTCGTGTCACGTGACGACACGATTTTCATCTTTCTCGCTCTGCTGCCTCGATAATTCGGTTCAAAACGCTGACTTTGACAATATTTTCTGAAAGATCTTCTGCCTTTACCAAAAAATGGACAACTCATTTCGATTACAAAGTTTCTGAATAAGAACACCTGCTAATTTCATCGGTTTCTGATTAAAAATGAATTCAAATTTGTGTCAGAAAGTAGCTTCTTTGGATTTGATAACAGCCTTAATGTAGTTACTTTTTATTAATTTAAAATAATTTTCAAGCATGAAATTTTTTGAAAGCCTATCTAAACAATGATCATTTGTTTGCTCCAATAATGTAAAGTAACTACTGACGGAGATCCACAATTGGAAATTAATTGCCCAGTGACAAAAAAAAAAAAAAAAAAAAAAAAAAAATAAATAAATAAAGAAAAAAAATAAATAAATAAATAAAGAAAATAAAAAAGAAAATAAAACTATAAGATACGCACTTTGGTGGTCATTTAAAATCTCTCAACGAAAAGACAGATTTTCATTTTATGTTGAACATAAAATTAATATCAAGTTAAGTTAAATTGGTTAAATATACGTTGTATTAGAATTTGCTTGTAAGAAGTTTATTTTGTATGTTATAAAAAAAGTTAATAAGATCAGAAAGCTATTAATATATATATATATATATATATATATATATATATATATATATATATATATATATATATATAAAGATCTGAATAAGTTTAATTTCTATCTATGCTATTATAAGTTTAACACCCCTTTCAAAACTCTTTTGGGAATGGGAGTGGTGCATATTAAATGAGTGTATTTTGTTTATTAATGTATAATTAAACAGGGAAAAGTATGCTTATCAAAAGTTAAATAGAGAAGATTTGTTTTTTCTTGAACAGTTACATAAAGAACAGATTAATTAGAAGTAAGAATAATTTTGTCATTGTTTCCGTTGATAAAGCTGCTTTTAATTATGTGTTAATTAGAAAAAAAATGCAGACAGAATTACAGATGAATTGAACAATAATACGTAATAAAGTACATCTTGATCTAAATGCAGTAATCAATAAAGTTAATGATTATATTAAAAAAAACCTAAGAAAATTTAGTTAGTAGTTATCGAAGTTTCCCAGTCCTGTTAATGATACCTAAGATCCACAAATGTCCTGAAAAATTTATTTCGTGTTATTTGCTGAAATTTTAGAGGTAATTGGGAAACATTTTAATGTTGAGCTTAAAGATTTCTCAAACGGATAAAAATTCTTTAAATTTAAAAAAAAAAAAAAAAAAAAAAAAAAAAAAAAAAAAAAAAAAAAAAAGTTATTTTTGTAGCATTGACAATGGTATGGAAGTTTTAAACAGTTTGACAGATACGCCCATTAATCTATTTACATAAGATTTTGATTTTTTTTTTAAATATACCAATTGATTTATTTTACAATACTTTAAAAATGTTTTTGATTTATTACACATTGAGGAAGAGTTAAATATTAAAAGGGATTTATTTCTTGAGTTTGCGTAGTTTCTGTTTCAGTAACAACTTTATTAAGTTTAATACTAAAAAAAATATATAAACAGATTTGTGGCATCAGTATGGGTACTTTTCAATATTTTTTATTTTGAGTTCAAATATGTATTTCATCATAATAAAAGTTTAAGCATTTGCAGATTTATTGACGATTTACTAAAATTTAATAACGACATATAGCATGCTTTAAATAATATGTAACCTGAGTGTTTGATTTTAAATGGTACATATAAAAATAGTAAACATGTAAAACTTTTTAGATAGGGATTTAGCTATGATAAATACTTTTTTGAATATAAATATTTATGATAAACATGATTTTTTAATTTTCAACAATCAATGTATTCTTCATTGGTTCTCAAATTTAAATAAAAGAGTCTTTGTGAATACACTGCAAAAGAAAAGTGTTGATTTTACAGTATAATACTGCCACTCCAGCTGCCAGTATTATACCGTAAAATTAACAGTAATAAGCAGTAAAATAAGCAGGCATACTCTGCCGCGCATCCGTGGTAGCGTATTACTGCTTATTTTACTGTTTATTACTGTTAATTTTACGGTATAATACTGGCAGCTGGGATGCTAGATGCTAGTATTATACTGTAAAATCAAAATGTTTTTTGCAGTGTACAATTTTAGGTCAGCTAAATAGATTTTTTAAGATTTTAAATAGAAAAATATTTCCTTTATAAACAAACATTTAAATTAACAGCTAATTTGTATTATTACGATTTTTATCCTTTCGATTTTATTTTTTATTATGTTGGTAACTTTGAAAGTTCTTTGGAGGGACAGCAGTTGTTCAACCCACTGAACGTAATGGAAGAAATCACCATTTTTGGTATAAAAAGGAAAATTCAATGAAAAAATCCATTGTAGGGCTCGTTTTGAGATTTCAAACAATGATTGAAGGCTTTCAGACTAAATTATTCAACTTTGAATACGTATTACCAGATAGACAAATAAAACTTTGATTCTGGCTTCAAAACATATTATAAGCCTACGAAAAATATCTTTCAATGTTCCAGCCTCGAGAGGATGGCATTGCGAGTAAAATGCTACGCATTGGAGTTCTTTACAAGTCTTGCAATTGAAGTTGGAGACACAGAGGCTAATTTCTTTCATTTCTAGTAATTTTGCTTTTTAAAAAAATATATACATATTAATTTTAATTGCATTTTTTACTTATAATTTTTATAGCGTAAATTTCAGTTTTTAAATTTTTATAAAATTTTAGTTTTTCCATTTCATTTAGTTTGTTTAAAATATAAATTTTCTTGTTTATATATGTAGTATGCAAGATAGCTCTGTTTTGAGAATCCTGTTAGGCCCCATAATATTTTTATATATATGTTGCTCCTTCCATTTTCTGATGAGCCAGGAGCCCTTTTTGTAATGTCTTGTTCTGATATTTTTTCGATGATGTTATGTTCATAGTTTAAGATATTTACTTCAGTTATTACACCTATTGCCATTAAAATTTTGGCGGCAATTAAGGCCGAAAGGAGGCCTTTTTTAAAAATAAATTCGCGAAAAATTTAAAACTCTCTGTACGAATTCTGAATTAACGTTTTTGAAAAGAGGATATAATTTACTATATTGGGTTAAAAGATTGAATTTGGATTGTTTTTATGGTTGACTCAAAATTGTCGCAAATTTGGAAAATCGGGAACATACGTAAATTTTTCCGTACAATATAAAATAATGAAAAATCTAATTAAAAAATTGAAAATACAAGAGCCAGGTGGATTCGGACCTGTCTTCGTCTAATTCGTAGATATCTACGTGTGATAGATTTCTTTAGCTATCGCTAACAGACACACACACACACACACACACATACACACACACGCACATACACACACACACACATACACACACAGACAGACACAAAATCTCCTTTATTATTACTATAGATAAAAAGATTTACCATTCAAATGGTATTAGCATTAAATATTCTGAAACGTAGAAAAATTCAGAAAACCAAGGTGGAATGGGCTTTAGAACAAAAACCTCGAAGCTTTTGCCAACTCTTGTATGCAACCTTTATTTGCTAACCCCTGATTTATAAACTTCCATGCACAGGTATATTTGTATAATTAATTAAAAATTAGTTTAAAAAATATTATTAAAATTGATAAAGTAATTTTTGTAAGCAGAAGTTTTTAAACACTCGTGTAAAATACAATACCATGAAAAAAAAAAAAAAAAAAAAAAACTTCTGAAATTCCCCATAAAAAGTAGCTAACACAAAGTGTCATGAAAACTTCTTATTTCTTCTTCAGGCAGAAAAAGACGCCATAGCACAATGGAAGTAGAAAAAAGACTCAAAGTCTGCTCTGGTTGTGGTATGACTAATTTTGCTCTTGAAGTAAACAGATAAAGTTTTTCGAAACGCGCTGCATTAGCTTCTTCTTATGGTGCATAAAGAAGTTCAATTGCATTTTGTAGAACATATAAGTACAAAAATGCGATTAAAAAGTAGACTTTTTCATTAGCTGTGTCGAAAGACATGTCCGGCAAAGAAATGTTGATAAATTTCTTTGGATCAAGATATCAAACATTATCATTTACCTGAAATAATATCCAAGTTTTCGTACATGGCCCGAATTCCATGAGCCATTCTGTATCCGATACAGATAAAATATATCTGTTTGCAGTCCATGACAAAAAAGCTGCATTTTCAAAGCTCCTTCTAACTGAAAGCAGATACAAGCCTTTCTAATAAATTTCATTTCTGAAGGTCGTTTGTGCTTTATGGAAATGATCTTTACAGTTAATTTCTAAGTCAAAATCCACATTTCATGAAACTCTTTTTACTCTCTTGGATAGTTTTGACTCTTGTCTGAAATGTTTGACTTTTGTCTGGTTTGAAATTTCCATGACAATATATTTTTTTCTTACTACAGTCATATCAATTTTATCCCACATCTATTTGACAAATTTCCGAAGTGTTTCAATGGTTATTATTGTCATCTTCCAGACACTCGATTATAACAAACACCTGGATGGTAGCTACTAAATGGAAATTTGTGGTACCACTAGTTGAAGTTTAAATGTGTTTAAGTGACTGTAAAAAAGACAGTACATTTTCTATCAATAAAAAATTGCCAACAAAGATATACGCAATTGAAGTTACGAATCTGCACTGGTGTGGAGTGGGCGGATATTGAACTGAAGTGTAGAGTCAACAGGTTAAAGATCAAAAAGTATTAAGTAAAGCTAAAGTAAAGGGTGTTTCTAAATGAATATTGCGGTTTTAACGCTTTGTAGTATCTGTTATATAAAACTTAAAATTATACTTAATACATAAAATGAAAGAGCAACTCAAACAGTTTTACCTACAAGCTTACAAGTGTTCAATGTGACCACCTTTCGTCACACCTCACACATAAAGTCGATAGCTCAGTTCTTCCCAAACGTCACTCTACGCTCACCCGATCTGACGCCATGTGATTTCTAGCTGTTGGGGTTCATAAAGGATAGAGTGTATGTGCCTCCACTACCAGCCGACCTACCTTAAGACTGAGTTCAAACCTACCCAACCTAAGAAACAGAATTGAGGCAGCTGTTGCAACAATTACTCCACAAACACTAATTAACGTTTGGGAAGAACTGAGCTATCGACTTCATGTGTGCTGTGTGACGAAAGGTGTTCACATTGAACACTTGTAAGCTTGTAGGTAAAACTGTTTGAGTTGCTCTTTTATTTCATGTATTACTTATAATTTTAAATTGTATGTAATAAATACTACCAAGCGTTAAAACCCCGATATTCAATTAGAAACACCCTGTATATTTGTTCAATAACAAGCAAAATATCTTAGAAGCCATTTTTGAAGAAGACATTTCAGTTTTATAATGAAAATTTATTAATTATTAATAAATTTATTATTTATTAAGTCGAACTTCATATGGGCACTCCAGTCACATTTCCAACTCAACTGCCTCATATAACATTATTGCAAGTGGGAATAAATTGCATCCGATTTGGAGAAATGATTGTAAATTCACTTGGTGCTTCTCTCATGGACTCTCCTATGTTTTATTTCTTAAAGTGAGCTTTACGTCAAACTAACATCACGCTAACTGGCTTACTAACAGAACTAGATAGAATTTATGCCATAATTCACCAATTCTATACAAATCCATCAAAAAATTGACATGATTGTACTAAAAATAATTATACTATGGAAATTTTAAGCCAGTGCTATAACCAAAGGTCAAGACTATCCAATAGAGTAAAAAAACTTCAAGAAATACAGAAATTATGAATAGAAATCAACTGTGAAAATCGTTCCCGTAAAGTGACAACGACTATTCTGCATTATTTAGTAACATGCAAAAATACAAATTTTAGTGTAAAATATTCTTACCAAACCCATTCGCTTCTTCAATATCACATGCTGATTTTTCAGCAGCATGCTGATAATTAAATCCAAGTCTTCTACATCGGAAACCCAGGTAGCAATATCAATGTCCGTCGTATAAGGGATAATGCCACATTGCCGATACCACCCTGAAATGTTATTCATTTTTAAAGGTTAAAATATAAAAATAACTATGCACATTTTATATTTTCATATTATTATTATTTTTAATTTGTAAAATTAAACACGAAAAAACATTTCCATTTTCAGACTTTTTCCAATACCAACGCAACCATGACCAAAATATGAATATACAGCCTATTCTTAACAGAAATGCAACTCTTAGTCAGGCGCACACTGAGGCGACACAAGAAACATGAAGCACGTCTTATGAGAAGAAATAGATTGAAACTTTGAAGGAACCCGTTTCAAACTTGTTCTTTCTCTTAAGGTCTTAAGACACGCTCCATGTCCCTTGTGCCGCCTCCGTGTGCCACCTACCTTACCGTCCTCACTGTTGCACGTGATGTTGCATCCAACGGGAGCGGGAGCATGTCTTGCTACCACCTTCCAAGTGGTAGCATGTCTTTTGCGCCTGATGAAGAAAGGCAAAGTTCTTTCGAAAGGCCTAGTGCAGCTCTTAAATTTATAGTGTGATTAAGAAGTTGCTTTATTATATCACACCAGTGTGTTAATTATCTTAATGTAATTACAAAATGTCTGTCATTAAATAAAGCGCAAATTTCTGGTAAAAATTAGGAATTTCTGAATTAAGAAAAGCCAAACTGGCAACTCTGATCACGTCACACTTTCGTGATTGATTCACAAGGCAAGGTTTACTTTACACCAATCACACTTGCGATTAATGCAGAAGAGATAAACCATTTCGAAAATTCATTCTTAAATACTAAAGTGAACAACAACCTTAAATAATGAAATGTTTTAAATGAAGTTGTTAGTGTGCATTGCATTATTAGAATGTGTGAATTTTAAATTTAAACAAAATAATACTAACAAAAAAAGAATTTTTTTTTTAAAGATAGAAAAAGTATCTTTACAATAAATGAGTGCAACTGAAATTGTGTTTTCATTCTGCTTGTCTAACAAAACAATTGCATTGCAATATAATTCAAGTATGTTAATAAATCTTATTACATTGATTTTAACTGATGCTATAGTCAGTGCTGTAGTAGTAAAAAAAAACTAGAGGGTATGCGCTCTAGTTTTTTTATATATATTTAGTAGTTACTAATTACTTAGTTACTAGTTACTAAGTAGTATACTAGTTATTTTTATATTTATACTAGAGTGCATATGCTATAGCTTTACTTAACAAACAGAGGATACACGGAACGTAAACCCCCGTATACCCCTCATTACAACCCTGGCTATAGTACAGTTTTTAAAAGAAGGTGTAAAACTAGAATCATGTGTAGGATAGAAGGTGAGGTAAAAACGATAAAAAATTCTATCTTATATACATTATTTATTTTATTTTTCATTTATTTATGGTATTTTTTTTCAATTTATGATGCCCAAATCAATACTGTTGATTTCAGCGATGTTGATCTTTCAGTTAATTTTTCTTAAAATAATTATATACTTACTTTTCAAATATATTAAAAAAAATCTTTAGTTTTTTGTAGAAATCTTTCCAAAACAGTATCAGCTTCCT
Organism: Maratus michaelseni; assembly: GCA_963931845.1. Classification (NCBI taxonomy): domain Eukaryota; kingdom Metazoa; phylum Arthropoda; class Arachnida; order Araneae; family Salticidae; genus Maratus; species Maratus michaelseni. The sequence goes on from OZ007589.1 coordinate 318,646,859, forward strand.
TAAAGTTTATTATTAAAATTATTTTTCTATAAATACTTTTTCCGTTATTTTTTTTGTTGGAATTTACCAGCGTGTACCTATATTAAATATCATTTCTCTTCAATAGTATTAAAGAAGAATTAGTGAAATTTATTTAAGTCTGAATTAAAGTAAATGAAGTAACACAAGATTCTTACCAAGTAATGTCCCCGACCAAATCCATAAATGCATGAGTAAAGGATGAAATGTTTTCTTAAGCTCCCGAAGTGCAGTGCGAGTGTTTTTGCTAAAGTATTTTACCGACATTTTGGGATGGGATACAGGATGACCTTTCGAAAGCTTGGAATCTGTTTTAGGAATATCACATTCAAGAAAACGAGAAGTCATCATTTCTAACAAGAAATAGTGTGCGTTAGAAGGAACATAAAACTCCGCAATAGGCAGCATCTTGCTTCCCAAAGAGCTAAACGAAAACCTATAAATGACGTTATGAATGAATATTGTTATTACATCAGTTATCACGCAAATGAAAAAATAGCATTATAAAGGTATATCCAAAAGTAACTTCAGAATGTTAAAGTTTAAAATAACGAAAAAATATTTAGAAAGTTTGTGTTTTTAATTTTTATTCTTGGTAACTTAGAAGCAAAACTATATTGGCTATAGTGATGGGCATAACGATTATTTTGATTATTCGAATGAATCATTCGTGCATTTGCAGAAGCATATCTGTCAAACTTCAATTTTTTTTATTGAATTAAAAAAAAAATTAAGTTTGACAGATATGCTTCTGCGCATGCCCGAATGATTCACTTAAATAATCAAAATAACCGTTATGCCCATCACTAATTATCTATATCTCGGCTAGTATTGGCTAATATTACCATGAAATATAGCTCCACCTTTTAAGGTTTACGCTTTACTAATATTGCACCAATATTAACAATAACTACTTCGCCAATATACACATCCAATCTAAAATCATGTTAGAGTTTTTTTTCTAAGTTATAATTGTTCTTTTTAATTAATTGGCACTTTTAATAATCTGTATAATCCTTGTAATTAGTTTCATTCGGTTTATTAATTTATTTCTTATTTTTATTGTGTTTCTAACTTAAAACAAAATTTATTTCTCCTGTTCCACCTCTATTTTCTCAAAGCCCCTCCCTCCTCCCTTTTTTGTGTTAAAGTTATGACCTCTTTAATTCCATAAATTCCTTAGTTTTTCTTAAAAAAAAAGAAAAGCAAAGCGTTTCCTTTTTTAAGTTGCGAATTTATTTCCCATATATATATATATGTGTGTGTGTGCTTTATTATATATATACACATATATATAATAAAACTTTTGTAAATAATAAACCCCATTAAACCACATAAATAATCGACAATAGATAAACCGATAATTACAATACAATACATAAATATATCCAAAAATTTAAGATTCTCAAATATATATATATATATATATATATATATATATATGAACCAACTCAAGCTGACCTTTTAATAGGTCTTGCCCATTGGAAATTTAAAATAATTTAATTGATATAGATAAAGTGAATATTTAATTTTTTATTGTAAAACATCATTTTCATTTTAACATTAAATCTTAAATTTATTTTACTCTTACCATGGTACAATTTTTTTTATAAAGACAAAAATATAAATGATTATATTAAAATAAATTCAAATTAATGTTTTATAATTGTAATTCAGTACCACTTGTAATTGACTTAAATTCATCGTAATAGAAGAATGCATTAATAATTTGTTAGTTGCAAAACAATATGTATATTTTTTTATACCAGCATTAAATCTGTAAAGGTACTAAATTTCAAAGTAGTTAATAAGCAAAATAAGTAGTGAAGAATTGAATAGTCAGCATTTATTAAAGTCAATATTTTTCTTATGTTTAAATGAACTGTGTTGTCATTTTATGTTTTGAAAAGGAAAAGGAGAATGAAAATTACAGAAATGAAACATTAAATGAATTTAAATTAAAATCTTGGAACTATACAAACAGATAATCAAAGATTTTTGTTATTTAATTTTTTCTCTTGTTTCCCCTGTTTTGCATTATTTGTTTGTCCCCTTTAAAGTTGTTTGCATAATTATGTATGCCTTTTTTTCTTTTATCTGTTTATAAGTTTTTATCACATTTCTGTAAAGTAAGCGAGCTTTCTATTGTAAGACCTTTTAGGCATCTCTGATTGTCTCTATATAAGCAATGACTCATTAAAAAGGGAAAACTTTTTTACACTATACGTTTCACACCCGTTTATTGAATTTGAACTCTGACATTGCAATTGAAAATTCTTAATTTACTCAATCTATTTTTGTTTAAGTGATAAAATTTTCCTTTAACTGCTTTCTACACAAGAAAGATTTCATGTTTCCTTCTAAATTTGACAAATAGTTTAGCAAATTCACATTTTCATGAACCATTTTCATGTTATGACATTTTTTGGATTTAATACCGGAATGTTTGGGATTTTGGAACTTATATTAACTTAGAATCTTGCTAAATTGTTAAGCTAAATATAATCTCATATCAGATTTAATTATTTAATTAAAAAAATATATTTCTTCTTCGAAATTTGAAATTTTTTGTTTGTAATTTGCTCTTTTTGTTAAATTTATAATTGTTGCTTTAAATTAATTCATTAACAAGATTAATTTATTTTGGGTTGTTTAATATACAGTTCCAAATAAACTCTAACAGTCAATATTTCTGCAATATTAGCAATACATTAGAATTATTTCCAATGTAAAGTAAACATTGTAATAATGGTATTATTTGCAATAATTTTCAATGTAAACTCAATATTGTAATAGTGACATTTCTGTGCAATCATTTCCAAAGTAAAGCGAATATTTAACCAGTATTTGAACTTTACTGGAAGTATTTTTGATGAATGCAACAGTAGCGCAATATTGCAATATTTTAATCCAGTATTGGGCCCAACATTGGATTGCTGCCACGGTATGTTGGATGCTAATTAAGATAGCCACAGAAAAAAAAATCCCGTGCTATTAGACGTTGCTGACAATGTTATCATAATCAATTCTGAACGTTACTCAAATACACTAAATGAGAAATTTTCTTTCTTCTTGCACTTGATGAAATTGGCGCGTCAGACCTTTATTTACGAAAAAATGCTGCAGCAGCTCACATCACACGCAAAACGATTTCTTTTAGGCTCGGTTTTTTGGTGATGTATAAATTCGAATAATGTCGCTAAACAACCATCCAGATAGTGTTATATTATAAACATAGTAGGAGTATATATGCTTTGGAGTTTTTACAATCGCAATTATTTTTTTTTTCAAAACCGAAAATATTTTTAGCACCAAAATGTTATGTCTAGGTATGAAAAAGAAAAAAATAATTAAATGTTTTTGGGACAAGACTTTCTTGGGACAAGACCCTCAAACCAATTGATGTATGCATTCTTTTTGGAAGCATTTAAAAGAGTACCTAAATAGATGAAAATAGATATATAGAAAATAGATAATATATATATATATATATATATATATATATATATATATATATATTGGGTTGTTCGGAAAGTAATTTCATTTTTTCCCCAACAGATCTTGTAATTGTATTTTTTCACAGTCAATCACACACTTAAGCCGCATTGTCATTATATATTTTGACAGCTGATATAGCAAGGCTTGTTTGTAAAAAAAAGTTTGTTTGATCCTGTGCTATAGTTTTTGTTTGGTGCCTATCAAATATGGAAAGTCGAAAGCAGCACTTTCGGCATAGCTTACTTTTTTACTATCGAAAAGGAAAAAATGCTTTTCAAGATAAAAAAAAAATTAGTCAAAGTGTATGGAGAAGATGTATTGACAGAATGTCAGTGCCAGAATTGGTTTGCAATATTTTGTTCCGGAAATTTTGAAGTTGAAGATGCACCGCGTTTTGGTAGGCCAGTTGAAGCTGATGAAGACAAAATGAAGGCATTGATGGATGCAAACCACCAAATAACAACTCAAGAGATAGCTGAGAGATTAAAGTTATTGAATTCGACTGTTCATGATCACATGAAACGCCTTGGTTTATTTTAAAAACTCGACATATGGGTTCTACATGTTCTTACAGAAGGAAATTTGCTCCGTCGCATTGACTTCTGTGATTTGCTTCTCAAACAACATGAAAATTATCCATTTTTGAAGCGAATCATTACTGGGGACGAAAGATGAGTTGTCTACAACAATGTTAAACGCAAGAGATCTTGGAGTAAACAAGATGAACTGGCTCAAAGCACTTTGAAACCCAATATTCATAAAAAAAAAGTGATGTTGTCTGTTTGGTGGGATTTCAAGGGAATAGTCTTTTATGAGCTTCTGCCGCACAATACCATGATCAATTTTGAATTGCACTGTCATCAATTGGAAAAATTTAATGATTCACCCAAACAGAGAAGGCCAGAATTAATCAACAGAAAAGGTATAGTGTTCCATCAAGATAATGCAAGACCTCATACAAGTTTGGTAACTTGCCAAGAGCTATTACAGCATAAATGGGATGTTCTACCACGCCCTCCATATTCTGCAGATCTAGCACCTTCGGACTATTACTTGTTTCGATCTCTACAAAGATTTTTAGATGAAAAAAATCTTTACTTCAAATAAGGACGTCAAAAATGACTTGGATCAGTTTTTTGTCAGCAAAGATCAGAAGTTTTATGAGCTTGGAATCATGAAACTGCCAGAAAGTGGGCAAAAGGTATTGGACCAAAATAGAGAATATATAATTCAATAAAATATTTATACACTATAAGAAAATCGTTTTTCATTTTCACCATAAAAAACGAAATTCCTTTCTGAATAACCCAATATATAAATGTAGCCTTTTAATAGAAAACTATTTTTAGTCATTAAACTAAAGATGTATTTGCTTACAGTGATAAAACAGAACACATAAAGACGTATAAAAACCTTTTAAAATAAAGATCGACATGTTTCAAATGCACAAATGGCAACATTTTCAAGATAAAAAAATATAAACCAGCTATTCTCGAATTTTTTTTTTTACGTGACTTGAAAATGTTGCCATTTGTGCGTTCGAAACATGTCGATCTTTATTTTAAAAGGTTTTTACACGCCTTTATGTGTTCTGCACTTTAAGCATGTACAGCTTTAGTTTAATGGTGATGAGTGATTTTCTTATATATTTAGCTTTTTTTTTGTCTTTGATATTTTATAGCTTTATTTTCTAAAAAAGACTCACCTTATTACTACCAATTTATAACTACAAATTACTTGTTGTAACATACATGAAAGGTACTTACTTTTCATGAGCACCATCATGATTAGTAAACAAAAGCTGCTCTTTAGGTAAATTTTCTTCTTTGTTTGACACGTCTAAAGCAGAATGCCAAAAGTAATTATTTCTTCTGTAAAAAACCACAACGTGAATCGTACATAGTTCATGCCGATAAAATATGTGACTTGAAAAACTGTTCAGCTCCGAGATAGTTGTTTGTTTTAACATCCACTTTGTCACGGGAACTTGGTTGAAATGAACATTGAAACCCATTATTGAAAATTTGTAAATGTTTCTTTCCTAAAAATTTCAAAAGAATGAAAGACAATAAATTACAAAATTGGATTTGTCATTTGAAGATCTGAAGTATAAATTGGAATATAGGAGTCTGATTAAAGTGATTCTTAAAATGATATACTGTAAGTTACACAAAACATAACGCGTTTAAAATATTTTACATTATGTTTTTGAGTGAACTTGAAATGATGCATGTAACAGTGATAATGGAAATTTTAAATACATTCAAAAGAAAAAAAATAAATTCCTGTTATAGTTAAATTTGAGTTACATAACAAATGATAGTTAAAATCATAATGTGATTTTGAACTTCAACTGATAAATAAATATGTATTTTTCTTAGGCTATACATTTTTCTACAATTAACATATTAAAGAGAGTGTTTTGTTTGTTAATCTCTTTTAAGATATTATTTAAGAATTTGCCTGTAGATCTGTTAAAAATAATTGTAATTTTACTACAAAATCACCACATCCGCAATATTACCTCACATATCCAGTGTCTGACATGAATACCCCCTGTAATTTTAATGATCACTAGAAAGAGAAACTTATCTCCAACACTTCCAGTGTATGAAAGGAATTTCAGATTCACAGATTTAACGTCATTCTTGTGCACGTCAACATTTAACGTTTGAGCTACAAATTCACATATCGCACTTAATATAATGTCCTAAAAAAAAACAAGTTGGAAATTGTACGTCAAACGTTACAAACGAGGTGCGTTCGTACGCACGTTTTAGAATTAAATTCATGATATCCCGTGCGTAGAACGGGTTAAACAGCTAGTTAAGTATATATTTTATGACACTGTTCATAAAAAATATTTTAACTAGTTATATAAATATTCAGATATATATGTATCAGCTAGTTATATAAATATTCAGATCTTGCTGATTTTTAACTCTGTGAAATGAATTATATCGTCTGCAGATTAATTTCTGTCATAAAATAAGTATCTCGGTCGCTTTGACGATTAAACTTCGGAAGCTCCTATAACAAAAAAGCACCGATTTAAAAATAAAAAATTGAAATTTCTTAATAAATATTTTTATTAATATCTCCTAAAGTTTTGATTCGATTTTAATAAAATTTGAAATGTCTCGACAAAATTCTGCAAAGATAATATATCTTAAATTGCAAACCATTTGGTTGGGTAGTTTTTGCGTTGTTATATGCGGACAGACAGACAGACGGACGGACAGACAGACGGACAGACAGACAGACAGACGGACGGACAGACGGACGGACCAAACGACGACTATAGGTGCTACGTATTTATATAATTACGAACGCACCTAAAAAACGCTCCCTACTTGCTGCAGATCATCATATGCTGCAGATCCTTTGCTGCAGATCATCATATAACTAGTGTGTTGCGGCCATCACAAAACTTCCTTCTATATAAATCGAATCAATTCAATGATTTAAGTTGTACAAGAAATTACATCGATATAGAAAAAAGGTCTTTTACACAATATATTCCCATATTCAGGATGCTAAACGTGAAGTTTTATTGAATACTGTGCGTTTAAACTGGTGATATAAGCATCACATATTTCGAACAAATCATTGAATTTCGGCACTCCCTGTGAGATGTCCATCACCAAAATTGAATGACAATCTGTTCCTATATAAGGATTCTAAATTTGTTGTTTCCTAGAATTCTGCGCACATAAACTGGAGGATATAAGCATTACATAAATTGAACAAATTGCGGCACATTCCTGTTATATTATACAATACTGCGGTAATACTTATGTCAAAATATATACCACTCTAAAATTGTCTACCTTTTATATTTTATTATACTTTTATTTGTAATATTTATACACACATATTGGAAAATTTTATAATGTAAACCTCAATGCAGTCAAATTGATATTTACAATTATATATAAAGATCAATAAGTACAAAATTGGGCTGTACAAAAATTAGTAACTGTACTTATTAGACATACCTAGTAAGGTCACGTTAAACTTTACATAAGTCCTACATAACACTATATTTTACAATACTATATTGTTATATAATATATACCATTATTTACATATTATTCAACACATTACATGTTTCTACAGGTAATTATCATAATGTTCAGGCTAATAATCATAGTACAGAACATTTAATTCCCAATGCATTTATAATGATAGAATGTATAGCTATGTACGAAGATCGTAACTTTCAATGTTCTATTATACACAAATTGTTACTCTACTCGTTATTACAATAAAGTTACACGAGTAATAAAATAATAATTGAAATATTTTCATTATTTATAGATGTTACGCATAACTTTTATCATAATATATATTTTAAAAATAAATGTATTTATGATAATCAGTTGTATGTTTTTCCAGGAGATTTATTTGGATTAATATAACTGAAACATTTATCATAAATACATAGCTTAGCAGCCACCAACGGATTGTTAGAAAATTTTTAAAAGAATATCTAAAAAAATAAATAATTTTGAAGCACTTGGGAAAGAAATAAGTGCCCTGCTGTTGAAAACTTCAGCAGTATGCTTTCTCATCTTTTGTGCATTGTACCTCGCTTGTATAGGATTTCTCCCTAGGCAAATGGCTACGGCGAAAGCCATAGCAAAAAGTCTACAATCAATATGATTGAGTTATTGTTGCACTCTGTGAAATACATTCAAAGTGAGATTTACATAAAGTCTGTTTAAGTATGTTTCATGATCCATGTTTAATGATTCCGAATTCACACTGTCGTATAAATAATTAACTTTTCTATCATAGTATGTACATATCCAGTGACCAATATTAGAACCATGCTGTACAAAGCATGCAAATTGGGTTTACCATGTGGAATTGACATATAATAATAGAACTTGGAGGTTGTATGGTACTTGGAATCACTTTGCATTTTAAAATTTCACTATTTCACCAAACAAGTTCATATGTGAATCTTCTAAATAACCATCACTATCCAACAAAATCGTCATCTAATTCTCTGTAATTTTTCTGACAGCTGCATCCTTTGATATTATTGCACCCTCCTTGTTGCATTTTTTTCAGTTGAATATCTTTATTTGAGTTATTCTTTTCTTTCTTTTTAATTGTTTTGTCAGATGTAGATTAATGACATTTTCATTTATTATTGCATATGTACATTTATGATACGAAAAATGAGTTCCACAAGTTCTGCTTTAATAGGTGGAAAATTTAAAAAAGATGTAACAATGGACATCAATCTGAGATTTCAAGTTTGTTGTTTGGACGTTCACTGACTCTTTAAGCCATGCGAAGAGAAAAATGTAGTAAACTGCTGTTTTTTCCTTCATTGATATCAAAATTAAAGTCCAAAATTAATCAAAATTAAATATGTACATTTATGATACGAAAAATAAGTTTCACAAGTTTCTGCTTTAATAGGTTGAAAATTTGAAAAGATAACACCAATCTGAGATTTCAAGTTTGTTGTTTGGACATTCACTGATAACAGACTCTTTAAGCCATGTCAAGAGAAAAAAATTAGTAAACTGCTGAATAATCAGTAAACTGCTCTTCATTCATATAAAAATTAAAATCTTCCATTAATATTACAGTATTTCTTTCATTTACGGGTTGGGTTGATTATTGACGGCCAATTATCTACACTTGGGATATAGGCCCGGGGGGAATGCCCTTCGTGGGGGTCTTTCGAAGGGAACCTAACCCGTATTCACGCATGGATAACTCCACGGCTCGAAGAAAACTACGAAAACTCCGAACGATTAGGCCGACGGGCGCGATTGTCTTTCATTTACGGAAAGAACACCATCACAATTTTTTAGAAAATTGCTTCGAACTTTGAGTGCGAAAATTTAGGTAATCTGTAGCCTGAAATAACGATGAAATTATTAGCTTTTATACTAAAAAATTCAGTATGAGCATCCCTCTAAGTACCTATGATATGCTGATCAAGAACGATATCTTGTCATTTTGAAAATTCTAATAATCCACGAGTTTTTCCAATAGCATCCAATCTTAAAATCTGAAAATAAAAATAAGTATTTGAATTTCCCTTACAGGTTTAGTGAATGTGTCACTGAAAATTTATACATCTGCATGTTGTTACCACTGATCATTAGTAATATTCATAATTTTGTTTGGTAATGAATATATGTTGAAGTAAACTATCTTAAATAAAGAAGGTTTCAAATACAGAAAAATGTGATATTCTATTCTTTATTTTCAGTCTATTTAATTCTAGAAGTATGCCATCTTTCAAGTTGGAATTTGGATGTTTGAAACTTTCTAATATATGTAAACCGGACAGTGACGCCACTCTGTTTAGAGCAACATATAGCATGGGTCTTATCACTCTTTTAATTTTATTAAAATCAATACAAACTATCTCACAGGATTGTCTATGACTTTTGAGCATTGTTACAGCTCCGAGTATGACTGGAAACTGCTATCTTGTTATCTGGAAGTTTAATTTATTTGAGATATTAAGTATAATGTTCGATTTTTGTATTGGTGTCAAATTATCATCGATACATTTCATTTTATTGAAGTATGGAATTCGAGCTTTATTACCTACTTCTTTTGAACAAAAATCAAATCTTAATAGTTTCGGTTCTTGGCTGTTTGGTTTAAATACAGTTAGCCTCAGCTTTCCTTTGCAATAATTTCAGTTTATCAGTCTTCTGCTTTCGTATAATTTCGTTATCCCTGCCTTGTCTCTCTCTTCATTTCTCTTCTTCAGTTTTTTTTAAGGTTTTAACTTTGCGCTTAATCTTATTATACTGCAAAATAAATTGCTTAATAGTATACAAAATTGTACAAAATTATTTTGTAGCTTTTTATGTTAACGAGTTTCAAATATTGCAAATTTTTTGTTCCACGAAGAACATGCAGCCGATAATAATTTCATGCCACGAATGTTCCTAAATGAGTGTTCAAAATTTCCAATTTGCATTCAGAAATTGTCAACAAGGTTGACCCTAATGTGGGGTTCAGAGAGAGAGTCTGCGGAACCTCACAGTGAATCGAATGTGTGCCTTTAAGAATAATCTCAGAAAATGAACTTTTTAAATAATTACTTTTTGTAGAGTAATACATATTTGCTTAAAATTTAAATATCACTATTACTTTCTTAACAAAAGGTAGAAAAACTTTTAGCGTTTGTTGTCAAAGTCTTCCGTGTCGAACATCTCCTCAGCTGGTGCGCGGTTCCTATAAAGTTGGGTGTTTCTGTCATTTCTCAAGGTCTCTCTATAGTTATACCACTTCTGATAAGTTATATTAGAAGATGAAAAATTTAATTTTAATTGCTTATTCTCAGCGCTGTGTAATAATATTATATGACTAAGTTCTGATTTTTATATATTTTTTTTTACTTATTAATTATTTTAACTCAAAAATTTCGTGCAAAGAGGTAAAGGATCAAAGAGAAAAAAGCTTTTTCGACAAATCCACTTTTCACATGAAAATAACTCATTTGCGCATGCGTAAAATTAAATCTAGAACTTAACCAGTTTTAGAGTACACTCGAACGAGAGAAGGGTGGTTGAGTGGAATAAGGCACGGTCCTTCTCTGTTCCGATCATCGTGTCAGTTCAAAACCCACGCCGGACAGAATGATTTTTATTGATAATAATTAATTTTAATAATGCCATGTTTAATTCAGGAGGAGAGGTTATATAATTTGTATTTTTTTATTAGAATGTTTTATAATTTTGTAAAATTTAACGCCCAAGAATATTTTGTTTTACTTACTAAATTTATATTAAAAGTATTTAAATTAAAAGATCGTGCATGTAATTATCGATTAAATAAATTGAACTGGTCTACAATTTTTATTATATTTGGTATGACCATTATCAAGATGTCATATATATATAAAGATAAGTATGTGATTATTTTTCGTAAAAAAGGAAAAATAAAAGGAGAGAAAACAAAAATAAGGAAATATATTCATACAGGAACTCTAAATTATCTTGATATCCATGATTTAACAATTAAACAATGTGTGAAAATGGAAAATATAAATTTAAGTAATTAAAAAATATGTATTATAAATCGTTAGCTGTAAACAGCAAAGTTTAAATTCAGGGTTTTAGAATCCAACTGGTAAAAATTAATTTAATGAAAAATTTTAAAGGTCGTGTAGTTAAAAAAAAAATTAAATAAATAAAAAATCCGAAATACTAAATATTGTTATTTTTTCAAAATATTGGGACTGTGGTAAATAAAATATAACAACCGGCAATAATTTTTAAATTACTTATTTTATATTATAAATATTTAACCGTTTGAGTGCTATGAAGCGCGATAGCGCCGCAATGTATCTGCGGATCAAACAAATTTTGTTTCAACCCAGAAATTTTATTCAATAATTGAAATCATTTAATTTTTATTCAACAGTTGAAGTATTTACAGCGATCTAGTGAGTTACATTTTATAAGATAAAATTTCTGGGTTGAAACACAATTGTTTGATCCGCGGATTATAGGCCGAATTTTTAGCACTGAAACGGTTAGATTAAAAATTTTGCATGTAGTTACCGATTTAATAAAGTGATCTAAACTTTTATCTATATTTTGTATGACTATTATCAATAAGATATAATATTTGTATAACTAAGAAAAATATATGATTATTCTCCTCAAAAAAAAAAAAAAAAAAAAAAAAAAAAAAATCCCTATTAGAATTTTAAAAGAAATCTTGATATCCATGGTTTATCTGGGTTTTAGAGTCAGGCTGATAAAAATAAAATTAATGAAAGATTTTAAAGGTCGCTAAAAAAAAAAAAAAAATTAAAAAATACTAAATATTGATAATTTTTTTTTAAATTTTGAAGACTGTAGTAAGAAAAAATAAATCATACAATTAATATTTTTTGTCAAATTCTTGCTAAATTAATTCAAGTATAATATGATGTAAATTACAAGCTTAAAATTATTTCACTTCATTAGTTGACTAGGCTGGACTGACAACACATTCTGATAGATATCTGCACATTCTATAGATATCGTTTTATATCTATAGAAATCGCTTACACAATATAATTTTCAATACTTAATTAATTTAAAAGCAGCTAATTAAAGATAAAAGCCTATTTCTAAAGGAATTTTCAAGTTATTTACCGTCAAATCTTGACGGGTACTATCTAGTTTTATTTAAAATACTGCATTTTTGACGAACCCTTTCAAATCCACTTGACTCACCATGACTTAGATCGTACAGAAATTGTTTTTTTCTTACAGATACTTAAAAAAATTTCTGAATTAATTTATTAACTAATTATCCCCAGCTATATTAATAATATCATCAATAATATCAAAAAATATACCATCAATTATACTATCAAAAATACCATCAATTATATAATCAAATATATTATCAATTATATCAATTATCTAAATACTTTTTCATCAATCATTAAATAATTTATTAACCAATTTATTAAATACCTCTTGAAGGATAGCGACATCTTGTTCCATAATGCTATACGTTATGATATATCTTGATCCCGAAAACTTAGACACATTGAAATACCTTTTCGACAGAAGTTGTTGGTATTTCGGTAAAATCATGCAGTAAAGTATTGAAGGCTCGATGATCACAGCTTTAATATGAAGTAATGACAAAATGGCATTGAAACTTGCGAAAACAGGGAAAATTGAATGCTCATCCTATGAAAAAATATTAAATAAGTTAAGTTAGTTATAAGAAAAATAAAATTCAACCATGAAAAATTTGCTGATTTACAAAACAAACAATTTTATACAGTCAAAACGTACCAAGTTATTTTACTTTGAGTTTTATGAATTGTCAGCGTTTTTTGTCATTAAAAACATATTTTTATGTTTTTGGTGCCAAAAATATGCCAAAAATTTAACCGACCCACTACCGAAAACAGTGCGATTTGGGCCAATAAGTAATACTACATCGTAAAACATAATATTCTCTTAGGATTTTCGACAAAATTACAATTTTTCGTAAATAATTAGCCATGGATCGAAAACAAAAATCACGATATTTTCAAAAATATAAATAATTCCGATTATTTTGATATATATCTGGTATTTTGATATATAAGGCGGTTCTCAAATGACCTGCTCAACAACGCGAAACTTTCTGTCACATTTTTTGACGCATTTTCAAACGCAAAGGTATGAAATTGGCAGGCCTGACTATTGAAGCGATTTGGAATCGAAATGAGTTTTCCATTTTTTTACAAAGAAATTACGTATCGAGTTATAAGCGATTCATTGGCACGTGACGACGCGCTTTTCCCCTTTCTTTTGATGCCACGTCGGGAATTTGGTTCAAAACGCCGACTTTGACAGTATTTTCTGAAAGATCTTCTGCCTTTATCAAAAAAAGCAAAACGTGTTTCGAGTAAGAAGTTTCTTAATAAAAACAACTGCCAATTTCATGCGTTTTCGAATAAAAATGAATTAAGAAATGTGTCATAAAAAAGCCAGTATGGATTTGAGAACAGCCATAAGATATATGTTTTATATCTTCGATAGAATAGTCAATTTTTGTTAATATTAAATATTTTTAGGCTTGATATAAATTTAATTTGGAGCATTTTATTAAATTAAAAAAAAATTCTATTTTATATCTGCTAATAACGCAAATTCTATTTTACATTTAATAACAAAAGCAATAAACACAAGAAGAAATATTAAGTGAAATGTGTAAGAATATTTATTTTTACTAAAAAAGTGTAAATAGATACATATAAAGATTTTAAAACATAAAAACCCCGTCAAAAGATTTTAAAAAGATGTTAAAAACACAAGCGCTTTTAACTGCTCTAAACAATGATCATCAGGTGAAATTCGGAAAGTGTGAAAATTCATGAGTGTTCGTTGGTTAAATAGCCAAAGACGAGTCTATTTCAAAGAAGGGGAGAAGGGAAAGGAGGAGGAGGGCGGGGAGATATTATAAGTTCCAAAATCGTCAGAGATATTTAGTGAACTATACCAGATACTGGATATATTGTAGCAAAACATATCATTGCAAGTGTTATTTCCTGAGTTAAAATCTCTAACGATTCTTAATTGATGCGTAGTAATTTGAAGTACGGGCTATGATTCTTGCTTTGCTGAAATCTATGTCGAGGTCTTGTTATTGGTTTAACCTTGATAGAGCGATTGAGGGTTTACTATACTTTATGTCTGCGATATGTTCTTTGAGTCAGTCTTTAAATTTTCTAGATGCCTATGTAATTGAGTTGTTTTTATTTATTTTATCTGTAAAAGGTATCCTATATCAGAAAACTTCCGGCACATGCTGCACCAAAATAAAACAAAACAACAACAATAACAAACAAGAACGAAAAATCGTGCGTCAAGCATAGATAATGAAACACTTTCCAACACAGCCAGAAAACTGCAACGAAACTTCACCGTTAAATAAAGGTGAAAGAAGATACGTAAGTAAACTGTTTAGAAAACATATAACACATTGAAAAATACCGTTTTCGAAATTACCTTCCAGTGTCAAAAATGTAGTAGAACTATTTTGTGCAGCCCTGTATATGATCAATAAATGTGGGTATATAACATGATAAAATTTAGTTCTGTTAGAATATTCACATTTAGCAATTTTCGCCAATCGATGGAAATGCAATGGAAATTTTTTTACAGCCCTGTATATTATCTGAAGACTTTTGTACACACCACATATTAAGCTAAAAGGCAACTTAAAACTCACTCGCAGCAATTACCAACCGTAAACGACAAGGTATCTTTTTATTTGCGTAGTCCTGTATATGAATTTATTTATATTCCACAAACTTCTGTTAGTCTTACTAAATATAGTTCAGCAGGAAAACGCGTAACGCAATTAAAAACTACCTTTAAGCAATTCACTACCATAGTCTGTAATATTTACGGATTACCTTGTGTAGCCCTGTATATGAACAACCGATTTTATAAAAAAACACGTACTATGAAAAAAATTAGTTAAACTTAAGAACGAAAACCAAATTTGAAAACGCACTTATCACATAGACTGTAAATATCGCATGTGTACTGTAACCGATATGTTTTGTGTGTGCCTGTAAATAAACGCAATGCGTACCAAACTTTCAAGAGAGCAATTTATAGTGCACCTCAGTAATGGATATAATTTTCATTGTGTTTGAAACAGTGAAATATCACTAAATTACACTGCAAGTGATTTTCCCCCATAGAACAATGTTTAACAGAATTCTTTTGTTTGACCCTGTAAATGAATAATTAATGCTTTGCACCCAATATTCCACAAAAAACATGCGCTTTATAATTATATATCAATTCCATCATGTTTTAAATGACATAGCATCGTCAAAATGCACTTGAAACGATTATTCCTCATTGACTGTAATGTAACGGAATACTTTTGACCGTCCCTGTAAAAAAACTATAAGTGCTACACACTTCAGTTGAAATAGAGAACATGCTATACTAAACGACAATAACATACAAAAATTTCAGGGCGATCCGAGTATATTTACGCGAGTTAGAACACGGACAGACGGCAGACGGCCATACGGCAGACAAACAGAAGTCATAAACACTTTTCAACTAGGTTGGAAAGTGTGAAAAAGAATTACAATAGAACAATTACTCGAATTTAAATGTAAAAGTTCTTACAATATTTTCATGATTCACTAATAATAACGATAACTAGTAAGGTAAAACAGTACACATAGGCCTGATTTATTTATTTTTATTTTTTTTATTTGGGTACAAGCATCTTTCTTCTAGGTCCAACTAACCCCACGTTATGGTACATTTTAACACGAATTCGAAGTTTGTAGCCCTGAGATCAGCGAATCTTGTGTATAAAATGTGGTTATGGAACACATATTCTTTGAAATAAAATATATTTATTTTAGGTCTGTATGCTATAACATTTAAAATTTTAGAGAAGCCCAAAAGTATTGCAATATGCAATGAGTATAAAATTAAACAGATATTATTATTTTTAGATAAAAAACTGTAATATTAAATAACTTCACAGCTAATCAGTAGTTTTCTTAAATACTTTTATGTAATGCAATTATATATTTAAATAAAAATTAAATGTCTCGTTCTGTGGCATCATTTATTATATGTCTATGACAGTTTTAGATTAACAGTCCAAACGTAATTAACAACTTGGTGATTTAGAGCATTCCGCTTAATGAAGCCAGACATGTGTATTTTGATAGACTAGGAATTTGGATGGAAACTTATTTTTGGAAATAACAAAAGGTAATGAAAATGACTATAAAAAATGGCTGTAAATAATTTTCAACGTATCAGCATAGAGCTAAAAATATGTTCAAGTTAAAAAAAAGATTGTGCATATTTTAAAATTAAAAAAAGTATTTTTTTTTGAGATTATGAATTGTCTTTGAATTATCTTTTAATACCAAGTTAATTTTCTGTTTTTCTAAAAGATTTTTCATACATTACGGCTTTTTAAATTGAAGCTGATCAACGTTTGATTAATCAAGAATAACATTAATTAAGATTATTAGAAAAAAAGGAACAGGATTCGAATTTTGATTTAAGTACGGATGTTTATAATGGGCCCGATTTCTCAGAGGTCCTTTGATCCCGATAGCCCTACTGTGAAAAATATAAACGCAGTGCTTCATATCAACGGACTAAGCAACCTATGAATATAAGAGAGCTATTACCTTAGACCATTTAGGACGACACACACATGTGGATATGGTTTTTGGGTACAAAATTGTTATAACGGGATCTCGGAGGTATCTCAAGTAAGTAAGTCTTATCTTCTATTAGCTGTAAGGCTTATCTTCTATTAGCAAAAAATAGTTGCTGGTGCTTTACAGACCGTGTAGTAGAGGATATTGTCCTTGACCGCATTCTATCGGTGTTGAACCAATAGATCAGTTTCAACTGACGTCACATACAGCATCCACCTTAGTAACCAGATGGGCGCTTTGTTTGCCCCTCAAATTTGGTCGATTGTGATTGGTTGGTTCATAATACAAGATACACATTGACGATTATGATTGGTTGGATAAAAATTGGTGGGTTGGTGATCACGTGGTTGAAACTGATATATTAGGACGCCTCTGCTTGGTGTAGGGAATGCTTTAGAGGCAGGTTTTTTCTGGGTTCCTGTAGAACATTCATAATTGAGCATAAAAGAGACATACCGCATTGCACCAGTGGAGGCCGATGAACAAAAGGTGACTGAGATCGACAATTTTCCCCTCAACCCCCCCCCTCCTGTCCCTACCATTCTTCCAACTTGAACCTTGATTCAGTTTTCCTAACTAGCAATCTCGAAAAAGTATTTCATCCCGCTCAACAACTCTATATTCTCCGACATATTTTCTGACTCATTTTTAAACGTACAGTTACAACATGAGAATTGAAGTGATTTGTGATCGAATGGTTTTTATTTTTTTTTTCAATAAACGAATTACATCTAGAGTAATGTTTGAATACTCCAGCTTTTTTTCCCTTTTTCTGTGCTGTCGTGTCTGAAAATTTGATTCGTTTACTATGATTGCAAGATCTGCTGTTTTTACTATAAAATGAAAAAAAAGAAAAAAAACTGTTTGATTACATAGTTTCGAAATAAGAGCACCTGCTAATTTTATGTGTTTGCGAAAAAAGATAAATTAAAAAAGCTGTCAGAAAGTAGCAAGTTTGGATTTGAGAATAACCTTAAAGGCATGTTTTATTGAAATAAAATGTTATGTTATGTATGCAATATACATGGATTATTTGCAAAACATATTTTATGAATAATTAAAAAACAAAAAGGCATCTGAATAAAGAAACTGATTGTATATTTGCATTGTTCTTTTTAATAAAAAAAGAAAATATCTAGAATAATGCGATGAATTACTACACTATTCGACTTAAAATTTTTAAATATGAAATCTAATAAAAAATAAAAGCCTATAGCGATTCTTCATCTTAACATACGAAAAACGTTCAAATTGTGCAATCTACAAAGATGTATTCAATATTAAACTAGCCGGATGTGCCAATCCCAAAACTTTCTTCTATCTCATACAGATTTTGCATACACTAAAAAGATTCAGCACCAATTTATAGCAAGGTCTAAATGAATCTAAAGTTTTATTAAATTCCGTGCATTAGTTCTTGAGATATGACTATTGCTAAAATCGTGTGAATCCTGCAAAATCCAGCATAGCAGCGCCACCTGTTGGGAGATTTAGACCAAAACCTATTCAACAGCAACTTATGTCAACATCTAGCTGAATCTGAAATTTGATGAAAATCCGTGCATTAGTTCTTGATATATAGTTATTGTGATAATAATGAAAAAAGTAGCATAGCAGCGCCACCTGTACGGCAAGTTACACCAAAACGTAAGCAGCATCTGTTTATGTCAAGGTCTAACAGAATCTGAAGTTTGATGAAACTCCATGCATTAGTTCTTGAGATATCGTTATCGTAAAAATCGAGAAAAAAGTGGTATAGCAGCGCCACCTGTTGGGATATCTACAGTAAAACGTAATCAGCGTCTATTTATGTCAAGGTCTAACTGAACCTGAAGTTTGATGAAAATAAGTGCATTAGTTCTTGAGATAGAGCTATTGCGTTAATCGCGAAAAATGCAGCATAGCAGCGCTACCTGTCAGACGATTTTCAGCGAAAACTAATCAGCACCAATTTATATCAGGGACTAACTGAATATAAAGTTTTATTAAATTTCGTGCATTAGTTCTTGAGATAGAGCGCCCACAAAATTTTTGTCACATACAGACAGAGTCACAGACAGACATTTTCTAAAAACAGTCAAATCGTGTTCAGAACCCTCCAAAATGTATAAATCTGTCGAAAACCGGAAGTCGAAAATTTTCATGAATCCAATTA
Organism: Maratus michaelseni; assembly: GCA_963931845.1. NCBI lineage: Eukaryota > Metazoa > Arthropoda > Arachnida > Araneae > Salticidae > Maratus > Maratus michaelseni. Next base: position 318,666,241 of record OZ007589.1, read on the forward strand.
CTTCCTTCTTGTAAAGATAAAAGAAAGTAAAAAGGGGAGAGGTGGAGGAATATAAATTTTTTTTAAGAAAAATTTGTAAAGATCTCTTGTTACGGAAGGACACAAAAATATTCTGTTAAAAAATAGATGAAGTTATAATTTCTAAATGAATATATACCTTTGGAAAAAGCAATTCCATCTAAATAATAACAGTAATTTAAACTTTTTACAAACCGATCCAAGTACCATCGATCTAGATTTGTAGAGCAAGAAATTTTCAAATAAGGAAATTGTCTGCATCTTATTGAAAACTCCAAGTAAAGTTAAGTAACTTAATATTCTCAAGTTATCAACATTCACTTATATTTAGGAGTTTTAAAAGAAAAAAAACATTACAAAATTCAATCACTGCTTTAAATCTCGTTCATTTTATAGTTAATTAATTTACAAGCATTAAAGCAATTTTTAAATACATACTTAGCTTTTATCTTGAAAATATAAAATATAAAACAATAAAAATTTAGGGAAAGCATGTTTCTGACCATTTCTATCTGCAATGAGGCTAAATAACTTAAAGCCGCAGACCCCATTTACACCTAACTTTACTCTCTCTACCATCGGGCGAATTCGTTCATTTGTAATCGGTATTAGAGGCGGCTAGAACATTTACAGTCCCAGTCTCCAAAAAAGATCATCCTATATATTATTTCTGTTGTCAACATCCGTTTTTCCAAGCAAATAAAAAACGAAGAACGATAAATGAGATACCATATGAAAAGGTTTTGAAGCGACTTCTGAGATAGTTCACTTACATTTTGTTAAAACATGTATTTTGATTAAAAATGGCTGTTAATTAAAAATTGAATCGCCATTGTTTTCATAAATGAAATGAAAGGTTTTCCTCAAATTAGTGTTGCCACAAAAATAAAATACCGCAACAATGATTATAAAAAAATTTTCAATAAAGTGGGACATAATTTCTGCACGGATTTATTTGATATTTATGATTAAAAAAGCAAAATTTAAATTCAAATGCTCAGTTTATTATTTTTTTTAATCTCATGTTTTCTTTCCGAAACAGATGATGTCACCCTCTAATGCAGCCATACTCAACCTTTTTTTCTTGCGGGCCGCAAACATACGTTTGGAAAGTTCGGCGGGCCGCAACACAATTATATTATAATGTAAAAAAGGGGTAATTTAAATAGTAAGATTTAAAAAAAAAGTAGTATATAACAAACCTAATAAAGTTAATATGATCACTAGGATTGAAGGTTTGTCGAAAAAGAAATATTACCAAAACTTTTAACACCACTATTTTCAAACAATAAACTTTGTGGTAGATTTTAATTGCAAATGATGTACAAATAGTGGTATAAAGCATTTTGCTGCCAATTTTTTCCACGGTAAGCGTTCAACCCTAATAAATATTATTAGTTAAATGTAATAATATAACAATGTAGCATTTCCAAGTTCTAAAGAAAAAAATAAGGTGATTTGCTTTAATAAATTAATCGTTTTTTCAATACAAAAACTTTTTTTTTAAAGTGTAGAAATGTAACAGTGCAAAGGTAATAAATTTGGAATAATATTGGTTTAGCGTTGAAGATTAAGAAATGTATACACCACTATAGAAGAAATAGAACTACATGTGAAAAGAACTTTTGACTAAGGAAACGGTATTTAAGATAGTTTTAAATTAGTAATTTTAAATAACAGGACAGTTTTTGTCTCCCCATGAAAATATATAAAAGAACATTGAAGGTCTTCAAAACTTTTATGCACATCTCAATTAATGTAATAAGTAGAGGTCATTGAATATGTATCTCGGGCCGCACATAAAAGGTCTCCGGGCCACATGCGGCCCGCGGGCCGCAGGTTGAGTATGGCTGCTCTAATGCAATTAAAATACGACTGATATATATTTTTTCTTTTTGCGTTTGCTGTCTTCGTACAGTTTATACTGTAATTTTGATGGAATAAATGAGATGATATTCTGGCTTGACTAAAGTTGTTTGCAGATATTTTTAGTCCCTAAATTTTTTAGAAGTTTAAAACTGCATCTAAAAGATATTAGATATTGCTAAAAAATATTAGACTGCAGTGCGAAATCTTCGTATGGGTCCACTGGTACATATTATGTCTGTTGTCAACATCCATTTTTTATAAATTTACGAACAACGAATGAGATATCAGTCGAAATGTTTTTGAAGCGGCTTCTAACATAGTACACTCACAATAAACCCACATTTCGTTAAAACATGTTTTTGATTAAAAATTGCTGTTAATTAAAAATTTAATCGGCATTGTTTTCATAAATGAAATGAAAGATTTTCCTCAAATTAGTGTTGTCACAAAAATAAAACACCGCATTATATGATGCTCAACAATGTTTATAAAAAAATAAATAGTACAAAAAAGATAAAGTATGATTTATCCGCGCAGGTTTATTTTATATTTATGGTTAAAAAGCAAAATTGAAAGCAAAAAAGAAAAACGCACTATCGATCGATCGAAGCAGTGAAATTTCACGTGTAGAATTAAAGTTATGCTTTGTTATATTAGATTAAATTGTAATTTAAATGCATTCAATTTATTTTTCTTTATTTTCAAGAAGCGGATGACGTCTTCCTTTATTGTAGTTAAAATGCGATTGTTAATTTTTTTTCCTTCGCGCGTGCCTCTTGCTATCTGCAATCAGTTTTTACTGTAACTTTGATGGAATAAATGAGATGATATTCTAACTTGACCAAAGTTGTTTGCAGATATTTTTATCCTTAATTTTCTTTAAAAGCTTAAACCTGCATCTAAAAGATATTAGTTATTGGTAAAAAAATATTAGATTGCAGTGCGAAATCCTCACGCGGGTCTACTGGTATATGAATAATTCTGTTATTTGTTATGTGTTAATGATAGATTTGTTAAAAATATTATAATGCTGAAAAGCTCGAAATTGTATTCTTGAAATTCATTTATAATAGAATATTTTAACTTAGTTTTGTTTATTTTAAAGGAATTCACAAAGGAGGTTTAGCCTCTCTTGCTTTCTCTAATGAGCCGCCCATACGAGGAGGATAGTAGCACGGTAGAGTGATTTGTGACCAACAGCTATTTATCCGTACGACTAGTGTAAAACCCCCGTCAAAAATGACGGATTGTTGATCTGCGTTGCATTTTCATAAAACTACATACAAACAAACAGCATGAAGACTTTATTATTGAAAGGTTTGTATTTTAGAAAAGTACATTTTAAAAATGACAAATAGTTTCTACAAATACAATTAATGAGGATTTTTTTTTTAAAACTCAATAGTACAACATATAGTAGTCAATAGTACAATAGTATAATTCAAACTGAAATAGTTCAACGATTGGACAAAACATTCAAATTAAATGTTAAAAAAATAATCCATGAGCGAAAGTTTTCGTAAAAAAGTGTATCAACGAATTTCTAAAGAGGTTGACTTACCACATAGCTCATTGTTTGGTTACATAAGCAAAATTAAATGCAAATTACGCTGTATTATATATTACTTATATTTTAATTACGTTTCATAAGAAAAAAAATAAGATGGAACTAAAATTTCAAAATTTAGGTGGATATACGCTAGGCTTTTAAAAATTGATATAACTAAGAAAAAAAAATAACATTAAGGAAGAAATAACATTAAACTGAAGATTTTAAAAGTTCATCTTGAAATAAATCAATACGTCATGAATTTTTCTTATTTTTTCCTTCGTTTATATTAATTGCCAATAGATGGCGCCAAAACAATGTTTAAAAAAGAAGCGTAATACTGGATCGATCACCACAAAGCCTCCCTACGAAAGCAGTCTCCGCTATTTTTGAAAAAAGTGTTTACAGCAATATTGATGTACATGTTATATATGAAAATATGTTGGACATGATTTGCGGTAGAAGAAATTATCATTTAGTTGTCAAGTTGACATATATTAGTGTATGTTTTTCATTAAGCCTAACTTGGCGTTTAGCTTTCGCCCAGGCTCGCAGCTCCGATTCTCGGTTCGCCCTGGCATTATTACCTTTCCTGGATTTAACGATAGATGGCTCTAAAATAGTTTTTGAGGGTTTTAAACAAAGTTAAAATATTTAAAGAATTTAATATGCTTTTACAAATATTTTAAGAGCAAAATCGAATGTTAACCTTTTTTTTTAATGATGCGTTCAGTCGTTCATTTGTGATTCATTTGAATTTATGATTCTGAAGTTCAACAGTGTTCGTTTGTTTATAAATCTGGGTAATCTGATTTTTAATCTGGATTTTTAATTTAGAACTTAAAACATTATAATTGGATATGATATACATGTTTTATAGGAAACTATGCTGAACAGACATGATTTCAAGTAAGAAGAAATTACCATTTAGATGTCATATGTTAGCATATATTTTTCATTAAGCTTAACATGGCGTTTAGCTACGGTCGATTCGCAGACCAGAGTGATTGCACCTGGCATGGTTACCAACACTCTCTTGCATTTGCTTTTTATTATAAGTAGATTGTGATATCGTGACATCTCGCTATTGTAATGGTTCCTGTTATTACCAGAAATTTCTGTTAATGAGTATGAAGGTGATTATTTGAGACTTTTGTGAGTGCAAACGTGCTTGTTTTGAGACTTTTAAGTCTACTTTGGATTAATAATCCGATAATTTCTAGCGTTCTATGCTATCTAACTGTAACTGTCTAACTGAACGTTTAACGCAATAGGTTTTTTGGGAGTTTCTGATTTCTCTGGAATAGTCGCAAATTAAATGTAAAGCGACGTCTAAAGGATTGTTTTTCTTCGAGTAGCAATCACACGAACCCGAATTATGTAACAATATGAAGGCTGTTTTCCCATTGCAGCTTCTCGTTCTCGTTGTGAATCCGTTTGATTTAGTCGAGAGGAATATGTAAATTTTGATTATGATTACTGTCCCTCGATCATTGGACTAATCATGTCACGTGCGATTGGGAAGCACATCAGATGTTTGACTTCTGTTGATAAGTAAAGGTGCTTTTCTGCTCTATCTTGTTTTAAATGATCTACTGTTTCAGCACAGTGAAAGTAGAAACAGAATACTTTTATTAGAGAGTAGCGCTATACGGGAAGTAAAATTTGGTTATCGAAAAGACTTGACAAAACTGTTCCTAATATAATACGAGGCCTGTCATATCGCCAAGTAGAACACCATTACAGTTTTACTTTTGTAACAGTTTTTATTGGTAGGGTATTTTTTGATTTACTGACTAGGGAAGGTCCCCAACTGCCAGATCGGGATTTTGTCGAGAGTGGTGTCGTTGGAAAGCTCTTACCATGGGTATCAAGGAAATGTATACAACTATCCGCCCGAATGCAACTGGTGACGAGTTATAGGCCGATGTATTTCTGTCATTTATTGATTTCTCCAGGTCGCTAGCTATGCAGGAAAGACATTCTGTGTGGTAGAAAAGAGAGCTGACGGATTACAGAGATTACAGAGAAGGCAGTTTATGCTTAGTGGAAAAGTAACTTCACGGATGGTAGTGCATTTCTGAATAAAAATGGCTAAAGTACGAGTGTTTCTAACAGCAGGTACGCACAATGAAAGGGGGTGTTTCGCAGTTGTCACAAGTGTTATTAGTTAAATTAAAGCCTGCCTATTTAAGTGATCGAAAGACGGGATCCGTGACTCTAATTAAAGCCTTTTGAAAGGCATACCGACGCATGTCATCGAAGGTGGGCAAGGATAATTGGTTATAGGTCAACTTATGCAATTTTATTATGCTTTCTCTAGTGGTCATGTCGAAATATCCACAAACACTCTCATGAGTTTTTGAATATTCCGCTATTCTCTTTATTAAGTACTTGTATTGTTGAAATAAATAAATGTCTAACTGCTGAAGAAATTTGTCGTGCCCGGTGGTTGGAGAAAAACAGGCTCTACATTCAATCCGAATTTCTCAATGAATAAACGTAGATCCGTTTGGCCACTCCAACTATCCAGCACCATGATTTTTTCCTGATCACCAATCGATTCATTTAGATTATCGAAGTATGCCGCAATTATTTGTTTTTTTTCTCCTTCCTGACTTGGAGCATCTAATGAGCAAATTTGAGGATGATATTCGTTTCACATTTTACATAACTTTGGGACCAAATCCCCCCTAACATTCCTGTGTTACAAGTAGTAAAGATCTCATAAATTTTCCAGCGGCGGTAATACACATTCGCACGATATAGGAATGAGTCATTTCGTTTTTACTGATTATCGATGTATCCACGTCTTTAGATCCCCTCATATCGTGTGTTCTGTTAAATACAATCTCGTATTGCAAGCCACTTTAATCGTTGTTCAGGACGTTGGACAATGGGCACTTTCGCTGCTCAATCATTTTTTTTTCACTTTTTCCCAGAATTCGTAGATCAGAAGTTGCAAAGACACTTCCGGAAACAATCTCTTTCTGTTACGACTTGTGCCACCTTTCGACTTGTTATTTTATGTGACTGTTTGAAATTCTTGATGAAGTGTGAGCTTGCTGTGAATCCGGGAATTCCAAGCGCCAATGATTTGTCAATGGCCCACATTTTGAGGTCCCTGTCATGAACAGTGTCTTTTAACTGTCTGCGATGATGATAAAATTGCGACCACATGTGTTTGGAAATTAATTTCATTTTGCCCTGCATGTCCTCCCCTTTCCCTACGTATTGTGCCCACCGCTGAATCATCTTGTGGTCTTTAACCTGCCTATATATGTGTTGCATAGCTTTCAGTTTATTTTTCTTTGCCTTATACGTTTCTACTGCTTTCGCCATTATTTCTAAAAAGTACTGAAATCGCTTCAGCAGTTCTCAAGGAAAAGGTACACCAATGTCAGCCGTTTTTACGTGTGATTTTGCAATTAATGTCATCCCCTTAAAGTTCTTTGGATTGTCTAAAATTGCATTGTAATTTCATTAATTAATCAGTTTGTTAGTGAACCAATGAATTATTAATTGATAATAAAGCCTAAAGAATACAAATAAACACATTTTCTCATAAAATTGTGTCATACGTAAAATTCTCTCTTTCGATAAAGGTTTTATAGCTAATGTTTTTTCTGTATAAGCAAGATTACACGAGAATAATATCTTTGCAGATCATATTTACAAGATGCTCATTTCTTCACTGTTTGTGGTATTTTATTATTTTTTTTTACAAATTTACGGAGTACATTCTCTACATTATTTTTACCTATTTATTTAAAAAAATACTACAAAAACCTATACTTTTAAAATTATTAAGCAATAATTACATTAATTGAAGAAAAGGATTTAAACTTTTCGTTGTATTCATTTGTAAACGTGTATGTGATTCTACCTTTAATATCAGTCAAGCAATCTGTAACATCTTCGCGTAGAATTTCGAGAGAAAGCTTTTCATTGATATCACTGATGTCTCTCTCCCACTGTAAAATAAAAACAAAATATGTGTATTGTTTAGTTGTAACGTAAACAATTGTATAATATAGATACACTGTACAGCAAAAAAATTTTAAATTAGTCTTTAGCTAATTTGGTATCAGAGATGATATATTCTTTCCCTCTGTGGTTTTCAGCATGAAATGACATGCGCGAAAAATTAGTTGTGCATCAAATTTGTGTATTTGTAAAACTTATGGAAATCACTGTATAAGTATTTATTAATTTGAATCGCGTAGTAATAATATCACAAGTGAATTTTATAACATAATTCTAGGCAATACTAGCTAATCTGTAATTATTTTTTAACTTATTACTTACCCATCATACGTAGTATAGGGTAAGTCTTGTAATCGTTTTGAAAATCAAAAAATTTTTTTGACGGATTTACACGTTTCAGACACTGAAGATTCCGAAAAAACATATTTTTAGAAAAATTTTTTTGCCGTTCGTCTGTCTGTCTGTGTGTCTGTAAACGCTCTATCTCCCGAACAAATCGAGATAGTCTGGAAATTTGGTGTGTACTTAGTATGTAATAATGGAAAGAAGCTTATTGAATTTCATTAACCTCGATTATCCGGAACTATTTTTTTCGGACTCTCGAAATATTCGTTCTGATAAAAGGTATATAAAAATTTTCGAAATTGTTTGTTTTAAAGAGGAAATATAAAAGACAATAAAAAAACGTAAATTTTGCGTAAAGAGTGAAGTAGATCGGATAATTGGTTGCCGAGATATTTTTAATCATATTTTCCACACTCTTTGATTTTTCCTGACCCTGTACCTGACTCCTTCAAATTTCAATTCAAAGATATATTTTAATTGAAAATGAGACGCTTAATACGACGCAGTAAACCATTAGTTAATGTGATTATCAACTTTGGAGTATTAGAGCATTTAAAGTTTATGACGTCATCAAGCCACGATTTTATTCGAATTGCAATGCATTTCATAAATAGTTTACACATGTTTTATTTTCATATTTTATATTATGTATATCCATAATGGGTAAGTATTACGGTGGTCCCCAACGACTAGTTTTATATATTAAAACCACAGAAAAATTTAAAGTAGTAGTCAATTTCTTTTCAAAAGTTGATTTACCAATTAATATTTTATCCTAATATTACAGTTAAGAAATGTTAGTCCAAATTATATGTAGCTTAAAAATTGTTAAATATGCATGAAAATATGTATTAAAAATCGTAAAAGTATACACAATGAATGCACACTTATATATAGTATAAATATTTGCTTGGCTGTCAATGTTGTAGATTTTCACATATTTTCAATGCTCTTAGGTATATTACATGGAGGCAATGATAAATTATAATACAGTATATATATATATATATATATATATATATATATATTATATCATGAATATATTTGATATATTTGTTAAAAAAATATAAAATATATTCTTCCAGATAACACGGCAAAACTTTGTATCCGATCATCATTACTATTTTTTAGGCAGGAAAATATTCCTTCAACCTCTACCAATTCAACAATACGGTATTATATTTTACAACATATAATTTGGTTTTCTTGAATTAAATGTTAGTTTAATATGTGTTGTGTATAAAAATTTGTAGGTAATATGCAGGGCTGTACAAAAGAATATCAGTGTGTTGCCATCTATTGGTAGAAATTGCTGAAGGGAAATTTTCACCTGTGTTATGTGTTTTCTTATTAAATTAACTTTTATCATTCTATCTAGAATACATACAAATTTATTGATGCTATACAGGGCTGCACAAAGAAATTAGAGTATTTTTCTTGCTATGGATGGCAATTGCTGAAACCTGGTTTTTAAATGTTTTATGTGTTTTATAAAATGCTTACTTAGGTATAGTATTTACGTTACTAAATAGAGAAGTTTTGTTAAAATATTCTAGAAGTGTTGGAAAGGTTTTAATAATCTATGTTTGACAGATAATTTTTCTTTCTTGTTGTTATACTGCTACCATTTTTGTAGTAAAATTGGCATTTTAGCAAATCAACTTTCTTTTCACATATAACATAATGGATGTTCACAATCAATAACAAATTCTTAGTACTATTCCTTATTACACATTTGCATTAAACATTCTTTGCTAAATTTTGTCTTAGGCATTATAAAAACACGAAAGAAAAATTATGCATACGGCATAGATCATGAAACACTTACTGATTATTATTAAGAAAATTATTTTTTTCCTAGAATGAAACGAGATGTATAAATAAGCAATTTAAAAAATACGTAGCTCAGTAAAAATTCATTTTCAACAGTTGCTGCCCATATTTGAAGTATTTCATGCAGCCCTGTATATGATCTACAGACTTTGTAAACAACATGTAATGCACTAAAAATTACATAAAAATGCATACTACAGCAGAAAAGGCAATTCCAGCAATTCCATATCATAGTCAGTCCTTTAACCGAATTCTTTTTTGCGTCTCTGTAAATAAACGATAAATCCTACGCACTCCATAATTTGTAGAAAATATGTTGTAATGACCTTACTTATCCTTTTAAATATCATAACATGCTCAAAATGCATTGCAAACGATTTTTCCACATAAATCATAATGGAAAGGAATTATTTTGTACCTCCCTGTAATTGAATTATAAATGCAACTAACTGTATTGTACTCAGGTGAAAGCATGCATTAATCCACCTCATTAGTAATGCACAATAATTTCATCATGTTTGAAATATCGTAACATCAATAAAATGTGCCACAAACGATTTTTCCCCATGTATCAGAATGTAACGAAATTCTTTTGTGTGTCCCTCAAAATGTCCTATTAATGTTACACACTTCATTTTCAATACCGAACATTCTATAGTAAAATTCAATTATGTGTAAAAATTTCATGACAATCCGAGTATATTTACGGGAGTTAGAGTACGGACAGACGGACTGCATACAGACAGACGGACGGACAAACAGACAGACAGACAGACAGACAAACTAAATTCATAAATACTTTTCAACTATATTGGAAAGTGTTACTAATACAGGGAAGTAACTACGTAGAAATTGGCTCAGATATGGTGACAGTTAATTGACCAAAGTGAGAAGCATTGTAGGAAAATCTTAAAGCCTGACTGTTAAGGGAGATATGTAGAATTATTTTTTCTGTTTCTCCATATAATGATTAATGTATGGATATAATTATTATATGGAAAAAAAAGACCCACATCTAATATATTTCTTATCTCCAGTTAATAAATGATTGATTATTCAGGTAGAAACTCCAATCTGTATTTTCAATAAAAATAGTGTATTGCTTTTAGAAAAGTAACATATTCTAAGTGGCACTTTCCCCCATATAAACTGGAAATAGCCTCAATTTTTTTTTCACATAATAAGAAGCTTTAATGGTAACAGAAGATGTCAATTGCTGTTAGGCCAATTTTGTCTCTTGATAGATCAATTGTCTCTTAAATTTTCATTTCAGACAATTTTATTCAATTACAAACTTTTGTTATTTATTATGAACATAATAATTCTTTCATATAAGAGATTATTATTCTACATTCATTTAAAGAAAACACAACCTCCCCATCAAATTATTCTTTCTAGCTAAGAACTTGCGCTTTCTTGTGTTATATATGTATTTTAAAATAATTTTTATTATGTATCTAAGGTAAAACAATAAATAAGTAAAGGTTTATTTTTATGAAATTAACTTTTTATTTTTTGTTTTTTCACTAGATGCTTTACATGAGTACTAAAGCATAAATAAAAAAAAAATTTAATCGAAAAAAATTGTGAAATTGTGCATTTTTAATGAGTTTTTTAATCTTTTATGTATTTACATGAATTTTTAAGAAATATTTACAAAAATATGCAAATGTATAATTACATAAGCAATTGCATGTAGTTCGGTCTCTTGTTATATAACATTTATATCAGTATTTGAATTATATTTAAAAACAGATATATCGAACGCTGACAATCTGTCTTTTATAAAACTTTTCTAAAAGTTTAGTCGGTTTACAATATTTTGCGAAAGCTCACGAAAAAATGCTTCTTAATTACAGTGCATTAACTTAACTTGAATACTCATTAGGATTTTAGCAATGGAAATTCCAAGTAAATTTCACAAAATATTTCGAGAATTCTGCTCGCATTTCAAAAACTGGAATGCATTTCACAAATTTGCTAAATTACTAAATTGTATTACTGCGTGACTGAGAAACCCCATTAACTCATTTTTCCGTCTCCTAACAAAAGAATGTCCTTCTATTCAAAAATCTGTTCTCACGCCATATTCTCATATAAATGATGAAGTTTCAAAACCCTTTCAGCACAATATAATAATGTCATCCATCATTGTCTCTTAGTATGGTATTGCACATTCCAAATAATGATTGTGTTCATTTTTTCAATTTTCTCCTAAAAAAATGTAGGCAATTATTTTTCATATTTCATAAAAATATAAAGTTCTTCGAAAGAAAGAAAAAAATATATTGATCGCGCTATGCATTTTTCTCTTTTTATTTGAAAATTGATAGCAAAATACAATTTTAGCCATCAATTATTAAAATAAAACTCTCATTGCATAGAAAATATCTAATGTTTTTTTCTATGTTGTGACAATAAATCATAAATACTGAGCTTTAACAAGTCATACGTAAGAAGGGGTTAAACGTGTTAAAACAGTCGTTTATTTATTTTGAAAATTTGAGATAAGAAAATAATCTTAAACACGCTTTTTTACATTCATACGCCAAAAAGAAATTCGTCTGTATATCAGTAAGGTGAGAAAGGTGAACCAATTATTTTTCCTTAAAAATAATTACTGTGTAAATATTAATCGTTAATATTTGAGATTCATTTTTAAAATAATGTCAACATTTCAGTAACATAAAAATGATATTTCATCCATTAAAATATTCTGACATATATTTCTAAAATCTGGAAATGTTATTTTAGCACTGAAAAATATGTTAACGTGTTGTTTCATTTAGAAGAAAGCTGAAATAATACGAAAAACTGGAATTTCAGAAAAGAAACGTTGGAAGTTTGCCTATAACATTATGTGGGTTGCACTGCAAGACTGTCAGCGGTAAATATTGAAATTGAAATTGTGACATTATTGCTCATAGAAATATGCGATTTAAAGTATTTTACGTAAGAAATAACAAAAACGGAAAATTTTGTACTGTGGTACCCTTTGTCTTAGTGAACGACGTATTCCGAAAATGCTAATATCTAAGATAATATAACTGGGAATGATCTTTCATCCGTAAAAAATATGGAAATACATTTCTAAAATTCTTATATACTGGTAACATGAAAATGATGTTTAAAATGATGGCTATAATGAACAAAATATACAGAACTTTTCTAAAATATCAATGTTCTGAATACATGAAAATAATGCTTTGTTATGAAAAATGTAATTTAGAAATGTATTCGCCATCCAGTTATCGCTGGTTTACGTCTCTTTTTGTAGTTAGTTATATGTTAGTTTTTTATTAGTTATATCAATCTTGCAATTTTCAACCAAACTATGTGGGGAGTTCCTTAAATTTCAATAAATCTATATTTTCTATGATAAACAGCGCAGTATCTAGAGTGAAGCCAGTGAGGGTTGGGGAGTCGTACCACTATTTTTTCGTAGTAATCATCGTCTTATTTAATAGCAGAATTTGGGAAAAAATTCCGCCAATAAATAAGACAAATATTAGTATACGAAAATAGTGGTACGTTGACCTCTTCTCCTGCATAAACTTTGCATTACTTTTAAAAAACTTACAAAAATTTAAATGAATTAAATGCTAAGTATAATTTCAATTTAAAGTAAATATAAAATAAGACATTCAAATCCAACTTTGTGAAAGTAAATATTGTTTTTATCACGTTACATATTCGATATTTAAATTTTCTTTTTAGAAAAGCTTATTTAATTACTTTTTTCAAATTTTGTGATTTTATTGGTTGAAGATTTGATTCGTATTTATTTCTCGCAATCTAATATCTTACCACGTGATCTATAGACTCATCTATTATTTTGCTGAGACATGATGCAAATAAAATATTAGAGGAGAAGGTCCAAATACCGGCAAGTAGGTGTTCTGAAAACTAAGTGCAGCGCAGCCTGTCGGCGATAGGCAGAGTTTGTACCTTTAACTGAGAGAAGAAAGCCACGAGCAGTACGTCGCTGAAGTCTGTCTCATTTACAAACAGTAAGAGCAAAAGTGTCGACATGTCGAAATCTGGGATATCAAAAGTTTTTCAGGTATATGTTTCTCATTAAAAAAAAAAAAAAAAAAATACTGATTTCATATTGGCCCGAAAAGACGATTAAATTGTTTTCTAGACGTATTTAGCTCCCACGCGCACATTATTCGTATTTTACTATATGAATGAGTAATACCGGTTTTGATTTAAACATAGCAGTATTCTAAATAACAGAAAACCACAGAGGTTAGCCGGTATTTGACCTCTCTAGGTTTGCTCAGTAAATAAATAAATTTGTGGGATCACGGATACTGTATGGTTTTATTGCGTCATTTGACTGTTACAATGTGGCTATTATTACAATGTTGGTCAAAATCGTCCGCAATAAATGGGAAGAGAAAGAAGGAAAATGACGGAAGATAATCTAAGAAAATGCTGGCGAAAGAGGCAGAAATTGGATTTTAAAAAGGTAAAAAAGAAAGATATTCGACAGAGGAAGATGATGCAATTCGTGTCTTCTGCGAGGTTGCTTTCTGCGAGGACAAGAAGGAAGAACTCTGGGTTCGATGCTTAAAGTGCGGTAAGTGGGCTCATAGTGACTACACCGACGAGTGATTACTAGGTTTGTGATTTTTGTAGATAAAGTAATCTACATATCAAGCAGCAAGTTTAAACGATCAAATATTATTCACGATCTTAAAAATCGTCTTAATTTATAGCAGAGCCATCTGTAAGGCGGTATACACCAAAACCTAATTAGAAACAACGTATGGCAACGTCTAATTGAATCTGAAGTTTGATGAAAATCTGTGCAGTTCTTGTAGTTCTTGAGATAGAACTTTTGCGGAAATTGCGAAAAATGCGGCATAGCAGCGCGACCCGTCGTTTGATTTACACCAAAAACTAATCAGCACCAATTTATATTAAGGTCTTATCTAAAGTTTTATGAAATTCCGTTCATTTGTTCTGAAGATAGAGTTTCCACAAAATTTTTGTCACATAGACACATACACACAGACAGACAGACACATACACACAGAAAGACAGACAGACACATACACGCAGAGAGACAGACTGACATTTTCTAAAAGCAGTCAAATCGTGTTCAGGACATTCTAAAACGTATAAATCCGTCGAAAACCGGAAGTCGAAAAATTTCACGAATCCAACACTTTCTTCTTGTAAAGATAACAGAAAGTAAAAATGAGAGGTTCTGGAATTAAATGGTGCTTTGAGCATAATTGGCAAATTTCTGTCTGATCTTTTTAATGTTTATTATTTTTTGTAGATAAACGGTAGAAATAATGAGCAGTTTATTTAAGAAATATTTACTTGATGAAAATAGCAATAAGAGACACCCCAGAGCCAGAAGCAAAACATTGTTTCTTTAATCACTTCAAAAGAAACGAATTTCTGTTTAAAAACTAGCTTGTTATTGAGTTTATAATTTAAAAAATAATTAAAGAGTATTTGAATGATTTATCCGTTGTTTTATTGCATATTTATTGTTACTTAGTCTCAAGCATTCCAATAAGTTGATTCATCATATTTGAATGAGCTTGTTACTTATTTCAAACTTTTCAATTATTTTTAACTATGCATGAAAAATAGAAAAATTATTTTTGATTGAAAATGCTGTTGCTTTTGTTTCGCAACTTTTACTTCAAAAGTTTCCTTAATCTTTTTACGGAATTATTGTCTTTTAATACGTAGAATAAGATATTATTATATATATTTTTAATCATTTTTTATTTATTTTAAATACATTTATCAAGATTATTTTAACTAGTGATCACGAAAGTGAATTGTGTATGATTAAAATGGTAAACATTTATTACGCAAGTGAGATATATTATATAAAACTGTAAGTCTGTTCGTCTGTCTCTACATCACCAATTTAATGGTATTTTCAACTGAATGAAGCTCAATTTATCATTTAGGATATTTTTGTGCAGAATTTGAGAAAATGTTGTCTAAATATCACATCATACTATTATATAAAATTGTAAGTCTGTTCGTCCGTTGCTACAGCACCAATTTAATAGTATTTTCAACTGAATGAAGCTCAATTTATCATTTAGGATATTTTTGTGCAGAATTTGAGAAAATGTATTCTAGATATCACATCATACTATTATATAAAATTGTAAGTCTGTTCGTCCGTTGCTACAGCACCAATTTAATAGTATTTTCAACTGAATGAAGCTCAATTTATCATTTAAGATATTTTTGTGCAGAATTTGAGAAAATGTAGTCTAGATATCACATCATACTATTATATAAAATTGTAAGTCTGTTCGTCCGTTGCTACAGCACCAATTTAATAGTATTTTCAACTGAATGAAGCTCAATTTATCATTTAGGATATTTTTGTGCAGAATTTGAGAAAATGTAGTCTAGATATCACATCATACTATTATATAAAATTGTAAGTCTGTTCGTCCGTTGCTACAGCACCAATTTAATAGTATTTTCAACTGAATGAAGCTCAATTTATCATTTAAGATATTTTTGTGCAGAATTTGAGAAAATGTAGTCTAGATATCACATCATACTATTATATAAAATTGTAAGTCTGTTCGTCCGTTGCTACAGCACCAATTTAATAGTATTTTCAACTGAATGAAGCTCAATTTATCATTTAGGATATTTTTGTGCAGAATTTGAGAAAATGTAGTCTAGATATCACATCATACTATTATATAAAATTGTAAGTCTGTTCGCCCGTTGCTACAGCACCAATTTAATAGTATTTTCAACTGAATGAAGCTCAATTTATCATTTAGGATATTTTTGTGCAGAATTTGAGATAATGCAATCTAAACACTAGTTTTCTTGTCATTTTTTCATAAAACAATTTCCTTCACTTCATGAATTTAAATTTTTTGAACTTGCTAGATTAAAAGTCATTAAAAATGACGTCACTTTGACGCGCAACTGTAACAAAATATTTACCTTTTATGATTAAAAATGTACGATTTCATTTAAATGTGTTATCATTTTCATAGAATAAAAATATATTTTTTATGATTTGCTAAAAAAGTTTTCATTTTTTTTTTCAGAAAAAAATAATTTATGATTTTTTTTTTTAGTTTTTCGAGTTTATAATATCAGAACCGCAGTTAAAAATGAAATATCAGTAAAAAAAAAAATCGCCACATTATTGCAGCCATATTATACCATTATACAAAATTGTTATTCTGTTTGCGCGTTGTTTTAAAGCATCACGCTAAAATTACTAAATGAATTTTAATGGAATTTTTGGTAGAATGAAACTTGATGTCCAACTTAAAATTTAGGCTAGCTTTTGCTCGAATTGGTGTAGGATTCGGAGATATACAGACGAAGAACACAAAAATACTATAGTTTCCCGGTTTTCGAATACAATTCATTATAAAAAACTGTTCGAGAAGTGAATTGTCTGAAAACCGAATAAAAATTTCATATAAGAAATAATGAAACACCACCTTCAAATTTATTCCTGCATTCACATTATTAATTTAACTTAAAAAAAATATTCAGTACGGTATTGTAAAGTAAATAAATAATAATAAAAAAAAAAACCAGATTACAGAGAGGTACAATTTACTGAAAAAATAAGTTTTCTGACATTTCAATAAAAATTTAAGAAACCCATACCGATACATTTATTCGTCATATCTTGGATGCCTTGAGATTGAGGACAAATGGAGTTCCATTCTTAATTTTCAGACCACTAGAACAACTAAATAAATTGAGGAGGAAATCCCCGTATATTTAGGATAATATGGGGGGGGGGGTTTCTTCCTCAATTTATGAATTAGCTCACTGTATTGCCTGTATCTTTTTGAGTTTTCACGATATTTGACTGGTCTTTTTATACGAGTTGTTCTATAGTATTGACTAGCAAATCATACAAAAAATCTTTGCTGCAGTTCGCGCATGCGCAGTAAAAATTTATTTTATACACATACCCATATCTCATCAAAAATTCAATATATTAATATTTTAATTGCAGTATACTATTTCTACTGTTCTTCGTCAAATTTTCGGAAAGTGGTGTTACATTCGGTTGAAAACTCTGTACACTATAAACAAAAAACTTTTGAATTTTTCACAGAAACGTTAACATCTTCACGAATATACGTGCTATGCTTACACAATTGCACACAAATGTTGAACAGGACATACATAGTCATTTGCTACAGTAACAGACCATTTTGAGCATTTTCTGTTACTTGGGTGATCGCAAATATTATTAAAATTATAATTGCCCAACCCCCTAATTGTCCTCGAGACAAAATCTTCACTGAAAATTATGAAGTCCAACATGTTCTTTACATTCTTGAAGTTCAAGTACAATTCGTAAAGAATTTCACTATATATTCGACAAAACGTCTAAAATCGTAGAAATCGGTCACTGCCCCTTAATTTTTGGACATTAATGTATTTCCGTTACATTACATTAATTCGGCGTAATAACCGAACTCGATTAGGGAAAATTAACCACTTTTTTAACTCTTGGTAGAAAGCGCGAGCTAGCGAATTTATTACAAAATATATAATTTTTGTTCTTTTTTAAGATATGGAAACAGGAAAGAAAAAAAATCATTTAACCTACCTATTCTTGGATTTGTAAAATATTTTATCAACATATAATCATAATTTAATTAATATTAAACTGCTAAGGGAAAAAAAGAGTGGATATATTTTTATTATTGCACTTTTATTTTATCTTTATTTTTATTTAATTATCTACGCTTTAGTGTTTAAATATTGCATTGTTGCCGTTTCACAGCCATTTGGCTTTTTTTGGAGAGCATAGTTCGGCGGATGATTAAATGCACTGTTCTTGAAACTCGGATACAATTGTAACCATAAAGAATATTTGGCGATTTATCACCTGTGGAGGGCTAATATAAAATGCCTTAAAATTAAGTTATTAATTTATAATTAAATTCTAAAAATATTAAAATGTTGTATTGTCATCGGAAACACATCTTTGTATATATATATATATATATATATTTTATAATTCTAGACTATCAGGAAGTGAGTGAAAAATCGATTACAAAATTCCATCTTTACATACAAAAACCAAGTTGATTTAAATAAAAGTGTAAAAAAAACAGGAACTCATTGAAAACGAGATATATATTTTATTTTGCTATACAAGTAATAATGACAGAATATGTAACAGTAGAAAATCTGGAAAAGAGAAGGAAGAAGATGCCACTGCTCTTTAATTATGCATTTATTCCTGTAATCCGTACGTAAACTAGAGGACTGCCGATGTTGTGAAATATTTGTGCAGGTGCTTAAGTGACAGGTGCTTAAGTCAGGACGTTTTACTAAAAATTAACGGATTTACCTCGACTAGTATGGTAATGTTAAAATATATATTTTTTAGTTACTTTAAACAAGGGACCCTATCTATAAGGTATACTCCGATTTCGACGAAACTTTTAGCATAGAGAGTACTCATGATACGATGAAAAAGGATACCAATTTTATCGGTCATCGTCGAGGTTTAATATTTTTAAGTATTATTTAGTATTAAGTACACGGCTGTCCAAAAATTAGGGGGCTGTGACTGGACGCTTTCGCTTTTTACACGGTTTGTCGAATATCTAATGAATTTCTCCGAAATTCGAGGAAATAAAGCATAGGTTTGACTTCAAGAACAGCAGAAACAGTATACTGCAATTAAAACATTAATATATTGAATATTTGATGAGATATGAACGTTTGTATGTGATAATTTATAACTGCGCATGCGCGAACTATACCAAAGAATTTTTTTTTCATGATATTTGGATTTTTGAACATGATTGTTCAAAGTGTGTTGTGATGTTTATGATGATTTATTTTTGTTTTAAGATTGGCTTTTTTCCCATATAATCCAATGAGATTTTTACCCGAATTTGTCAATTAGCTCACTGTATTGCTGGTATCTTTCCGAGTTTTCACGATAGTTAACTGGTCTTTTTATATGAGTTACTCTATAGAATTGACTGTCAAATCATGAAAAAAAAAAATCTTTGGTATAGTTCGCATAAATTCTGCCCCCCCCCCCTCCTCCTACTATCTTTCTTCGTAATCTCATGTCATCTAAAGTTCCACCAATAAAGATATGGCATGGGTGTGACTTTTATTTAACGTTTATTATACTGCTATAATTTTTTCGCTGGTTTATGAAATATACACAGTACTGTAACACATTTTTACATTCTACTGTATTGCACTATGCAGTGTATTGTTTGAAACAGGTAAAAACAGGGAGTAAAATGGCAGGTGAGAATCAATTAATCGTACTTTCTTTAAATCTTATAAATAAATTTTGTTTCCGTTCTCGAACAAATTCGGTTTTCAAACAATTCTTTGGAACGAATTGTGTTCGAGAACCGAGGTACCACAGTATTCCACATAGCTCTATGTCATTCTATATTTATAAGATAAAAATTTATATTTATATAATATTATGTACCATGGAATTAAATTAAAATATAAGTAAGGGAGGTGAAAAAAATAATAGATATTCTAATTGTTGCTAGATTACGTTTAATTTATATCATTTTATTTATGCAACTTTTTTTGTGTGTTTCAATAGAAATTTTACATTGAAAAAAAAAAATGTTAATTTTACAGTATAATACTGGCATCCCAGCTGTGAGTATTGTACCGTAAAATTAACACTAATAAACAGTAAAATAAGCAGTAGTACACTGCCGCGCCAATTTTTTTTTTTTTTTTTTTTTTTTTTTTTTTTTTTTTTTAGTGTACTATAGTATCATAATGTATAAAATGGTAGAAAATAATTTTTCGTAATAGAAAAAGATGTATTGAAAAGAAAAAAAAAACAAAAAAAACATTAGCCAACTTGTTTTATTTAAATGCAATATTTTGAATATAGTAATTTTCTAGAAATAAAGAAAAATGTTGGATGTCTGATTTAATGAAAGTTTGGATGATACCATGATATGTGATATATGTGATGATAAATGCGGTGATTCTAATTAAATATTTATATTATATAGAAAATAATTAAAAAAACAGCACAAATTTTCATAATAATAATAGAGTGTAATGTATTATAAAATAAACTTTTTACTCTAGGTAAAAAATAAAAGCCTTCCCCCAACCACCCTTATTTTAGATGCAATGTGAGATAATAACAAATATAAAAACCAAGAATTTATCTTTTACTAGAAAAAAGGATGTTCCGAGATAGAATGAAAATACCATTCATTATTATTTAACCCTTTGAACGCCATTGACCCCGTTGGGAGCATATTCAATATATGACTTTTAAATAGCATAGAATGTAAAACGTTAAATTATCAACTACCATGATATATAACTTCAGAGAAACATGGTTCAACTTAATAAGAAATTATTTGATTGCCAATATAGATTTTAAGAGGAAAATACAAACCAGACATTTATTTTTTAATTGCTCTCTCTCTCTCTCTCTTTTTAATACTTCCCAACATAGTTGAAAAGTGCTTATGAATTAGGTTTGTCTGTCCGTCTGTCCGAGCTCTATCTCACGTAAATATACTCGGATTGCCATGTAATTAGGTGCGTTCGTAATTATATAAACACGTAGCACCTATAGTCGTCGTCTGGTCCGTCCGTCTGTCTGCCTGTCCGTCCGTATATAACAACGCAAAAACTACTCAATCGAATGGTTTGCAATTTAAGATTCTTTGCAGAATTTTGTCGAGACATTTCACATTTTTTGAAAATCGAATCACAACTTTAGAAGATATTAACGAAAATATTTATTAAGAAATTTGAATAAAAAAAAAAAAAATCGGTGCCTTCTTGTTATAGGAGCTTCCGAGGTTTAATCGTCAAACGATCGAGATACTTATTTTATAACAGAAATTAATCTGCAGACGATATAATTCATTTCACAGAATTAAAAATCATCAAGATAGGAATATTTATATAACTAGCTATAGTATGAACACACCTCATTTGTCACATTTGACGTACAATTTTCAACTTGTTGATATATGTTGTTGAAGTTTGCTATGGCATGTCCGGTATTGAAAATGAAGTGTTTAGAATTTACAGTTCATGAACAGGGGCACTCAAAAGTATTCCGTTACATTATGGTCTACGGAGAAAAATCATATGCGGCGTATTTTAATGGTGTTATACTATTAGAAACTTAGTGAAATTTATATGCATTATTGAGGTGCACTTCAAGCAGGTTAATTTAGAATATATTATGTATAGTACTTACAGTTCATTTACAGGGGCACTCAAAAGAATTCCGTTATACTATCGTCTGTGAGGAAAAATCGTTTGAAGTCTATATTAATGGCGTTACACTGTTACAAACATAATGAAATTGATACGATTTTCTGGAGTGCAGTAAAGCATGCTTTCTGTAGAGTATGGAGTGCAAAGCAATTATAATTTATTTACAGGGTTACACAAAAGAATTCGGTTAAATAATGGTCTACGGGGAAAAACTGCTTGTAGAATATTTTAAATTATTTTGCGTTATTTCAAACATGACGAAGTTAGTATACATTACTGAGGATTACTACAAGAAGCTTGCATGATGTGCGTAGCATTTCTCGTTCATTTACTGGGGCACACAAAAAATGTCGGATACAGTACTGTATCCGCAGTATTGTCGATCAGGGCTAATTTCTGGAAGAGCGTTTTCTGTTATGATATGCGTTTTTAGGTTTTACTAACTTTTTCATCCTATATGGTGTGTATAAAATATACCGATTATATTTAGTTATAATTAGTTATATTTAGTTATAGTTAGTAAGCATTTATGAGCATGAGCGTGAATTGCTTAAAAATGTTTTTTAATTGAGTTATGAATTTTCAAGCTCATTTGTATTTAGTATCCTATGATATGTTTGTAGAATATAAATAAAATCATATACAGGTTATGCAAAGACTGGATACATGGCTGGCTATGAATAGTAATTTCTGGAAATGTGATTTCAGTAGTTTTGAGAATATGTTTGCTTGAATTTGTTGGTAATATGTCAAAAGATTAATATCCGGAATTAATTTCTATGACAGTTTATTTACATCATTTAAAAACTCATCCCGATAAAAAGTAATTATCTAGAATTTCAAACAGGAAATGAAAGTGCCTGATGCAAGATGAAGAGGTTTTTACAGCACGTGCTCTGAACAAGGAAGTGAAAGACTAAAATACGTATTAGTGACGTAAATTGACTTTACGTCATTACCATCCAATGAAAGAACTTAAAAATGATATCACTATATAAGGACTAAGACTGTTGCATCTCTGCTTTATAGAACTTTAAGAGATTCTTTTTAATTCGCGATGGAAACGGACATTATGTCGTTTTCCCTTAAACTTAAATTGAAATAATGTTTAAAACTAAATTTTATGTAACTATTAAATGTAAGCTATGTAAATTAAATAATTTAACAGTATTATGAATATGTTTTATTAATTAATAATATTTTAACATTACTAAATCAGTTACATGGATATCCTACATACCATGGATTTATATAGTGAGTGTGTGCAAAGCATAATGGATTAATACAAATTCTGGCGATCATGGCCTAGCGGTATAGTGAGGACGATTGCTGGAAAATAGAGGTAAGCAAATATCTTACCTATCTTTTGTTCCGAAAGATGAATTTATTATTTATATTGCTTTAGAAAGCGCAAAATTACTGACTACCGAGAAAATAACACTAACAAAGATTCTGAGACGTGAAAAATTCTAAATTATATAAAAAAAAAAAAAAAAAAAAAAAAAGTGTCCTAGAATCCTCGAATACTTAAAAGAAATTAATTAATTTTAGATATATTCTAAAATAGAAAAATGGCAACCTTCAAAGAAGGAAGTATAATTGAAAAATTAAATTCCAGTAACTATGCAAACTGGAAATTCAAGGTGGAGATGCTCTTGATAAGAGAAGAGCTCTTTGAAGTTGTCACAGACGACCCACCTAATCCAATAACCCCGGAATGGTCGAAGAAAGATAGAAAGGCAAGAGCCTTGATTAATTTAAGTATTGAGGATAATCAAATCATCCATATTAAGCATTTACAGAATGCACGGGACACATGGAACACGCTTAAAAACATCCATGAGAGATCAAATCTGTCTAGCAAACTCTTTCTCCTCAGGAGACTTTACGGAACGAAATTATCAGAAGGAGGCAACATGATAACTCATATAACAAAGATATTAGAAATTATTGATAAGTTATCAGCCATAGGCGAAGAAATTAAAGCAAATCATATTTCAGCATTATTGCTCTGCTCTTTACCTCCTTCATACGACACCCTCATAACCGCATTAGAAGCAAGACAGGAAGACGAATTAACTCCAGAATTTATAAAGAGTAAATTAACAGACGAATTTAATAAAAGAAACGAGCATTCTAATAACAGTGATAATTCGAACAAAGCCTTTAGAGCTGAAAGAAAATTTAAAACCACAGGTTTTAAAAAAGAAGAAAAATACTGCACGATTTGTAGACTAAAAAATCACAACACAGTTAATTGCTGGCATAACAAACATAAAACAAATAATTTTAAGCAAAACAACAAAAAACATTTCTCTTCTTCGCTAGTCTTTCAAAAAGACGAAAATAATTTAAGAAGCGCGGACTCAAATAAACCGAAAGAAAAAAGCACAGCTTATTTCGGAACCGAAGAAAAGAAAAATTGCGCATTTTTAACGAACAAATCGAAACATAACGCATGGATTATCGATTCTGGCTCATCCTCCCATATTTCAAATAATGAAAATTTATTTTATGAATTTACAAATAAAGAACATACCAACGTCGTAATTGCCAACGGCAATAAATTAAAATCCTATGGTTCAGGTAATGTAAATATTATCACAATAACATCCGACGGTAGAACACATGAAATAACATTAAAAGATGTTCTACTAGTACCGGAAATTGAAACAAATTTATTTTCGGTAGCTAAAGCTACGAAAAACGGATGCAAAATTACATTTGAAAATAATCAATGTTTTCTAGAATATGAAGGATCAATACGCTTAGAAGGGATAAGAAAAAATAATCTGTATGAAATTCAGCAAACAAACATAAACACAGATGAAAATTTCGTAAACATGATAACTAATTGCAAAAATAAAAATTGCATAGAACTGTGGCATAGAAGATTAGGACATAAAAATGTCGCGTCGATTAAAGAATTAATGACGAAGGAATTAGCATGCGGAATAAACATAAATAATTGTTCCCATAGTACCGAATGTGAGCCTTGCATTAAAGCAAAATTAACTGACGCACCTTACCCAAAGAAAACGGAATTGAGAGCAAATAAAATTCTGCAATTAGTGCACTCTGACGTTTGTGGTCCTATTCAAACTCCAACAATAGGGGGAAAAAATTACTTTTTAACCTTCATAGACGATTACTCTAGATTTACTATAATTTATCTACTACAAAATAAAAGTGAGGTATTTGAAAAATTAAAGGAATATGTTGCACTGGTCAACAATAAGTTTGGCAAAAAGCCTACAGAACTCAGAACTGATAATGGCAAAGAATTTAAAAATTCTAATATTGATAATTTTCTAAAAGAAAATGGAATTAAGCGACAGCTAACAGTACCATATTCTCCCAGCCAGAATGGTATTGCTGAACGAAAGAATAGATCATTAATTGAAATGACAAGAACATTGTTAAGTGACTCTAATTTACCATTACATTTCTGGGGAGAGGCGATATGCACCGCAAATCACCTACAAAATCGACTGCCGACTAAAGCCAACGAAAAAACTCCATATGAATTATGGACAAACAGAAGACCAAATCTAAAATATTTAAGAGTCTTTGCCTGCAAAGCTTATGCATATATTAACAAGCAAAAAAGACAGAAATTAGATAATAAAGCAGTAGAAGGGATCTTCGTGGGATACGATAATTATTCCAAAGGATATCGTATCTATACGAGCGGCAAAGATATCACTATAGCCAGAACGGTGAAGTTCTTAGAAAACTATCCGATAAATTCAAATAAAGAAAAACGGCTAGAACTAAATTTAGATGAAAACACTAATGCCGAAAACGAAAAATCGGAAAACCCAAATCTGATAAAAATCGAAATTTCAAATGAAAATGATAATCAGAATGAATCTGAACTAAACCAAACCGAACCAAGAAGATCAGATAGAGTAAATAAAGGGGTTCCCCCAGATAGACTAATTTATTTGGTTAAAGATGAAAATATTAACGAACCGAAAAATTGGCAGGAAATAATAAACATGGAAAACCCAGTAGAAAAAGAAAACTGGATCAAAGCGACACAGGAGGAGATAGAATCTCACAACCAAAATAAAACTTGGACATTAGTTGACCCCCCACCAAATACAAAAATAATAGGTTCGAAATGGCTCTTCAAAACAAAATTAGACGATAAAGGAAAAATACAAAAATATAAAGCGCGTTTAGTGGCGAAAGGCTATTCGCAAAATTTTGGTATTGATTACTATGAAACTTTTGCTCCAGTGGTTTCACATACTACAATTAGAACTTTTTTAGCAGCCGCCGCCTATCATAAACTAGACGTAAATCATGTCGATGTAAAAACAGCATTTTTGTATGGAAATTTAGATGAGGATATATACATCACTCAGCCGGAAGGCTATGTCAAACCTAATCATGAAAACAAAGTGTGCAAATTAAATAAGGCTATATACGGCTTAAAACAGGCAGCTAGAGCCTGGCACATAAAAATTTCAGAATCATTAGAAAAGTTAAATTTCAAACCATCAACATCAGACACGTGTTTATTCATACGTAATACTAAAAACAGTAAAGCATATATTATCGTCTATGTAGACGATTTATTAATATCAGCAAAAGAAAATGAAATTAAAGAAATTATACAAAAACTTAAGATTGAATATGAACTAAAGGATTTAGGTCAATTAAACTACTACCTAGGGATTAAAATTGAAAAAACAAACGAAGGATATAAACTGAATCAAAAAAGTAAAATTGAAGAATTAGTTAGAAAATTTAAATTAGAAGATGCGAAACCATACAAAACGCCCATGGAAACAGGCTATTTAAATTTTGATAACGAAGAAATACCATTGCCAAACAACATCGATTATAGAAAGGCAATTGGCGCACTTTTATATATCTCAACTGTCACAAGACCAGATATTTCAGCTGCGATTAACATCCTAAGTAGAAAAAACGAAAACCCTTCACAGAAGGATTGGAAAGCAACTAAAAGAGTGATTTCCTATTTAAATCACACTAAAAACTTTAAATTAGAAATAAATACAACACAGCAACCAACTCTTGAAGTATACTGTGACTCAGACTGGGCTGGAGACGTGCAAACTAGAAAGTCCACCAGCGGAAACCTATTTTTATTAGGGAAAAACCCAATTTTATGGATCAGCAAAAAGCAATCATGCATAGCCATGTCAAGTGCTGAAGCCGAGTATATTTCAGCAGCAAATGCATCACAAGAAATTTTATGGTTAATTAGACTCTTACAAGAATTTAACTTAGAACAGACATTACCCATAACTATGCATGAGGACAACCAGTCCTGCATAAAAATGATCGAATCAGAAAAATACACCCGTCGCACGAAACACATTGATATAAGGTATCATTCCATTAAACACCTAAAGGACAATGGTACAAGTAATCTAAATTACTGTGAATCAAAGAACATGATAGCGGACATCCTAACCAAGCCCACTCCCAAACCTATCTTTGAAATTCACAGAAATAACTTAAACTTAAGAAATCAAATTCCAGAGATTAAGGAGGAGATTGTTGGTAATATGTCAAAAGATTAATATCCGGAATTAATTTCTATGACAGTTTATTTACATCATTTAAAAACTCATCCCGATAAAAAGTAATTATCTAGAATTTCAAACAGGAAATGAAAGTGCCTGATGCAAGATGAAGAGGTTTTTACAGCACGTGCTCTGAACAAGGAAGTGAAAGACTAAAATACGTATTAGTGACGTAAATTGACTTTACGTCATTACCATCCAATGAAAGAACTTAAAAATGATGTCACTATATAAGGACTAAGACTGTTGCATCTCTGCTTTATAGAACTTTAAGAGATTCTTTTTAATTCGCGATGGAAACGGACATTATGTCGTTTTCCCTTAAACTTAAATTGAAATAATGTTTAAAACTAAATTTTATGTAACTATTAAATGTAAGCTATGTAAATTAAATAATTTAACAGTATTATGAATATGTTTTATTAATTAATAATATTTTAACATTACTAAATCAGTTACATGGATATCCTACATACCATGGATTTATATAGTGAGTGTGTGCAAAGCATAATGGATTAATACAAATTCTGGCGATCATTGCCTAGCGGTATAGTGAGGACGATTGCTGGAAAACAGAGGTAAGCAAATATCTTACCTATCTTTTGTTCCGAAAGATGAATTTATTATTTATATTGCTTTAGAAAGCGCAAAATTACTGACTACCGAGAAAATAACACTAACAGAATTAAATTTTAGCTTTAGATGTAGCGTATCTAAAAATCCGTAGGTAACATACAGAGCTGTACAAAAGAGCTTTTGCAAGTACGTTTCCAAGTTTGCAAGTATATTAGAAATTGCTGCAGAGGAATTTTCTACCGTGTTATGTGTTTTCTTGCTACACTTAATTTTAGCATACTATGTAGAATATATACAAATCTATAGATCATATACACGGCTGCCCAAAATAATTTAAGTACTTTTCTGGCTATGAATGGTTATTGCAAAAATCAGGTTTTCAAATGTGTTAGGCATTTTCTAAAATGTCTATTTAGGTATTTCTTAAACGGTAAAGTTTTGTAAAAGTATTCTGGAAGTGTTGGAAAATGTTTTATAATCTATGCTTGAAACATGATTGTTTTTTACTAATGTCAGTTATTATAGTAGACATCCTTCACCTTGTTATACGGGAAAGTTTTGTTAAAGTATTCTGGAAGTGTTGGAAAATGTTTTATAATCTATGCTTGAAACATGTTTGTTTTTTACTAATATCAGTTAGTATAGTAGACATCATAAGTGACCTATAATTTTGTTGATTTATATTAAATGTAATACAAAGAAAATAATAATAAGTATATATTTTTTGTGATAATAAAAGAATATAATTTATTATAAAATGAAATTTCTTACCTGATCTAAAAAATGAAAGACTCCCCTTGGCTTAGATGCAAGTAAAATAATAGCAACAATACCCACAAAAATGAAAAACAAAAACTTATATTTTAACGAACAAGAAAATTTCCGTGGTAGGTTGAACATGATGATGCTACTTTTATTTTCAATTACGTTAATGTTTACTTTATAAAAAAATAAGTGTCAAATTAATAGAATTTATTTTATTGATAATATGGCTTTTAAATTGGAAATGCCAATCATTTATTTTCTAAAGTAACTGTTTGTAGGACACAGCCATTGTGTGGAAATCAAAACGTTGTAAAATATTTTACCATGGTAACGTTAGTGCGTGCTTAGATGTTCAATGGATATATGTATATTTTTGATTATTTTAATGGAGTGCAAAATCAATTGTATTTTAATGCGAGCCATTTAAAAAAAAAGGTACATTTTTCTTTGTCACAGGGTGAATTTCTAAATAAACGAGAAAGTAAAATCATGTGACAAGCATAGATTATGAAACACTTTCCATCTCCTCTAGAATATTTTGACGCAACTTCATCTTTTGATAGACTGTGGAAATGCGTAACATTATTGAAAACACAACTTCAACAATTATAGCCCATAGCCGGAAAGGTATTAGAATTCGTTTGTCGATGCCTATACATAATGTATAGATTTTTATTTACACCATACCATATACTAAAGTTTAATTCAGTTG
This sequence comes from Maratus michaelseni, assembly GCA_963931845.1. Taxonomy (NCBI): domain Eukaryota; kingdom Metazoa; phylum Arthropoda; class Arachnida; order Araneae; family Salticidae; genus Maratus; species Maratus michaelseni. The sequence continues at coordinate 318,695,717 of OZ007589.1, forward strand.
GAAAAAACTCTAGTAAAGTGGAAAATTTACTTTCCTTCATCACTTTCTATCCATCGGCAGTAATGTATTCGAATTATTTTGTGCAGCCCTGTAGATGATCTATAGATTTTTGCACATACCACTCAGCATGCTAAAATTTATCTCAGCTGTAAAACGTATAACATAACTAAAGACGCACTGCCGACCATCACCATTTATTTATGAAAATATTCTAATTTTTTTCTCGTCTGTCTATATATGAATTTATTTTTATTCTACAGGTATCTTTTACAAGGAGAGTGCCAAGCTTGGTAATCACAGATTTTGATTATTTTTATATACGTTGTAGGATAGAAGCTCCTTAGTCTCAGGTTCAATGGATTTTATACAACGCACCTTAGTTCTCGAGAAATGGGGGGGGGGTGTTTAATATTATAACACAACTTAAATACTTACTTTGTAACGAGTTCGTAACTCAGTTGGTATGGCGTCTGCTTGTTATTCCGCGGGCCCGGGTTCGATGCCGGAACGTGCTACGCTTGTTTTTCTCAATTTTTTTAAAATAAATATACTTGTAATTATAATTTAATAATCTCAATAAAAATTTTGTTAAAATAATTAAATTTTAATTTAGCATTTTTGATTTTTTTAAAAATTACTTTTAAAATGTATTCCATATATGCTTTATCAATGCAACGATATTGAACAATTGTGTCAATTCGTGATTGTAAAGAAACTTCATTTATCAATTGCCTTAACAAGGGAAGTCAATGCGATTATAATACTACTCTGTTTTTAAAGTAAAAAGCATAATTATATTACAATTTAGTATAAGAATTAAATTACAGCATATTTATGTTTTATTTTACTGTAACTAGAGGGCACCACAGCAGACTTTGGTTATTTTTTTATTTTTAGTTTTTAGTTTGGTGCAGTTAAGTGTTTTTTGTTTTCAATCTTTATCGCACAAGTGCGTATAATTCTATAACAGCTTATAATCGTATAAAATGGAAGAAGCAAGCTGTAGTTCACAAGAAGATCAATCTGAAGTGTCGGGATTTGAGGAAAATCAGAAAAGTGATGTCACAAATGCGTTGAAGCACTGTAAAATTTTATTGCAAAACAATAATCCAGCATTTGAAATATATTCGTTTTCTATTGCGATGGGAGAAGAATTCTATAATTCAATAGTAAATATGCTGATTTTGTTAAGATTTTTGAATTTTTTCTAGTCAATAATAGATACAATTTTTTAAAGCTGTTTAAATGATGAGAAATGTTTAATAATGGTTTAAAACTAAAACATACTAAATTAAAATTTAATTATGTTAACAAAATTTTTTATTGAGATTATTAAATTATAGTTACAAGCATATTTATATAAAAAACGAGAAAAGCAAACGTAGAACGTTCCGGCATCGAACCTCGGCCCTCGGAACAACGAGCAGATACCACACCAACTGAGCTACGACCAACGTAGTTACTCCGTTACAAAGTAAGTATTTAAGTTATGTTATAATATTAGACCCCCCCCCCATTTATCGATAACTAAGGAGCGTTGTATAAAATCCATTAAACCTGAGACTAAGGGGATTCTACCCTACAACATATATAAAAATAATCAAAATCTGGAGATCATCAAGCTTGGCACTCTCCATGTTAGTATACGAAAATATATTTCAGATGGAAAAAATATTTAAGCAACCGTTCCCATAGACAGTAATGATTACAATTTTTTTAATGTACTCCTGCATATTATTTATGCAATTTATACACACTACATAATATAAAATGCTTATACCACAACTGAAAACACATCTTCAGCCGTCTTCGCTCATAGGCAGTACTGTGAACGAATTATTTTGCGTATCCCTGTAAATTAACCATAAATGCTATGCTACACACTCCATAGTCTATAGAAAGCATGCTGTAGTGAACGTCAGTAACTCAAATAATATTTTTGTATTTGAAGCAGTTAACATTATTAAAATGCAGTACAAACAATTTTCCTCACATAGACCATAATGTAATGGAATTCTTTTGTGTGTCCCTGTAAACGAACTATAAATGCTAAGTACTCCATTTTCCCTATAAAACGTCCTACAGTAATGCCACTAATGTGAAAATAGATGTCTATTTAGGAAATGTAGAAACTAATAGACGGTAGACGTTGAAGCTATTGAAGTTATAAACCCATATCCAACTATTTTAGAAAGTTTTCAAAATGCAGCTGTAACTCTTTCTAAGAGATGCTATTTTAACCAAATTTATATTGATTTCTGAAGACTTTTCCATATTTTAATTTCCTTGTAGATGCTTATCTGAAAATCTATAAACATACTGGGGATTTCTAATATTTAGTGTAACTGAAATGGCAAGAAGTGAATTTTCCAAATTAATCTAATATTCAAATTAAAGTTGTCGTTTATACGTTTTTACATAGATCGTGATAAACAACTGTCAGAATAGAGAAACAAAAGGTTTTGGGTAGCTTTCGATTACGTTATGCATACTTTTCGAACATTTTAATAAGAGTGAGGGGCAATATTCTGCTTGTGTTTATTATAATTAAAAATAAATTGATAAAGATGAAATTAATATTTATAATATTAATTAATTTTTAATTACTGAAAAGCATCGTAATCCGAAATCATAGATAATATTTGAGCTTTGTAATTGTTTGAGCTTTTACAAAATAACCTATTAAAGAAACACACACATACACACACACACGCACACACACACATATATATATATATATATAAATTCTAGCAGCTATGCCTAAATAACCGACGTTTCTCCTTATCGCTGATTGGTTCGTTTTTGGCAATTCATATTTCACTAATCCTTCCTTCAAAATTGAGGAAAATTCGTAATTCAAGTTTCATTCAATATGGATTTTGAATGTGTAGCTATATAATATTTCTATTGAAGTTTAAAAAATTGGATTTAATTGTGGCATTTAGATGAACCCTTATGATAAAATATATCTATATACATAAAAACCTTGAAAGAATTAAAATGGGTATTTTTCTTTTTCAACTCACACCAATTAGAACTGAAGTTATGAATCTCTTTTAGATTTTTCTTCGTACTGAACAGTCTATCTCAAAAGTTTCGGCCAACTGAAAAATGTCGTTTATTAAATAAAAATAAAAAATAAAACAAAAACGTATCATTTACATATTAGATTCTGTAAAGTTATTCAAATAAATCAAATAAAAATTAATAAATGAGTACATTATTATATCTTTAATAATAATAATAAAAAAATGCAAAAATTCAGTGTTTTAAAAGATTAAACACAAAGGAAAAAACACATCATTTAACTCTTTTACATGATGGTATGATTTCGGATAACTTCAAATAATCGTGTTTCTCTTTAATCAATTAGTTTTAGATATATTGTTGCTGGCAAAGAATACAATACCTTTCAATGTCCTCTTTTAGTTCTTTAGTAGAGCTATATTGTTTTCCTTACTTGTATACTTCACGGGATAAAATAGCGCAAATGTTCTCAATTGAATTTGAGTCTGAACTTAAAACAAGCCAATCAAAAACGTTAACACTTTGCGTGGAAAGCCACTGTTTTCTGCTATGGAAAGTTATGGATTGAAAATTTGCCATGCTGATCCCCTAAGATGTCATCAAATGGAAGTAAATGTTGTTCAAGTGCCTCTTGATACTTTGTTGAATTTTATGTCTCATGGAGAACGGCCAGGTAGGTTTGGCCATTAAAGCCAATTGTTCCCAAACCGTTAGAGATTTACCACCTTGTAGGCTACTGAAGAAATAACGTGGCTGTTTTTAATTTTGCAAGAATAATTTTGTCGTACAATTTTAAAATTTTTGTTATTGTTTTTTACAATTCAACGAATATTTTTTATTTCTGTAAAACATAAATAAATAAATGCAAACGGAATAGTATAAATTAATTACAGGCCCCTTAATCTACGATCAAACACTAGTCAGTTTTTCGTCATTTAAAACCTTTCTGAGGCCCCAAAACTAAATCTTATTATATTATATACCTTGGATAAATTCTATACAACATATACAGGGATATTCAAAAGGATTTTTTTATTCATTATAAATTATCTTGTATGGACGGGATTTGAAGAAAATGGTTTTTCATAACTGTCTTTTTTCACTTAATTGAATTTTACTATACTATGTGGCGGTGTGAGTATAATGGAAATTCATATACAGAGTTACATAAAAAGCATATGGATACATTGCAATCTATTAGTGTTAATTGCCAGAGCAACGTTTTTAGTTCAGTTATGCATTTTCTAGTTGAATTAAATTTTAATTTTACTATGTGGTATGCATAAAAATGTATGCATCATATACTGACCTGCACAAAAGGTTCCCATACATTAATGCCTATGGAGAGTTGCTAAAAAAGTTTTTATTCAAAGAATAAAAAAAAAGTTCCTATATTCTGATTATGTTGTGTGTTTTCTTAACTGAAACTATTTCTTTTAATTGTATGAAAAAAAATGTTTTGTTACTGTCATGCCGGTGACGTCAGGTTTATGGCAACCCTTTTTTCTCTCGTCTACTGCAGAGTAGGAGAGACGGGGAGAGAGTTTGGCGGGAGGCCAAGGTGTTAAGACGTATGTGTACGGTGGGCACGGTATGAAAATAAAATATAGTTGGTAAAAGAACGAATAATAATATTGTAACTGCGGCTACTGGTATTCTTTATATATATGTGTGCTCCACGGAGAAAGAACCTGGAGGGGAAACTAGAATAGGCGAGGATATGGAAAATGCAAGTCATATTTTTTTAACGAAAGAGGGCGCTGTAAAATTTGGCGGCTGCCTTTAAACAGAATGTCATTAGATTACATGTTAAATTCCGAAAGTATTTTACTCGATTATTTTTAATTATAGCAATTATATGTCATAAATATAAGATGGGATATAAATGTTTTATTCCGGGATGTAGATCGGGCTATGATGATGAGATAAACAAAAGAAAAATCGAAGAATTTTTTTTTTTAAGTATGTTTAGAGCTCCAAAGATGAGTGCTTTTTATTATACTTTAATTTAAAGTTATATGCATGTAATCATTTTTAAACTAAGAAATTTTTATTCTAGTATATCGATCTTAGTGTATATGTTTTTAAAATGTTATACTTAATGAATGCTAATGTCTGTGGATAATTGACATGGCCATTTAAATTGTCTTATAGAGTGCTATTTGTTTGGCTGTAATCTGAAGCTGTTTCTATTTGAATAATACTTTTAATCTCTAAAAATTATACGTCCATTCCGTATTTCTTCGCAGTACAATATCCGTGATATTTATTTTTAAATGACTACTGTTCAGATGCTTCTGTCAGGATGAACTCTTATTTAAAGAGTTATAAAAAGCAATCGAAACGCCAAATATCTATTAAAATATATCCATGGTGTGAAGAAAACTTTATTTAATGAAATTTCTAATTGTTTGACTTTTTTAAAGTTCAAATTTTCAATCAAAAACATTTAAAAAATGAATGCTTTTCGCATTGAAAAGCATTGCAGAAGCAGGTTAGGATAGCCTTCAGTTTACCGTGGCGTCATCTATAAGGAGAAAAACTGTATTGTAAAATTTCAACGTTACTTTCCCCTCCATCTATCTTCCTCCGTGGTGTGCTCTATGTTTTCCTGTGATGTGTCGTCTTTTCAAATAAACTTGTGTTTAATCGTGAAAAATAGTTGCATTCCTGTGGTATGATGAAAGCAGAAGAACAAAATGGTATTAATAAAATATCGGTTCTAAATTATAAAAAGCTACGGATGTGAAAGGACCAGGAGTAAAGGGTTTTAAAGGTGTATCACACGCTCTCGTACTTCGAATCAGAGCTTGGATTTATGAATGAAGTAAGTCGTATGATTATGTATGTTTCTTTATGATGTAAATTAAAAAAGAACTTGCAGAATAGAGTAATGTTGAGAAATATTTATGAATATTTATATATATCATTATTGGTAATATGAACTTTATTTGAAACGAGATAGTATAGATATTTATGGAGTATATTTATAGTTTTAGAAAAGAGTTGCCCACAAGGCTCTTGCCTCGGACCCATTCTTTGGCTGCTAATAGCAAATTTATTCCTTAAAGAATTATATAAACTAGGTTTCCTCCTCTACGCGTTCGCGGACGACTTCACCTTTATTTTTTCGGGTCGCATCCGTCTGAATCTGGAGCAAGAGGCAGCTTCAGCTCTCCCTGTGTTCTGCCAGGTACTGGAATCCCTACACCTACAACTTTCACCAGGCAAATCTCAAGCACTGACATTTGCAAAACCACGCCTTCTGCGTGGCAGGAACCCAATCATTCGCGTCAACGGGACCAGCGTCCACCATGTTCCATATCTCAAGCTTTTAGGCATAACAATCGATAAGCATCAAAATTGGCTAGCACATCTGCATCAACTTAAAATAAAACTCATAATTTTTCACCACAACTCACTAAAAATGACGTCCAAAACATGGGGTATTAGCAACTTCATGCTTAAAATATGGTATCACACTATAGTAGAGAAAATTATAACATACGGGGCAAGCATATGGGGGGGACACTTAATAAAACAAGCAATAACAAAATTGATCTCACTACAGCGAATGTTTCTCTTACAAATCTCACGAGGCTACAAAACAATTTCCACGGATGCGTTAAATACCATAACAGGCATACCACCAATCGACACAATACTCGCATATGAATACACCAAGGGACGTATTCTCCACCTTAAACATGAACCGACTGCAAGCGAATTCCTTCCAAACACCAAAATACAGCACAAAGTTCCAGGATGGCAGATACACCCCTCCGATGAGACATCTCACTTCCAAGTAAACACCAATCTTGATTCCTTCGCCCCATCCTCTAGGATTACTCTCTTCACTGATGGGTCCGGAACAGTCACTGGCGTGGCAGCAGCATTCTGCGCCATGGAAAGAAATGCCGTCACCCATCAGTGGGCCTGCAGACTAGATGACCACAATTCTGTTTATCAGGCAGAACTCTATGCCATCCTAAAAGTCCTGGACTGGATCCAGACAAACACCACATACCCCTTCGTCCAAATTTATAGCGACAGTCTCTCGGGTCTGCAGGCTATCTATGCCCATAGAACCAAGCATCCGCTAATCCTAGAAATCAAACTTAAGTTAAAGTCCCTTCTAAATAGAGTAGCTCTTGGCCACGTTTCAGCGCACACGGGCGTTCAAGGTAATGAAATCGCGGACGCGCTCGCAAAGGAAGCAACAGCTAAACCACACATTGACATTCATCTTCCAATTCCTTCCACATACATAAAACGTTTACTAAAATAAAATATACTCACGGAATGGCAATCAATCTGGGATAACAGCAGCAAAGGCCGACACACATATAATTTGATACCGAAAGTCTCAATAACACACTACAACCTCTCCGCACACATAACAGCATTTCTCACGGGACACGGTCCGTTTCGAACATACCTCTACAAATTTAAATGTGCAGACACATTCCTTTGTGAGTGTGGCGCAGAGGCGTCGGCTCCCCATTATTATTTCACCTGCCCGTTAACTGCACAGTGGCATATTAGGAGGCCTGCAATCCCTCCCAAGGAATGGCTTCCTAATATTCTAAAGAGGCACACCCTAAACAGAAATCTACATAAAATCTATATTTTTCTGACAGAACTCTCTAACCTTACCTAGTAGCCGTCAGCTGCCACTCTCAATGCACAACTCCTTTTCAGTCCCTGCTAACTGTCGCGAAAAGGGTCCTTCCCTAGCAGGGCCGGCTTATATATGATCTGGTCGTTGACCATAGTTTGTATTTGTATTTGTTTTAAACATTCTATCCAGCTCCTTGTCGCGTTTAACGGCTGGTCCAGCTTCGGCTGTAGTTTGTAAATTTTTTTTAAAGACCTTAATAAAGGGGACCGGGAGGGACACTATGCTCTACAGACTTCTACTAGTCTGAGCAGTCCCTCTTAGGCTATCAAATCAAATCAAAGATTACCAAAAGGTTAAGGCGTTAATCTTAAAAGAATTTCAACCCACACCAGAGGCTTGCCTAGAAAACTTTCTTTTTGCGAAGAGATCGAGAAACGAAAATCATATGCAATTCGCGAGTAGGCTTAGAGCCAATTGGGATTTCTATTGTGAATTGAGAAAAGTAAATGATTTTGACACGCTTAATGAGTTAATTGTCAGCGACAGATTATTAAGTTCGCTAGATTCGGAGACGCGAAGCTATGTCAGGATAAAACAATTAGATAATTGGTTAAAACCACGACAAATCGCGGAAGTACGTGATAATTGGTTTTCGTCAAAGGGCAGAACATTTTCGGAATTATACGATAAACCGGTAAAACCCCCCCGCAATCATGACGAATCCGGAACTGGAAATTACAATAATGGAAAATATATACCACCCCATGTTAGAAATAATTTCACTTTTCGTAGTGATAGAAAATCAAACGCGTCAAAAGAATGTAGACTTTGTAAACAAACGACGCATTTGCGATTTTGTCCGAATAATAGAGAAAAAGATAAAATTGGGAGTTTGCAAAATCAAACGAAAAAAGATTCTTTTGTCGGAAAAAATAAACACGATGATAAAATAATTGCCAAGGTTGAATGTTTTGGAAACGAGCCAATAAGTACGCAACCACTTCAATTTGAACATTTGTGGATAAAAGGGAAAGGAGTTAAATGTATTATTGATAGTGCAGCAGAAATACCTGTAATAAACTCTAATCAATTACCGGATTCATTTAGAAATAATGAAAATGCAAAAATTCAGTTAATATCGGCTTTTGGAGAAAAAATAATCGCTAATCTTATGACACTACCTGTCGCTTTAAGATCCGGAGAGTCAAATTGTATATTTAACAACAGTGTAGACGTACTGTTTGCCGTTACAGATAAATTATATGGGACATGTATTATAACACCGACAGTTTACGAAATTTTACAGTTAGCTAGTAACGAGGGGGGAAAGGAATGTTCTTTGGAAGATGATAGACAGAAATGTTCTTTGGTGCCAGTAAATGATACGCGATCGGAAAAGGGAAATGAAATTGAAAGAAAAGAGGGGGAAGGCAACCAGATGGAGGGGGATGATATAAATATTGAAAATTTATGCTGGCGAGGTGAAAATCAAAACGCGGAAAGAGAATTAACGATTAGTTGTATTGAAATGAAAGATGATAACGGAGATTTGAATGCAGGTCAACAATCAGATGCAAGTATATACAGGGAGCAACAGAAGAGTTGCGAAACGTTACAGGGTGCTTTCAAAGACGCGGTGTTTAATCGTGAAAAATAGTTGCATTCCTGTGGTATGATGAAAGCAGAAGAACAAAATGGTATTAATAAAATATCGGTTCTAAATTATAAAAAGCTACGAATGTGAAAGGACCAGGAGTAAAGGTTTTTAAAGGTGTATCACAGTTACAATTGTTCTCTCAAATTAAATTAGCTTATGTTTTTAAAAATACTCCGAATTTCTGATTTTTATGATACATGAGGAAAAATCACAAAAAGTGGGATTTCTCAGTCTCCAGTATACCTCTCGGCATTTCTTTGCAATATAAATTCTAATTTAATGTTAAAATGTTTCTCCGTGAATGTTCTACAATATTATGTTACTTCTACTGTGAAAACCTGTTTTTCAATATCTCAAATGTCACTACTCTCCCCTTTCTCAGCCCATAACTTGATCATTAAAACCATCAATAAACAATAATTATTAAAAAAAACAATTGATTTATTATAAATATGAATCTCATGGAGCATGTGGTAATTTTATTAGAGTATATAGTAATTTTAATTAGAGTGAAAAGTGTATTTTTTGTTTTTGCTGGGTGTGTCCCTCACTTTTTTGGTCACTACTGTCTAGGCGTATTTTCCTCATATTTACACCAGATGACAGTAAACAGACATTTTCAGTATTGTTTTCAGTAGGGAAGCACATGTTGTTCTTAAAAAGTCGCCATTGCTTACTGTTTGTTCATAAAGAAGATTTTCTGGATTGATAAGAATGATGAAAAGGTAAGCATACCATTATTAACCGTCACTACTGCCCTCATTGTTAATTGGAATATCGATATTTATAGATTATTCAATATTTAGCCATTTAATATAAGGTTCGATATGTTTTTGAAAATAGTGCATACAACATTCCAAAAATGCTCTTTTTTAAGTAAAGTGGCAAATTGCATAAAACGTTATTTCTGTCTCCTTATAATTTGTGTTTTGTCTAATAAAAACTGCCATATCATATTTATTTTTCAATAAAGTCTGTGACCATCTACTAATTATTATTCTGAAATATATCGGTGGTTATTAAACATTCAAATTGAGCATAATATGAGACACTTAAAAATCAGATATCAGCAGAAAATCAGCAGCCAAAAATCACACTTATGAAATTTTCGCTCATATTTATTTTTTATTATTCAGAGAATACAAGTTTTGTTTTGATAGCAGGTGATTTTGATTAGACATTTAGTATTATAAGTAATAAAAAATAATTAGCTCATTTAGCTGAGATATATGAGTAATATCTATCCTTCATGCAGTGTGAAAAATATGCATCTATTAATGATTTAAAATTTAATAAAAAGTAAGTAGATATAATTTCCAAAGAAGCAAAATTAAAAAAGATTAAGGTTGTTTAAATATTCCTTTAAAGTTTTGCACAAATGGGCAAATAATTTTCAAGTTCGCAGTTTTAAATTTTCACCAACTTGCTGACACATTAAAAGGTAAAGAGAATTAAGAAGATTATATTGACTATTTTATGAGCCGTGAAATCTAAGCAAATGTTTGCGTGCCAAACATTAGATAATTTGCCATGGCAACTCCATGAATGCTAAGGCAACGTGTTTTCTGAAAAGTAAGTGTATATTTCCTGTACAGAAATACAGTACCATTTCCGGTTTAATTACCAATAACCAAACCATCAGAATCACCAGATAATAATCAATAAATGGTCTTTTTGATTTTTATTGTCATAATTATATCTTTATATCTGCAGAACCTTTCATCAATAGATTAAAAATAACAGTTAATAGTTTGCTGCATGCTTCAAAGTTATTATTGTTCAGAAGAATTCACAATTTTTTTCAAATAAAATCGTTCATGAAAAAAATATTTGAAAATTAAGTTTCTCTGTAATAAGTATGTAATTAAAAACATAGCTGAAAATTCATAAAAAATTCTTATTAGGAAAAATCGTAAGTCAAATTAATTATATTTCATCGTTAAATTACTGTTTTCTACATTATGTGAAACAGGTGTCAAAATTTTGTTGTTGTCTGGGTAGAATCCGAAATGTGTTTTGCTGATTTATACTATGAAACCTTTTAAAACGAAATTTCAAAAGATTGGAGAAATATTCTGTTTTAAACAGTTTTCCATCTTAACAGGCACATTGACTATTGCATTTGTATCACATCTGTTCGCAGAGGCTACGAAATGTTTATATTGAAGGTATCCTACTAAGTTTCACACCCAATATTTTAACTAAAGCAAAATTGAATATAAATACGGTTTGTTTGAAATAAATTAGTATAAAGAAATAATGTTGCCAAAACGGATTTTTCATTCAGAAATTCCAAATTCATATCAGAAAAATGATAGTGTCGTATCTTGTATTTTAATCTATGCTACGGATCAGTTACTGGATGTAGCGGTATTAATCTATTCCCAATATTTAAAACGTGGTCAGCAAACTGACCATCCGATATGTTTCCATGCAGATAAACTCTCATATTTGTAGTTAGTCGCAAACTACGAACATGCCTCCAAAGATGTGACAATTTAAGGCATGCGTTAATTTCATCCGCCATTGTTCCTTTTAGAATGACCGGCAATGTTTGTCGGAAATCTCATGATACTGCAACAGTGACTACATCCATTAGTAAATTATTGCCTCTTAAAAATTGAAGTGTCTGATTCAGGGCCTGCAAAGCATTCTTGTGTGACATGGTGCATTCATCCCATACAATGACCTGACATTTTATTTAAAAAAAAAAATTGAAATCTTTATTTCAATTCTTCACTAAGAATAAACTCTGGGCACCTAAAAATTATTTTCAAAAGAATTCTTTTCAGGACAGGCATTTAAAGATTTTACTTATGACAATCTATTAGAAATATTCACCCGAAATTCTTAAAATATTCCGAATTTATATGTTGCACCTTCCTTAATCTCAATATTGAAAGTTCCTTTCTTTCTTGAGGTCCTTAAGCAGCAATTTCCAATTACCTAAATACAACTTCCGATTTGGGACCTGAGACAAAACTCATAACTACACTTCCAATGGTCGTACGAAGTAAACCAAAACTGTTTCGGATAGCTAATTGTATTGTCTTTCAAAATAAAATCATAAAAAATAATTTGTGATAATTCTTCACAATTGGCTATTTAAACCTTTGAACAAACATCTCCAAAGTTGACTACTTAACCAACCTGCTTCCTTGAGGCAGGAGGCTTTTATATATATGTTCTATTTTTACAAATTTTATTGTATTTTCAAATTTATAAAATTTTGAAAACTACTTAAAAAATACCAGAAATATCTCGCGCAGGTAAAACGATTGCTTCAGAAAATGATGAAAACGTTGCACATTCGGATATCTGAGAATCGAACTTGCAAACTCCCTATGCTTGCAGCCAGTAAATGAACTTTTTAGTTTTATAATCTTTTTAAATTATCTGGTATTGAATCATGTTTTTAATAATATCATGATGTTAATTATTTATAATGAGTTGATTTACTGCGTTACACATTTTAAATAAAACAAATAGCTGCTGATTTTAAATAAAATTGAATTAGTGTGTCGTTAGTAAATGAAAATAAAATTCTTAAATAAAGAGTTAACACTGCATTATTTATTCTAATTTATGGAATAAGTTAAAGAATATCGCAACTCCTCGAGAATGTATATATTTGGTTTGAATGAAATAGGAGCTGTATTCCCTAAATAAACATTTCCTTAATAAATGTCAAAGAAATTCCTATTTACGTGCTATATTAATGAATTAATGTTCATAGCTGAAATAACATAATGGGGTTTTCCGACCTGTTTAGAAGGCATGATATTTTAACCAAGAGTTTGTTTTCTTAAACAGAATGGAGATTACTTATTTCGTACGGACATCTGGGGTCAGAAATAACATTTTGAAAATTAGGCAGATTTTAGACTACACATTACTGCTCTTGTAATATATTTATTTCTGTACTTCGTAAAACATTTTTATCAAAATATTTATTTCAAAATTATTGAACTAACTTTCTTAGTGCTCTGTATTTAGTATAGCTTGATTACTATTTCTTGAAAATCGCATAAATTTTATCCAATAGGATTTTGCATAGCAATGTGGGTTTATTTTATAATTTTTTAAAAAGAACTAAAATCATTAACAATGCACTATACTTTGGGCAAAAAGTTTATGAGTTTATTTACTTTTGAAAGTTCATAGTTAATAAATTTAAGTAATTGAGAAATATATACCTAAATATTATACGTTTTTTCAAGATTAAATTTCTCATTTAAATAATACAGTTTATTTATCATTTTACTTTATTTATACAGGGTGCAAACTAAATGTATGTCCACCCCCATTGTTTAAGCTGGTGATAAGATATAAAAAAAATTACATTTCAGGGCTTCTGATAGTTATTTTTATATGTAAAGTATCATTTCGTACCAAATCGTGAAATTTCATTAAAAACATTCATAAAAAATGCTCTACAACATTGTAATTGAGATTTTCTCCGTTTTTCGTACCATTTTCAAGACAGGAATGGCAATTCAACCATTTGCCGCTAGATGACATGTAATTGGTCAAATCGCTAGTGACCCTGAATGTAGAGAGATTGGACATTGAGATTTAGGTGATTTGGTTCCAACTTCAGCATTTGTCACCATTGCGCTATGAAAGATTTTTGGATAATTACTCATACAACTTAAAATAAAAAATACATCGCTTGAACTTCAAAATGGAGTCACACTATTTTGAAAAAATAGTTCCATCAATAACCTTCTAGTTCATCCAAAAATAATGCATTTCGTAGAATTCTTATTAAGTAAAATGAAAGTACATTTAGATTTATGTTTTGCATGCATTTCTGAGTCGATATAAAACGAATTTTCCATCATAATAGATCGAGAAGTGTCAAAAACTGGTGAAATTGTATTGCGTCAACGGCGATCCGTCGAATTTAGAACTAAGATGGCGAATATTTCGTCAATGTCCAATCTCTCTCTTATGTTGGATCCCTACAAATCGTGTAACGCATATTATACCTAGACACCACGTTTATGACTATAACTCTGTCCCATAGAATAAGCAATAACCCTTTATATTTCCTTCTTCTGTGCTCTGTCCATTCTGAAGTTATTGAGGGTAGATAGAACGTCAGTAGGCACTCTGTATACTATTTAGTTAATGGAATATAAGTTAATCTTTAATGTGTGCTTATGATAAAAAATATTACTCATTAAAAATATTTTACCGATAAAACTAAATGATTTTAAATGCATTCTCAAAAATACTTTATTAAAATTTATTTAAGGAAGAGAGATTTGAGATGCCAGTGTTGAAAAAACCGATACACTGGCCCAATAAAAAGTACATACATTGTTAAAAATTTGCAGCAAACTGTCCACTCATTCGACTGTTTTATAGAAAACGGTTACATAACCACAATTTAACTCTATTCTGAGCATAATATGGGCAATGATATGGTTAAAATAGAGTGAGATTACGGTTATTAAATCATTTTCTATAAAACGTCGAATGACTAGGTGTATCGTTTTTTGACACGGACTGTACATATTGTATATTTGTAAATAATCATGAGAAAGTCAATAAATCTGATATGCGTATTTCATCTTCTGTTTTCCCCAGTATATATTAGGACCTCTGTTTTTTGGCGAATTTTCATAGTGCCACGATGATGTTGGCTTACTCCAGTCTGACCCATACTCTGCTGCTATTACATCTTCTGTCTCACATGGCACTTGGACTTTCTCGCCTAGCAGTTCACTGGAGCATAAAGTGAATGGTGGATAAAAGTATCTAAATCAGAAAAAAAAGAATTATTTAGAATATTGCATCTTAGTTTGTAAGAACTATATTGTAAATAGAAAAAAAATATATATAATATCATATTAACAAAGAACAACACGGTGATAAGTTCGAAAAATCGATTTTGTTTAACATAATATGACAGTATGTACAGTACATACCATTAAAAGTAACTATTTATTGTTTACTCACACATTATTATTAATAATAAGCGAATGGGGCCTAAATATAGCTTTGCCACGGGTTTTTACGAGTTTAGTTATACCTCTAGTAGAAAGACAGCTAGAAATCGCCAAATAATGAGTAAATAAAGCATTTTGAATAACACATGTCCATGTTTATATGCATCATTGTACGCCATGTTTGTATACATGTACATACTGTTATATAATATCAGACAATTATATATATATAATGTACCTGAAATAATATCCCAATTTTGGACTATGTCCCGAACACCAAGATCCATTCTTCACTCGATACATAAAAAATATATCCGTTCTTAAACCGTGACAATCAGTGTGAAGTTCTAATGCTTCTTCGGACTGAAAAGATAAATACAATTTGTTCATAACAATTACTGACAACCTAATTTAAAATAACTGCATCTAAATTAACAGGGAAAAACTAAGACTTACAAATCCCATTCTTTGTTGTATAGTTATGTATTTACTAGAGTGTAACAAATTAATAATTGAATCTAAATCGTCTACATTGGAAGCCCATGAAGCAAAATCAACATCTGTTGTATAAGGAATGATGTCGCACTGTCGATACCATCCTGAAATAATGCATTTAAAAATTAAAATGATCGATTAAGAATAAATTTCTATGAACTGTTTGAATAATTGTATTTTATAAAATTCAAAAGTCTAAGAAAATGAATTTGACATCATATAAACAAGATAACATCATCATGAAAATGTTCAAAACAATATTTGTGAACTTTTATAACGAAACGTATTTTTATGTTATTTTATAGGCAATATTTGTTGCTTTTTAAATCCATTGAAGTCAAAACTTTGCACTGGCCTAAAGTTATTGGTAAAAGAAGAGACTAAAAAATAGTACTTGAGTTATTGATGCGATGTTGACTTAATTTTAGCTTATTGAACAATCTATCTGGTAGTTTACCTTCAAAATGGAATTTAAATATTAATTTTCCATATGTTTCAAGTGAGCTTAAAAAATATCTGAGGTAAATTTTTTTGAAAGATTTTAATTAAAAATAATCATCATACCTACCAATACAACAATGCATTATATATAGCACTAGTACTCACTAATTTTTGTAGAAAGTATTCTCACACCACTGTTTGCGAAAAGTAATATCTGTCTTACTTAATGACAGAAATTCTGCTGTTAAAAAAGTTGAAGATTTCTATTAAAGAAGGGGTAACCATGCGGTCTGTGGAGCGCGTGGGGACTGGGGAGTACCACTGATCTATAGAATTGTGCTATATATAATTTTCCTTGCCAAATTAATTCTACCCTTATTGATGAAACAATTTTTTTTATCCGTTTGAAAAATCTTAAATTTTTAATTGATACCGTAGAATCCCGATTGTAAGCCCCCTTCTTCAAAACCAAAAGGGGTTAAATGTGGGAGGGGGGCTTATAATCGAGATTTAAAAAAATCATTTAAAAACCCGTTTTTGTCATTAATTTAGAAATAAAAAGGGGCGAGAATCTTCTGTATTTCGGCAGATTTTCACTCTAAAATAAATAATTATATAATTCCCCCCCCCCACTAAAATCTGCCTGCCCCCCCCCCAAAAAAAAAAAAAAATTAAATCTTTAAAAATATAAAATTTTTATTTTTCTTTATTTGTTATTTTATTGTAACAATAAATAATCAATTATCTAAATCCCCTTCAAAATTACTGCTTCCACATTTGCCCTCCCCCTTCAGTACCAAAACCCCATAGTTTAACCTTTATAACTCTTTAATTTTAAATTTATTTTCAGACTTATTTAATACTCTGTATTAACAATAAATAAACCTAATCTACCACCTAAATCACCGCCTCTTCCTAAAATCTCTGCTTTTGTCCCCCCCCCCCCAGCTTCATCATATTAAGACCCCGCTGCCCTGCAAATGCATCTCATTAAATTTTAAATCTTAAAATTCTTAAATTCTTTCTGCTCTACTTTTTATTATTTTTTGTAACAATATTTAAATAATCTAAATTATTCTCCTCCTCCCCCTATAAAAGTCTTCTTTATTTTCTCTGCCTGCCCCCCCCCCCCCCCCGCCAGTACATAATATAAAGTTTTTAAAATTTTTTCCTACAATAATTAAATAATAATTTTTAAATAATTATCGAATTTGCTCCTCCCCCCCACCCAGAAAATTTCTGCTTCTTTCCCTCTCCCCCTCTCCCTCCCAAGCACACAAACCTTAAAATCTTTAATATTATTATTATTTTTTATTTTTTATGCTGTATTGTTACTTTGTAGCAACAATAAATAAATGATCACACAATCCTCCCATTAAATTTTCTTTCCCCATCCCCAGAAAAAGGGGTGAATTTCAGGACATGGAGGGGGGGGGGAAGGCAGAGAGAAAATTTTAGTCTTTTTTGTAATATGTCTGTTCTCACAGCTGATATTTTGTTAATGGGAGGGGGGGGGTTACTTTACAGAACATATTTATTTCAAAACATAAAATATACACATGATTCAGGGATGGAAAAACAGCTAATCTGCTAAAAAGAAGAACATTTTTGCTTTCTTCTCACATATTTAGAAATCCAACCCCCTCCCTTGAGAAAAAGGACAGAGCAAATATTTCAAATGTAATGATTATTTTAGATGAGTGATACTTATATGAGATGATGTAGATGGGCTGAGTTACCTTACTATAAAATAAGTTACCTTACTATATGAGTTACCTTACTATACAATAAGAAATAGAACAGCATTTAAACAAATATATATTAAAGATTTTAAAGTATTTGCTGAGTGGGAGGACAGTGGGGGAAATAGAACTTTTGAGAGAAAGAAGGGTATTTTAGATGATTGATTATTCATTAATTGTTACTAAACAAATATAGCAGATTTTTTTAAAAAATAGTTAAGATTTTAAATATTGTATGTGTGTGTGTGTGGGGAGGGGGGCATTTTTGGAGTAGAGAAAAAACTTAGGTGACAAATTATCTATTTATTTTTACTAGAGAGCAACAAATAGGACAAAAGATTTCTTCAAATAAGAGTTTTACAAATTTTAAACTTTGTATTCTGGAGATGAGGGGGCAATATGAATTTCAAAGGAAGGGGGTTGTAATTTAGATGATTTGTTATTTATTTATTGTTAATATATTAGTAACAAATAGGACAGAAGATTTTTTTTTTATAAAATAGTTTTAAAAAAAATTAAAGGGGTTGACAAAGAGAGGGGAAGCAGAAATTTTGGGGGTAGGGAGGTAATTATAATGGTTGGTTATTTATTTATTGTCACTAGACAACAACAAATAGAGTATATATTTTTTAATAAAGAGTTTTAAAGATTTTAAACTTTGTGTACTGAAGGGGAGGGAGAAACATAAATTTTGGATGAAGGGGGAGATCGTAATTTGGAGGACTGATTTTTTACTTATTGTTGTTATATTACTAGTGAGCAGTAAGAAGGCCAGAATAATTTAAGATTATGAAGATTTTGAACTTTTTGTATTAGGGAGGGCAGAGAAGGGAATCAGACATTTCATGTCGGAGGGAGGGGGGGGGGGGGTATTTCATTAACAAAATATAAAAGCAAAAGTAGAAATCTGCCAAAAATTTCAAAAGATTGAAAATTCTCTTCCTTCGATTTTTAAAATAAATTTTTTGTGCAAAAATTTTTTTTTGTAGGGGGGGGGGGGCTTACTTTCGGGATTTTACGGTATGTATTGACATTTTTCTCGTACTTTTATTTTCGTTACTAAGGGCAGAATGCACACGGTTCTTATTTTTGAATATCACTTATTTCCGTATTTCTCGCAGAATTTGTAATATATGTTTGCGAATTAATAAGGCAACGATTTGTACTATTACGAATTAGTGGAACTGAATGATCGCGAGCTCCCTGAAGAGTAAATGATTTTGCCTAACTGCGTTATTTTGAGCAAGTTTTCATGTTTCCAGGTTTTATAATACCTCAAGTAATCATGTAAAATGAATCATGTAAAACTGTCCAGAATTTGTACTGACACATATAATAATATTTCATAAAGCGTTCCACTTTTGTCCGTGCAATAATGCTGCATACATTCAAGCACTTGATCTCATTAATAACAGTTCTGGCAGTAACAGGATGTTAAGATACATCTCCTTATCAAAATTAATTGCACTAGAGCAAGTAGAAGATATTTCTTTACGGAAAAAATAATTTAATTTACTGGTTCCCAAGTTTCCGTAATTTGCCTGGTTGTGTGTTGAAGACGATAAATCAAACATGTTTCATGAATTAAATTGTAAAAAATATGTTTAAAGAGATTAGAATCTAAAAGATAGATGGAGCAACATTAACAAATATTATCATATGGTCCCGTAAAGCGTATATATGTCATGTCATAAATTACGCAGAGTATTTGTCAGGTTTCTGACTTAAATATAACCTATGTTGTATATATCTAGTTAATTTAATTAATTATATTTAATCATTATTGTATATTACTGTATTCAGATATGTATTTTTTTCCTGTAAACTTCTGTATGTGACTGACAATGGAATTTCTCCTGATGCGTATAGCTATTTATGGGGTGTTGACGGGGTCATTATGAAAGAAACTAATCAATTTCTGGAATGTGGACACAATGTGCACTGAATTACTAGTGAACTGAGTTGGGAAGATGATAGGAAAAATGGGGAACGTTCTATAGAAATGTATTTACAGGTGAGGAAAATCCGTGAATGAAGTAAGGCAGTCCCCGTAGATCTGAAGAGAGGAGTGAAGTGTACGACACGAGGGCAGTTCCCAGCGTGTAGCGGAGGGAGTAAGACCAGCAGTGTCCTGGAAGTACTGCGTAGGTAGAACAGATCGGAGTAGACCCCTGGAGAGGTCTAGATTGTGCCGAAGGTAGCAAGGCGAGATACAGCCGGATATACACTGCTCAAAACAATTAAAGGATATTTGAAGTTTTATATAAAATAAAGATATAAACGAATTTTTTTTTGCCGAAAATAGAAGAAGAGAATCACAAATGCAAATTTTTCTGGTTTTCAAACTGTGGAGTATGCAAATTTTGAGTTCGACGTCAAAAACGTCGCTTCAGCGGCAGCGAATGAAATTTTACTTTCAACTGGATAAAAGAGAATGAAGACAAGGATGATCGGCATTCAGTGATTGCTTTGTTTCGATGAGTACGATGTCTCAGCGAAGTCATTTGACAGATTCAGAAGCTTGGAGAATTGTTGGTAGGTTAGAAGAGGGCCAAACTCAAGCCAAAGTAGCGCAAGCCATTGGAGTGTCACAAAGTGTCATTTCCAGGATCTGGAACCGTTTTTTGGAGAGTGGATGTGCAGGCCGAAGACCAGGGCAAGGTCGTAGACGGGCAACAACGCCCAATGAAGATCGGTATTTAGCGTTAACAGCTCGGAGACACCGAAACATGAACGCTACTCTTCTCCAACAACACCTTCGCTCGGCTACCACGATTTCAACTCAGACTGTCCGAAACCGGCTCCATGCTGTAGGTCTGTATGCTCGCCGACCGATGGTATGTGTTAGATTAACATCAAGGTATCGTCGCGACCGCAGGGAGTGGGCAACCGAGCATGTCAACTGGAGGAGAAATGAATGGAGCAATATTCTGTTTTCTGACGAGTCCCGTTTTTCTGTGCATCCGGATAATAGGCGTATTTTCATCTGGAGGGACCGTGGCAGTAGGAATAATCCTGCGTTCGTGCACGAAAGTGTCAGATTTGGCGGTGGAGGAGTGTTGGTGTATGGTGGCATCTCCATTGACGGGCTCACTGACCTCTACATCATTCGAGATGGAGCTCTGACTGGTCGCCGATATAGGGATGAGATCCTCAGACCTATTGTAGTCCCTTACGCTGCAGCAATCGGAGATAACTTCATTTTAATGGACGATAACTGCAGGCCACATCGTGCAAACCTGGTGGAGGATTTCCTTTTCGAGGAAGGAATCGTTCGAATGGAATGGCCAGCGTGTTTTCCAGACATGAATCCAATCGAGCACGTTTGGGACGCTCTAGGAAGACGAGTTTCTGGCCGCCAACAACCCCCACAAACTCTCCAAGAACTGGAAAGAGCTCTTCTGGAAGAGTGGGGCAGAATACCCCAACTCGTCATTAATAGCCTCATTGAGTCCATGCCTCAAAGGTGTTCAACGTTGCTGGCCGCCCGTGGAAACCATACCCCCTACTGAAAATGATTTTCTTTGAAGAAAACACCTTTTCTTATTCTTTTTTCTCATATGCACAAATTGTGTTTTTTTCCTTTTGTACACAAATGCGCAATAAAATTCATTTTTTTCTGCCAAACATGTGTAATTTATTCTCATATAACCTACTATGTCTGTCGACCATGTATCAATCAGCTAAAAAGTTTCCCAGATACAAAATCCACCTAAAACTGCAATATCCTTTAATTGTTTTGAGCAGTGTATATTGGGCGAGTATGGGAATCATCTTTGGAGGTGGTTGTGATATAACTCCACCGGAACTGTGTGTATTAGTGGTGCGTAACGAAGTGGTGTAAAATGTGCGATCAGGGAGAGTGTCATTCGACAGTCGCATAGGGAAAGTGCTAATAATATATATGGACCAATAAGGACTATTAGTGTATTTTTTAATGCTAATTTAATCAATAAATTATTAGTTGATTATCTAAGTGAGAAATTCTTTTCCCAACGTGTCCGGTATCAGTTTAATACCTGTGGTGGCAGCAAGTACCATACTACTAAGGTTTCAAGGCTAGAAGAGGAACTACGGTGACTGCGAATGGGCCAAAACCATAACAGTATTATTATTGAATCTTGAAGTCGTTGAAAGATGTATGGTGTACAAATGGTGAGATGTGGACGGGAATGTTTCATTCCAAATGTTTTCAATTAGTACATATTGAGTAACCTCATTTTCGGGTTGTTTCATTTATGGTTATCCAAATGACATTACTTCTAATGTTATTCTGAGCTAATCCTTAAGTGATGTATCAACGTTTATTTTTCGAAGTGGTAATTCTTCGGATATTGTCTAAGTAACACAATTATGAAGTTTTAGAAATTTGAATTATTAAAATTGTTTAATAGCGCATTGATGTATACATAAACAATGATAAGAAGCAATACCCATCGCAAAATTTAGGGACTGTCCGTAATTATATTGGCGTTTGTGGGAAAAACAGTCGTTCTAAATTCGAAATTTTCAATCAAAAGATAAATTAATGAGTCAGTTGCGAAGTTCATTTAATATTCAACACAAAAGATGAGAAATAAGCATCATGTTTTACTATTGAAAGCGTCCTACTCACCTCAAAGGACGCTTAGACAAGGTGATTTTGGACATGCAAGAAAAATAGCAGTTAGAATTTTTTTATTTTTGTAAGTTAAATAATTTTCTTATACCTTTTCCAATGTGTAATTTAAAAGAAAAGGGAAAATAGGAAATCAAAATAATATACGCATTTCATTTGTTTCATTGCCTTCCATAATGTCTTTCTTTCGGATTTTCATTGAAACCTGTTTGCCGCATAAGTGACTCACACTCTTCTGACACAATTTTCAGTATCTTAGCTAAGGGATGGTAAGAAGGCCAAAGATTCCGAAAAGGAGTAATACTGGAAACTATATATAAATAAATTTGTTATTTAAAGGCTTTAAAATCAGAATTTTGCCTTGGGTGCTACATACTAGTCATTCGGTGCGTTTAATCGCTATTACGGGAGTAGCGGTTTAATGTATTTTGAATTCATTCAGTAATTTGTATGGTTCCCCTGTTTTTAGGATAATATTTTGATTTTCAGATTTGTTTTTTAAAAGGTTTGAGGTGTCTTGATTGCAGACATAGTAAAACACTTTTCAAAAACTTAATAATCTCTAAAATCACTCTGTTGGGTGTCCAAAGATACAAAATACGATTTTCTCATATAGAACGTGATTTACTCAGTAAAGTGTTTGGATCCTTTGTTAACTGGATAAGCCTTTCTCTGGTTTTCAGAGGTTCTTTACAGGCGGATACTTTTCGTCCCTCCACGCCACGTTCTGCAGGTCTAATATGTAACATCGGCACAAACTGTATGGGCACATTAACTGAAAAAACAAATCGGATATTGATAACCATATTTTAAAGATATCTTTTAAGGCAAAATTTGGATATTTTATCTGCTGTTTCAGAATCTGAATTCATTATAGCATGATGAAGGAGGTACATAACCAGATAACTAAAATGAAACAGCTTGGGATTCATTACAAATGTACTTTTTAACGGTGAATCTATTAAGTGATTTCCAAAGCACGCATTATAAAATTTTGCATTTTCTACTTTAACCATTTCTTGAAAAATTAACTAATCCACAGACACTCTTGTTAAACACATGTAAAGGGTCTAAAATCTGCTTTTATAAATTTTCTGAGGATTTAAAAAAATACATATTGAAAAAACCCCTACAAACTAAGTAAATACGATTCTGTCGTGCTCGATATATTGATTATTTTATGGCTGTGACAACTTCAAATATGATTAATAAAATTTTGTAAGACGTTAAAAGCATAGCAATAGAAAATTCGATTATTAATAATTTACTTCCAGTATTAAAAAAATAAAGATAATGTAAAATTGTTACCTAGCATTGTTCCGGACCAAATCCATAAATGCATGAGTAAAGGATGAAATACTTTTTTAAGATCTCTTAGCACAAAACGAGTCCTTCTGTTAAATTGCTCTACTGACATATCTGGATGCGATCTTGGTTGATCTGTTGAAACAACGGATGCAGCACTTGAAACACTGCACTCGAGGAAACGAGAACTCAGCATCTCAAATAAGAAATAATGAGTGTTGGACGGCACATAGAAGTCAGCCACAGGCAGTATTTTATTTTCCAAGGAAGCAAATAAAAATCTACGAGTAAAATAATCAAAAGATTAGATTATTATATTAAATTAAAGTGCATGCAAAAATACGAGGGTAAGTCATTAAGTAAGTCATAAAAGATAATTAAATAATAACTTACAAGGATATTCACTTCAAAACTATTTTTATTTCTCAACATATTCTCCACCAATATTTATGCACTTATATCACCGTTTTATCAGTGCCTCAACACCAGCTGCATAACATTCTTTGGGTTGCTGTCTCAGCCACATTAGGACTTCCAGTTGAAAACAGGAGACAATTCAAAAGTTTGGTTGGCAACTTCTTCAACATCCACTATACAGCTTCGCCTTAGCACCAAGCAATTTTCATCTGTTTAGTCCACTAAAAACCATCTTGGAAGAAAGATGATGTTCACAGATGATGAAAAGGTACAACTGGAAGTCCCAATCTGGCTGAGACAGCAACTCAAAGAATGTTATGGTGATAAAACGGTGATATAAGTGCATAAATATGGGTGGTGAATATGTTATTATTTAATTATCTTTTGTGACCTACTTAATGACTTACCCTCGTACTTGATCTTTTAAAAATATTTTGGATTCATGCACTCATCTCGCTTGTCCCAAAAAAAGGTGTATGGCCAATGATTTTATTCGTTTTCTTATGCTTAAGAGCCTACACTAGTCAAGCAAAGACACTCGCACGCTAATGTTAAACCTAAGGGAGCGTTCTTTTCAAATTTCTCGTTAATATTTTAATATTTTCAAAGTATTTTTTTTGGATAGGACAGCTAAGGCTGATCTTTAAACGGGCTAGTTTTTACTTTTTCGATTTTAACTGCAGATTTTTTTTATAAGGTTATTTTTAGTTTCGGAAACGTTTTCGAAAGTAAAAGTAGCATTAAGTCTCTTATGAGCCTACATTAGTCGCGAGAAGAAGCTCCCAAGCTAATGTTAGACTTACGGGGTCGTTCTTTTCAAATTGCTCGCTTGCACTTTAATATTTTTATTTATTTTTTTTTTTTTTTGCATAGGATAGCTGAGGTCAATATCTAGCGTTGTTAGGTTTTACTTTTTCAATATTGATTGCACATTTTAAAAATAAAGTTACTTTTACTTTCGGAACCGGTTCCGAAAGTGAAAGTAGCCTCAGTTAAAAAAAAAACTATTTCATTTTATTTTTCTTTTATAAAGTGATTGCTTACATAAGATTTTATATTTTACATTTCTTTGTTTTGCTATTTTTTGTTATTATTTTTGTGATTCCTTAAAGAAATTCTAATAAGATATCTATATATTAATGGTTTTGAAATCCACTATACAAATATACTCACCATTTTCAAATATACACCATTAGTGTACCATTTTCTGTTTTCATTCGAAAGTTGTATATGTCGTTTAGAATTTTCTTACAAACATAGGAATATAACTGTCTATCACTTTCTGAGACTATTACATTTTCTTAAGTAGTAACAAATAACGAAATTTGAGGCAATCCATTACAAGAAGAACTGATGATGTCAAAAAGTGAAAGGAAATAAATTATTTTAACTTATCTCAATAAAAATGTTACAAAAAAAAAAAAAAAAAAAGAAAAAAAAGGGCACTCGAAAAATTTCTGAAACTATTGTTATTTTTGTCCATCTAAATTACAATAATTTTCCGTGTGTACTATTAACTCGTGATTTTATTCTATTGATTAAAAGTGAAATTTTGCGACTGGTTGTTCACCGACTACTACTAGTCGATAAACCATGATATAGCAGTTAATTATACGTTTCACGATCAGGGACATCTCTCTTGAGTGCCTACGTGTATGTGCCTCCCCTCTTTCTTAAAAAAAAAAAAAAGAACTACTTTATTTTATAGAATTTTTACATGAAAAGGGAATGTTAGATAAAAAAAAGAACGAAAAATCATGCGTTAAGCATAGATTATGAAACACTTTTCAACACAGCCTGAAAGAAGATATGCAAGTAAACAGTTTAGAAAACATATACACATTGAAAAATACAGTTTTCGAAATTACCTTCCAGTGTCAAAAAAGTAGTCGAATTATTGTAGCCCTGTATATGAACTATAGATGTGTATGTTTAGTATGATAAAATTTAGTTCAGTTAGAATATTCACATTTAGCAATTTTCGCCAATTGATGGAAATGTACTCGAAATCTTTTGTACAGCCCTGTATATTATCTGAAGACTTTTGTACACACCACCTATTAAGCTAAAAGGCAACTTAAAACTCACTTGCAGCAATTACCAAACGTAAACGACAATGTATCTTTTTTTGCGTAGCCCTGTATATGAATTTATTTATATTCCACAAACTTATATTAGTTTACTAAATATAGTTCAGCAGGAAAATGCGTAAATACAATTAAAAACTACCCTTAAGACATTCACTCTCATAGTCTGTAATACTTACGAATTCCATTGTGTAGTCCTGTATATGATCAACCGAGTTTATAAACACACACGTACTATGGAAAAAAAAGTTAAAAACGCAAACCAAAGTTGAAAACGCACTTATAACACATAGAGTGTATATATCGTACATGTCCTGTAACCAATATCTTTTGTGTGTCGCTGTAAATAAACGCAATGCACACAAGAGAGCAATTTATAGTGCATCTCAGCAATACATATAATTTTCAATGTTTGAAATCGTGAAATATCACCAAATTACACTACAAACGATTTTTCCTCATATAACGATGTGTAACAGAATTCTTTTGTTTGACCCTGTAAATGAATAATAAATGCTTTGCACCCCATGTTCTACAAAAAACGTGTTTTAATGCGCTTCGTAGTTATATATCAATTTCATTATGTTTTAAATGACGTAGCGTCATACAAAATTCACTTGAAACGATTATTCCCTATTGACTGTAATGTAACGGAATACTTTTGACTGTCTTTGTAAAAAAACTATAAGTGCTACACACTTCAGTTGAAATAGGGAGCATGCTATAGATATCGACAATAACATATAAAAATTTCAAGGCAATCCGAGCATATTTACGGGAGTTAGAGCACGGCCAGACGGCAGACAAACCGAAGTCATAAACACTTTTCAACTAGGTTGAAAAGTGTTAAAAAATATACATATGCACCAAATAAAATAAAAGAGAGAGCATATTTTTTATTTGAATAAAATAAAGTTGAGCAAATTTATTTTAATTTCTGGCTGAGAGGAATATGTATTTGACTGAGTTGCAGTTTAAATTGCAATTAATGTTTAAATTTTTATAATTATTCATTTTTAAATTAGTTTTTAAACAGAAAGGTTGTAATTAATATTTCACCTTTGCATAAATTAATCTTGAATTATTAAGTCACGTGGAAATGATCTTGTTAGAATATTAAGAGAATTACACAGAAAACAATATTATAATTTTGCTCTTTGCAATACAGTCATTAGGTGGTTATTAGAAATCAGATGTATTGTTACAAAAACTGTTTTATAAACGCATAACATGGCGTTGATTTCTAAAAAGGGCTACTTGTATACATTTATGAATGTTATAAAATGTATTGAATGTTTCTAACTTTCAATAACAAATAAACGGTGACAGTTATTGAAGTTATTCTTCCAGGACCTAAATGTGTGAAGTTCTGACTTTCTTTATTATGCTTCCTCGTTTTAGTTTCAAATATCATGGATAGTTGACGCTACTGTGTCTCAAACTATAAGAACGCTCAAACTAACATATAAAAATGGACCAAAGTTCTCTTAAATTTCATCTGTTTAGCTATTGAAATGACCAAAAAGGGTTTCCATTTTGAAATTGGTATGCTATTTTGTACAATATCCCAGTTTCAGACAGGGCAGCACCACCTATCGGAGATATTTGAAGTTAAAATAAGGAAGAATAGTAAAAAAATTCCCTACTTCCCACATTACTCTTCTGCAAAATTAACTTCAATGGTTGTAACAGCTTACTTGCTAATGAATTTTAAAAAGTCGAGTCTATTTTAAGACATCGAATATATATCTACCCTATATATACAAAACACCTAATAGAACTATTTTATGAAACGAATTTGTGTAACAATTTTATGAAATGAGTTTATGAAAAGAATATATGAAACGAATATATGAATCGAATATATGAAACGAATTTATCAAACGCTTAAATCGCGGTTGGTAGTATAACTTTGATAAATATATAGCGAGACAGACACACAGATATATATATATATACATATACAGACAAACAAATATACAACTTGATAGAGAAACAGACAGATAGATAGAGAAACAATTAGATAGACAGATAGATAGACAGACAAGTATAAAGAGAGACATACGATAGATAGACAGACAAATAGATAGAGAGATAGACATACATACAGATAGAGATAGAGACAGATAGAGAAATAGATAGCAATAGACATATATATAGTGAGACAAATAGATAGATGGAATGACAGACAGGCAAATAGATAGAGATACAGACAGATAGATATATAGTCAGACACAGACAAAAAGAGAGACATACAGACATATAGATAGTAAATAAGCAAACAGACAGACAAACAGATAGAGAGGCAGCCAGACAGATTTACATACAGATTGACAGATAGATAGATAGAGAAACATACATCAGACAGATATATAGAGGGACATACATATAGACAGCTAGATAAACAAGCAGACAGACAGAAAACATACAGATTCACAGATAGATAGACAAACATACATCAGACATATATATATATATAGGGTCAGACAGATAGATAGCGATACAGACAGACAGACAGACTGATAGAGAGACACCCAAACAGATATTTAGAAAGACAGACATGCAAATATATAGAGAGACAGGTATATAGATGGCAGACAGACATATAAATAGAGAGACATACAGACAGGTAGAAAGCTAGGTAGACAAAAAGGCAAACATTTAAATTTATAGATATATACATAGACAGATAGATAGAAAGACAGAGAGACAGACAGACATGCATGCAAATATATAGAGAGACAGGTAGAAAGATGCCAGACAGATAGAAAACTAGAAAGACAAAAAGACACACAGACAGATAGATTGAGAGACGGACAGATATATAGTTTGAGACAGACAGATAGATAGAGAGATAGATATACAGACAGGCGGAAAGCTACTAAAACAAAAAGACAGACAGATAGATTTATAGATATATAGATAGACAGATAGATACAGACAGACGTATAGCTAGATGCACAAACAGACTGGCATATTGAGAGATAGGTAAATAGTCAGACATATATATATAAAGACAGAGAGACAGACAGACAGACTGATATATAGAGAGACAGAAATATAGGTAGAGATACAGACAGAAAGATATAGATACACACAAACAGATATATAAAAAGACAGACAGGCAAATATATAGAGAGACAGGTTGATATATGGCAGACAGATAAACAGATACAGAGCCATACAGACAGATAGAAAGCTAGATAGACAAAAATACACGCAGATAGATAGATTGAGAGACAGACAGATAGATAGTTTGAGACAGACAGATAGATAGATAAATAGATAGACAGAAAGACAAAAGACAGACAGACATATAGACAGTCAGACAAAGAGACAAATAAGCAGATAGACAGACAGAGAAAGAGATCCTGCTGGAGCAATAAGCACTCATTGCGGTGTAGGGGGCAGCGTTCCCTACCATATTATATTATATATAAATTTGGTAACTTTGTTATCTTTGTAAACTGTTGATTTATATCAAAATCTTACTTCTCATAAGCACCATCATGTTCAATAAACAAAAGTTTTTCTTTTGACAGATTTTTTCCATCATTTGCCATATTTAGCGCAGCATGCCAGAAGTATTGACTTCTTCTTTGAAAAACAACAAGATGAATTGTACAAAGTTTATGCATAAAAAACATATGACTGGAGAAAGATTGAAATTCGGAAGTAGGAACTTTTCTTCGCATCCAGTCTGTAAAAGGTACTTCTACAATATGTACTTTGAAATCCAAAATAGAAAATTTATCTTTATTTCGTTCCTGAAAAGGAGAAAAGAAAAAATAATAAGCAAAAGTTCATTAATTCACAATAAAACTACTAATATCATTAGAAATTCAAAATTGAGCAGGAGATACTGTATAACAGTTAACGTTATATTTAATCTCAATTTTTTCCTAAATAACTCAATTTAGAATATATTTCAAATCAATTTTATACCAAGAAGATATTATACTAGTAAGTAGTATTCGTTGGTATGATTTGTTTGAACACCATTTAAATAAAGCCGAAAATACATAAGGCGTTTAAAGTCAATTCTGTGTAAAAATGCTGATTTTTTTGCATTTTTTAAAAATTTTGATTAATGAGAAAACTAATTAAAAAATGTTGCAATCCAAAGTGCTGGATTAACGCTTAACTTGTATATTACATTTTGAAAAAAAAAATAAAAAATATATAACAGTGATTTTCAAAAGTAATTAAATTTTAGTTGATTAAATAATAGAAGAGTTTTAACAATTTATATACTTTGGTGGTTCTTATCACCATATAACAATAACTTTTCATAAATGTCGTTTATTAAGAGATATTGAAGTTCAGACTGAAGTCGCTAGAAGTCCAGTGATGTGGGAAAGATAAATACCCAGTTTGTAGATATTTATTTTTTGGGTATATATACCCGCGTATTTACCCACGACTGCGGAAAATACACAAAAAGTGGATATTTGTATATAAACACTGTAAAAAACGTAATATTGAAAAATTTCTTCCAATCATATTTCTTTTAATTGAATTTTCACAGTGAATTTTTTTTTTTATTGAGTACAGATAATAATGTGTGTTTAAAATGACCTACACTGGAAAAATCTAATAATTAGTTCTTGAAAAAAAAAATCTCAAAATTTTACATTTTGGTTTTATAAAAATAGTCCTAATTTCTAGATTTCCTACTTGATGAACATAATAATAGGTCATTTTGTGCATCTGTAAGTTTTATACCTTCAGTCAAAATTTTATGACACAGCCATTTCTTAGAAATCACACGTGCAATGACCAAAACTACCGTTTTTAGACAGTTGATTTTAAAGATAAAATTACTTTCTCTTGTTCATATAAAAATAGCTTAAACTGTTTTTGACATAATTTCACTTCTAAAGCGAATTTCTGGATGGGGTTTCTTTTAAAATGCTCCTAAAGAAACAAATATATATTACCTATTAAAATAATTGAATTTTTGTCACTTTAAAAGATGCCTGATCCTTTAACAATTTTATTAAAAAAAATAAACTATTTATATTACTAAAAACTCGATTCCTATTTTTTGAAATGCACCTTAGCGATCGTCCAAAGGAAAAAAAAAATAGGGAGTAAATTGAAAAGTACACATAAAAATTTTAGCGTTTTGATTTTATATGTTAATAAACTGAAACTGAGAAGAGTTAACTTAAAAATTGCAACTTTGATACATTTAAAGGGAAACGAATGTAGTCAAAAGCGTTTTCACACACGTCATAAAAATCATTTTCATAAAAATCATCGGATCATTACGCAACTTCGCCAGAATATACTAGCAATGTCTAAATAAATTTTAAGCAAAAATTGGAAAATTGATATCTTCATCATATTTTTCAGAGTCCCCTCAAACGCTGAATGATTTATTTTCCAGACGTTTTATGAAATATGTCTCGGGTTATTTTCAGATGTATATCTGTCTGTTGCAATTTATTCGACTAAAATGTGTTTTTTTTTTAAGAAAAAAGTACCGAAAGTTACATTGAGTTGACTCATTTTTTTTACTACTTTTTTTTTTAGAAAACTTAATACAGTTCAAAATATGTCAAAATAAACGTTCTACGTTTTAAGTAATATGGAAAAAATTGCCGATTTACAAGGGTAATTATTATAAAGATTACAAATGTATAACTTCTACAAAACTCGGAATGGAAAGAGATTTATTTTAAAATGTACTTAGTTAACTATTCACAACAACACAGATAAATATTCCTAAAATTACGTAAAAATAGTATTGTAAAATAAACATTAAGAATACGGTATGCAGTTACAATATACGAATGATAATTAGAATAAAATATATATTATTTTGATAATAATCACGAGAAAAATTTTAACAGTAATTAGAAGAAAATCTCATAATAAGAATATATTAGCAATAATTCTCAGAAACATCTCGTGCAATTGTAAGAAAAATTTTCCTGATCATTGCATTGTATATCCTTAAATATGTGGGTATATTCTGATACTTAATATCTTATTCTATAAAATGATGTTATCCGAAAAGTTTATTAATTTCGTCTCAAAAAGAGAATATATAAATTTGTTACGAAAGATATTAATAAATGATATATTATTTGGAGCTGCACTACTTGATATTATTTAATATTTTTTAGGATTTATTTTTCGAAATCATAAAAAGTACTTTAATGACTCCACAATGCCGTTTGTTTAATAATGACTCTGAATCCAGAATAAAAGTATATATATATATATATATATATATATATATATATATATATATATATATATATATATATATATATATATACGCTTGGTATAAAGGGAGACATTGGGGAATTTATTTAAAAAATATATAACTTTCTCTCTGTTCCTTTTTAAAGATATGGCAACATGAAAGAAGAAAATATCATTATTTAAGCCAAGACCATTTTATTACATTAACTATTATACTGTTATCGTGTTAAGGAAGTTTTGATTTAAGCTATCTATTCAGGATTTCTAAATTGTTTTCTCAACGCATAATCATAATTTAACTAATATCAAACTATTAATTGATAAAAACGTATTAAAAAAATATTGCACTCTTTATTTTTCATTTTTTAGTGTTTAAAATATTCCATCGTGGCCATTTCACAGCCTGTTGGCCTATTTTAGCAAACTTTGTTTGGCGCATAATTAACTCCAATTATTGTTGTAATTAGTACACAGTTGTAACCAGTGGCAGCTCGTAACTGACTTTATTTGGGGCACAAAATGCATGGCTGTCAAATTATTTTTTTTCTTACCACTGTTATTAAAAAGAAATACTTTTTTTTATTTATTGACAAAAAGTTCTGAAAAGAATTCTTGTAAAAAATAATAGTATGAAAACAATAAATGTTTCAGGCATGTATTTAGTGCCCTAAAAAAAACACATTCACGAGCCGTAACTGGTTGTAACCATACGGAACATTTGGCGATTTATCACCGTCGCACGGCTAAAAGACAAATATTGTATTGTCTTCAAAAAGCACACGTGTGCACATATATGTATTTTTTTGTACTATTCTAGAATATCAGAAAAGGAGTGAAAAATAGATTACAAAATTCCATTTTTACACATTAAAATCAAGTTAATAAAAGGGTGTAAAAGTGAGCCCTTTTGCAATGCCTTTTCAGTATTCTAAGAGCTTAAGTATTTCGATCATAGCATGCAGTACAATATTGAAAGCTCAAAGGTAATAATTTCAAACTAAAATGTAACCTTACTTTTAAGTAAAAAAATTAATAATAACATAAAATTTCTTATTAATATACCAGATGTTTTTCTAAATCAGTTTAGGTAATACCTGTTTAAGAATAGCAACGTCTTCCTCCATAATACCAAAAGTAACAACTCGATTTGATCCAGAAAAATTGGATACATTGAAATGCCTTTTCGAAAGAAGCTCTTGATACTTTGGTAAAAGCATGCAGTACAGCATTGAAGGCTCGATGACAGCAGCCTTAATGTGAAGCAAGGACAAAATATTGCTGAAGCTTACAAGAACAGTAAAAATAGCGTGTTTATCCTAAAAGGTTAAAAACATAAAACACTTTCATACTTTAATTTAAAACATTGTAAAATTTAGAATATTAATTTTATAGTATACTATTAATACAGCGGAGAAGTTGGGAGAGTTAATATAGTGGTAAGTTTTGCATATTTTTCATATTTCCACCTGATGTTATCATCAGATTTAAAAAAAAAAAGAAATTTTAAGTACAAGATGTCCATTATTAAATTGGCGGTACTCTGCGTATTCTGTAACGCAGTCTAATTGCGAAAATCGAGCCAAATTTTGTAGGATGATTAAAGAAGACGGCGGACGAAGGATTCCGTGAAAAAAAGTTCTAAAAGTCACCGATAAGGGGATATGTGGCGCTGTTTATTGTCACAGAATCCTTCGTCTCCCATCTTGTTTAATCATCCTACAAAATTTGGCTCCATTCTCGCAATTAGATCGCGCTACAGAATACGCTGAGTATTGTCTGCTTAATTATGACTACCTTGAGGAGGCCATGGAGCGCGATCTAATTGCGAGAATGGAGCCAAATTTTGTAGGATGATTAAACAAGACGGCGGACGAAGGTTTCCGTGAAAAAAGTTCTAAAAGTCACTGATAGGAGGATATGTGGCGCTGATTTTTTGTCACAGAATCCTTCGTCTCCCATCTTGCTTAATCATCCTAAAAAATTGCTCCATTCTCGCAATTGCATTGCACTACAGAATATGCTGAGTATTATCCGCATAATTATGACCACCTTGATGAGGCCATGGAGCGCGATCTAATTGCGAGAATGGAGCCAAATTTTGTAGGATGATTAAACAAGACGGGGGACGAAGGATTCAGAAGGAAAACTACGGAAAACTACGAAAACTACGAGAAACGAAGGAAAACAGCGCCACATATCTGCCTTGCGGTGACATTTGGAGTTATTATTTTTTATCTTTTTGCTACAGAACACGCTGATTACTGTCAGTTTAACTATGGACTCCTTGTATAATATTTATAATTACTTATTTGTTTTTTATTCTTTCAAAAAAATATATATGTTTAAAAAAATTAAAAACTAAAAGTATCTTTCTTTTTCTATAATAAATGTGCAAAAAAAAAGAAAACTTTGACATTACCAATATATATATATATATACAGATCCGGTACGTAACATGTCGAGGTGTGTAGTGCACAAAACCACCTTGTGCCTAGGATAGCTTGCTGTTTTATATTGTATATATACTCGTATATATGTATGTATATATATATATATATATATATATATATATATATATACATAAGTGGACACGCCTGGGGAGTCTCAGAAAAAAATTTAAATTGTTTAAGAAAATTTAATAATTTAAGCTCTAATATGTAATTTCTCTTCATATTTACATACATCCTTTATTTACTTTTATGCTTACGTGCTTAATGTACATTGTTTATTTACTGATATACTTACATTTATCTATATTACATACGTAATCTACATCCTTACATGTATACTGTTTCTATCATTATCCATTTTATACACTTACATTCATTTATAACATACATAGATACATACTTACATCCATTTTATAATATACTATAAACACTTGTAAAAAACAGCTTTGAATACATTCTTTATACTGTAAAAAAATACAGATATTTCTTAATCTAGGAAAATATAATATAACTACGAATGAAAATATCCAATACTATCTTCTGAGTTACCCACGATTCCGAAAAGCGTTCTTTATATTTAGAAACCCCAGAAAACAATATATTTTCGAGATTAAAAAAAGCATTTATATACAACAAAGTTTCTTTTGCTAACATTGAATTTCAGAAACGTTTTCGAGTAGTTATATAGTGTATTAATCAGTTTGTTCGACACGGAATATAGGATTTTTGGATGCTATCAATTCTCAAGTAAACATTTCACGTTCAACAAACAAATTTTACAAAGAAATATCATAAATTAGCATCTTTATAATTAAAATTTATATTATTTTGTAAATCATGCATGTAAAAAATCAGTTACGCAGCTAAAAATTTTTTAATATAGAATCGATAGCATCTAGAAAACTATATTCCAGTTTGAGAAAACTGATTAATCCACTATAAAAGTACCTGGAAACGTTTCCGAATCTCAATGGCAGCAAAAGAAACTTTGTTTTATATAAATGCTTTTTTTAATATCGAAAATATATTGGTTTCTGGGGTTTCTAAATATAAAGAACGCTTTTCGGAATCGTGGGTAACTCGGAAGAGATTATTGGATATAACTTACCCATCATACGTAGTATACTACTTACCCATCATGCGTAGTATAGGGTAAATCTTGTAATCGTTTTAAAAATCGATTTTTTTTTTAACGGATTTACACGTTTTAGACACTGGAGATTCCGAAAAACGTAGTTTTAGAAAAAAATATTTTGCCGTCCGTCTGTCTGTGTGTCTGTAAACGCTCTATCTCCCGAACAAATTCAGGTAGAGACTTGAAATTTTGTATGTACTTAGTATGTAATAATGAGAAGAAGCCTATTGAATTTCAGTAACCTCGATTATCCGGTTTTGGGCTCTTGAAATAGTCGTTCTGATAAAAGGTATATAAACATTTTCGAAATTGCTTATTTTAAGGAGTGAATATAAAAGACAATAAAAAAACATAAATTTTGCATAAAGAATGAAGTTGATCGGATAATTAGTTGCCTAGATATTTGTAATCATATTTCCACACTCTTCGATTCTTCATGACATTCATTCGAATTTCAATTCAAAGATATATTTTAATTGGAAATGATACGCTTAATACGACGCAGCAAACTGTTAGTTAATATGATTACAATATTTGAGTTATAAGGATGTTTATTTTACGCAATTCAGTAATAGAGCATTTAAAGCGAGGCTAACGAAAAACAAAGGCTACCGCGGTGCTTTACGAGTATCTTTTTTTACAGACCGCGGGAGTCACGTGATGCTCGAATCCACCAATGCAGGTGAACGAAAAGAGCATCACGTCACTCTAGCGGTCTGTAAAAAAAGATAAGTGGAATGCACCGCGGTAGCCTGTCTTTTTCGTTAGCCTCGATTTAAAGTTTATGACGTCATCAAGCCACGATTTTATTCGAATTGCAATGCATTTTATAAATAGTTTACGCATGTTTTATTTTCTTATTTTATGTTATGCATATCCATGATGGGTGAAATTACGGTGACTCCGACGACTAGTTTTCATTTCTAGTTGTATTATATTTTCCTAGATTAAACAGCTGTTTTTTTTGTACAGTGTAGTCTAGTAGGCAGTATGGACCTCTACTTATTTAATTAAATTTGCGTTTGGTAATTTTTGAAAACAGGTGTCATTGTCTATTGTTCTCCTTTCACAATAACCATGTCCATTTTTAAAACTAGTTTCTAATTTCTTTCAGCTCAAATACTTTTTAATTTGGTCTTACATAATTCCTGTAAAACACACACTTTTGCGATCCTTACGAAATAGTTTAACTATTTAAAATATTAACATTTAAAATAATATATTTTTGAATAATTCTTTGAGATAACTTTTAATATCAGTTTTTAGACCGAAAGACGTTTAAATAAAATGTTACGCATTTAAACTTTAAACAAAAGGAATAGATTAAATTAAACTTTAATTTAAACCAAACAATCTTTTAATTTAATCTTTCATACAAATTAATTCTAAAGACCGAAGATTTGAAGTAAAAATAAGCTGGCTATGATTAAAAAAGTATTAATTCAAGTAAAATTAGAAAATATAATGTAGGGTTTCTAATTTTAAAAATTAAACTTAGTTTGAATAAATTCTCCAAGCTTTTTCTTTTAGGTAAAATTTATCCAAAACTGATATTTTTCACCTTAATCATATATGTTCTCAAAAAAGAATGAATAAATATCTAACTTCTATAAACATTTTTAATTTTAAAAAAGCGAGAATGAAAAATCATGCATCAAGCATAGATTATGAAACACTCTCCAACACATTCAGAATACTGTAACAAAACTTCACAGTTTAATAAGGTGAAACATGATGTCTACACTGAAAAAAAATGTTGATTTTACAGTATAATACTGGCACCCCAGCTGCCAGTATTATACCGTAAAATTAACAGTAATAAACAGTAAAATAAGCAGTAATATGCTACCGCGCATGCGCCCCTTTTCCTTCTGTGAATAAAACACTTCTAAAATATGGTATATGAAAATTGTGTGCGCAGAATCCTGCTATTAATGCATGAATTTGCAATTAGTGCAATGCATGCATGAATTTAAAGAAAAATGTAACTATTCAAAGCATTTTTAGTTTTCATTTTTTTAATCATATATTTAAATAGAACGTTTACCAGAAAAAATAAATAATAAAATTTAAAGGTTTTTTTTATCCATAACACTAGACTTAATATTTTGTCCAACTTCACGCGATAACAGTTAAAATTAAAGCAGTTGAAATTAGTGACGGAATGTTACAATTAAAGAGTAAGATTTCAAAACACTGCTATTGACTCACGAATTTTCCTTCTTAATTAAAGAATTTAAATACAGAGATGAAATTTTTAAGAAAATTAATTTATTGATAAGAAAACAATCATAATTACAAATCTAGAAAAATACAGTCGGGTCATTCCAAGTAACATCACTAGATGTATCGTACAACACCACTTTTGATTTTGATGAAATATTGTAGGGTTATCTTCCAATGATATCAACTCCAAAATTCTACTACGCAACTCTATTAAAATTTTTGCAACTTAAATACCGCGACTTTGTTTGCACCGTAAATAAGCAACACCTTGACAAAAAAATCAAGGTCTAACTATAAACAAAACTATAACAAGTGTAACTATAGTTTATTAATTATTGTTTTTTGTCTTTTTAAACGTTAAAAAAACAATGAAGGACTTACAGTATATGAAGACAAATTTCTTTTTTTTTTTTTTTTATAATACTTATAATCTTGGTGTATTGCTTTGAAACATTTTTTCCTTTCTTGTTTACTAGCTGTTTCACAGTACGATTAATTTAGCACTTAATACCCGTTTCAGAGAAAAAAAATCAATTAATTAATTTATATCAACTTTAAAATGAAACTTTAAAGTGATTTATTTAAAGCAGTACAACATAAAATACTTACACGTAATCCACCAGTAGAGGCATTTTCATAAGTATTCTTAGTATTTTCTGTTTTAAAAGTATATGTAACTTCATCTTTTGCTTTGAAATTGATAAAACAATCTGTTACATCCTCACGTAAAATTTCAAGAGATAACGTGAAATTTATTTCAGAATCGCTAAAATTTTCAGCTACCTGAAAACAGAAAGACAACAATTAACTTTAATTTAAAATTTAGTTAAGGAATATGCAAAAAAAATAAATAAAAAGTGAGCAAAGAAATAACAAAACTTTCTTATTTATAAGTACTCGTTGATTAACAATAGTCTACAATCAACGACATCAATCAATCATCTCACTTACAAGATACACGAAAATAGTATAATTTATAAGAAAATAAAAATATTGGTTTAATTTTTTGGCACATACTTGAAATTTCCATACTCATAAGAAATGAACGCGTTGCAGATCGAAGAGGATAAAAACAAAAGCTTACTACTCTTCTACATTCTCCAATGAATTAAAAACGAGACGAATAAAATAAATCAGCAAATTCATGTTAGATTAAACAACCTATACCGATGCGATAATATATTTAAACAAAGTATATTCATTAAACAGTAGCTTGAAATGTCAACAACTGTTTGATATATTTCTAACTTATAGTTTATTTAAACTAAAAACTGTTCAGCTTATATGGTGTTTAAAAAAGATAGTTGCAGAATCTTTATAAATAATGGAATGGAATAGTCTAACTAAATTATATGAATAAAGATCAAATTTAAAATTCGACAGTAAGTATTATTCCATTTTAATGTGTTCTAATTATTTTTATGTCTTATTTTTTCTTACTCATAATATAACAATTTCATGTAGTTACACTGCAAAAAATAACTGTTGATTTTGCAGTATAAAACTGGCACCCAGCTGCCAGTATTATGCGCGGTAGCGTATTACTGCTTGCACGGCAGCGTATTACTGCTTATTTTACTGTTTAATACTGTTAATTTTACGGTATAATACTGGCAGCTGGGTGCCAGTTTTATACTGTAAAATCAACAATTATTTTTTGCAGTGTAGGATCTTTCTGTGCAGGTAACTCCGCGTATAAGTTAAATGCTACGACGATTTAAATTTGCCTTTTTTACATTTTGTCAAAATTACACTGCAAAAAAAACTAGTCGTTGGGGGCCACCGTAATACTTACCCATCATGGATATGCATAATGCAAAATATTAAAATAAAAATGCGTAAACTACTTATAAAATGCATTGCAATTCAAATAAAATCGTGGCTTGATGACGTCACAAACTTTAAAGGCTCGATTACTGAATTGCTTGAAAGAGGTTTTTCCTTATAACTCCAAAAATAATAATCCTATTAACTAGCAGTTTATTGCATCTGATTAAGCGTCAAATTTCCAATTAAAATATATCTTTGAAGTGAAATTTGGATGAAATACAGGGTCATGAAAAATCGAAGAGTGTGGAAAATAGGATTACAAATATCTCGGCAACTCATTATCCGATCGACTTCATGCTTTATTCAAAATTTATGTTTTTTTATTGTCTTTTATATTCATTTCTTAAAATAAACAATTTCGAAAATTTTTATATACCTTTCATCAGAACGAATATTTCGAGAGTCCGAAAAAAATTGTTCCGGTTAATCGAGGTTGTTGAAATGAAATAGGCTTCTTCCCATTATTACATACTAAGTACATACCAAATTGCAAGTCTCTATCTCATTTTTTTCGGGAGATAGAGCGTTTACAGACACACACACACACAGACACACACACACACAGACACACAGACACACAGACGGACGGCAAATTTTTTTTTCTAAAAATATGTTTTTCGGAATCTCCAGTGTCTGAAACGTGTAAATCCGTCAAAAAAAAATTTTCGATTTTCAAAACGATTACAAGACTACGTATGATGGGTAAGTAAAAATGTTGATTTTACCCGTAAAATTAACAGTAATAAACAGTAAAATTAGTAGTAATACACTACCGTGTTAGCGCGGCAGTCTATTACTGCTTATTTTACTGTTTATTACTGTTAATTTTACGGTATAATACTAGCAGCTGGAATGCCAGTATTATACTGTAAAATCAACAAGTTTGTTTTTGCAGTGTAGTAAGCAAACTGACTGATGACATTCTTAAAATAAATATTTAAAAATGAGCAAAATGTACTAATTTTTAAAACTTTCCAAGCGTTTATGGAAAGCGTTTGTGAAATCGGTTTCCCTGTCTGTCGTCTGTCTTCGGGTTAAATATACTCGAATTGTCATGCAATTGATAGCTGTTATTGATGTTTACTACGGCATGTTCGGTATTGAAAATTAAATGTGTAGAACTTATAGTTCGCTTACATAGATACTCAAACGAATTCCGTTACATTACGGTCTACGGGGAAAAATCGATTGCGTTGTATTTTAATGATGTTACTCTATTTTAAACGTATTGAAATTGATATATATCACTAAGGTCCACTACAAGAAATTGACTATAGAATAGGGTGTGCATAGTGCTCATAGTTCATTTATAGGGACACACAAAATCGTTCTGTTACAGTACTGTCTATGAATAATAATTGTTGGATGTGCGTTTTCAGTTGTGAAACACGTTTTTAAATTTAACCCTTTTTTAACATGTTACTTAGTGTGTATAAATACTATAGATCAGCGGTTCCCAACCTGCGGTACGTGAAAATAATATGGGTAATTGCGGAAATCACAAAAATGATTCAACTGAAAACACATAAAGAAAGTTGATAATATTGGATTACAAAGTTAGTTTCATGGGTAACTTTAATATGTTGCACTCAAAATCAGGGTAAAGGCCTATTAGACCTAATAATTCTTTGATAATAATTCAATGTCACTAGCTCCGCCTGCTGCTAATGATATTGCATGGGTAGTTATACATTTTCCCCAATCTTCGTGAAAACTGCCATCGATCATTATACAATGTTCTTTTTTCACACCTTTTTCTTATTTTTCCATTTTTAATAATAATTTCAAAACCCCTAAATTACGTCATAGCTTCTGATTTTCATATTTCATTTTAAAAGTTGTTGAATAGCAGGCCTTTTTTCGAATAGGCGGAGTTATATCACTAACCTATATCAATTGGAAAGCTTCGTTCTTTTTAACGAGTATTTAATTTGAAGAGTTTACTTATTATGTGAATGATTTGGTTTTATGTTTAAAATGCATAACTGTATGAAATTCGGAACTTTTAAGAACACTGCAACTGCGATTGAAAATCAACCGGATGATTCGGCAACTGTAAGTTCTTCGAAACAATCTGATCATTTAGAATTGCAAGAGAACCTGCATGCAGCTGTTAATAGGCCTGTTCTGATAACTGATAAACCTAATAATTTAAATAAAACTGAAAACATCAGTGCTCCCTATATGAATAGAAAATATAATAATGAATAATTCTTGAAATATGGATATTCATTCACGGGACATGAAGATTTCAATAATATTTGGGGGAGGAGAGGGGTGGGTGGGTGTTTATGATAAATAGGGGATACGCCGAAATGAAAAGCCTAAGCAAGAGGTACGTGAAAGAAAAAAGGTTGGGAAGCGCTGTTATAGATCATAAAGAGGTCTGCAGAAATGGTCTCGAGCACATTTCCCTTTACTGACGGAAATTGATAAAGGGGAATTTTGAACTGAGCTATGCGTTAACTAAATTTTACTATGCTATATAGTATATATACACATATAGAGATCAGACATAGGGCTGTCCAAAATAATTGGGATATTTTTCTGACTGCTGATGGTAATTGCTGAAATTTGTTTTCTAATGTGTTATAAGTTTTCCAAAATGTTTACATAGACATTATATTTCACCATATTAAACTGTGAACTGTTGTTACAATATTCTGAATGTGTTGGAAAGTGTTCATAATCTATGCTTGACGTATGATAGTTTGTTCTTGTTGAAAATTTTCTCGACTTCTAAATTTTATCTGAGTATTTACATTGAGGCTGACATTGAAGTTGCACATTACATTGAGTAATATTATATTTGAACAAAATAAACTATATGTTTTAAGTATTTTTTTTATTGAACTAAGATAGAGCTATCAACTCGAGTTTTATTTGCATTGTATTTATTGAAGTTTAGACAAGCTCCATGAATTTTGGCAATCGAAAATACTTGAAATTTTGCTTTATATGACGAAGAATATGTGCCATGCATCTTCAATCAGGCAGTCATTTTTCTCACGACGCAGTCATTTGAAACCAATTTTGATTTAGATTCAGAGAGATTATGATATTCTTTGGAGCTTATATTAACAATATGTGTCACTTTTATAACATTTTTTAAAGCACTAAATCCTAAAAAATAACCTTTTCATTTTTTAAATCATCGCCATTTTGTCAATTGTGAACTTGTAAAACTAAATGGAACTATTGAATAAACTAATAATATAACTGAATGAACTATTTATAATCTCCAGAGAATATTGGAATCCTTCAGAATCTAACTCAAAAATTGTTTTTATCACGACTCTTTCATCTGAAGCTATTTTTTTGAGTTACATTCTGAAAAATTGCGATATTGTCTGGAGCTTATACCAGCATTTAATTTCATAAGTTTATAATTGACAAAATAGCAGTCATTTGACAATAAAAAAAAAATTTTTTTAGGGTTTATTTTTAAATTTAGTGCTTTTTAAAAAAGAGTTAATTTTTAAAAGTGATACACTTTGTTGATATAGTAAGTTTCAGAGAATATCACAATCTCTCCCAATCTAATTCAAAAATACATTTCGGATGACTGAGTCGTGATAAAAATGATCACCCGATTAAAATGGTGTCCACGGAATTCTTATATGAGATCTTTGGTGCATACTTTTCGTCATATGACCAACATTTCCGATTGACAAAATTCATAGATCCTCTCTAAAAACCACAATAAATATAATACAAAATTCCTTGATCCTATATCTTTATCCTAGTTCAAGCCGAAAAAAAAATGCCCCCACAAAATATACCTTACAAAGACAATACTACCCTTTTTTAACACATCTAGTTGAAGAGTGCTTATGACTTCGGTTTGTCTGGCCGTCTGTCCGTCTGCCCGCGCTCTAACTCACATAAATATACTCGGATTGCCCTGAAATTTTTGTATTTTATTTTCCTTTACTATAGCATGATCCCTAATGAAAATAAAGTGTTTAGCACTTATAGTTTTTTTTTTCCTTTTTTACAAGGATAGTGAAACGTATTCCTTTACATTACAGTCAATGGGAAAAAATCGTTTCAAGTGCATTTTGATGATGCTACGCCTTTTGAAATATGATGAAATTGATATAAAATTATGAAGCGCACTAATACGTACTTTTTGTAGAGTATGTGGTGGAAAGAATTTATTAACAAGGTTAAACAAAATAATCCTGTTTCACATCGTTCACGGAGAAAAATTGTTTGTAGTGTAATTTTAATGATGTTTCACTATTTCAAATATAATGAAATTTATATGCATTACTGATGTGCACTATAAATTGATCACTTAAAAGTTTGCGTATACTGTTCATT
Organism: Maratus michaelseni; assembly: GCA_963931845.1. NCBI lineage: Eukaryota > Metazoa > Arthropoda > Arachnida > Araneae > Salticidae > Maratus > Maratus michaelseni. The sequence continues at coordinate 318,740,267 of OZ007589.1, forward strand.
TACAGGGACACATAAAAAATATAGGTTTAATTACAATGATTTATGTGTGATAAGTGCGTTTTCAACATTGGTTTGCGTTTTTAAGTTTAACTAAATTTTAGCATAGTGCGTTGTGTGTATAAATTCGGTTGATGATATACAGGGCTACACAAGTGTATTGGTAAGTATTACAGATTATGGGAGTGAATTTCTACGGGTAGTTTTTTATTGTGTTACGCCTTTTCCTGCTGAACTATAGTTTGTAGATGTATAGCAGTTTATGGAAAATAATTAAATTCATATACATGGCTACACAAAGAACAAGGTATATTGTCCTTTATGGTTGGTAATTTCTGGAAGTTTGTTTTAAGGTATCTGCCTACGTACGGAGCACTTTTTTTAAAAAAAGGACAGTTTTGAATAAATATAATTATTTTTAGTTCAATTGTAATACAGAATAATAAGAAAACATAAAATCCTAGCAATATCTTTTTAATATTTTAAAAAATTGGGGAGTTTTGCCATTTTTTTAGCAAAATTTCATGTTTACGCCAGACAGCGTACACTCAATTCAAATAAATATATTTCAATTTCATTTATGCTCCATACTTCTATGAAACTTTTCTGTGCACTGAACTAGGAGTTTTACAATATCTTCAAAAATAACCGAAAATTTTCAAAATATGTAAAAAAGTACATTTTTTTAGTAAAAATTACCATTTTTTCATATTCGAGTACCTATAAAATAATTAAATTATCACATATAGCTTAGATCCTAGTTCAGAGCATAGTGAGTGATATGGAAAGCATTCTCACAAAATTTCACTGAAATATCTTTAAAACTTTTTATGTAATGAATTTTATCGCACATGGAAATAACGAAAAAACTGATTTTCCAGAAATCGCATTTAAAGATTTCTTTTTAGGCAAAAAACTACAATATTTAATTGTTAAAATTGCTATTACTCCTCTTCTAATAATCGTAGGAATAAAATTAAAACAGATTTAGAATCGTTAAAGATTGTTCTTAAATAAAACAATAAAAAAAAAATTCGAAAATTTTCACCAAAACAGCCAATTTGATGTAGGCAGATACCTTAAGTTGCCTTATGCATTTTTTATTTGAATTAAAGTTTAGTTCAATATGGCGTGTGTACAAAAGTCTTTACATAATATACAGGGTTGTACAAAATATTTTGAGTGCATTGCGAATTTTCTAAATGAACTAAAGTTTATCATGCTATGTATTATATATCCAAACTCATAGATCATATACAGAGCTGCACAAAATAATTCGACTACATTTTTGACTATGGAAGGAAATTACTAAAACTGGACTCTTAAATGTATTATATGTTTCCTATACTGTTTACTTACATATCTTCTTTCACAACGGTGAAGTTTCCTTACAGTTTTCTTGATGTGTTGGAAAGTGTTTCCTAATCTATACTTGACGCATGATTTTTCGTTCTTGTTTAATCTAAATTTTGAAAAGAAAACGTTCTTCTTCTTCTTTTTTTTAGTATATACTTCAATTTTATGTAACTTTTCTTTTACCAATGCGTCCATGATAGATTAAGATGCAGTTCGTTAAATTTCAAGTGCGCAATTTTATTCTTGAACCATTCTTCAAATTATTTTGATAAAATATTTCGAATTGTTCATGCACAGTTATCAAACAATTTCTCTTAAAATCTTCACTATGTATAATGAAGTTATGCCAGATTATACTTACATTTATGGATAAAGTTATTTTCTATTCATGTATGGCTACTTATATCTGACCGTGTCATGCACTCATTTATGATAAAACTATAAAAAAAAAGTAATTTCAGGATATCATTTTAAGTAGATTTTCTTTAACAGTGTAAGCAACCTACTAAATTGCAAAATGATATTTGAAGAAATCCAGAAAATAAAAAAGAATATATTTAATCAACTAGCAAAATATTTATTCTTTTTTCGAAAGACTTTCTTATTTTAACTTCTTATTATTATCATATTTCTAAAAGGTCTCAAACAATCCCTTTTTCCATTTTATGAAATTGATATTTAATAATTTCAACCATCGTATCTTCTTATTGTTTTCTAGCTGATAAAATATTTTTACTACTTCATGGCAAATCCATGGAATGAAAAAAAAGACAATTTCTTTTCGTGATGTTTCTGTGTTATTACTTTTGCCCTTTTAAATTTAGAAGTTATATGAATTCTGTTTTTTCATTAGATTCTAAGCCAATCTGCAGAAGATAAACTTTTTACAGTTTTAATATCATATCTTGTGGTATAAAATTCAAACGAAAAAAAATCCAATGAAAATAGAGATATCGAAAAAGGAGAAAGGGATTTTGAAACGATAATATTGCTGAAATTAAAAAAATTTCAATATTGTTTTTGAAGAGAGTTTTATATGTATCTGCTAAATATATCGCTGTTTTATGCAATAAAGAGAAAACAATTAATGGAGTATTTTAAAATTAATAAGTACCTTTTCCAAATGTTTGCATGGGAATTTCGAACCTGTAGACTACATACACATACAAGTTAAATGAAATAATAGAAGATAAGGTGACCTTGCACTAGTCGAGTAGTTTATCAGTTAATATTATACTAACTGGTGTAGAAATTCAACGTGTTGAATTTGCATTGCATGAGATCTTTCGATTTTTGGGGAAACAAAAAAATTCTAATATTACTGTGTTGAATTTGCATTGCAAGAGATCTTTCTTTTTTTGGGAAACAAAAAATTCTAATATTATTCTACGTTTAGAAAAGATTTATGATATTAATTTTATTAATTTTCTTATTATAAGCAAGAAATCATCTTTACAATACAAATGAATTGAAAATTACATTATGCATGCAAGTTACTGGATTTTGATGCAAATATAATAGAATTTCTTCACGAAAAAATGGCGACATAGGAGCAATCAAATTCTATTGGTCGAGAGAATTTTGGTTAAAAATTTTGATTAGCTATTATTGCCAAGCTAATGTTTGTTTACTTGTCTAATTCGTCTATGCGTATTTGTCCAGAGGAGTATCGTCGATTTCTTTAGAGTTTAGTTCGTTAATTTTATGACGGCCGATTATCTACACGAGCGATATAGGCCCTAGGGGGGAGTGCCCTTCGTGAGGGTCTTTCTAAGGGATCCTAACCCGTATTTACGGCAAGGTTCGAAGAAAACTACGGAAAACTCCGAACGATTACGTCGACAAGCACGACAGGGGTTTGAACCAAACTCCTCTCGTCTACCAGCTTTGAGAGCAGAACCACTCACCTTTAGAGTTTAGAGTAGGTTCCTATGGTTTGGACGAAAACCTTTATTCTGAGCATATGCCCTGTGCGCAGGGCTTGACAAATGCGGTCGCCAGGTCGCCACTGGCAAGACGACCAAGGTTTTTTAATTATCTGGCGACCAAGTTATTTAATCTGGCGGCATGTTTCTTTTTCTTTTTTCTTTTTTCTTTTTTTTGTACAAAAATTCTCCAAAGAATTGAGCACAAACATCATCTAGAATAGTTACCGGAGAGTTCTATCTGTTTCATAAACAAATTGTCCAAAAATTGCTGCAAAACGCGAAAAAAAAGGTTAAAAATTCATTAAAAAATTCTGGAAAAATTAAAAAATCGCAGAGAATAAAATTTACTTCATTGGGCTAAAAGATTAAAAGCCCGAACCCTTTTACGAATATCCCAAAACTGCCGCAGAACGTCATATAAAAAGCTACAAATAGCTAAAAATTCAAAAATTGCAGAGGATAAAATTTAATATATCAAGCAAAAGACTGAAATCGGATTCCTCTTACAACTGCTGAAAAAGTGCAGCGAAACGCGAAAAAATCGCTAAATAAGACGACAAAATTTACTATATTGGGCTAAAAGATTAAAAAAGGATTCTTTTAAAAAATGTCAAAAATCGCAGCAAAACACACACACACACACACAAAAAAAAAAAAAAAAAAAAAAAAAAAAAAAAACGCTAAAAATCGCATAAAAATTAAATACAAAAAATCCGGTACTGTTCTAAAGTATATAACTAATAATTCTAAACTATGCTTGTTATTATTGTTTCTCAATTAATTCATAAGATCAATGAGGGGGGGAAAGGGGGGGATAAATGTTTTTTACTGACGATTAGAATTTTTTGCTGGCTACTTGATTTTATCAAATTTGTAAAACCCTGCCTGTACGATGTTCAGACACTATGCTCAAAACTCCATGTTCCTTCCACAGTCCATTCATTTACATTTAAACAAATTCAGAAAATATATTATTTCATACCGATAAATATCATTAAAATATTTCAGCTTTTTGATAGTAATTTTAGCAAACGTGGAAGTAAGTCCTATGAATATTCTTTACAAGACATTAAAAAAAAAAAAAAAAAAAAAAAAAAAAAAAAAAAACAGATGTAAACTAAAAATCATTAAATCGAATTATTAAAACAAAACAAAAATAAAGATTTTGGATTCACCATTTCGGATAGCAGACGATATCTGATAATTTACCTTTTTTTTTCTTTTCCTTATTTTCACTAAAAATTTCGTAATTTAGTTGTCATCTTAAGAAAAACTTCGTTGAAAGTTACAAAAAAATTAATATCTAAAAAACTAATACAAATTTTAAAGTGCTATGAGCTAATGTGACATCCTCGGATACCTCGTGTTAATTACCACACTGCATTCCATATTCTAGGAGGGGTTGATGTGCAATGCAAACAGATAGTCAGATTTTAATACAATAGATACTATTCAAAAACAGTCTTATACGTATTTTATTTTTACTATTTGATTCATTAATAGTTGTATACTACTATATGATCATCTTATATATCATGGTTAATTAACTGATAGTGACGGGTTATCAACCTATAGCGACACTAGATTTTTTGCACTTAGAGTTGTAGCATGAGTTAACACATAGGGTAGATGAATGTGCTATACACAGTTTTATTCGAAATAATTGAATATTCATAAAAATCGAATAAAATCATCATTTGAACTTCATTTTACGGTAAATAGGGCCGTTGAGAAGAGCTCTGGAAACCAAAAATATTCTTAATTAATCAACTGCTGGTACAGTCACACTATATATTTAAGTGTATTCTAAAATGTTTTAGTTTTGGCTAACCCTATACAGATATTCTTTTATTTTTATGATGCCCTTGAATGTTTTCAGTGCAGTGTTTTATATACTTAATGTCAATGGCTCATTCTACTGAGTTATATTTTACTAAGAATTTTGACCTGTGTCTGGTACAGCATGTTACATTGGTGACCTAGTGCGAATGAAAACAATCAACCAACGAACCTACCCAATGCTTTTATCAAACATTTTTTTTTTCAAAAAAATTATTGTTATTTTCGTGAGTGTATTAAGGGGTCAGTTTATGTACCGAATACATCCAAAATATGTCATTTCAGAGTTAAATATATAGGATCAACTTATACACTGGAAAATACAGAAATTGACTGGTTATATATAAATATAATTCAAAATCAAAACAATTAATTATACAAACTAGCTACTTTCTAATAAAATTACGAAATCAGTTTCTACTGTATATGCGTGGGAGCTGGAAAATAATTAAACTCTAAGAGAAAAAATAATAAAGAATTTTTGGTCAGGGGGCTCAGATCCCTGAACGCTCCGTGTAAAACAGTATTTACTTCGGGCTATGTTGTGGATCAGAGTCACTCCTGTTCGAAAATCGTACCCCTCTCTGGATTTTGCTCTGCTGGCGCCCATGCGTATATACTTAAATTTTTCATACATTCTTATTTAAGTTTCCAATAATTCAAAAACTTATCCTTTTTTTTTTTTTTTTTTTTTTTTATAAAAGAAAAGCATCTTTCAGAAAATGCCGACATGTACACTATATTGTCAAAGGTGACCGGTCACTTGTGATTTTAGACATTTTGTTAACTATCTAGAAAAATACATGATGAATTAACCTGAAATTGCAGGTGTGTAAACAGTATAGTATAGGTTATATATTTCCGCGAAGATTTTTTTCCGAAACCCATAGGGGACTGCCAACAAATTGAAAAAGAACGAATATCTTTTGGATTACCCTGTAAAAACTAATGTAGCAAAAGCGTTCAAACTTGAGATTATTAATAAGTGGCTTATTGTAATATACTGTGTTCATTTTCATGAGGATAGCATGTATACTCGAAGAGAAATTAAGGTCTTTATAAAAACAGTCCCAAATTTCACCAAGTTTTTTGCTTATAATTTAGTTCTTAATATAAAAAAAAAAGTTATTTTGCGAAAACATGTCAAACAACATTGTACATAATATTCTGCAATCGGAATTAAAAAATAATAAAAATTGGATGAAAAATGAGCAGGTTTACTAAAAAATGTTTCACTGCGCATGCGCGAAAGCAATCAAAATATAATATGCATAATGTATTAGCTAAGTATATAGAGCAACTTTTGTGAAAGTCTCAAAATCATAGCGTGAAAATTCTGAAAATTATCGTCGATAGAATAAGCTCGAAATCCGTTGTTCCCAAAAAGAAGCAAAAAGATGAGGAGTTGTATCAAATATCTGTTGATTAGTGCCAAGATAGCGTACACAATATTGCACGTATATTTGAATACAACCCCTCATCTTTTTGCTTCCTTTTGGGAACAACGGATTTCGAGATTTTTCTATCGACGATAATTTTCAGAATTTTCAAGCTATGATTTTGACACTTTTACAAAATTTGCTCTATATACTTAGCTATCCTCATGAACACAGTATATTATAATAAGCCACTTATTACTAATCTCGAGTTTGAACGCTTTTGCTACATTAGTTTTTACAGGACAATCCAAAAGATATTCGTTCTTTATCAATTTGTTGACAGTCCCCTATGGGGTATCGGGAAAACATCTTCGCGGGAATATATAACCTATACTATACTGTTTACACACCTGCAGTTTCAGGTTAATTCCTCATGTATTTTTTTACATAGTTAACAAAACGTCTAAAATCGCAAGTGACCGGTCACCTTTGGCAATATAGTGTATGTTACTTTAAAATAATTTTTGAGACATGGCAATCACGAAAATATAGTCATAAGTTACCAATCTACTTTTATGAAACATGTTTCACATATGTATAAAGATTGCTTTGCACTTGAATGAGAATACCGAAAAAATTCTTGCATATGCGAGTGGAAAATAATTTCCAATTCTACCAGAAAATATCCCAATGTCGAGTGAGAATAAATGAAAAAAGTGAGAACAAATAGTGAAACATGATTAGTTGCTGAAAATCTTTTAAGTAAATAATTTATGAAAACATCTTAGAAACAGTGCTCATTAAGAATATTTGACGTATTTGTACTAATATATTATTATTTATACGACTACTAATATATTATAGTACTAATATATTATATAAGTATATATATATATATATAATTATAATATATATATATATATATATATATATATATATATATATATATATATATATATATATATATATATATATATATATATATATATATACATATATATATATATAATTATAATATATATATATATATATATATATATACTAATATACATATATAATTATATTATATTATATAAGTACTAATATATTATTATTTTGTACTAAAAATATCGAAAGTATCAAACTTTATTTAATTATCTATTTATTTAATTACTTTTACTAAATTTTTGGCACGAAATACCTGACATTTGACCTGGTCACCAGTGAAAGTTAACAATAATCAACATTTTAATATATCACATTCATAATTTTACAAATCAATGAAGATTTTCATTATCATAGAAGTAAAATATCATTTTTTAAAGCTACTGTTTCTAATTAATTACTGGTGATTGGATGTGGTAGCTTTAAAAGTCTTCAAAAGAAACGAACCCAATATCTTTAGCGCAAGCTGTGACAGGGTTCGTGAATATAATGATATTTTCGAAAATATAAAAAAAATATCCGATATTTTGATATATATCCGATATTTTGATACATATCCGATATTTTGATATATATCCGATATTTTTTATATATATCCGATATTTTCAAAACAGTCAACTTATTGATGATTATAAATATTTTCAGAGTTAATGTAAATTAGACATTAAAACATATATCGTATAGCATGAAAACTTAATATAACAATATTCTAAATGTCTTTTTCTAATTTATTTCACTTACTTAACAAAATTTAAGATCAACTAATTGGAAACAGACACAATGCTTTTTACACTCACAAAAATAAACTATTAAGATTTAAAAATCAAGTTTTAAGAAAATTTTATGTTTTGTACAACAAAATATTTTGTTTTTATTGTTAATTTTGAACATAAATATAGTAAGCTTGGTCTGCTTAACTGAACAAAATGAAAACAAGAAAAAACTATTTATAATGAAGCTGCAAGTTAATATATCTAAATTAGATAGTTTATCTTTCAGTGACTTTTCTAAGTAAATATTGTCCCACATAATTATTGATTTTACATTTAAAAATTCAGTTTCAAACATAAAGCTGGGAAAAGTTTGGGTTTCTTTTTGGTTGGGCAGGGGTGGTGGGATGTTAAAATAGCCACTATAAGAGTACAAATTCTATATCTACAGAACGACATACCCAATAACAGTTAAAAAATTTTCCTTTGCACTTGTTTTGATTGAAAATATCAAAAATATTATACGCAATATTTTGAAAATAAATATCAAATATGCGAAAATATCGAAAGTATCAAACTTTATATGATATTTTGAAAATAAATATCGGATATATATCATGATATGTATCAAGATATATATCCATTGATATATATCACCGAACCCTGAGCTGTGATATATGTATTGTTATGCATACAATATGCATATTTAAATTTTATGTAGTTTTATTTTGAATAATTTGTTTCGAAATTTAAAACCCTTTTGTTTGAAATTATACTTTACATACTTTATTAATAGGTATATTTGTATTCAGTTTGAATCGAAATCATCTGTTATAGTTTATATTTTAAAAATATTCTCACAAATTATGCTTAGGGGTAAAAAAACTACCTTTTTACAGTATCAAACTACAACTAAAACTACTTTATCGAAAATGTAGTTAATTACAATTACAACTACGTGTTTTAAAAAATAGCGGCTGCAAACTACTTTTCAAAAGTAATCACTACTTCCCTACTTTCAGATTTTGTCAAAGGGTTAAATTTACAATAAAAATTGAAGACACGGATTAAATAATAAAGCGACTCCCCGTTATATCGCGTCTGCCGAGATACAATTAAATAAATGCGACATAACCGAGGGCATTAAAAATTAAGAAAGATAACATACAATAGAACGTTTTGCATTCGTTTCTGTTAGTTTATATACACGCTACAAATTTCGTAACAGAATTAAGAAAGATATTATAATCTAGAAAATTATAGAATAACAACTCTAAATGCAAACAATTAATAAATCTGTAAATAAAGCAATTCCGAATAATAAGGGACGTCGTGTTATATTATATGGTCGATTTGACTCGTGTCAAACATCCTACAAATGAAGTATGTCAAACATTTCGCAACTACCATTTTGAAAAAAAAAAAGTATAAATAAAACAGAAATAGGTATATTAAGTTCTAATTAGCTCTCTTATCGTTTAGATCGTTAAGTAAAATGCACTTTAAAGCGAAGATATCTTCATAAACTTTATTTACAACATGCACAGAATGTTACGAAGACGAAATGGAAACTTATTTTTTTGGGCGGGCGGGGAGGCAAAGGAATTGTAAAATTCCACTCTTTTTTTTATTATCACTACAAATGGCTGAACATTAACTAATAGAAAAGGATTATAATATGCTTCCATCTTCTGCTTATCAGCAAAAAAATATTTTTAAAATAAAATAAACGGAGTGGGTCAAACCTCCCATATTGTGAAACATCCTCAGTTTCCCCTAAATGCGCATGTTTCGAAAAAAAGCGAAGATAATAAAAAAAATAATTAAATATAACTTTTTTTTTTTTAGTTTAAATATCCGTATAAATATATTGTTTGCAAAATAAATGCACTTTTTATTTATTATAGACTAAAGTCATAATACTGTATTTATATTTATAAAAAAAAAATAATCAAATTTCTCACCATATCCAACCAATCAGGACCTTTCTCTGGCTTAAATGCTGGCAAAACCATCAGAATAATTCCCACGGATGTAAGAACCAAAAATCCGTATTTTAATAAATACCACATTTTCGGTGATAATTTTAACATAATTAAAATACCACAAAAGTAAAACTAGATGAAATATTAATAAGAAGAAAATTTTACATCACACATCAATAGAAACTATTCTTTTGAAAAAAGCACTTTTCGGTTTGGTGGAAATATTGAAGGCAGATATATTTTCACTCTATTATCAGTGATTAACTGAACTAAATTATTATAGCAAGCAGTTTTCGTACCAAAAGTATATGTTCTGAGAATTTTTACCATGGCAACCCCGGGCGTGGTCGCTTAGCTTTCTTTAAGTATGTTTTCTGAATAGATATCTTTTGTGTTTAACTAAACATTGTTGTCATGCAATTTCAAATTAACTTGCAATGAACTTTGATGTATTACTTTGGGACAAAAAGCGCATTTATGAAATAATTGAAAATGTATAAATTGAGATGCAACAATTTCACTTCGCCTTTATTACTTTCTTCTATCTTTACAAGAAGAAAGTAGTGGATTCAAGAAAAACTTCGACTTCCGGTTTTCGACGGATTTGTACGTTTTAGAAGGTCTTGAACACGATTTGACTGTTTTAGAAAATGTGTGTCTGTGAGTCTGTCTGTGAGTCTTTCTGTATGCGTGTCTGTATGTGACAAAAATTTATTGACCACTCAATCTCAAGAAGCGGAATTTAATAAACGTTAGATTCAGTTAGACCTTGATATAAATTGGTGCTGATTAGTTTTGGTGTAAATCTAACAGGTGGCGCTGTGGTAATGTTGCACTTTTTAATTCTAAAATGCATAGTTAAAAAATTACGCTTTTTGAAGTATGAACATATATGAGATAGAAAAATGTTTTGGGATTTGCACACCAGACTAGTTTAAGGGGAATTCAATACCCTTTGAAGTATTTTTTTTTAATTTGGGAATATTCCAGAGGCATACACTCTTTGTAGTTTTCAAAGAGTCCGGACCACTTTGTCAGATTATATTTTTTTAATTAAATACTTTAATCGCAGTAGTTGTAATTAACTCGTTTAATCGCAGAATTTGTAATATTTTCCCATGATTAACTAAGGCGAAAAATTATATTAAAAATTGTGGTAAAACTGTACCCGTCCTGTATTTTATAATATCTGTTTGGCATACCTTTAAACGGCTTTATGGATAAAAATGGTTTAATCTAGAAAATATGCAATTTTTATAGTACAATTCGGGGAAAAAAAAAAAAAAACCCAAAACCCAATTTCTACAATATTTGAACTTATTGTAACAATTTTGTTCATACGTTTCTTTCTATAACTGTAAAAATCAAATAGTTGATTTATTAAATATATATATATATATATATATATATATACACTGCTGGACAATTGCTAAGGACGGATCACAAATTGCAATGTAGCATAACATTAAGAGAGATATGAGGCCTAGTAGGATACAATATTGTTGCCACACTGTTCAGACATTAGAATAAAGGACATTTATTGTTCCGGAAAATACAAAAGGCTATGAAACATCTGAAAGAAAAAAAATGTTCATTTGATGCTGCATACGGAGAAATGGAACAATGCATATGAAAGTCAGCAGGCACTTTGGAGAAAGGTATCAGTACGGTACATGTCCACCGTGGAGTGTGATGCAACATTCTACACATCGTACCATACTTTGCATAGCATTATCCACCAGCTGTTGAGGCAATTTATCCTATTCCTCTGTCAGTGCACGGATGAGGGTGTTTTTGTTTGTTGAGGACAGTTTTGACTAGCAAGTTGCGTCCCCAAAAGCATCCCAAACATTTTTTTCAATGGGGTTTAGAGCTGGAGAACGCGCTGGCCATACGAGGTGTTGAATACCCTCGCTGTCTAGACAATCCTGAACAGCGAGTGTTCGATGACATGGTGCGTTGTTGTCCATGAAAACAAATTTATCACCGACAGCCCCACGGAAAAGGCTAACATGAGTATGTATAACTTCATCAATGTATCGTTGGCCCGTCATAGTCCCAGTTACAACCACATGTAGGCGTGTGTGGCCATTGATGATGATGCCGGCCCATACCATGACACTGCATGTCGGATATCAGTCCCTTTCCTGGATATTTTCTGGACGATAAGCAGTACCACTCTCACGCCAGATCAGTTGGCGTCTGAAATCTGATGACAGACTGTACCTACTAACATCTGAGAATAGTACGCATGCCCAGTCCTGTTCAGTCCAGTTGCGATGCTCACGACACCATTCCAAACGGGCAGTACGCTGTGGTCTGGTCTATGGGACACACACAACAGATCTGCGGGCGTATAATCCTCCGTCCCTCAAACGTCTGGCTACAGTTTTTCGGGAGATCTGCTGTCTTGTGACAGCGAGAAACTGGTTTGCCACCTGCTGAGCTGTAGTGCGTCGGTTCCTTTTTGCCGATAGGACAATGTATCTATCTCCTGCAGGCGTCGTACTTCTAACACGACCTCCCCCGTGACGCCTGCTACATACTCCAGTAGTTTTAAATGATTTCCACAGCCGTGAAACAACGCTGTGGGCGATGTCGAACTCCCTGGCAACATCTGTTCTTTTTCGCCCTTCTTCGATCTTTCCAATAATTCGGCCACGCATAAAATCATCTAAGTGATATAGAGAAGACATGCCGAAAATTTCAAGTTCGTCAATTAAGTCTTTCCTGTAAAACTTTGACTTGGAACAACAACTGTCCACACGCGTCAAATCCTTTAAAGCTCTTATCAGCGCTATCACGTGATGAACAGACGTGGAAAAGAAAATTTGCATACGCACACCTCTTCGTACTATATCCCGCACTTATTCTAATTTTCCACATTTTGCTTCCTTTCATTTTGTGGTTGCTATGGTTGATAGTGTTATCCGTCCTTAGCAATTGTCCATCAGTGTATATATATATATATATATATATTATATATATATATATATATTAAAAATAATAATAATAAAAAAAAAGTCCTTCCGGCATGTACCGGGAGGAAAAGGTAGCTTTCCTATATCTTCGTTTTAAAATTTTAAAATTTTAGCTAATGTTACACGAAAACAGCAAGTTAAAATGCAAAGAAACGTTTACAAAAGATTTCTTAATACTGAATTTGAATAAGAAATTCGCCAAATTATTGAGCAATAGCCAAATGGGCTTCATTTATGAAGACTTATTTTGGTCGCCAAATTTGGCGATATTTCGCTAAATGTCGCCAATTTTGGCGAGAATTTGGAGCTAACGGATATGAATATATAGCGTATGATTTTATGCGTATGATTGGGAAAATTATTGCAACAATGAAAGAAAATAATTTGCGAGTAATCGCGTTAATGTGCTGTTTTGTTTCAAAATGTCAGCCACCCTAGAATTTCAAACTGCTGTATCTCAGCCATTTTTTAAGATAGAGGTAAACCAAAAAATGCTCTGGAATCCTCGTATCAAGGCCTAACACTAAATTAAAAAATGAATTTGAATTTTTAACTTTTTTAGATATTTATTTTAGTTTTAAATTTTTAAGTGGCCACCATCTTGAAACAAAATGGCGGACCAAGCTGGCCAACGAACTCGGTCGAGACATTGGTGAGCTTAATACACACAATTAGTTTCATCAAAATTGATTTATAAATACGAGCGTTATCGTATGACATAGGTCAGATATATATATATATATATATATATATATATATATATATATACTAGCTAATCCGCCCGGCGTTGCCCGGGCCCGAAATATTAATAATCTGTTCTATACGAATATGACTGAAATCTGTAAGGCTATCGAAATGAAGTCGAATGAGGCAAACCCCGTCGTAATCGGTCTCATAAAACCCAAGATCGGAAAGTGCATCCTGGCGGTAGAAAGTGCAGCTAAAATATTTAAGGCTATAGATATCAAGTCGAATGAGCCTAGCCCCGTCGTAATTGGGTCCATAGAACCAGATATACTCGTATAGTACCACTTTCTACCGCCAGGGGCGCAGTCTGTTCTGGAAGAGGCCTTTTCAGAACACTTGACCCAACCAAATTTCCTAGTAGAATTGAAATTTAACTACGGGTAAACATTGCTAAAATAGCGGAAATCGCGAAACTGGGTTACGTAATCGATCGGTTTCTAAAGGGTTAATGTAGATATTTTTTAAAAACCAACCGTGCATTTTGAAGAAAATGAACGTGTCTATGATCTGGAGTCTACTGTTTGTCCGTACTTGCATTTCCCGAGTCGATGCCGATTTTTAAATCTGGACCAAAAAAAGGAAATTCGCGTGAGTGAGTTTTGGAAAGGATTTTTTTTTCGGAGGGTTAAAATTAAATTTTTTCAAAACGGATACCAGATTTTAAAAAACAAAAGGATGTAGATTAGGCACGGTATTTTTAGTTTTTCGTATCTTGTTTATAAGCGCCAATTCGGATTTTTAAAGATAGGAGAAATAGTTTAAAAAGCGAAATTGACTTACGGTTGAAAACGTTTTCGAAAGGGTTAACGTGATTTATTTTTTAAACTAAAGGTTTCTGCCTAAACCCGATAGAACGTAGATGTCTTTAGGTGTGTTTGCTTTTTGTTTGGTTATTTTAGAAAGCCGATGCCAGATTTAATATATAGCAGAAAATCGGAATTAGCAAAAGAGAGTCCAGTGCACGAATTTTTTTTGAAGGGTTAATATTCGTATTTTTCAAAAACAAATACAGATGTCGGAAAAGGAATAAATGTAGATATTGTCTGGTATGTTTAGTTTTTCGTACCTGTCTCTGAATCGCCGATGTGAAATTTTAAAAATTGCCAAAACCGCAAAAATCGCAAAACGGCATACAGAAAATATACTTTTTCGAAGGGTTAATTTTTGTATTTTTTAAAACCAAAGGTGGCCGTTTTCCCGTATCTTTTGTATTCCGGTAGATGCAAGGCTCGGAAAACGGGAGAAAATAAAAAACACGAATTCGATGCTTTTTGATTATTTTTTTTGAAAGGGTTAAATGTAAAATTTTTTCAAACCAACCAGATCGTTCGAGACGTAAAAGTATGTTCTTTTAGAATATGTAGACGGTTTTTCCGTATTTTTAGCCGTTTGTCCATGGCGAATTTAGAAATACTTTAAACAAAAACGGAATGTCTTCTGCTTTCTTCTTCTGTTCCGGAAGATACGGAAATTGGTTTCTGCGCATGCGCCAGCTCACTTCAGAATAATGACTTTTTTATTTGTGATCTTTGATCAGTTTTTAATTGATAACTACTTTAATTAAAAAATTTTTTTAATTCTGAGGCTCAGGTATACCAGGAGAGGGTTTGGACTACCTAAATCTAAATTTACAGACTTCTAGGTGCGCTAAATTTTCCTAGCCATCGCCAACAGACACACACACACACACAGAGCGAAACTTTCTTTTATTAGTATAGATATATGGATATATCTATACATATAAATCAACATTTGAACGGAGGGTGGTTTTGGGGTCTGTGGGTCATGATCGGTGAAAATATATCGAAATTTTCCGGAACTGCTTTCCTCCGAACGGCTGCAATAGGTAGCTTTATACTTTTTTGTATTGAAAGCTACCTAAAATAACCATGAAATATGTAACAATACAGTAAAAATGACAACTTGCTTAACATTTAGCAAAAAACTTTTTATATTACTCTAAATGTGATTTTTAATTTTGTGAAATGCAACATACGGATCATTAAAACAATCGCCCATTAAGACAATCGAGTCAATTTTAAAAACATGTAATAACTAGTCGGATGTGCCAATCCCTAAACTTTCTTCTGTCTCATATCTATTAATGCTTCAAAAAGCGTAATTTATTTAACTATGCATTTTAGAAAAAAAAAGTAAGCCACCTGTTATATGATTTATACAAAAGCTAATCAGCATTAACTTATGTCAAGATCTAACAGATAATGCAGTTAGATGAAATTACGTGCATTAGTTCTCGAGATATGACTATCGCTAAAATTGTGTGCAAATCCTAAAAAATGCAGCATAGCAGCGACACCTTTTCGGTGATTTACACCAAAATCTAATCAGCAACAATTTATGTCAACGTCTAACTGAATCAGAAGTTTGATGTAAATCCGTGCATTAGTTCTTGAAATACAGCTTTAGTGGAAATCATGAAAAATGCAGCTTAGTAGTGCCACCTGTTGTGCGATTTACACCAGAAAGTAATCCGCACCAATTTATATCAATGAATATGAAATTTTATTAAATTCTGTGCATTAGTTCTTGAGATATGACTATCGCTAAAATCGTGTACATCTTGAAAAATGCAGCATAGCAGCGCCATCTGTTGGGTGATTCACACCAAAAACTAATCAGCACCAATATGTATCAAGGTCTAACTGAATATAAAGTTTTATTAAATTATGGGAATTATTTTTTGAGATACGGCTATCGCTAAAATCGTGTAAATCCGAAAAAATGCAACATAACAGCGGCACGTATTGGGTGATTTACACCAAAACCTAATCAGCAACAACTTATGTTAATGTCTAATTGAATCTGAAGTTTTATTAAATTCCATGCATTATTTCTTGAGATAGAGCTAATATGGAAATCATGAAAAATGCAGCATAGTAGCGTCACTTATTGGGTTATTTACACCAAAAACTAATCCGCACCAATTTGTATCAAGGAATCTAAAGTTTAATTAAATTCTGTGCATTGGTTCTTGAGATATCACTGTCGCTAAAATCGTGTAATTCCTGAAAAATGCAGCGTAGCAGCGTCACTTGTTGGACTGTTTACACCAAAAACTAATCAGCACCAACATATATAAAGGTCTAACTGAATCTAAAATTTTATTAAATTCGTGCATTTGTTCTTGAGATAGAGCGCCCACAAAATTATTGTCACATACAAACACCCACACAGACAGACATTTTCTAAAAACAGTCAAATCTTGTTAAAAACATTCTAAAATGTATAAATCCGTTGAAAACCGGCAGTCGAATTTTTTCACGAATCCAATATTTTTTCTTTTTAAAGATAGAAGAAGGCAATAATGGTATACAGGGTTAGCAAGAAATAAGTTTCCCGCTTCAGAGTGCTCTAGAATGCGTTCTAATGGTCGAAATGAGGTAAAATTTGAACTACAGATAATTCAAATGATGCCTTGACTTTTATTAAATAATAAAAATATTACGAAAATTCACCAATAGATGGCGCTGAAGCACAAATGGTATTTATTTGCATGCATTTGAAATGTGAAACATCTTTTGCGTTACAGCGCATGCCTATTAGCATTATTCTTTGGATAAAAAGAAAGCGGATTCTGAACGAGCATTAATTAATTCTCTGCACATCATGCCTATGTTGCAAGAAAAAGCGCTTTTGGTAAAATTGTTCTACCAAAACCAGCAGAACTCTGTTGCAGCTATAAAAGAGCTCCCCCGTATAAAGCAGATACGAAGAGGTTCAATGACTCCATGTGCCTTACACAAGATGATAAAGAAATTTGAACCAACTGGGCAACTTGGCCAGGTAGAAGACGAAAGCAAATCCAGTCTTCTAGCGGCGAAAATGTGGCTACCGCGGCCGCTGAAGACAGCAGTCAGTCGCCTCATGATAGTGTGAGTGTGCCAGTTGTCTCCCGTGTATTGGATATGCCATATTCCATTGTACGAAAAACTCTTACGGCGGATTTTACCTTTTTATCCCTGCAAAAGAAAGCCTGTGCACCTATTGCTGGACGGGGACTCAGAGATTTAAAACTTTTGCACTTGAGTTCCTTGCTCGAATGATGGTTGATGTCTCTTGCCCATGGAACATTCTGTGGACTGACGAGGCCCACTTTTGCCTCAATGGGTAAGTTAACACCCACAATTTTAGAATTTCGGCAGCGCAAAACCCTCACAGAAGGGACCCTGACCTCCAGGAACAACCCTTGCATCCTAAAAAAGTGACAGTATGGTGTGGTTTTATCATAGGACCGTATTTGTTTGAAGAGATAACTGCAAATGAAATCCAAACCTGTTCCGTCACAGGACAACGGTACCGTGACATGCTGACAGATTTTGTAATCCCATAACTTCAACAGAGTGGGTGCCTTCAGGACATCATTTTCATGCAGGATGGCGCCCCTCCTCACATTCATCGTCGTGTAAAGCAATTGCTAAGACAGCATTTCACAGATGGGCGGGTGATCAGTTGCCATTTTCAAACAACATGGTTTCCTCTATCGCCGGATATCACCCCCTGTGACTTTTGGTTGTAGGATTCCCTGAAGGACAATATCGACCGTAAAAGGCCAGTATCTGTGCCAGAATTGAAGGACAACATTCGCCGTCATGTTCTTGATATTTCGGCAGACTCACTGCGGTCAGCTGTGGAAAATATGGTTCTGCGATTAGAGCACATTGTTGAAAATGAAGGGGTACATATTGAGCAGTTTTAATGCTACTTTTTGCAAATATTATTTAACATTTATGAAACATATTAAATGTTTTTATGTGTATTACAGCCCCACCTATCGGCGGATTTTTGTACACTTTTTTGCTCACAGGCTATCAAAGCTTGAGAGCTAATGTGCCCGCCGGTTCTGTATGTACGTACGTATGTATGGATCGATGTTATATGGTAAAAAAATAAATATTATTAATCAAAACCTACCTATGCGGAAAAGATGTTCTATTGTATGGAGATTAAGAGAAAAATAATTAAAAAAATTAATTTTAAAATTTAATACTGCCGCAAAGAGTTTGAATTTTCGAAAAAAAGTTGGAAAAATACCTAATTTTGGTTAGATGATTTTTGATTCAAAATTATTGTTTTAATTTTAATCAAAACATACCTATGCGGAAAAGATGTTATATTGTATGGATATTAAAAGAAAATTAATAAAAAATAATAATTTCAAAATTTAATACTGCCGCAAGGGTGTTGGATTTTCGAAAAAAAGGGCAATTCCAGCTTTTTCATTTTCCCGCTTTATCCTTCCACCCCTTCATAAGTTGGAAGCGCTACGTCATATGATACGCCCACGTGGCTCTGAATTAGGGCTCCTATAATAGTTAAAGGAGCCTTACTCTGAATAATACTGGATAAACGTGTTCCCACCGCTCGCTCATTCAGTTCAAAGCTAGCGGCTTACGGAATCGGGCGCTGTTCTCGCAAAGTGAAATAAATTTCGATTTCATTGCGTAAGATTTCTTTGTAAGTGTATTGTGTTGGGTAGTGTACTTTGAATATTATTGCACCATGGCGATGTTAAGAAAAGACATGATTTGCCCTATATATTGGTCTGGTTGTGATATGCCAACGAATATGCTTCCTACCTACAGTAATGTAATAAAGTGCGTATGTTGGCATTCAAAAGAATACCGAAGTAAGGAAACATTGTCTACATCTACACTTTCCTTCTCATATGAAGAAGTTGCTAATAAGTTAGAAGAGACCTGGAAACCAGCTTCAATCCCAATAATTGACCACTATAGCATTTTGAGAAAAGTTCGATTATACCACGACAAATGTCGCGGTCTTCTTAAATCTGACAAAGCCAGAAAATGGATTGAAAGCTATTGTAAGCAGATTGACGTTTTCCGGAAAAACACAAATGCTGTTTTTGATATATGGGCGTGTACTTGTAAATCATTTGAATGTTGCTTCTGTAAGAAAGAACGGAAAGTACCAATGAACGAGAGAGAATTTCTATTAGACATGCGAACTGTAAGAAAAATGGTAATCGGGTCGCTGGATCGGAAAGTCACTTTACAAATAACTAAGGCCGTGAAACGAAAATTAAAGCAAGGGCGATACGTGGATAAAAACAAAACACTGCCTGTTGTTTCTGCCAGTTCAATATATTTGAATATAAATATGAATAACGGGTGCAAATTGAAGCGGCGTATATGTGAGCATCAGGGAGATAGAAATAAGAAGTAGAACAGTAAAGATAGGCTTTCAAGATCAGAACATGGACCGGAAATTAGTACCCGGTTCCTGGCGCTGGTGCTCCCAAAGGCCGGTCATGTGACCTGTCAAACATGACAAATTGTCGTCTGCTCTTCCTGCATTTTGGTTTCGAGCATAGTAAAGAGTTGTCAGTCGAAACCGGAATTAGAGGGCGCTACACTCCCCAAATACCCAAAAAACCGGAAACGTCGCCATACTAGGTACTGCTTTTAGTTCCATAAGTAGAAACATTATCGTTGTTCTCCTTCTCTCTATCTTCCTGGTGAGCATACTGACTTTTATTCATCATCAGCTGTCATTGAAAGCGGCGCCCAAAACGCTGACGGTGTCACTGTCACATCTGTAGTGACGAAATTACATGCCGTAGCAAAGACATTGGACCGTTTTGGCATTTCCGACCGAGCAGGCGCTGCCATCGTGTCAGCTGCGCTTCAAGATGTGGGCATTATCTCACAAAGCGATGTATCGAACATCGTTGACAGAAATAAAATTCGACGTGAGAGAACAAAGGCAAGAACCACTCTACCGTCTCAGTCAGTTGTGAAAGATTCTGACCATGACCAATTCGGTTTATATTTCGATGGACATAAAGACAGGACTATATCACTAGGAGATAACAGAAGAAAAGTCATAAAAGAGAAGAACACGTAAGCTTGGTAAAAGAACCTGGTTCCGAGTACATCGGACACGTATTTGTAAATTCTGGGAGAGTGCAAGTCATTGGAAAAGACATCGTAAATTTTTTGTCCTGCGTTGACAACAATATAGATGTAACAAAGTTGGTTGCGATCTGTTGCGTCTGAACATCTATTAACACAGGTGTTAAAGAAGGTGTTAGTCGAAATTTAGAACTGATTCTGAAGCGTCCACTACAATGGTTTGTGTGTCAGTTACACGCCAATGAGCTTCCACTACGTCATCTTTTCGCGTACGTAGATGGAAAAACGACTGGGCCCAGAAGCTTCACTGGTGGAATAGGACCTTGTTATTAGGAGAAATGGGTTTTTTGCCATCCTGAAAATATCCTGATATTGATGTTACCTGACGACGAAACTCACATAAGGCAATTGGCCTTTCGAAGAATTCTAAAAGCGAGCGAAGTCAAACGGTCTACTGCAATCTCAAACATTTCAAAAAATAATATCCGTATCTTCAATTTACCAGCTTTTGAACTATGTGCGACGGATTAAATTGATTTGATTAAATGGTAAAATGTGATAGAACCTCCACTAACTGAACGATTTAGTGACGACATGATTTCAGAAGCAATAGTAAATACAACAATTATGTAGGCGGCAATAATATCTACAATCATGGAGTTTCCGTGCCACACTCAAGCTATAGAACGGATAGTCAAAACAGTCACGGAAGCATCTTCTGCTGTTTGTTGACCATATAGAAGAGATAGGTTTTATAAGAAATCGCATCGAATCACGAAACCTCATGCCAATTTTCAACACCAAACGTGATTATCGCCCACTGTAATTTCAACGATTTTATAGGTTTTTCTTTATTTAATAATAAAGAAGCTGGTAAATAAGAAGCTAGAGTTTTTTCTTGTAATCAACTAAGTGTCCTCTTATTGCAATTAATATTTAAAATTACTGAAATAAATATTTCATTTAACAAAAATCACTTTGACTTTTTACCGTAAAATTACTCAAATACATAAATTTCAAAGACCTTGCGGCAGTATTAAATTTTGAAATTAATTTTCTTAATTATTTTTCTCTTAATCTCCATACAATAGAACATCTTTTCCGCATAGGTAGGTTTTTATTAATATTAAAATAATTATTTTTATTCAAAAATCATCTAACCAAAATTATGTCTTTTTTCAGTTTTTTTAGAAATTTCAACCCCATTGCGGCAGTATTAAATTTTAAAATTAAATTTTTTAATTATTTTTCTCTTAATATCCCTACTATAGAACATCTTTTCCGCATAGGTAGGTTTTGAAATTGTGAAAAAAAAAATTTCGATCCACCCTAATGTACGTATGTAGTATGTAGGTAACGCGATAACTCTTGATAGAAATATCCGTTTAGCTTCAAATTTTGGTTATAGGTTAATAGTGATAAGGCACTTCCCTGATTAGTTTTGGGGGTTCATTGGTTAAGTATAAAGGGGGGAACGGGGGACTAATCCCCTCTTAATTTATATAAATTGGTTTTTCATGCAGAATTATCCGATTGATTCAAATTTTGTTTATAGGTACATTGGGATAAGGCTCTTCCCTGATTAGCTTTGGGGGGTTCATTGATTACGTATAACGGGGGGAACGGGGGGGCTAATCCCCCCCCTTAATTTAGATAAATATGTTTTTCATGCCAAATTATCCGATTTGATTAACATTTGGTTTATAAGTTCATTGTTGTAAGGCGCTTCCCTGATTAGTTTTGGGGGTTCATTCGTTAAGTATAAAGGGGGAATGGGGGGTTAATCCCCCTTAATTTATATAAATGTGTTTTTCATGCAGAATTACCCAATTTGCTTCAAATTTTGTATATAGATTCATTGTGGTAAGGCGTTTTTCTGATTAGTTTTGGGAGTTCATTGGTTAAGTATAAAGGGGGGAAACGGGGGCGGGTAACCCCCCCCCCTTAATTTATTGTCGCTCTCTTTCGTTTTCGAGGGGCATTATTCTTTGAAATAAGAGTATAATATACAATGAGTGTGAATAGCCTGTGAGCTCAATGCCTTGAGTTTAACTGGGCAGTTTTCTTTTTATTTATGTAATTAATGTCAAGAACATCATTTGAATTATCTGAGCTCAAATTGTATCTCATTTGGACTAATAGAACGCGTTCTAGAGCCCTCTAAAGTGGGAAACTTATTTCTTGCTAACCCTATACATATGCTAAAAGTGATTATAGTAAACATAAAGGTCTAAAAACCTCACTAGTTTCGCCCACACAATAACGGTGACATTCTCAAGATGTATATTGACAAATAATCTATTTTCCTATAAAATGTGAAATAAGTACTTGATAAACAAATATCACGAGATATCAGGTATTACGAAGGTAGGTACTTTAGTATAATGATCATCTATAAATACGATTCATTTTATTTTATTTTTAAATTTATGAAGCATGTCATGCCAAATTCTAGGTAACTCAATGCAGGCACATGTCTTCGAAAACTTTAGTGTGTAAATGTAAACGAAATGTACAAGAAACGTACTTAACTAACGAATTCATCAGAGGTACTTGTGCAAAAGTACTCTGCACCATCCCAATTAGGTTGGAATTGGTTCAGTATTTCGGACGTTATTGTGATGACAGTTTTGCATGTTTTGCTTTTTTGTGTCCTGTAAACGAACTCTAAGAACTACAAACTTAATTAACAAATCATATATTCTAATACGAGGAAAAATTGTGTGTGTGTATATATATATATATATATATATATGCAAATTTTATCTTAAAAACGGCTCAAACGATTTTGACGAAATTTTGTATTCTACCATTTTGGGGCAACAGAAACCATTGGGGTGGATCACATGTCCGAGAAAATTAGATTCGTGAGTCATTTTGGGTCACCATAGGTCAGGATCAAGCTAATTGTATCTAAAAAACGGTTCAAACGATTTTGAAAAATTTTTGTATCCTACCATTTTTGGGCACGAGAACACTATTGGGCTGGGTCATATGTTCGAGAACTTTCGATTAGTGGGGTCATTTTTGGGTCAACGTGGGTCAAGTTAATTTTATCTAAAAATGGCTCAAAGGATTTTTGTTAAATTTTGTATCCTACAAGTTTCGGGCACGAGAAAATCATTGGGCTAGGTCACATGTCAAGAAAATTCGATTAGTGGGTCATTTATGGGTCACCGTTGGTCAAGCTAATTTTATCTGAAAAACGGCTCAAACTATTTAGACTAAATTTTGCATCCTGTGGTTTTCGGGCACGAGAAGAGTGTTGGGCTAGGTCATATGTTCGAGTGGGTCATTTTGATTATGGGTTATTATGGGTCAAGCTATTTTTATCTTAAAAACGGCTCAGAGGATTTAAACTAAATTTAGTATCCTACAGTTTTAGGGAACGAGAAGACTATTGGGCTAGGTCACATGTTCACGAAATTTTGATTAGGGGGTCATTTTGGTCATGGGTCATTATGTATCAAGTTATTTTTATCTTAAAAACGGCTCGGACGATTTGAACTAAATTTTGTATCCTAAGGTCTTTGGACAGGAGAAAATCATTGATATAGGTCACATGCTCGAGAAAATCCGATTAGTGGGTCATTTTTGGGTCACTGTGGGTCAAGCTAATTTTACCTAAAGAATGGCTCAGACTATTTTGACTAAATTTTATATCCTACGGGTTTCGGGCACGAAAAGACAATTGGGCTTGGTCACATGTTCGAGAAAATTTGATTAGTGGGTCATTTTGGTCATGGGTCATGATATTCACTCAAAACTCAAAGCTAATTTTGACCGAGCGTAGCTCAGTCTTCCCTGCTCGTTCTCTTAAGATGATGACTACAGTAATACACTGTCCCAATTAGGTTTGAATTAGTTCAGTATTTTGAAAGTTATCGAGAAAAATGTGCACATTTTTATTGCTTTTGTGTGTCCTTGTAAACGAGCTATATAAATAACATAGCTGACTAACGAACTCATCCGAGATATCTGCAAGATCTTATTAAATCGTATAAAAATTTTAACAACACACTTTAAACATTTCATTTACACTGTCCAAATTAATGTTCAAATTGGTTCAGTATTTCGGACGTAATAGTAATGACAAGATTTGCATTATATATATATAAACGAAGTGATTGGAATAGATCGATTTCTAACGAAATCAACTTAAAAAAATTAGTTTCATTCATGATCTGTACACTGAACAGTTTGTTCAGTAACCCGGGATGCCCGGGATGGATTCTCCAGCTTTTATAAAACAGTACTCCGAAAAAAGTATTAAACAGAGAATATAATATAAAGAAAAAATTGTCAAAATGACAAAAATTGACGAAATGATAGTCATAAAATAAAACATAAATTCATTCATATTCATGTACATATTAACATGCAATCTGTAATTTTTACATTGTAATTCAAAATGTTGGCACAAATTTATTTCATTTTTATAAGCATAATTTCTTTAACTCTTATTAAATGTTTTAAGTATTTCTAAGAAAGGAAAAATAACGTACAGTGATATCTCGTCAAACGATCGAGTGCCTCTGCAAACGAATGTTTTGCTAACGAAGTTTGTTTTTCGATGCTTTTATGACTCGGCTAACGAATATTCATTTAACTACACTGTAAAAAAAAATTCGTAAAGTTTCAGTAGATGTACCGTAAATTAACGGTACTTGTACCGTTTTCACCTTTTACGGTATGAGTACCGTACTTCTAAGGTATATTAAGCGTAAAAAAACCTTATATGTGCCATTTCGATTATAAACGGTGTTTATGCCGTAAAAGGATTATTTTTCAGCAAGGAAAAAGCTGGTAGCCTCGCCTTGATGTACGGCAACCCCTGAATGATGCTCTTGCTCTTGTTACGCAATGCGTGCAGGCCTCAGGAGAGGGGGGGAGTGAAGCCGGTACATATACTTTAAATATTTTGCGGTACATATACCGTACAGTTATATTACGGTATATATGCTGGTCACAAAGTTGCCAGTTTTTGTACCGTAATTTTTGACAAAACTTTTTACAGTGTAACAAATGTTTAATTTATTCCGAGTTATTCGAGATAACGAATGTTTCATTTATTCATTTATTAATTTAATTACGTTATTTTTCCTTTCTTAGACACTTTTATTGGGAAGAATATATTTTTTTTTTGTAGATGAAGATTTAGGCCAACGATTGTGATTCAAGAACGAAATATATTTATTAACTGAGATATCACTGTATATGTATTTTTCGAATTTAGGAATATTAATAAAAATATATAGGAAAATCCATATAACACGAACGACTGCTCTTTTCGACTGCTGGTTGTTCATCTGAGGATGGCTAATGTTTAGCCGAAAGCTCATGGGTTTTTAACATCTAATAGTTGTAATGTTTTAAAACTGTGATTTGATTTATTGCACCTCGGTAGTAACGAAAATTATCAATGTGTTTACATTGTGTTTATTTAGGAATATTGCCAAAAGCTCATTGCATCGAAAATTTAATAATAAAAAATCATAAGATTATTGGAGCGATATTTTTTACAAGGAATACATTTTTTCCTATGATGATACTTTAATAATACATTTAAACCTAACCAAAGAAAGAAATTGAGCAAGCTTAATTCTTTATACAAATAAAAATTGTTATCTTCCGTATTAATATATTCTCTCTCCCTCTTTTATTGTATATAAGTCAAAACACTTCAAGACATTTTATTGTTTTTATCATCCGTTTTTATCTTATCAGTACCTTTTTAACCCCTTTGTTTAATCAAACTTTTTTTTTCTTTCGTAGATTCAGGAACTCATATCTAGCTCAAGAACAAATCGCGTTTTTAATAATGTAGAATATTATTTTCTTATCTTTTTTGCTCGCACGTACTCATGAGAGAGTTTACGTGTATCCAATGTTAACACTGAAAAGAAAAATTGATATTACTGTATAATACTGGCATCCCAGCATGCGCGGAAGTCTATTACTGCTTATTTTACTGTTTATTACTGTTAATTTTATGGTATAATACTAGTAGGTGGGATGCCAGTATTATGCTGTAATATCAACAACTTTTTTTGCAATGTATTTTGATGCTGCATTTGACATTTTACAGAAATTTGTTGATTAACAGACGAAAAAAGGATTTCGAACAAAAAATCGTTGCATCATATATATTATTTCTGTTATCAACATCTTTTTTTCTGTTCTTTTACAAAACGCACAGCAGTGAATCAGGTATCATTCGAAAGGTTTTTGATCCAGCTTCTGACATAGCACATTCACATTTCGTTAAAACATGTTTTTTGATTAAAATTAGCAGTTAATTAAAAATTAAATTAGTCTTATTTTCATGAATGAAATTATCGGGGTTTTTCTCAAATCAATGTTACTTCAAAAATAAAATACAGTATTATATCGAGCTGAAAAATTATTTTATAAATAAATAAATAGTACAAAAAAGATAAAGTGGGACGTGTTGGCACGGGTATATTTTACATTTATAATTAAAAAGCAAAATTGAAATTCAAATGTGGATGACGTCATCCTCTAATGCAGTTAAAATACGATTGTTATTTTTTTTCCTTCGCTCGTGTGACTAATGTTGTTGGCAGATATTTTTCTTCACTTTTCCTTTAAAAGTTTAAACCTATATCGAAAAAATATTTGATATTGCTAAAATATATTAGACTGCAGTGCGAAATCTTCATACGGGTCCACTGGTATATATATATATATATATATATATATATATATATATATATATATATATATATATATATATCAGTCGTATTTAGAGATTTTTCGGTCTGGTGTTTATATTATTATTAGTACAAATGATATTTTATCCAAAAAAGCTTTTTCTATTATTTAAAGCGGCAAAAAGGGAAATTTTAGGCTTAAAATATTTTTAAATTAAATTTTGAAATGGAGGAAACTGAGCAATATTTATTCTTTTTACAAATAAAAATTTTGCTTCAATATTAATATCGTTTTGTATATGTTTCATTGTATTTATGTCAAAATATTTCAAGACCTTTTATTATTTTTATCTCTGGCTTTTATCTTAACAAAGTCTCTTTTTTCATTGCGTGATTTAACTTTTTTTTCTTTCGTAGATTCAAGAGCTCACATTTTGTCCAAAAGAAGAAATGACGTTTTGAATGAAGAATATATTGTGTATATTTTTTACTTTCACATCTTCATGAAAAAGTGTTTGTGCATCCAAATTTTGGGTGATAACATTTAGATGCTGCATTTGATTTTCCATAGAAACTTGTTTATTAACAAACAAACAAAAAAAAGATTTCGAATTCTTTCAAATACATATCACCATCGAACATTTAGAAATTTTTCGATATAAATGTTCAATAGTGCAAATGATACTTTATTCAAAAACAAGCTTTCAGCTTTAAAGTGACAAAAAGTGCAATTTTTGGTTTAAAATATTTTTAAATAAATAAAATTTTAGAATGGGTGAACGTAACAAGTAATTTTTAACAAAAATATAAAACTGTCTTCTAAGGATTGTTTTTTACCTTCGGGTTACAGTGACAAGCTTTTATGGTTATCTGTATTACAGTCCTGCACGGAATGGAAAATTTTACTAACTGTCGAGTTGAACTCGATGCCCTTCAACTGAAAATCAGAAATAAATATATTTCACAGTTTCATGCAACTAATGAAGAAATACTCTGTAATTATATCTCAAATAGAAATTTTGTTTTATGTACAAAAATATGTATAAAAGTGGACCAAATGAAAACGGAACAGTGGTTATAATTAGGTTTATTTTTGTATGAGTGTGGTAAACTTTGTGTACAGGGCAGAGTGGGTATGTATGGAAGGCAAGTCCTACTGAGGAAATGAACTTGCCCTAGGTAGTCACGCAAAAGCACGTGATATGCTCTGGCGATCGGCCACCAGTTTCGTCCGTCAGGCAATTGGTTGTATTTATTCATTTGCGTCTGCGGAATGTTTGCGAGTAAAAAATAGCAACCGAGTATCATTCGTTATTTAGTGATAGAAGAAGTTGGATTTCGCGAAACGCATTGGCGAATGAAGGCAGTGTTCGGAGAACATGCACTGTTCTTGACACTGTTATTGATTACATGCACTGTTATCGTGTGCAAGACAAGCACTTCCGCAAGGGAAACTGGTGAAGTTTCGGTGGACAGTCTTGGAATACCCACCGTATAGCCCGGATCTTTCGGCATGTGACTATCCAATTTTTGACCCGCTGAAAGAGGCATTGAAGATTCGCCGTTTCTACTTGGACAGCGAAATTATGGACAATGTTCGAAACTGGTTCCGATTTCAGCCAAAGGACTTCTATGAGCAATCTATTCCCAATTTGGTGAAACAGTGGGACAAGTGCTTGCATATATTTGTAGATTGTGTTTGAAATAAACCATGTCATTTCATTCTGTGGCTCTTGTTCAGTTTTCATTTGATCCACCCTAATATATATATATATTAGGGTATATATATATATATATATATACTCATTTATATTGAAATATATAGTTTTCTCTTCTTAAACAATATTGTACATTTTCTTTGGAAAACGGGTTGTTATGAAACCCGACCCGCAAGAGTCAGAATCCAACTCGAAACAATTAAAATCAACTAGAGTAATTCCGAAACCGACATGCATGTAAAAAAACGTGAGAAAAGTGTAAAGAAAAGTGAAAACATTTGGAATAAGTTAGTTATTCCCAGGTTTTATAAAAAAGTCCCGTTTTTAGTTCAAGATAAAAAAAAATTCATGAAGAAAGCGAGGAACAGAGCAAAGAATATAAGTTCTCGGCACCTGGTTTAGAGGTTCTGAACGCATTGTTGAAATAGTTTTATGTTCAACTTATTCTGAATGTTCGTGCTTTTCTTAATTCTTTTATCTGTGATATACTGCATTCTATGATCATAAATACATGCCCCTATATATATATATATATATATATATATATAGATTTGTCAACTATAACTAGTAGTTTCTTCGCCACAATTTAATCATTTTTCGTGCTACTGTTGCGGTGACTTCTGATGGTTGTTTCTTGCAACTTTTTTAAACTCATAATTGATATCCCTTATCTGAACCGTATTCAACTTTCATTATGGCTAACATGTATTTCCTATTTCGTAACACATGGTCCCGAAAGAATGTGGTGAGTGGGACATTTTGTAGAATTTCGTTTTTGCACGTGCAGAAAAAGTTCAATCGCAGTGAATGTATGACACCATATATCTTGGAATAAAGAATGTTTACTCAGCAGGCATGGATTGTGATTTTATACACCTCAGAATCTGTGAGATTCTATTCTGGGGTTGAAAAAAATGTAATATAAAAATCCCCTATAATCTCAAGAGCCTGCGATCAGTTAAAGAACGTGTAATTCTTTACACATTTATAGACACGCTTAATGCCAAATTAAATCACGACCGCAGGCCCAGGAACTACCAAATTTATGGGCGGACCCCAAATCTGTTTATCAAGTTTTAAAAAATTGCAGCAGAATTTCATTATTTACATAATTGTACTGCGCCACAATGTAAATACAAGGTCATAAAAATATTTTTTACTCAAAAATATGACCTCATTTTTAAACCGTTTGGCCGATTCAGACTAAATGGTACTGCCCAATCTTATTTTAAGGTGGTTCTCAAATAATCTGTTCAGCAACGCGTTCTGTACACATTTCCTAACTCATTTTTAAACGAAAAGGCATAAAATTGGCAGGCTTGACTAGGGAAGAGATTAGGAATCGAAATGAGTTTTCCATTTTTTTGCTAAATAAATTATTTATCAAGTTATAAGTGATTCGTGTGACGTGACGACACGTTTTTCTTATTTCTCGTGCTGTCGCGTCCAGAATTTCGTTCAAAACGCCGAATTTTACAATATTTTCTGAAAGATCTGCTTTTACCAAAAAGTGGGAAACGTCTTTCGATTACATAGTCTCTGAATAAGAACACCTGCCAATTGCATGCGTTTCCAAACGAAAATGAATTAAAAACTGTGTCAGAAAGAAGCTCTTTTAGATTTGAGAACAGACTTAAGAAGTCTCATGGCTCTGTGAGTCTGCAGGAGTCTAGAGTCTGATGGTGTCACTAATTGTGGAACCTAAAATGCATTTATTTCGGTTTACTGCATTTAATAATGTATCCTGTCGTTTTGCATTTAAGCTACTGTGCATAGACCCAACATTCTGTTATTAAAAAATAAAAATGTGAATGCTTGAGACCGCACTGCTCAAGCGAAAACTTCTATGACCATCGTAATCGATTCAAAATAATATACATAGAATATGAAGCGCTTTAATTCCCTTTTTCGATTCAATTCATCTTTGAACTGGCTCCTTTGATCCATCTTCAATTTTAAAATTTATAAGAGGCAATATTCAAATATTTACGCATGTATATGTATCTTTATATTATGTATGGCAGTATACATATTCATAATATATTGGAAAATATATTAATTAATTATTGTTGCAAATAAAGCATATTTATTAAAATAGATGTAATCAAAATTAGAATTTATATAAAATGGAATTTTTTCTACAGATATTCAGCGCTTGTAATAAGATTACATTCAGTTTTGCGCTAAAACACGGCATCCAAAATGGTTCACTTTGACATAGACCTCGATTATTAAAGATTTTAGTTATGGTCAAATTAGGATTTGAATACAAATTTTGCAAAATTAATCAGTTAGTGCCAATTTGGGCATGTTTATAGCAACTTATCTTTGTCCTAAAATTTGGCGATCTCTTGCCAAACATCGCCAAGCTCGACGGTAATTTGGCGCAGGGGTCACTCGTGCGTGTGTGAATTTATGTCAATACATAAATATTATTGTAGATAAATGAAATCTGCGAAAATAGACCAGTTTTAGTTGACGTTACGGATTTAGCTGCATAAATAAGCGTTTCCTTTCCAAGCGTGACGCATGAGTCCAGAAAAATATATGTTTTGTGTTTTGTCTCATGAACGAATATTTCACTTCCAAGTATTGCTGATGACCTTAATTCACTGGACAGACAAAAAGCGCATGGTGCGTCTATAGAAGTTTTCATTTTTTAAAAAGTGCCTTTTTCAAGGCATTAAATTATCTAATTCTGATTAGATTTAAATGTTATATAAGAGATACATACATGGAAATTATTTAACTTAGTATAGTAGTATATACATGGAGACCAAAGTCTGCAGCCAGGCCTCCAAAAGTTATAGTCGGGCCCTGGACACCCTGATGTCTGGAGTCAGCAATTTTATCTTATGCCTAGAGTTTTTCTTGCAGGATTGATCTCCCCTCCCGGCGAGGCCTCTCACCAAAGCAGCTTAGAACATCTAACAAAATAAATATTTGGTACCCCTGCTTATCTCAAACCTACAAATAATTAATTTCAATTTAACGAACCAACGTATAAACCCGTCACTAAGGCTGAGCACTCAGCCTTCAACGAATAAGGCCCCTGGTCCTGACTCCATTGACTTTAGAATTCTTAAACTCACTTCTAAAATCATTCCATAACTTTTTACACTCTGGATGAGTCTTTTCCTAACTCACCAGTACTTTCCACTTGTCCTGAGACAGGGTGAAGTCGTAAATTTTCTGAAGCAAGGAAAGTCATCCTGTGAACCCGAGTCATATCGACCGATCTGCCTCTTACCCACTTTAGGCAAACTGTTAGAAAAACTCTAGGTCATCCGACTGACCTACTTCCATGAATCTGATAATCCTTTCCATCTACGGCAATTCGAGTTCTGAGAGGCCAGTTTTTGTGAAAAAGCCTTGCACGCAATTTTGACTTCCTGCACCGACAGCTTAGCCACAGGAAATTGTACGTCTCTTGTCTCAATAGATATTCAGGGGCATTCGATAATGTAGAATGGCTGGACATTCTCACACAACTACATCTACTAAACTGCCCAGGAAATATAGTTGGAGTCATTAGGTTTTATGTCTCGGAGAGAAGTGTCTTAATAAACTAGGGCTCAGGCACTTCCTCTCACCGATTAGAGAAGGTTTGTCCTCAGGGGCCCTTGTCTTGGACTAATTCTTTGGCTAGTAGCCAATGTGCTAGTGAATGAACTGAATTGGTTGGGGTAGATCTTTTATGCTCTTGCTGATGACTTTAGCTTTGTTTTCTTGGGCTGCATCCACCACCTTCTGGAACAAATATCCGCTGAAGTCCTCCCCATTTTCTGTGAACAGTTGGACGCACTTCACCTAACACTTGCACCTCACAAATCACAAGCTCTCACATTCAATAAACCACACCCACTCAAAAGTCGCAATCCGATCATGCGTATTAATGGCACTAGTGTACATCACGTCCCACACCTTAAGATTCTGGGCCCTTACTATAGACAAGACCTAACTGAATTCCACAAATTAATAACCTAAGATTAAAACTAATTAAATATCGCCATAAAACATTCTCTTTAGTATCCAAAACATGGGAGGTAATTAATAAACTTTTAAAAATATGGTACAAAATATTAATAGAAAGAAAAAGCACATATGGGGTTGGTATATGGGGGAGGAGCAAACTCACGCAACAAGCCTTAACAAAATCAGCATCTATTCGATGTATCTTTCTATTACAAACATCAAGGGGCTATAGAACAATATCTATTGACGCACTAAATGTCATCACAGGCATACCACCAACATCGATAACACTAAAATATGAATACACTAAAAGTAATATCCTTCACTTAAAACAAGAGCATTTTATCGACTCACAGTTCCCTAACATGGATATCCAACATAAGATTCACAGTTGGCAGCTTCATCCTGCGGATGAGACATCTCACTTCCAGGTCAACATCATACTTAATAGTTACACCCTTACCGAACGTCTTACAATGTTCACTGATGACTTCTGCACAGATACCGGCTTGGCTGCAGCTTTCTGCGTCACGGAAGGAGGTGTGGTTACCCATCAGTGGGTCTGAAGGACAGACGACAATAATTCTGTCTTCCAAGCAGAGTTATTTGATATGTCCATTTTAGAGTGTTCCGTTCAACATCTCAACATCAATGTCCACATTTGTAGTGAGAGTCTGTTTGGCCTACAGGCTATAGATGTTCCTATAATTTTATTGAATCAGTATTAACCTTAATGTTAAATTAATTTTTAAAACATAGCTAGACATAACAAAATATATGCTTTCACAAAGTGTTGCAAATTTGTTAGACAAAGCAGTAGTTTAACATACATTTTCCAATTATCAAGTGTACCATATATTTTCCAATTTTGAATTTTTTATATACAAAATAAAACTCATTATCTATAAATGCTAAAAATTAATCATAAATGCGCATAAATTCACCTTTATTTTTTTCTCATAACGTTTGCGTTAGATGTCAGCCGAATTTAAAGAATAAAAATGAAAATGTATTTATATCTGTAAGACTTTTTTGCCAGGGAGAATATCTTTTCAGTTCGCAAATAGTCTGAATGATTTTTGATAGAATGCATTTTTTTGCCGTTTAAATAAAGGTTTTCTCAATTTCTTAGACCAAATGTAAAGACAGTGTAGGAAAATAAAAATATGATCACGGGAAGATATTGAAAAGATAAATTCTTAAAAGGGACAAAAATGGAAAATTTTACACTGTCAAATAAAGTTTTATATATTTTGTTTGATTGACATAATATGTGATTGATTTGGTTATTACTTATTAGATCTGTTTTTTTATAAGTAATAACCAGACATTAAATGGTTATATGTGACATTGTACAATGTGTTAATTGTAAATATGATTTAATTCGGCGTTAATGGTTAGTAACAGAAAATTTTAGAACAATTTTATTTAAAAGTTTAGGATATGTTTTTACATATTTTAACGTATTTAAAAATTTAGAAAAGTTCCATCAGAAAGCTTTTAGAAATATTTAAAAGCTTTCATGTTAGTGAATATTGAAAAAAAATTCTTGATATGTCTTTCATTAAAATATTCTCAGAAATAAAAGTAGTTATAATTGTTAAAGAATTGGTCACAACAGTTATATACTATTTTCAGTTCTATCTACACTGAAAAAAAAAAAAAAAAAAAAAAAAAAAAACTGATTTTACGGTATAAAACTGGCACCGCAGCTACCAGTTTTACCATGATGAGTTAAAGTTGAAGATTATATAATTTTGCATTAGCTGTATAAGGTAATCGGCCGTAAAACACGGAAGTTGAGTGTGAAAAAAGCGTGTTGTCTTCAAAAACTAACTCTACGTCCATAAAATGATCTCTTTCATTAAGACTGTTCTCTAATCCAAACAGGCTACTTTCTGACACATTCTTGTATTAATATTTGTTCGCAAATATGCATGAAACTGGCAGATGCTTTCCTTATAAAACTATGAAATCGAATGGCTTTTGCCATTTTTCAATAAACACAGAAGAATTTACAGAAAATGTCATCGAAGATGGCATTTTGAACCTAATATCCTGACGCGACAGTCCGATAAACCCGACAAATCGTTATAAGACAACAATTGATTATAACGGCAAGATGTAATTCATTTACCAAAAATTGAAAAATACTATTAAATTGCAAATTGCTCCAATAGTCATGCTTGCAAGTGTTATGCCCTGCTGTTTACAAATGTATCCGCAAATGTGTGGGAAGTTTTCGTTACAGAAAATATTTTTTTGAGAACATCCTAAAGAATCTCTAATTTTACATTATCAGACAATTGTGATTGTGACCAGATCATTTCGAAAAAGAAAACAGTGTATGCAAATGTCGCTTATTATATGGTCACTCAAATTGGTGTATGAAAAGTGAGATTGAGAATTTCAGGAGTGTTCTTTAGCAACACCCTCTAATGTGCTAACTTCTAAATGAGATAAAATTTGGAATGAGCTTTAAGATGTCATAATAAAAGTATTTTGGTCTTTAGAGACACCTATCTTCTAGAGAAGACATTTTTATGCTAATTTGAAGAGATCTGCTTTAAATAGATTTTTAATTGAATTAGAATTTCACACCACCATTCATGTTAACCAAATTCTAAATGGTTTAAAAGATTTAACACTGGAGTTAAATGCTTGAATAGGAGGATGATCATGTCATACAATTCCTTATCTCAGTTTTAAATAAATTGCTATATTTTATTACTTTTCGAACACATAGTGTAATGAAAGTATTCAAATTTTGATTTGTTTGTGTGTATGTAGGTGTGTTAGCAGGACTTTACAAATTTGATAGAAGTCTTGTAGCCAGAAAAAAATACTAGTCGCCAGTAAAAATTATTTACCCCCCACAGCCCTTCCCCGTCATTGATTTTCAAAAATCACAAGAGTATTTTATGAATTAATTGAGAAAAATAATAAATAGCAAGCATAGTTTAGAATGATTAGTTACATAGTTTAGAATAGTGCATAATTTAGAAAGATAATATAAACTATGTTTTCTAATGAAACTTATAAAAATTATAATCACTTATAATCACTTATATGCTGACAACTTATCTAAACAACAAAATAGGATTTGAAACTTACAAAAAGACTTGAGCATTTGTTAGCAATGTATCCAATTTTAGACGCCATAGAGGCAATGACACTATTTCTTACTGTTTTATTGAAGTATCCACTCTCCCCCCCACATTCTAATCACGTGACATATACTAGCTGTCTATAGCTGAAAAGGATGGTGTTTTCTATGCATGAGCTGGAAAATGCCTTTTAAATTTAATTCTTCCATTAAAAATACGAGAGAAGAGAAAGATCACTGCTAGCCGCTCACCAGTAGCGGTGGGAGAAGGAAAAATGTCTTTTGTACTCATTTCTTAGGTCAATTTTTTTACAAAAATCCTCCCCCCCCCTCCAAAGATAAAGTTACTTGGTCGCCAGTAGCGACCTGGCGACCGCATTTGTGAAGCCCTGTGTGTGAGTGAACGCGATAATTATCAGACGGGACGTCCGATTGAGATTCCATTTGGCGAATATGTTATAGACAGATGTCGCCAGAACTGTGTAGATTTTCGTAAAAATTGACCGAATGATTAGGTATTTAATCCTTTTAAAATTATTTTAAAACCATTTTGCGATCGATTCTATAATGATAATTACCAATGATATGTGACAGAATACCTGTGGTAAATATTTCGGCGATGTAATGAAGCCGAATGAGTTTTTTTTTTTTTTTGCTATAAGGGTTGGTCCTATAAAAAACTTGAAAGTATAAAAGTTTTAGATAATATTAAGAGGATTTATAATAAATTTAAGCGGATTTGATACCATGTAAATTGACGAAGTTATGAATTTTTTTCTTCTGAAACCCCTATTTTTCCCCCTTTGAGGGCATTTTTAAAGAAATGAAAAATCTGTCATACATAAATTTTTGCCCCTTTTCTTAGAAGTAATAATAACTTTAAACGGATTCGATATGTATCAAAATTAAGAAGTTATGTTTTTTTTCTGTTTTCACAAAAATTGTGCCCTTTATTTGCCTCCCCTTGGTTCGATTTTGCCCATTAACGAACTTGACCGAGATTTTATGCCCCTTGATTTTATGTATCAGTTTGGAAGAGATTTGTGCAGAATTATGGAAGTTATCGTGTCCATAAAAAAGTGATATAGATAGATAGATAGATAGACAGATGTATAAAGTTTTGAGCTGGGGGTGGTTTTGGGGGTTCTAGGAGTCATGATCGGTGAGATCCGCAAAAATATTTCAGGAATTCCAACTTAGAAGAGAATGTAATAGGTAGTATTTCTTACGAAATCTACCTAATAAGTTCTGTTTCTTGTAAATGATGGAGAAAAAAAGAGGGGAGTAATAGTGAAAACATTAACATGCATTTACTTAATTAAATAAATGGAAAATTATTTGAAAAATTGTTTTATTTATAACGATCCATTTTACAAATTTTGTTTTTTCATTTTCCTTTAAGAGTTTCACTGTTGGTATTATTGTATTCTGTCATCGCGTACTGATCACGTACTATATCGAAAATATCATTTGAATTCGTATTTGGAATGATATGTGACATCGCGTACTATTATACATAAATCTGATATTCAGCTACTTTTTTTTAAGTGTCTTATTTATAGCATTAAAAATATCTATTTCTGATTACATTTACAAATTATATAAGAAATACACGCATGAAAACGTCCCACCTTACAACATAGCATTATACACACGATGACCTCGAGTTAAGTTTGTGCCCAAGTCCTCCAAGAGCCATAGTCGGGCCCTGGTCCAAATATGCGTATGGAACAAGAATATATCATTCCGAGATTTCGAACTGAATATACAGATACTTTAGTTTGAGCTTGATTCGAGGATTCGAAACTATATTTAAAGTTTCGAGAATAAGGTCAAATTTCCATTTTAGTGTAAGAAAAAGAAACTAGGAAACGTTACAACGTTCGAACATAATGTATGTAAGGTGTACATGTGATCCAGTGATTTTTAAATGAATGTATACTTGTTTTGAATGTGCAGATAGGATAATCAACTTTTCTTTATACCTATCCCTGTTTCTCATAAGAAAATTAAAAATACCTATTTTAAATCTATTAATTGTAGTTTTTTTATCAGAAGAATAGCCATTAATCTATACTTTAGTATTTCAAAATTTCGAAATAATTATTAATATCTTCATATTAACACAGGTGAATTCTGAACTCGGTAACATGGGAGACAAATAAGGACCTTAATGTAAATGAATGAAGCGAAAAACTTAAAACAAAAAGTGCACTGCTCGTTAATGTTTCTAAAACTTCATTTATTAATACACCAAGCATGTGAAATTTTAAATTAATTATTTATATGTAAAAAAGTAAAAAAAACTTTTTTGATGAAAAGAATCATTGATGGATCCCAGATAGTGGGTTCTTTGACATCGACCCACAAATTTCTTTGCTCTAAACTAAATTTCGAGTTGAATTTCACCAAATTTCCATTTGATTGAAGCAAAAAAGTTTATAAAATTTCCAGTTTATAAAATATATTTTTATTAACTTTATTTCTCCTATAGACTTTTGCGTTAGATGTCAATCATATTTAGAGAATACAGAGAAACTGCATTTATCTCCAAGGGACATTTCGTACAATGAAAAATATCTTTTGAGTTCGTAGGAAAAATATCATTTGAATTCGTATTTGGAATGATATGTGACAGAGTATATATCTTTGTTGTTTAAACAAATGTTTTCGCCTTTTGTGTGACCTTAAATAAAGATGATGAAAAAATAAAAATGCGAGAATAATAGAAATTTTTTAAGTATAAAACGTTTTAACTATTTCGTTTGAATGCTATCATGTTTGGTATAGTTTGTTAATGTGTTGCCTTCGAATATGCCTGATTTATTGCTGCATAGTTAAGTGCATTTTAAATTTAAACTGATTTTTACTGAAATAATGTTTTATAACATTTCAAATTAAATTTCGAGTTTTTAATCTAACACCAAGATTGTTTTTTTTCTTACATGAAAAGTAAAGAACGTGCTTTTAATCTACAATTATATAGTCAAGCTCCTTATTGAATCTGTTATTTTAAAAAGTTAAAATATCTTGATACTGGACAATACGAGACAATATTGACACCTTTTTAACGACACTTGAAATTATTAAAACCTAAAATGCTTTCAATAGTCCAATCTAGAAATAGTTAACTAATAATTAAATACTTTAAAATAATCAACAATAATGATTAACTATTCCCTGAAAAAAAAAATCTCACAACATGTTCAATATCACAGATTTTTATGGTTTTGTTTTTCACAGTATTTGAATAATGTGAAAAATATTGTTGGTTATATTTTAAGGCATTTTGTCCAGTGTCTATTATATCACATCTCATATTTTTTATAAATGGCTTGATGCACTATAATATAGTTGTTGTTGAATTTCTATTGAACTGCTACATAGGTTAAATGGACTACAATTTTAAATTTGATCCTACAAAACATGTTTATAACATTTGTGTTGTTAGAGCCTCATTACCCAAATATATGCCATGAGCTTTATATACTGGAGATTCATGAGCTTCTCCTCTAAAATTTAAGAGGTTCCACAGAGTTATTGTAAAATGGGGCCTCTAATTCTCAATTTCATTTTTTACGTTGCATTTTTGATTTTTTTTGATTTGACAAACTTTCCCCCTCTAGGGAAAGTTTGTCTATTGCAAAAGAATATCCACATTACTTCAGAAAACTTATCTGACCAGGAAATCTGAATGTTATCAATAGGAAAATCCTGATGTGCTGGTTTTAGAGTAGTGCAACTGACATCATCGTGAAGGTCACAAACAACAAATGGCAGTTCTGATTGGCGGAAATGCCTGGACTACCAATGAAGTATATGCGAAATGGTTGTTTAGCTGACTTCTCTACAGAAATCACTCACGTAATTGGACATACAAGAACTACATATAAATTTACTCTATCTAAAGTATATACAGAGAGCATAAAAAACCTGTTTAATGAAATATTATGTTTAAAATGTGAATTTAGCTAAGAACTCTTGGAAATAGAATTGATGAATTTCTATGTATGTAAAATTTAGAAACATTTTCATGAATGGTTGCCCAAAAATGATACTGTGCTTCCACTAGTTTCAGAGGTTAATTTGCTTCTGTGTATTATAAAAATTTAATATTATATTGCTGTTTTAAAATTTAACATTGTCAAACATTTAACAATGATGTTTACAAAATAAATATTGTAAAATGTTTTCACTCTTAATGTTTTAAGATTTCTACTGAATTGGTATAGTGTGGCACTAAGATAACTTTTGCTAGAGTAGGCAATAAAGATCGGGACCTTCAGCTTAAAAGGGATTATGAACTACTTTGAACATGTAAGCCAGAATCATCACTTCGCGACAAGTAACTATCAACCGAATACTAGACCAGAGTTCTTCAACATTTTTAATCTCACAGCTTACTTTGAATGTATAGTTTTTCTTTCGCGGCACACGTGGATGCATAGTTATAATATTTCTGTAGCACAAATTATTTATAATAATAAAAAATTAAACAAATATATATATATATATATATATATATATAGGGAAAGTAAGCTAAAACCGTATACCTAACGGTTTTCCTTTTGTAGACAAAAGTCCAGAAGGTCGGAAAAATCTAAACACCCTACAGAAGTGTTTCGGACATCTGCGCTATTGAAAAACCACACGAGTTGCCACAGGAAAATTCTTATCTACTTGGGAAAAAACATTTTCTAGGACCATCTGAAATAGCTCCGAATTTTGGTGGTAGGGTAAAAACAGGTACTAATAAGAAATTAAGTTTTTACACTTTCAGTAACAAAAAACTTTATTGTAATGAATTTTGAATCGAACTTTAAAACATATATATATTACGGTCAATATGATTAATTCGGTCACTATTAATAAGGACCGGATTAATCATATTGACTGTAACATATACATTTTTTAAAGTCAGTAACTTTTCTTTTAGGTTATCAAGCAATTTTTAATGTTGCATGTAATGGCTTTCTCAGCTTTTACTTCTCGTAACCGCTGCACTACTCATGTGCCCACTGTTTTCAGACTGAACATTGTATTCATCTTTCGCCACCTGTTGAGTGAAGAAACAATTTATTGTAGAATTGAATTCAAAACCACGTGTGCCGGGTTTTGCCCCAACAGGCGATCAAAAATCAGTATGGTTGTTCTCCTGGATAGCTGGATGTACACATTTCTACTTGGCATCAAAATAGCGTTTGAACGCTGTAGAAAACAGTGGTTTACTTACTTAAATCGATACGTAAGGCGGGATTTTCTTAAAGAGCAGAAAAGACTGTGAAAAATTAAAACTTTCCATTTTTTTTCCAATAGCACTGCACGGACACAGAGATTAATTCACTTCAAAAACGGATGGCGCACTTCTAGGAGATGCTTAGGGATGTAGTTAAGACGGGGATCCCCCCCCCCTCTCTCTCTCTCTCTCTCTCTCTCTCTATATATATATATATATATATATATATATATATATATATATATATATATATATACATATATATATGTATTTATATATATTCGATATATTTATAAACACAAACAAACGTCATGGTCAATAAAAAACGTAATTTATTTTAAATTGTATTTTAAAAATAACAATTTCTTAAAAAGTTTACATTTTCCTCTATGTTACATGTTATAAGGTAGCACACTTTTAGAATACCTGCTTTACAAGATTGAATGTTCAGATGGCGTACACGTACATTTTTTACCGACAAGCATAGGCAGGCTGAAACTTCTTTAAAATTTGTGAGCAATATACCTAAAGTTTGCGACACTTGTTCCAAAATAATTTTATCCCATTTACACTTGATAAAAATCATTAGTTCAAATATTTCTATTTGTATTTCTGAATCTATTCTTTCCAGAGTGAATTT
This sequence comes from Maratus michaelseni, assembly GCA_963931845.1. Classification (NCBI taxonomy): domain Eukaryota; kingdom Metazoa; phylum Arthropoda; class Arachnida; order Araneae; family Salticidae; genus Maratus; species Maratus michaelseni. The sequence continues at coordinate 318,782,355 of OZ007589.1, forward strand.
TTTTCTCAGAAAGCATTAACTTTACTGAAAATGTCTTTCTTTCATGCTACTATTAATAGTATTCAAACAAAATAAACCTGCAAGGAACCGTACTTCGTCACACCAAATCTCATCACAAAGAAAATGACGTATTTTAAGTAGTAAAATTATACTTATTAGTAAAATTATTATTGTACTAATTATTAGTAAAATTAAACTTCATAAAAGCTAGGTAGAATAGGATTGAATATGTTCGTGGCACACCTGAAATTATTACGCGGCTAATCAGTGTGCTACGGAACACTCCTTGAACCTGCTTGAAAACCCCTTCCTCATACACGTGGGCAAAATTTCTAGATTTGGGGAACAGGAAATCTTGCGGCGATGGAAATTCACTTTCCATCAACTTACTGATTTACTAGAGAAATTTTATTATGGCAACGAGGTTCTATTCACTACGAGAATCGAAAAATTTGCTCAATGAAAGTTATGTAACGTTTCATTGGAGACGGTCATTTCAATTCATAAAAATCTAAATAATTTTTTTGTGATTATTTTTAAAAATGACAGTTGTTTAGTGACATTCCTTCAATACTTTCGTGCTCAACATAGGGTAATATAAAGCTCAATACAATTATTCTAAAAAAAACTCCAGTGCTGTTTCAATATAGTCATATCTAATAAACCTTTATAAAGTTATTTTATTTATAAAATGTGAAAAAGCAGAAAAAAGGCAAGTGAAAAGTTGTAATTCCAACAAAACGGATTTTGTTTTTCCTAAGAGGAAACTATCTTAAATGTCTTTCTTTATTTGAAATACTCAAACTATTTCTTTACAATATATGATGTAAATTTAATAAGCTTCCTTTAATAAATTTCAAAAATGAAGAATAAAGAACATATTTCTTCTTTCGAAAACATCAAACAATTTTTTAATAATGTAAATTAAAGAAAAAAAAATATTTAAAATATTTGTTAGATTATACTGAAGTACCGTAAGACTTTGTGACACATTTTGAGGTTTTTCTCACACCAGCCGGTCTGTTTTATAAGTAACACAAAACTGACTATTGCTAAACATTGACATATCCTTTTCCAACATGACGCCATATTGCTAAATCTTTCTAACCAATCTAAATCTTTAATATCAACTGTCAAATTTAGGTTTAAAGATGTTACAAATTATTCCATTGGGTGGGGTTATTTTGTGACTGGTGTGTTTGAAATGAAGAGAAAATTTACTGTAATAAAGTTAGCAAATAAAACGTTTATCAAAACTTTTATTAAAACAATCTTTAAAAAAATTATGTTTTTGATCGCAAATAACCTCGGTTGTCCACTGGCGTTGGTGGATCAATGATGAATTAAACCTCGTTCTTTTTGTACTAAATTTCATCTGGTCGGGATGGCCATCTCTAGTGCGAATTCGATCGCTCAACGTATAATCCCTCGTCTTCAACTTAGGTCAGTTTTTCGGGATAAAGCATGCTTTCGCAGTTGAGCACTACAAATTCGATGACCCCATTGATACTGCCATCTAATTCAAAATCATTTCTGTTTGATTTTGGAGTATCGACGACGAAGCTGTGTCTACATCAGGTGCGCTTGATTTGAGGTTGCCGAACGATTCAACGCTGTCGTCAGATTCTTGAAAAGAAATCGCCTCACTGCTGCTGTTTGTGTATTCGTCTGACGTTCATAAAAATAAAGACTTCTTATGGCAAGACCTTGAGACCTTCCACAGTCTAGCTAACATAATAACAACAAAGAATATTTACTTGTGTTTGTTGCTTCTCATAGGTGTCAGGCTTTTTAAATTGAATTAGGCACACAAAGCATCCGGATTTCGAGATAACAACACAGGAGGAGGTTTCAACGATACATCGGCCAGAGAGAACAAGCGATGTGTTAGAGCTTCGAGCAATGGTCGTTAGATGACGCAGCATACTTTACTAGGAGGTGGCGCTGTTGTTTGCTTACCTGGCATCGAAGACAGGGCAGGGGATTTGAAATAGGAAAACTAATCCATGTGTGACAAAGTAACCCCTTCAGTCACAAAGTAAAACACTACAACACCGTCTAACTGTATTTTAAAATTTTGATTATTATATGCAATATTTCAGTTAGATTAGAATGAAAATCAACAAAGATTTTGTAAATGCACTTATTATTTTAGTGTTAATATTGATTAAGATAACGTAAAGATTTTTAGTTCTTATAATTTTTATAGTGATTTGTAAAATAAACAAAAATATCTTTGAGTAAACTATATTAAATTATTAACGATTTTTGTAAATACTGTTTGAATATATATATATATATAGGTCAAAGCAAGCAAAGGATTAAAATAATCGTTTAATTTCTCTATCTTTTGAATTTCTTCCCTTTAAAGTTCGTTTAAACCCTCAAATAATTAGATTTTAGATTTTTACATTTTTCAAATGCTTAAACAAATTTAAAATTTCCATTAGATATTAATTAAAATTACTGTACTAGGAGTTTCACAGCCTTAAATAGCTTTTACTGTCAAAATTGTATTATTATGACATACATGGAACAAAAACGTAAATAAATAAATTTTGTTGCAACTACAATTTACAAAATCTATAATGATTACAAAATTTAACTGTTTCATTAATTTATTTAAAACTGCCGCAGACAAGGACAGTAAAAAAAAAACTATTGATGACTAAAGTTAAAATTTTAAAATAATTTTTATTTTGAGATAATTAAATATGATTAAATCGCTTTACAAACTTTCGAGTTCTATCTAACATGATGTTTTTTTATAAATTGAAATGTTAATTTGTATTTAAATTAACTAACAAGCATGGAATTTTAAATTGTCGGCTGAAATAAAATCTTTGGATTATTTTTTTCTTCATCACGAGACAGTGAAGGTAACTTAAATTGGTGGAGACGTGAATGAAATTTGTTAACTTTCACGTAAATATTTACGACACATGTCAGATTTCTAGAAAAATAGTTAGAAATTTGTTTCAAAAATGATAATTAATTCAAAACTAGTACGAAATGTGCACTTCGAGTGATAAAAATATGAAATAATATGTAAGTAAGTTATAAAATACTAATGTTAAATTATTTAAAGACTCGATCAATTACTACTTTAGTAAATTACCTAAAATATAATTTAATCCATACAAATTGGAAACTAAAAAGTATAACTTTGATATTATACTTTTCGACTTTGCTTTTGGCCTAAAACCAGTCATTGTTACTGTAATAAAATTTAATAATGACATAAATATCTTTTACTTCAAAACTGTGTTTTTATTTTTTGCATGCATACTAATTGTATAAAAGTATAAATTACTTTTACTAAAAGTACAGTTTTACTAAAAGTATAAATTATATACATTTTATTAAGGTAAAGCTAGGAGAGACTGCGCACAATTCAAAAGAATAACAATAAAAAATCTAAATATTAATTTTTTACTAAACTATCCATGAATAATTTTTACTTCATTTGTTTTTTATGCATTTCCATTGCTATTTTGTTGTTATGCTGTAATTTAATAGAACAGTTGATATAAAACAAAGAAAGTTATTTTGCGCAATCTGTCCTTATAGGGTTGGTGTGATTGCGCACATGGGTAGGAGAGATTGTTACTAACAATAACTACAATTAAATTGTTGACAATAATAATTACACTTAAATGACATTGTTGTAAGGTTTTTGTGAACAAATATTATTGTATTAGGAGTGAATATTTCAACTTAATGATTAAAAGAATTGGAAAAAGTAAATAATTTTAAAAACGATTAAAAAATTTTAGGGAAATTTAAAAAAATTAAATTAAAGGGAAAAAATTAAAGCATCAGAAAAAAGCAAGTCCAGATAAGATTACAAAATAACATTAAGTTACTTGATAACACGTTTAACTTAAAATTAGTTTATTTTAATTTTTCATTTTTTATGCAAATTTACCAATAAGCTGCGTAATCTCTCCTAGCATCGAAACTAATGGAAACAATGCGCCATCTCTCCTAAGTAGCAGATGCGCAAACTCTCCAATTTCGGTAGGAGAGATTGCGCGGCCTTTTATATAAACATGGCCGCTACTAAAACGAACCGTTGATGTTCACATTGTTAGTTTAGATTAGTAGTTTATGAGAAATCGTTTAAGTTAAGAATATTTTGTACTACTGACATTGTGTAGAAATTCTGATAAATAGCTATGAAAATTCAAGCATTTACTTTAGGAAAACAAAACAAAATAGCAATGGTTTATCTTAGACGCTCAATACAATCAACGTGCACTTTGAAGTAGACACTCCCCTACTGCTGTTGTACAACTACCTGGAGTCGCTGCGCGCTCACTCTGCTCCTTCCCCCCGAAACCCTATGTGCGCAATCTCTCCTACCGCGCCATCTCTCCTGGCCTTATCTTACATCTACTTTACCAAATGCCTATAATGATAATGATTATATAAATATTATTAGTTTCTTTTAAATCATAACATATGAAAACTGTCAAATATTATTAATGACTAGTTGATCCGTCCGACGTTACCCGGAAATCAGTAACTTTCTTTTGCGGTTTACAAAAGATAGTCATTTTTGGCGGGCATTTTGTTTTAAAGAAACCTCTTTCCGAACGAAACTCCGGCACTTGTCTGTGCTGGCCTACGTCAATGTATAGCAGGCGTGCTACGCACGCGCTGCAATATAGTTTAATTTCAATTTCCACCGCTAGGGGGCACGAAATCATATTACTTAGTTATCTATATCTTAATTAGTTGATGGAATTAGTTGCATGAACCAATTCCCGTTGAAGAAGAATCGAAACATTTCTTAGACCACTTTGGTCGAAATATGAAAATGCTGTAGGTCGACCACTTTCAACTACCATATCTCCCACACCTTACAGCTACCGATGCAACTACCATGGTGCGCGATGGAAAACTCGAGGCTACTACCACACATAAACACCAGTGGTCTGGGCTGGGTAATTGCAGCTGCAAAGTGAAATATAGAGACACCCACGTCTATTTATATATATACATATATAGATATAGATTACAGCTGAAATATGATCATAATTTTTACACCAAAATACTAAAGTAATTGAATCTTTTTATAAATTTGAAACTCCATTAAAATGAAGTATTTTTTAAATTTTAATATGTTCTTTAAATTAGAATATCTATCGTATAAAAAGAAATTTTAAAATGTCAACTGAAATAAAATCCTTTGGAATATTTCTTTCTTCAGTACTAAGGCAACTTAAATTAGTTCGAACGTGAATGACATTTTGCTAACTTTTACGTAAATATCTACAACAAATGTCAGATTTCTAGAAAAATAGTTAGAAATTCAATCGAATAAAAATAACTTTTAAGGAATTTAAATGAAATTTGCATTTCGAGTGATAAAAGTATTAAATAATCAGGTATAAGGAAGAATAGTTAAGGAAGTTATCCAAAAAATAATGTTAAATTATTTACGGACTTTTGTGGAATTTGAATAATTTGCATACGAGTTTCATGAATAAATATATATAAGTTGAAAATTAAAAGTATATATTTCAAAACATACTTTTATGTTTTCCGTTTGTCATAAAAACGAGTTTCAAACTCAATTTTACATTTAATGCGATAATATTATGTATGTTTATTCATTACTAATTCGAAATTTCTCCATAACTTTAATATTGTGCCCTTTTTGTGTGTTGAGATCATTATTTTTAATGATTATAAATATTTTAATGATTTTGCTTAAAAAAAATTTCCCTGCATATTTCCTGGTATCTTATTTATTCATCCAATTAAGGATTATTTATAAATGTAAATTGCTATATGTCTGCCAAAGTATAGGTATAACTTCAGCTTGGCATAAAATGTTTACTCTTCGATATGATAATGATAATAAGATCGGGCAAAAAAAAACAAGAAAAAAAAACTTCATTTTGTTTACTTTGCTGTAATTAAACGAAAATTTAGTCTCTGGATTCAAATCCACAGTGACTGAATAGCTACAGTGTCGAGCTTTTAATCGTAGAGCGTTAGTTTGACATTCGTCTTTTGAAAGCTGTCCGTTTACATGCTATATACGTGTTATGATGAATCCATGGTATGGGAACCACTCTTGCTACGTGACAGCTACCGTACATCGGGTAGATCTGAGATATCATCCTCTTGATTAGAACTGAGAAAAACCTGATTTATTCTCAATTTTAACCCTTTCCCTACTAAACAGCCAAAAATCCCGACCAAGTAAGCTACTGCGAGAACCACCTGAACGCCTGAGAAAGAGGTATCATATTTCCCCCATAGGAAAAATTAACTTTAGTCACAGAGTAGGGGATTATTGCAATCCATGGGTGGGGAGCCTTTTGTACTAGTGATCTTAAGGAGGTTACACTTTCGAATATATGTGTCTTCTTATTGTGTTGCTGACAAAAGGCAGATAGAAGAAAGGGGGAGAAAAAAATCGCTCAGAATATTTCAGCATTGGGGCACTTGCCATATTTTAAATGTTATCCAGTTTTAAAACTTCAATATTCAAAGGGTTAAACTGTGTGTTTTTCACTCTTTGCAGTCCAGTCCTGGACATGGATGAATAACTAGTGGTATAAAATGACGAAGCGCTTTGTTGCTAGTATACTACGAGCAGGCTTCTTGAACAAGAAATGATCATTTAAGGAAAGCTGTATTGCTGGTCGTGAAAGAAGTTCAGGGCCAGTCGTATTATGAGAAACTGAGGCACAATAAAATCAGATAGGATCCACAGCCGACTTCAGAACCAGCCGGGAAAGCTGGAGTTTGTTTCTCCCGCCTTAGAACGGTATTCGTGACGTCAGATCACGTGATCTCCGACCAACCCAATAGGCCCAGAAAGCTCTTATTTCTTTCCCCCTCCCTAAGACGGCTTTCTTGTCTGATTGGGTCGAGATCACCTGATCTGACGTCATAAATTCTGTCCTACGTCACTACCTAAACAAACAGGAGCTTTCTCGGCCAGTACGGAAGTCAGCCATGCAGGAGCTATATTTGGGAATTTATGACAATCTTCGGGGAAAAGTTAATATGACTGCGTTTGTTTAAATGTAATTTTTTGTAAATGAATGCATAATTAAATACATAAATAAATGTAGATTAATATAGGTGAATAATCGTAATTTGTTGTGCAAAAAAATAAAAAAAATAAATAAAAAGTTATCCCCTCAATATGCTCTAATGCATCTTTTGGAGAAAAATTAAAGTAAAACCTCTGATCTCATTTCTAGGGGAATACGATAAATCAAAGTTAGTTATTAGTGCCAAAAGATTCTCTATTTCATATTTCTCCCTTTACTCCGAGTTATGAATTTATCATGTCTCTAAAGCTTAAGACGAGTTTTCAGACTAGATTAAATAAAAATACAATAGACTACAAACTAATTCAAATAAAATAAACCAAAATGCTTGGGTATGTCAAAATGTTCTTTGCAACTGGAAAGAATTTCGCATTTCTAAAAAATATTGGGTTGAGGAAAAAGTAATTTCGTTTTTTCAAAATGGATGGCTTTAAAATCGCATATCTCGAGTAATGCTTATTCAATCAAGCCATACTATAGACCGTTTGAAAGGTAATAGTCCATAGAACATTATATATATAAAGGTAGCGTTACCTGTTTACTCAGTCAAAAGTTATTGCGCTTTGAAAATGAAGATTCCAGAAGGTCATTTTCGTCATATTTTGCTTTTCTATTTCCGAAAAGGAAAAAATGCAGCACAGGCTTATCTAAACTTGTGTGGTGTTTATAGTGACGAGTGCTTAAGTCCACGCCAGTGTCAGAATTCGTTTCCTTGTTTTCATTCCGGAAATTTCGATGTTAAAAATGAAGCTTGCCCTGACCGGCCAATCGTTGAAAAAGGTCGATGAAATTCTTAACAATATCGAGGTAGACCGACATTTTTCATCTCGCGACATCGCTATGGAACTAAATATCGATCAAAAAACAATTTTGAACCATTTACATAAGATTGGATACCAAAAGAGTCTCGATACTTGGGTTCCGCATGAATTAACAGCGAAAAATTTAATGGACCGAGTTTCCATTTGTGAATCGTTGCAGAAACGAAATCGAGCCATTTTTTAAACGAATGATTACGGGTGATGAAAAGTAGATCACGTTCGACAATAATGTGCAAAAAAGATCGTGGTCGAAGACCGGAGAAGCTTCACAAACGGTGGCAAAGCCCGGATTGACGCCAAGGAAGGTGATGCTGGGTGTTTGGAGGGATTGGAAAAGCATTGTCCATCATGAGATGCACGAACCTGCCCAAACCATTAATTCGACTTTCTATTGTCAACAACTAATGCGATTGAAGCAGGCAATTAAAAAAACGGCCAGAATTGATCAATAAGAAAGGCGCTGTCTTCCACCACCACAACGCCAGACCACACACATTTTTAGTGACTTGGCAAAAATTGAGAGAGCTTGGCTGGGAAGTTTTGATGCATCCACCCTATAGCTCGGACCTTACTCTGTCTAACTACCATTTGTTTCTATCTCTTCAGAACTCTCTTAATGGTGTAAAGCTGGATTCAAAAGAGGCTTGTGAAAAATACTTGGTTCAGGTTTTCGCCCAGAAATCTCAGAAATTCTACACTGACAAAATTATGGATTTACCAGAAAAGTGGCAAAAGGTCATTGATCAAAATGGCACATATATCATTGATTTGTGTTTGAAATTTATATGAATAAATTCTCTTTGAAAAACATGAAAAAAAAACGAAATTACTTTTTCCTCAACCCAATACTTCTATAAAACTCGGTATGAAAATTGATAGAACATACTTTTCTTAAGCTTATCTGTTGTGCACGCGGTTGAAGTTGTCCAGTTTATTCTAAGTAGTGAAAGATGTCGCACCTGTTGGATATAAAGTGCAAAATAAAACTTAAGGAACTAACTTGGTATTAGTAAGCAATAGATGTGATATAAATGACAATTTCAAGAAATGTGCGATAAGAAAACATTTCTGTAAGGAATGGTTGCAAAATGTTGCACGTTGCACAGCCGTTGATAGATGAACAGCTGGTAAAAATATTTACTTACATATTTGTTAAAAGTTGAAACCGTTATAAAACTATTTGTCTTGCTATCTGGGATTGATACCGATAACCTTGCAGGTAGACAGCTGTTTAAAAGTACACTTAGCAACGTCGCGCACTCCGCTGCAAAGCTAAATCAATGGTGTCCGGATAATAGCCGTTAACCTGGCTACATTGCTAATAACAACTAATCCGGAAACATTTCTCTCTGCAGTGTGGTGTACGCTGTTGCTAAGTGTACGCTTAAACGAGTGGAAACCTGTCAGGTCATCCAAACTTATTTCAGAAAAGCAAGAAAAATCGTTTGATAAAGGTTTCAACCTTTATCAAATACTTAAGCGAATTTCTTCACTAGCTTTCTGTTTTTGAAAACAATGGCAGTTATTAACCACATAATTACACTACTGATCACGTTAAAAGTAATTATTGTAAACAGAAGACACGAAAAAAGGAAAAATGTGTTCAGATTGGTGTGAAAAATGATTATTGAAATTGGTCAAAAAAGAAGGAACAGCGAAATTTGGGAATAACTATCTTGGGCAGAAATATCTTCATGTTTTAATACGTCATATCTTCATACGTACCTCATGCGTTACCGTAGTATGCTACGATAAATTTTTAGAGAAATGTGTTCTTTATGTCAAAAGGCATCGGTGAAATTGTACATGCCATTTTATAAAAAATCGGCTTATGTTTTTAATATATTTATTTCCTGCGGGTGTGCACTTTTTTATTATCCTTCAAATAACTAAAATGTATATTTATTGATATTTCAAAAATGCAATCAAATATATCATAATATAAAGATTTATAAAATTATTAAATTAAATAAAACTTTGAATTTAACCCCGATAAACTCTAGTTAATTGTGTAATTTAAAAAGAAAGTTTAACATACATATCCGAATCTAACAGATTCATCTAATAGTTTCGTACGAACGAAAAAACTGCAACAAAGATAGAAAACTGCAGATGTGAGATGTAGAAAAAAGTACAATTCCGACAGTTTTTAACAGTTACATTCTTCGAAAGATTGAAAAATCTGATAAAGATCTGAAAGTGCATTTGTGAAAAGTAAAAGAAAATTGTATAGATTCGTTTTTGTATTTTCATCTTTTGTTCCATTTTCTAAAAATATTCGATTTCGACAAAATATTCCTTTTTGAAAATCAACTGATAAAAATATATTTTATCCAAAACCATTTTTTCTATTAATAATCTAATTTATTGCTGGATCAAAAGCTATTAAAATTAATCTAAATCCTTTATTTTCTAAGTAAACTCGTTTTAATATGGTTAATGTTATTAATAAAACAACTAATCTAGCAAAAATTTTCTTCTATGAAGAAGCTCAATATTTTCTCAGAAATATCTACATACATGACCACAATTATCAAAAGTCGTCGCACCCCCTTGTAACACGTTCGCTTTTATTTTTATGAGTTCATTTAAGGAAACCTATTTCAATAGAAAGATAAAAAAGAAAAAAAATCGTATAACATCTACAGACATTAAAGTTATTCATCTAAAAGCTATTAAAACTATTTAAGTTATTCTTCTAAAAGACTTTAAAATTACACAATATGTACAAAGTGGTTTACTTAATGGTTTCGTAAATTTTAATACAAAAGAAAACACCAAATCATTTCATGTGATATGTACAGAGGGCCGTGTTGGAGTAACAGGGTGTGGTGGTCCACAGGTATTAAAAATAAAATGTCTTTTGAATTTACTTCAATTTCCAATCACAGTATCGCTCTTTTCTGCTAAATTTATCGATTCATCTTCAGAAAACAGCAAGTCCTCACCGCCAGCAAGAGAATTAAGAATGCAGCAGTTTTTGTAACTTCTGCTGGTCAGATCTTCTGGATAAGTTTTTATGTGATGATAATTCTGTAGCGATCTTATTTTACTTGAACAGTATAAACCGAGTGACTAGCTTAGAGTAACTGGCTTGACCTTTTGCTCGGCGCTTAACCCTCTCGCCTACTGTTCATGAGATCCCTGGTTCGATCCTCTTCTGCGCCAATCTCTTCATTGGTGCAACCTTTAACAACAACAATCATCTCCTCTCATAACCAACAGATGGCAACACCAAATAAATCATCTCCAGCAAGCAAAGCCTGTGAAATGACCACAGCACCAAGCTTGTCATGCCGCGCATCACATGTGCGGAGATGCAAACGCTAGCATCATTCACGAATGCATATCGCTCATCAGACGTCAACAAACCGTTTCCCTTACTGAGGATGTAGTGTAGCGATCTCATCTCACTTGAACAGCGAGTTACCTAGCTTAGAACAATTGGCTTGGCGTTTTCCTCGGCGCTTAACGCTCTCGCCTACTGTTCATGAGATTCCTGTGCTGATCTCTTCAATTCATTCACAGATTCACAGATGAGAATCATTCTAGGTTTTTGATTTCTTCCGTTGGCGTTATTTTTGGGGGAACAGCACGCCATCCACTGCATGTACAGTTTTTAAAGTACAAGTAAATACGCTACCGCGCTGGGCGTAGCGTATTACTGCTTATTTTACTGTTTATTACTGTTAATTTTAATGTTAATAATACTGACAGCTGGAATGCTAGTATTATACTGTAAAATCAGAATTTTTTTTGCAGTGTATCCGAGGAAATAAAAGGGAATTAATAAATCAGCAAAAGAAAGTAAAGATAACGTGACATGGTTTTCGACGCTGCTATATATAAATCAGAGAATTATGTTCTTACAATATACAAAAACAAACCAAGAAGAAAGAGAGGCAATTCTAAGTTCTAAGTATAAATTTTGGAAAATTGATAAAAGTGATAAAACACTTTTACCGGAATCTGTTATATTTGACAATAAAACAAAATTTGGAGGTGATATGACTAAATGGGCAGAAAATATGCAGTAAAAGTTGGAGCTCACAGATGGCCCCTAAAAATATTTAAAAATATCTTTAATTTGGCTGCTAAAAATGCTTGAATTTTTTATATAGTAATGATAGGAAAACATATACAATGAAAATAATTCTTGTTTCAAATACAAGAGCAGCTTTCCAGTAAATGTATGAATGTAAAACAGAAAAAATCCAACAGAACCTCAGGACTCACAAATGTCAGCTACAACATCATCAAATACGGGACATTCTAATTCTCATTTACTTCCTCAATTATTAATGTACAATTTCATTTTGTGGGAATCAGAAAACTCACGTAATTTTAGTATAATATTTCCATATTCTTGGAAATAAAGACTAGTTTCTGTTTCAGATCTTTGGAAATCCTTTAAACTCATTATTCAAAATGAGGATAATGAAAAAAAAATGTATAAAGAAAATAAGTTAAAACACACGTCGCAATTGGCGTATCTGACTTGGCACGGATAAAAAGTTGGGTATCCCTGACCTGATATGGCCATGCTAAAGTTTAAGAATTTTCCCTGCTGTTATTTTGAAAAAAGCAAAACCATTTTTAATTTTTTAACGTTCTTAGGTTAATGGACTTTCATAAAAAAATATTGCATTCTCCATGAAAATAGTTTTACTAGTCCCAAAAAAAAAAAAAAAAAAAAAAAAAAAACGGAATTCCAAAACTCTATCAAGTAGCCATATCAGAAACATGTGCACATGATATGGCTACCATCGTTCCATGCTTCACAAATCGTGATTGTTTTCAATTTAAAAGAGCTGTTCTGCTAAATTAAATAACTTTGGTGTAATATAAATAAACATGATACTCAATAATTATTTTTGTTATTCAAAAGTGGATTTCAAACAGGATTTTTCATCAAAAATGAAATTGTTTACAAAGCTGATATTACAATTTAAGTTTTTATTTAGAAAAAAGGTAAAATCATTTTTGAGTTTAAAAAAATTGTTAAAACAAATTAATTATCGCAATCAGAGCAAATGAAAATGTCTTTATCCAATATTTGCATGGTGCACTTGATATCGCCAGCTGGATGGTCATATGAGGAGAAGGTCAGCTTCAACGAAAATTGTTTGATTTTAAATAACTCGTAAAATATACACCATCAACGACAGCACCAATCGATGGAGCATTAAAAGCTAAACTCAATGATGATATTAAAAAAATAATTCTTTTAAGAACGCGCATAAAGAAGGGGGACTATCAGAAAAAAACAAGAAGCGATTACACCAAAAACATAAAATAGGGAATTTGCGACAAATTCCACAATCTAGCTGAATTGCAAGCGATCACATGATACAACAGGAGATGACCTTCACGGTATGCTTATGCCATTTAGCGAATTTTTTGGTTAGATAACGTATAATAGAGGGATGGCCATATCAGAAACATGGCCATACAAGGAGCACCTACCTTACATAAGTATCTAATGGTTGTAAAGTAAGCATTTTATAATATATATTTTATAATAATATTTTATAATATTCAATTAATATTATTTTCATCATATTAAAATATTTCGGCAATTGCCTATTTTTTCGTCGACCACTTTCAATAAAAGATAACTGTCTCCAAATAATCGGATTTAAAGCCAAAAATGCACAAAAATAACGTCACATCCGATATACGCACACGATTATAGACCAATAACCGTGGTTGAATGCCTTATATCGGTGTATCCGGACTACAATCCGGAAGGTACCCCGCCGGAAAATAAAAAAAAAATATAGTACACATGACTCCCATCCCATCCTTTTTTTCGCATCAAAATTATTTGTTTATAGTTCTGTATACTAACTGTTATAGTTAAGTGTTCTGAAGGTACGCAATAAACGACAATAATAACGGAAGTTTAAAAGGAACAGACTACTTCTTATTTAGTCAGAAAATGTAAACATATATAACATATGAAACAATCATAAGTAACAGATATTCCCCATAAAATGAGTATAAAAATTAGATAAAGCCTTCAAATTATAAGCGAAAACTTTTCGAGCCGTGGAGCCACATTCTTTTTTTTAATACACTGTTCAAAACAATTAGGAGAGCACATGGTTTTGACGAAATTAAGCAAATACTTACACCGATAAGTAACTTAAATTAAAACATCCATAATTTAAAGCATAGCAGAAAGCAGAAAAATAAAACTTCATATGTAAATCAATGTTCATGACATCAAAAACCAGAAAAAAGAGATCTGTGCAGAAATCAGGATTTCGCAGAAAAGTCTGTTTCACTGTCTCAGTTGTGAAATTCAATTGCTCAGCATTTTTTTGTTGAGAAAACGTGATTTGAAAATGTCCCAAAAACTTGATTTACCGAATCCATGGCTTGGCGTAATAGATAGAGACTTGAATACGAGAAAACACAACGAAGTGTAGTGGATGCTGTTGGATCGCAAGAAATGTCATTGCAAAGCTGTGGAATCGATTCCCAGAAACAGGATATGTTTGGCATCGACCAGGGCAAGGCCAGCCATATGCTACCACAGCAACTGATGACCTATATATCCTGTTATCAGACCATCGAGAGACAGAACAGGCAATGCTATTCAGCTCTTGGTAACAGGACAAAGGTATCCAGCCAAACAGTCTGGAATAGGCTTCATCAGGGTAGTCTATGCACGTAGACCAATGGTCTATATTTCCGTTGACCCCACGCCACCGTGCGGCCCGAAAAAGGTGGGCTGCTGAATATTGAGATTGGAGGCAACGTGACTGGAGTCAATTGCTGTTTACAGACGAGTCTTGATTCAGTTTGGAGTGTGTCACCGACGGGTTTTGGTATGGAGGGAAAGGGACACTTGAAATAACCCAACTTTCGTTCATGACAGATCACATTACAGACAAGTTGGGTTGATGGTATGTGTTGGAATCAGCATAGGTAGACGTACGGACCTGCGTATCATTAGGAATGGTATTTTGATTGCTCAAAGCTATGCAGACGAGATTCGGAGACCTCATGTCGTAACCTGCTCTGCCCCTATGGTTATTACTTTGTTTTTATGCATGGTAATGCCATATCGTATACAGCTCGTCTGGTAAAGAACAAGTTTTAAACTGAAACAATACAGCGTATGGAATGGCCAGCATGCTCTCCTGACCTGTATCCAATCGAGCATGTTTGGGACACACTCGGCCGATGCATTGCAGCGAGACCAAGGACTTCTTTAAATGTCCGAGACTTCGAGAGTGGCAATTCTTGAAGAGTGGAACAGTATTCCCTAAAGTCTTATCGATAACCTCATCACATCCATGGAAAACAGGTGTGCAGCTTCTTAGCTGTTCGAGGGGACCACACGACAAATTAAACATCTTGCATCATATCTAAATAATACTTTTTAACACTTTCCAACCTAGTTGAAAAGTGTTTATGATTTCGGTTTGTCTGCCATCTGGCCGTCTGTCCGTGCTCTAACTCCCGTAAATATGCTCGGATTGTCCTGAAATTTTTGAATGTTATTGTCATTTACTATAGCATGTTCCCTATTTCAACTGAAGTGTATAGCACTTATAGTTTTTTTACAGGGACAGTCAGAAGTATTCCGCTACATTACAGCTAATGAGAAATAATCGTTTCAATTTCATTTTGATGACGCTACGTCATTTAAAACATAATGAAATTGATATATAATTATAAAGCGCATTAAAATATGCTTTTTGTAGGATATGGGGTGCAAAGTATTTATTATTCATTTACAGGGTCAAATAAAAGAGTTCTGTTACACATCGTTCTATGGGGAAAAGTCGTTTGCAGTGTAATTTAGTGATATTTCACTATTTCAAACATAATGAAAATTATATGCATTACTGATGTGCACTATAAATTGCTCTCTTGTGTGCATTGCGTTTATTTACAGGGACACAAAAATATTGGTTACAGTACATGTGCGATATTTACAGTCTATGTATGATAAGTGCGTTTTCAACTTTGGTTTGCGTTTATAAGTTTAACTAAATTTTTTCATAGTACGTGTGTGTTTATAAACTCGGTTGATTCTATATAGGGCTACACAAGGGAATTCGTAAGTATTACAGACTATGGGAGTGAATTGCTTAAGGGTAGTTTTTAATTGTGTTTACAGATTTTCCTGCTGAACTATATTTCTAGACTAATAGAAGTTTTTGGAATATAAATAAATTCATATACAGGGCTACGAAAAGAAAAATATACATTGTCGTTTACGGTTGGTAATTGCTGCGAGTGAGTTTTAAGTTGCCTTTTAGCTTAATATGTGATGTGTACAAGAGTCTTTAGATAATCTACAGGATTGTACAAAAGATTTCGAGTGCATTTCCATCGATTGGCGAAAATTGCTAAATGTGAATATTCTATCTGAACTAAATTTTATCATACTATATATCCACATCTATTGATCCTATACAGGGCTGCACAAAATAATTCGACTTCTTTTTTGACACTGGAATGTAATTTCGAAAACTGTACTTTTCAATGTGTTATATGTTTCCTATACTGTTTATTTACATATCTTCTTTCACCTTATTTAACGGTGAAGTTTCGTTACAGTTTTCTGGCTGTGTTGGAAAGTGTTTCATAATCTATGCTTGATGCATGATTTTTCGTTCTTGTTTGACATTCACATGTAACCAAATTGCTGCCTTAAACCATCTTTTCATGTTCTTGTCATCGTTTTAAAGATTTAAAGCTACCTTACAGTTTTGTGTGCCTTGTTTTCTTTATTATGCATTTATACACCTGTATTTAGGCGCATGCATGGCTATTTCGCACGGTTATCTTCATTTCTTTGCTTGCTCCCCTAATTGTTTTGAGCAGTGTAGATATTAGTTTAACACAATTATTAACATTACATTGCCATTGTTTATCCGTGTGCTGATAAAGTCTCCTATCATGCACACTTTTCTTGATGTCAGAATATCATAATCTTGAAAATAGTTTATACCATCAAGTTTTATAGATAAATGCGATTCCAGATATTTATAATTTTTTTTTAATGCGACAGAAAACAGAGAAATGGAAGTTGACTTATATCCTTAATTAGAAAATCCAAAGTGGATTATCCACAAAATAAATAACAAGAAAGAAGTACATGCGTAAAACATAGATTATGATACACTTTCCAGTACCTCCATAATACTGTAATGAAACTTCATAATTTAATAAAGTGAAAGAAGATATCTTAAATTAAACAGTTTAAAAAATAAATAAGACGTTTGGAAACCCAATTTCTGCTATTTTCATCCATAGTCGGAAAGGTACTCGAACTCTGTTGTGCAGCCCTCTATATGATCAATATATTTGTATATATATTAGATAATTCAGTCCAGTTAGAAAGTGCATATCACTGTTGAAAAATCGACTTCATCAATTTCCGCTAGTAGACGAAATGTACTCGAATTTTTTGTCCAACCCTGTATATCATCTACAGAATTTTATATGTACCGCATATTAAGCTAAAATTTAATTCTGATAACAAACGCATAACATAGCTAAAAAAGTTACTTCCAGCAATTACCACCCATAGACGGCAATGTGGCAATATATCCAATTCCTTTGCCAGACCTCTATATGAATTCACTGCAAATCTTTATACACTTTTCAGAACACTTTTTAGAACACTTATTTTGTCACCTTATTTAGAACACTTTGAAGCCAACGTTTTGGAACAGCTTTTAGAATACTTCTGAGAACACTTCTTTTGTTCAGCACACATTCTAGCGCACTTTTTGAAAGTGATGATTTCACAAGTGTGCCCAAATGTGTTCCCAAACAGTTCTCAAATGAACTTTCAGAACACTTTCTTTATAGTGGAGCATATTCGGAACACATTAAGGGAACACATTAAGGTAACTGGAACACTTATTTTTTAATCAAAGTGTTCCAAATGTGTTGCCAATGTGTGCTGGGAATTTGCAGTGTTTTTTTAGTATACAAACATCTTTTAGTGTACTAAATACAAATGAGCTGTAAAATGCATTTCACAATTAAAAATCACCATTAAGCAATACACGCCCATGAGAAATAATGCTTATTCTTTTGTGTAGCTCTGTATATGATCTATAGAATTTAAATATAGAAATAAAATCTATAAAACTATGTAATATGCAAATATGTTAAACTTAAAAACGCAAACCAAAGTTAAAAACGCACTTCAAACAATTACCACTCATATACATAGTACTGTAACCAAATTATTTTGTGTGTCCATGTAAATGGAAGATAAATGCTAGGCACTCTTTATTCTTCTGTAAGAATCTCGTAATGCAGCTTGTACTGCATGTAAATTTCATTATGTTTGCAATAGTGTAACGTCATTAAAATGTGCCGTAAATTATTTTTCCTCGTAGACTATTTTGTGATTGAATTTTTTGTGTAACCCTGTAAATGAATGGTATATACTTTGCACTCCATATTCTAACAAAACATGGTTTAGTGCATCTCATAAATGTAGGTCAGTTTCATCACGTTTGAAATAGTGTACAATCCTTAAAATACACTACAAATGATTTTCCACATAGAACATAATGTAACGGAATTATTTTAATAACTTCTGTGTAAAATAAATAAATATGATACTGCATTTGAAAATCTAGCACTGCATTTGAAAATCTAGCACTGCATTTGAAAATCTAACACTGCATTTGAAATTTGAAATCAAACCAGTAAAACAAGATAGTTTTCGTTAAAATTGTTTAACAATAATTTAGCAAGTTTAAACAGTTATAATTTGCTTAGTGGTTTTTAATCCAATTAAAATCGTGCTAAAGCAGTTTGCACGTGCAATATTACTAAAGCTCAACTTTTGTAATCTCGTAACTTGAATTTATAGGATAAAAAATTATCATTAAATCTTTACTTTAACCCTCTCGCTCAGAAATTATAAAAAAAAAATCATCGTGTAAATTGACACAGTAAAAATACTGTTCTAGATTTTGTAGAAACCATTATTGTATTACATATGAGATCTTGATGTTAAATAGATGTCAGGAAAGAAAAATAAAAACAAATGGTGAAAAAAAAAACAAATTTTAAAACACTTAATTTTATAACAAGTCAGGATCTTCGTATGAAGTCCAAGTGAACACGAGTTTAATGTTAATATTCAACACATTTCTTTTTAAATAAATATTCTTATTTTTCAAAGCATCCACATCAAACAAAATTACATAAATGCTGTAAAAATCTGTATAAAAAACCCTTTTGTTAAAAAATAAATTCATTTTGTCACATTTGGCATTGTCTATTTTACATAGAATGAAAACGTTAAAAATGTTCTATATCACAAATATATTGAAAAGTATACCTAATATAGCTGACATTCAAACTGAGAAAATACTTTTTCAATATTCTGAATACATGGAGGAAGAAATTTCCTGTGAATGGAAGAGAGAGAGAGAAAAAAAAATATGAAAGGAGGATTTTTTCGACCTATCAATTTCCTTCGGAGAACTTTTTTTCATCAAATATTTATACATTTCTTGCTTGGATATTCTTTTTAAAAGGAAGTACTAAGGTATTTAGATAACATATTAATAAATGAAAAAAAATTATTTAACGTTAGCCTAGAAGCAAAATAATATTGGACCAATATTGTTTTATTAGCTATATCGTGACAAATACTACACCAATATTTAAATGCTCACATATTTTTACACTGCAAAAAATAGTGCTGATTTTACAGTTTAATACTGGTACTCCAGCTGACAGTATTATACCATAAAATTAACAGTAATAAACAGTAAAATAAGCAGATTACTGCCATGCAAATTATTTACTGCCATGCAAATTAACAGTAATAAACAGTAAAATAAGCAGTAATACGCCACCGCGCATGCGCGGCATGGTATTACTGCTTATTTTACTGTTTATTACTGTTAAGTTTACGGTATAATTCTGGCAGTTGGGATGCCAGCATTAAACTGTAAAATAAACACTTTTTTTGCAGTGTAATACCATGGCAATATTTCTCATGTAAAGCCAATATTTACGCAATACTTCTGTTTCGTTACAACTATTTTCAATGGAAAGCAAACATTTCTGTCAGACATTTCACTGCAAATATTTCCAACTGAAAGACAATAATTGAACAATATTGGCATTTTATTAGCAGTATATTTCCAATGAATACAATATAAGCCCAATATAACTCATGCAGTTTTTGTACTAGGGCACATGCATGTGATTTCCTTCCTTGCTTTTCAGATCGATTTCAAGGATATGAAACATTAATGAATAATTTTTATAGTTTTAAAATTTTAATATTAACTGCTTTGTCTAAATTCATTTGACTTTTTTTTATTAGCAAATTTCTAATCTACGAGCGTATTTTAATAAGTCATTGAGTATTATAATTTTTAAACAAAATACAGAAGGAAAATGAAATTTACACATTAGAAAAAGGCTGTTAAATATTTTACTGTGAGCTGAGAAGAGACTAAGTCAATTTCCTAGAGACTGCCCTTGAAGAACTCGAAAAATCTATATGCAAATATTATGTCCGTTTTAGCTTGTTTTAAATTATTGATAATTATATTAGAAAACTGTCAATAATTTAATAATATAATATTATAATTTGCAATGATATTATAATATTAATAATTTGCATTTCATTAGTCATTGCATATTATGCCATTTTAGCAAGTGAAAGAACGAAAAACGAAGTATATACGCTTAAAAATCTTATTAAATACTATACTGAAAATTGACAATAGGCTGTATGCGGTCTATTGATTATCAAAAATTAAACTGACACAGGTCATAACTCCTGTTTTAAAAGTTGCATTATATATATTTTCAAACCGAAATTCATTATTTATGATTTTCTATACTGCTACATACTATTCTACACATTACTCTTTTATACTATACTATTTTTGAAAAAAAAATAATAAGGATCCTTATTAGTAGAGATGTGAAAATATATAAGGAGGGCTATAAAGACCTTACACACCTTTATTTTCACACGGACATTCAAAATCTCAATTCGAATACGTATAATTCTTTCTTTCAATCGATTTTTATGCCGTATACTTATTTTAACTACAAATTTTCATTGATCTATCTGATGGAACACGTTATGTGTTCGTTGAAATGTGTTCGGAGGTCTTGTCAATATTGAGAAGCGCATTTTAAAGTTTGAGTAATACTGCAGTTAAAACAATTAAAAAAGATAAAACAATTATTTTTTAACGATCGAATACGATGCTCACAGGAAAATCCACAAATATATCGTTGACGTAACTGAATTATATCTAAGTAGTTGGCGTTTTTTATTAATTATTTTAATTTTCAATAAATTATATCTCACTTACTAATCATTCAAAATTGATGAAATATTGTATTTGCATACTTTTCGGCATTATGATCTTAAATAAGTAATAAATTTATGGTGCTGCCACTGATCTTTTTGTAAATGGGTTGTATTTTAGTTTGCAGGTAATACATTATGACAAAATACACAACATGCAATCGTAAAGAACCTCATACGAATTAATACAATGTATTGTTTTTTGTTCTTGCATTAATAAAAACGTAAGACTAATCGGCTGACGGATTTTTTTCTTACGCTACATTGCTTAACGGAAAGATGAAGATCGTATCATCTGCATATAAAACAAGATAAGATGTCCATTGGCCGTGGTCTAACTCGTAATATACTTGTATTGCCATGTAATTTATATATGTTATTGAGGTTTACTATATCAAGATCGCTATTGAAAATGAAGTGTGTAGTATATTTGTAGTTCGTTCGTAGGGACACACAAAAGAATTCCGTTACTCTGTGGAGAAAAATCATTTGGGGCACATTTTGATGATGCTATGAAACTTGAAACATAATGAAATTAGTATGTATCACTAAAATGGACAGCAATATGCTTCCTATAGACTATAAAGCATAGAGTTAGTAGCATTTATAGTTCGTTTACAATACGCAAAAAATAATTCCAATACGTTATTATCTTTGGGGAGAAATCGTTAGCAGTATATTTTAATTATTGTATATTATTTCAAACATAATGAAATTTGTATTCAGTGCCGAGGTGAGCTACAACTTGTTTTCTATAGATTATTGATTGCGCAGAATTTATCATTCATTTTCAGATACACTGAAAACTTTTAGTTATAGGATTGACTATGAGCGATAACTGCTAGATATATGAGGGAAAGTTATTAAATAAGTCACAAAAGATAATTAAATAATAACTTACAATTATATTCACTTCAAAACTATTTTTATTTCTCAACATATTATCCACCAACATTTTTGCACTTATATCACCGTTTTATCAGTGTCCCAACACCAGCTGCATAACATTATTTGGGTTGCTGTCTCAGCCACATTAGGACTTCCAGTTGAACACAGGAGTTTGGTTGCAAAAGTTTGGTTGGCAACTTCTTCAACATTCACCATACAGCTTCGAATTAGCCCCGAGAGATTTTCATCAGTTTAGTCCACTAAAAAACCATCTTGCAGGCAAGATGATGTTCACAGATGATGAAAAGGTTCAACTTGAAGTCCTAATGTGGCTGAGACAGCAACCCAAAGAATGTTATGCAGCTTGTGTTGGGGCACTGATAAAACGGCGATATAAGTGCATCAATATGGGTGGAGAATATGTTGAGAAATAAAAATAGTTTTGAAGTGAATATCATTGTAAGTTATTATTTAATTATCTTTTGTGACTTACTTAATGACTTTCCCTCCTACGTTTTCAGCTGAGGTATACATTTTAAAACTTAGCTATTTTTTTTACGTACGAGGTGTATAGATCACATACAAGACGGCTCAAAATAATACGCACACATTATCAGCTATGGACAGCAATAGCTGAAAATGGATTCTTATTGCGTTATGAGTTTTTTAAATTGTTTATTTAGATTTCTCATTTCATTAAGTGAAAAAAAAGGAAAGTTCTTAAAAATATTCCTATTGTGTTGGAAAGTGTTTCAGCTCTGACTGATGATTTTTCATTCTATTTGCATTATTGACAAAAAGAAGAAAACAAATATAACGCGCATCTGTAAATTTTAACCAAATTTCTTGTATCAAAAGTGCGCGTTATATGACAAAACATACTGTAATTGCAGTGTTAAAAAATTGCAGCAAACTGTTCAGTCATTTGACCGTTTTTATAGAAAATGGTTATATAACCGTAATTTAATTCTATTCTGACCATAATATGGGCAATAATATGGTCAGAATATAGCTAAATTACGATTATCTAACCATTTTCTATAAAAACGGTCAATTGACCGAACAGTTTGCTGCAAATTTTTAACAATGTGTATTTAAGCAGATGAATGATTAAAAATCTGTCTCAAATTTAGAGTCAACACAGAAATCAAACTCAGCAAATTATTTTAAGATAAAAATCATTCTCAAGTAAATAAAAAAAATCATGTACAAATCATAGAGTTTGTGCTGAATGCACACTGTTAAAATTTTGCAGCAAACTGTCCAGTCATTATACCGTTTTTATAGAAAACGGTTACTTAACCGTAATTTAACTCTATTCTGACCATATTATGGCCCGTATTATGGTCAGGAGAGAGTTAAATTACGGTTATGTAGCCATTTGTTATAAA
Source organism: Maratus michaelseni (assembly GCA_963931845.1). Classification (NCBI taxonomy): domain Eukaryota; kingdom Metazoa; phylum Arthropoda; class Arachnida; order Araneae; family Salticidae; genus Maratus; species Maratus michaelseni. Next base: position 318,805,873 of record OZ007589.1, read on the forward strand.
AACAATCAAATGACTGGACAGTTTGCTGCAAATTTTTAACAGTGCAGAGTATGTTTGAATGTTTTTGAGGTACTTTCTTCTACGAACTCACATTTATTGATCTTTTCATAACATAATGACGTATAAATAATCTGTTATAATATTTGTCTTAGTAATAACTAACATGTTGTTTTATGTCATTACACATATTTATTACAATAAGAATGATCTGTTGAATTTTTCAAATGATGTTATTAGACGAGGCACATATTTGGCTGTTACACCCATCTTTTAAAATTATTAGCTATTTGCGTATACTTGTGTTATATATCATGTCTTTTACTGTTTTGTAGATGGATTTCAACTTCATAATGTATCAGTTTTTGAAAATCTAGATTTTCATGCATTTATCATCCTTTTAAAAAATATGCTTATTATTCAAAATTATATATTATCGCAATACATGAATGAATTTTGCGTATTATTATTTTTTAGAATAATATAATTATTAAGACTTCAAACATTTTTTAACTTTACTTTTTGTTCAGACACTTAAATATATTTATTAACAAAAAATAATAAAATAATAATAAAATAAATAAATAAACGGTAAAATTTAATAGAAATCATTTTGAATTTTTTGAAACTGGAGACTTGGTTACTTCATACTGGCTTACTTCCTCAGAAGCAGTCTTTAGTGACGGCTTGTTAAAATGAAAGGATAAGCTTTTAACACCCTGCAGTTAAATTATAGGCTTTATTTTTCACGTCACCAAAAGCATTTAAAGACAGAGTTGAACATTTTGAGAAAATAAATTTATTATTATAGAAATAGTTGGACTTATAAATATAGAAGAATTCATTTTTTTTTTATTTAAATAATTTTTACAGCGGTGCTATTCCTACTACAGTTAATCTGTTTATTTTATTGCCGTAGAATGTAAGTACACTGCTAAAAATATATAGGAAAAGAAACAAAAAATAGAGAAAACCATACGAGATAGCCATACATGAATGTGAAATGCACATATGTTAAAGCACAGTACAAAAAAAGGGCAAAAAAACATATATAAATTGTCGAATGAGTTGAAATGATGCCAAGAATATAAAGAAAATTTCTAAGGAATCATTTTGGATATCTATACATAGGAATAAAAAGGTTTTTTTAACGGTAGTAAAGAAACTTCAACACCGCGCATAGTTTCTTGGAATAGCTGAGTTTATGGATGAAGATTTAGGGAAATTATATCCCATTTTTCATATAGCGCACTCTACATGTGCCGGGCCGTGAACGAGGGCATCGTTCTAGATGTAATGCGACTTCCCAGTGTGTCGTAGATAATATGCTTGACCGGATTTGATGTATGAGAACATGCTGACTATTTCATACTATGTATTTACTCCAATTCATGTACCTTCTCCCCAAGGAGTAGAATTAGATCTGGTATTAGCATACATTAAAGAAAAAAGAACCACAAATATCTGTCGTTGATGCCACATAAGGTCTGAAGTTCTCAATACAATGCAGGTACAGAGCTGAAAAAAAAAAGTGATCACCCCTTACTAACTCTGCCGCAAATCATCGCATAAAAATGTGACTGGTACCAATCCATTATTAATAAAGTCTAAAACTTAATTCTATACTTAAATTTTGCGCATGGGGTCGTCTACATATACAAATTGAAACAAACTTTAAAAATTTCAAAACTAACACATATTTTGGATTCTTCGGTAAATTTTATCTTCGGATGCCAAACAGGAAGTCATTTGGTCAAGTAGTTTAGAAATTATGCAGGTTTAAAGCTTTAAACTCCTAATGTAAAATTAATTTATAATCGTAGTAAAACAGATTTCATTGCGGGTAGGTTTTTCAGAATAACTCAAAAACTACTTGGCGGAATGAGCTGTAATATTAGATTCGCATATTTGAAACTTTTAAAAATCGATTTCTATTACAAAATCTAAAGGTTACAATTCATATTTTTTTTTAAATAATTAAAAAACGCAGATATCCATTAAAAACTTGAGTTATGATAAAACAATCGATATTGACCTTGCACTATAAATACTAATTAAAAACAACATAAATGTCCAAAAAACATACACGTACGATTTCATAAAATACTTTACTGGAGGTGTTTTCATATACAAAACTGTAATTCTACATAGATAACTGAGCGCTTTCAAGCAAACTTTTGCTCATCCTCAGGGTTACAAATAAAAACGCAAATACACAGATGACAAATGGCGAAAAAACTAGTAAGAACATCGTTCACTGCTGGAGAATGGCAGAAACCGTTAAAACAAACCAACAGGTGTGGGAGGCACTGGGAGGGGGTGTGATAATCATATTTCGTCTCGAACAATTCCTAAGAGTCTATACCATAATTTAGGAATATTGTAGGATAATGAATCATTGCATGTTTTATCCTTTTTAGTTAAAATTTCTATGGATTCATCAATTATTTCTTGATAAAATGTTGATGTATGCTTAATTATTTTAGCTTGATCAAAATGTATTTTCGCTGATTCGTTTTAATCTTGAAAATGTTGTTTTAGTTCTATTGAATTTTATATCCGAAATGTGTTCTTTTAAACGAGTTTTAAACATTCTTACTGTCATACCTATTTAACTTTATAACATTTCTTACCATTTTCTTCTATTTCCATAGTGACTGGAATTCTATAAATTCCCGACGATTCTTCCATCGATACAGGATCAATTTTTTTATGTAATAACGTTTTAAATTTTACAGGTGGGGATGCTATCAAATTTACATCATATTTATTTAAATTACGTCTCAATTTCTCAAAAAGTTCAGGAATATACTCAAATTTGTAAAATTTAGTAGGTTTTTCTGCAAATTCTTGCTTCTTGTTATTCTGATATCTATATCGATAAATTAATTTATTGACTAACCTCTCAGAAAAACCATTCTTCTTTGCTATAATTTTAATTTTGTCAAGTTCATCATTAATATAACTCAGTACACACTGAAAATGCTCTACGGTTGTAAAATCGATATGCAGCTAATTTATAATTCAAAGGTGTTGAAGCATCTCTGGGTGTTGCATTATTTGAACGTATATTTTTTCTATAAACTGTTCAATCTATCGTTAAATTGGTGTTTTTTATTAACTCTACGTCAAGAAATGGCAAACGATTTTCCTTTTCTGTATCCAGGGTAAATTGTATTTTTGTATCAATTTTATTGATCTTAACCACAAAATCCTTTAATAACTCTAAACCATGTTCCTATACAATAGAAACATCATCTGAAAATCTACACCAATATGCAGGTTTTATAATAAAATCCTACATAACCATATTTTCAATGGGTTTCAATTTTATCTCTTATTCAACTTAACATGAGCTAATTAAGATATAGAAAACTAAGTAAGATGTAGGTTTCGTGCCCCTGACGGTGGAAATTGAAAATAAAAGATATTGCAGCACGTGCTCAGTACGCCTGAATACGGTGCCGTATGCTGCGGTGGTGAGTGCCGGAGTTTCGTTCGGAAAGAGGTTTGTTTAGTACCTAATGCGTCCCCTGGTTGTGGAAACTGGAACTAAAAGATTTTGCAGCGCGTGCGTGGTAAGCTTCCTATAACGTGCCGTAGACAGCGAGGACGCGTGCCGAAAATTTGTTTGTAACAGAATGCACCCCCTGGCGGTGGAACTAAAAGATTTCCCTGCGCGTGGGCCAAAAATAGATATTTTTATCGAAACCGCAAAAGTTACCGATTTGATAATCCCAGACAACGAAATGTTCTCATTTTCACTCATTCTCGAGTATTAAGGAAAGTATTGAAGGTTTCGATTCGAAACACACAGCATGTACGTAGTTTATTTTTCTGATTCCGAAAATGTAAAATTTTCAGAAAATCGGACGGTTACTTTTTTAAAATTTTGACCAAAAACTGACCCGTTTTGAATCAAATGATCCAAACATTTGAGGGGGTGGTATTGAATTTATTTCCGCTTCGTGATTCGTCTCTATATTTAATTTCCGAAAGACGAAAGAGTTACCAGAGGAACGGTTTCGTGCAGCGATTTCTAGATTGATTTTGCGTTTCGTACTACTTCTTGATGGGATCGAGCAACGCCGGATGGATCAGCTAGTTATTAATATTCCGTAATCAGGTCCATGGCTTATTTGAGCAAATTTTATTTGATGCAAGAGTTTTTTAACTTTTGATAGCATTCTCATTCCATTCAGGAAACATTGTAACCATGATGGACACATGGAAGTACATCCAACTAAGGACCCAATCGATTATAAAAAAAGAATATTTTATTTCAGTTATTACTTATCCATCATACGTAGTATAGGGTAAGTCTTGTAATCGTTTTGAAAATCGAAAAATTTTTTTGACGGATTCACACGTTTCAGACACTGGAGATTACGAAAAACATATTTTCAGAAAAAAAAATTGCCGTCGTCTGTGTGTGTGTGTGTGTGTGTATGTGTGTCTGCAAACGCTCTATCTCCCGAACAAATTGAGATAGAGACTTGAAATTTGGTATGTACTTAGTATGTAATAATGGGAAGAAGCTTATTGAAATTCAGTAACCTCGATTATCCGAAACTATTTTTTCGGACTCTCGAAATATTCGTTTTGATAAAAGGTATATAAAATTTTTCGAAATTGTTTATTTTAAGAAGTGAATAGAAAAGACAATATAAAAAACATAAATTTTGCATAAAGAATGAAGTAGATCGGATGAGTAGTTGCCGAGATATTTGTAATCATTATTTTTCACAGTCTTCGATTTTTCATGACCCTGTATTTCATTCAAATTTCTAATCAAAGATATATTTTAATTGGAAATGAGACGCTTAATACGACGCAGTAAATCGTTAGTTACTATGATTATCAATTTTGGAGATATAAGGATGTTTCTTTTACGCAATTCAGTAACAGAGCATTTAAAGCGAGGCTAACGAAAAAGAAAGGCTACCGCGTTGCTTTACGCATATATTTTTTTACAGACCGCCGGAGTCACGTGTTGCTCGAATGCCCCAATGAAGGCGTACGAAAAGAGCATCACGTCACTCTAGCGGTCTGTAAAAAAAGATAAGTGGAATGTACCGCTGTAGCCTGTCTTTTTCGTTAGCCTCGATTTAAAGTTTATGACGTCATCAAGCCAAGATTTTATTCGAATTGCAATGCATTTTATAAATAGTTTACACATGTTTTAATGTCATATTTTATATTATGCATATCCATGATGGGTAAGAATTACGGTTGCCCCCGACGACTAGTTTTTCTTTCAACTAGATATTCGGCCAAAACACTATTCGTAACATCCGTAAACTAAAATTTGAGATAAATGATTCAATAGGAGGTGGGGTGTCGCTTGATCACAGGGAAAACCCTCGTGCAGAAGCATGAAATCGTCGCTTAATTGAAAAATCTCCCCGTAAAACATGAAATAAAACACCAACCAGTTTATAGAAAAGAATAGTACCAGTTTTTGGCTTTCAAAACTGGACATACATTTCTGATGATGACAGAAAAGATCACAGTGAAAGAAACAGGATTTTTCGCTAATTTGTTTTTAAAATACTTTTAATTTTAAGATCGAGACATCTTCATTTCAGCTTGTGATATTGCAGAAAAGAAATTCAACTTTTTATAAGCTTTAGAAAAATCATAATTACACTTGTCCATGTAGTTTTGACTGTATTGTATACCGGCTCGTAAAGCATTTTTTTTCAATACCCGGTTTTTTTCCCATAGCCGGTTATACCCCAAGAGAATAAGAGTTGGTAAGCTTATCTAAAAATGCACCTAGAAATGCTAGCAACAGATTTATTGTGGAAAGAAATCCTTATTTAGTATGTTACACAAATAATATAAAAAGCTACAGTATCCTTAAATACGTTCATGTTCAACAATTTTGAAAATTAGCAAACAAGTAAAAAAATGAAAAAGTAAACTTTCCAACATAGAAACTACACAAATACCTGTATAGAGATACTGTAATGGCCACTTCTTCTTATCGGCTACAGCTAAGTTTTTCGACCATTACCCTCTAAAGAACTGCTCAAATTGAATGAAAACTGGGATATCCGGTTTCATACGACGATACAATTATACTCTACTTTCTCCTAGTGTAAATACTATTGTAATTACTACTTAAATTGCATACTTATGTCTATTGAAATGCAAAAATATTTTAATATAGCAGTTTCTCCCTTTCTCTCTTTTTTTTAACTTCTGCATTAATACCTTTTATACCGTAAACGTTTGTATGTATGTAAATAGAAGTACGAGAGGAAATAATAGCTGTTTTTAAATATGAACTTAACTTTACTTGTTTATAGCTATTTCATTCGTATAGCTAATTACAAAACTTGTTATCTCAAAATAATTATGTTTTGAAATATTGACACAAATAAGTCTCTGAACATTTTCATATTTCACTAAAATATTTTTATATCTCAAAACATAAATACACATTCAATTAGGAATACGATTCCACAAGCATCAAACTTCATCATAACAAGTTTGTTAACGACATGATTAGAATTAATAATTATTGTACATAAAGTCATTTTCAGAATAATTCATCAAAGTCAACAAATTACATATTTCACATTCTTTAATCATTTATGTTTAAAATAGAAAGCTTCACCCGCTATGCTGTTCAGTTCTCCAGACGAACATTGAATCAAACGAAATGTATCGGTGAATTTTACCTTGTAATTTAAAGCGATATTGACCTTTACCCTTTCGCGTTGCTGAAAACGATGTGAACGCTATTCTGCTATAATATTTTCTAATGTGTTGCACAAAAATTGGGTTATTAACCCCTATTAGGACCCCTTAGCGATGAGCGTCCTTTATAGAATTTTTAATCTTTTATCAATGGCTTTTAAAACTAGAAAATTTATCAAATTGAGTCACAGAAATGTTTTTTAAAAATAAGGTAAATTTTTCGAATAATCGGAGATTCTGAGCACACTATGCGTTACGTACACGCAACGCTCATCACAAAGGAATTAAGGACCAATTGTTTTAATTGATCATTTACAGTACGATTTGGTAGGAAAATGAGGCCGTTATGACAGTCGGAAATAAAATGTTTTTTCGCCGCCACACTACTGAATGGAAATCATTACAATCATTGGAGAGATAGTCCACACCTGAATAATGTTTGGGTAATTAATTCTCGTCTTTTAGTTCTCTCACTCCGGGCTCTAACTCCCTCTTAAGACACCATGTGTAGTTTTGGTTAATTTAAATGCAATCTCCAGTGTTCAATTCCGGGGTTGACCCTGCCCCCCCCCCCAAGAGAAGATTTTAAGATTATTAATGGTCTGGAAGTGAGATTTCTCTCTCGGAACATCACGGTATCGCCCCCGGGGCAGTAGAAATCCCTCCCGGAAAAAACTCTGAATTCAACACTAGAAATATCACTCTACGTCCCGTTATATTTCGTAATCCATGTCCTCTTCTGGGAGGTCTACCATGGGTTTCCAACTTTGGATTGCAGCATTATGATTTCCAAACAATTATAATTCCCGCTGTTATCATCCGTTAAAGTAAATGCATTTTTTTTAATACGTCAAAAAAAGCTCCCTTTCTCTCTAAAAAGAAATAGCTTTTATTTATATCATTTTAAAACGATTGTATAAGAAATGATTATACTAAGAAGCAATCATGAAACATTTTTCATTTCTATAATATAGTAGTTTTCGTTTGCATATTGTTGGTGCGTGATTGAGTTTTTGAGTTTAAATTAACTACACAAAAATTTCGAGGGGGTCAAAGGTGAAAATGTATAATTTTTCCGATTCTAGAGAGTCAAACCCGTTCTATTTAGCTATAAAACGTGTGATGGCTTTAGTATAATTTTGAAATAATGTTTTCGTTACGGAATTATATATATATATATATATATATATATATATATATATATATATATATTACTGTATTATTGTATTACTGGGGGGGAGGCTCGAAAGCTAAAGCACCGCGACCAGAGGTCTTTTGTACTATCCCCCCAGGTCTCTTAATTTTTGAACCAATTCCAGATGAGAGACCTGCATCTGGATTGGCACCCCCAGAGGTAGCGCTTATACAGAACTTGGAGTACTTTGGAGCCACGAACAGATTTAACGTGCACCAGCTCCCATTAACGTACACGGTCCCACAGCAGAGGCAGACGAGAGAGGATAGACGATGCACCCTCCCAGATGCTGCTTGGCTTTCGGCGATCTTACGAGAGCCGAGCTTTACTGTCCGCGCTACTGCGGGACTATATATATATATATATATATATATATATATATAAACTGGATGTAGGTCTACCCCAGATTTTTCCATTGTTTCCTGTCTAGTGCTTTAGTCATCCAATTTACACCGGCCACTTTTCTGATTTCGTCACTTCATCTTACTTGATGTCTTCTTGGTCGTTTTATATCTCTAGAATACCACTGTAGGGTGTTGGTGCTGCATCTATTATTGTCTTGTCTTCTTGCAATGTGCCCAGTCCAGTTCTATTTTAGTCATTTAATTCTCTCAATGATGTGAAAAACTTTCGTCTGACTTCTTATCCAGGTTATTCTCTTTCTGCCTCTTCTATTTACGCCTAGCATATATCTTTCCATACTTCGCTGTGTTGTTTGTAAACTAAATACCATCCGATGTATATATATATATATATATATATATATATATATATATAGTATTATATAGATAGATAGATTTAGTATTTTAAATGAAAGTTATCTATTCTATATATGAAATGAGTGAAATATTTATATTTTAAATGAAATAAGTGCAATGCAAATGACGGTGATTGAAATAATATTTGGCGATTTATCATCAGCGTTTGGTTAATGAAGAAGTACCAACCAACTCCCAAAATTACCCAACTAAAAGTGAAAATCCCACTAAAATCCTTTTATCAGAATTCAAGTTAGAAACAGCTGGAATGAAATACGAATATGCATTATATATATATAGTAGATAAATATTTCATAATCGTGTTCACTTAATTGTAGAACATTCTACCATTGATCTATAACTAAGCAATGTAGCATGATATATTATATACTAAAACCATCCCTGATATATTTTATAACCAAGAATGAAACGTTCATCAAAATCCGTTCAGAAGTACTCTTTAAAAAAGCTAATACTTCTTAATCAGGTTTACATAATTATAGAACCTTTCACCATCGTTCAATAACTAAGCAAAGTAGAACGATGTGTTATGTACCAAAACCCTCCTCAAATTATTATCTAACCAGAAGTGTAAATCCTCTAAACATCCATTCAGTAGACTCCGAGTTCTAAATGGTCGGAATTAAATACGAAATTGCATTTTAGAAACCCTGATGTCCAAAAATTAAGGGACAGTGACCAGAATCTTTCGATTTTAGACGCTTTGTCGAATATCTACTGAAATTATTTACGAATTGTCCTTTAACTTCAAGAATGTAAAGTACATGTTTGACTTCATAATTTTCAGTGAAAATTTAATCGCGAGTATAATTAGGGGGAGGGCAATAATAATTTTAATAATAAAATAGTATTTGCGATCACCCAAGTAACAAGAAATGCTCAAAATGGTTTGTCACTGTAGTAAATGATTATGTAGGTCCTGTTCAACATTTGTGTACATTTGTGTAAGCATAGCACGTATATTCTTGAAGATGTTAAAGTTTGTGTGAAAAATTCAAATCTTTTTTATTTATAGGATACAGAGTTTTCAACCGAATGGAACACCACTTCCGAAAACTTGACAAAGAACAGTAGATATAGTATTCTGCAATTAAAATATTAATATATTGAATATCGATGAGATATGGGTATTTGTATGAAATAAATTTTAACTGCGCATGCGCAAACTACAGCAAGATTTTTTTTGTCGTGATTTAGTAGTTAATTCTATAGAGCAACTCACATAAAAAGATCAGTCAAATATCATGAAAACTTAAAAAAATACCGGCGACACAATGAGCTGATTGAAAAATTGGGGTAAAATTCCTTATAATCCAGTTACGTTTAGAAAGCAACTCACTCTATCGCTTCTAGCTTTCTGAATTTTTGCAATATTTGAATGGACTTTTTATATGTTTCTCTATACAATTGACTACCAAATCATGAAAACAAAGCTTTGTTATACTTCGCGCATGCGTAGTTATTTATTTCATACAAATATCCATATTTCAACAAATATTCAATATATTCAATTTTTAATTGCATTGTGCTATTTCTACTGTTTTTTGTCGAGTTTTCGGAAAGCGTTGTTAAATTCGGTTGAAAACTCTGCATGCTATAGAGAAACAAGAACGAAAAATCATGCGTCAAGCATAGATTATGTAACACATTCCAACGCTTCCAAAATAATTTTACAAATCATACCGTTTAATAATCTGAAAGATAACATCTAAGTAAACAATATGGAAAACGCATAACATATTTAAAAACATAATTTCAGGAATTTCCAACATATACAATATTCGGAAAAATATCCGAATACTTTTATTCAGCCCTGTATAGGATCTATAGATTTGTATATATACTACATATGATGCTAAATTTTAGTTCAGTTACGAAACGCGTAGCACAGTTTAAAATTCTCCGTCTGGAGTTTCTGTCAATAAACGGAAATGTGTTCGCGAACTTTTGTGCTTCCCTGTATAGGATCTACAGAATTTATACACACCACGTAATAGACAAAAAGCGAGTTAAAATTAAAATCGCGTTCAGTAACTTAAAACGCACTTCCAAGAATTATTGTTAACAGACAGTAGAGAATTATTTTGTGTGTCCCTGTAAATGAACGATGACTGCTATACACACAACATTCTGTAGTAAGCCTCTTGTAATGCAGCTTAGTGATATATCAATGTGTTTAAAATGGTGAAACATTATTTAAATAACCCGCAGACGATTTTTCTCCATAGACGTAATGTAACGGAATTCTTTTGACTGTCCCTGTAACGTAACTATAAGTGCTATGCACACCCTATTCCATATTAAGCTTCTTCTAATGCACCTTCGTGTTATATATAAATTTCAATGCGTTTAAAATAGTGAAACATTATTTAAATAAACCGCAAATGATTTTTCCCAATAGATCGCAATGTAACGGAATTCTTTTGAGTGTCCCTGTAAAAAAACTATAAGTGCTACACACTTCCGTTGAAATCGGGAACATACTATAGATAACGACAATACCATATAAAAATTGCAGAGCAAGCCGAGCTTATTTACGGGAGTTAGAGCAGGGACAGACGGCAGACGGCAGACGGCCATACGGCCAGACAAACCGAAGTCAAACACTTTTCAACTAGGTTGGAAAGTGTTAAAAACATTTGAATTTTGCACACAAACGTTAACATCTTCAAGAATATGCGTGTTATTCTTACAGAAATACACAAAAACGTTGAACAGGACCTACATAGTCATTTGCTACAGTGACGGACCATTTTGAGCATTTCTGTTACTTGGGAGAATGCAAATATTATTTTAGTATTAAATTTAGTATTATCCTCCTAACTGTTCTCGGGACTAAATTTTCATTGAAAAACATTAAGTCAAACATGTCTTTACATCCTCAAAGTTCAAGGGAATTTCATCAATAATTTCAGTAGATATTCGACAAAACGTCTGAAATGGAAAGTGTCCAGTCACTGCCCTTTAATTTTTGGACTTCACTGTATATACTAGATGAAGTTTCTCATTAGTTTGAACAAATTTGAGTAAGATTGTTAATTGATGCGTTTAAAGCGTGTGATGCAAGTCACAAATTTTGAAAAATAGCGTTAAGAGCCTACACTAGTCACGGGAAGAAACGATCAAGCTAATGCTAAGTCTATGGGAAGGTTCTAGCGCGATTTCTCGCTCACATTTTAATAGTTTTAAATGCTTTTTTTGCATAGGATAGCTGAGGTCAATCTCCAACGTTGTTAGTTTTTACATTTTCGATTTTTGTTACGGTTTTTTTTATAAGCGGTCATTTTCAATTTTGGAACCAGTTGGAACCGGTTCTGAAAGTGAAAGTACCCTTATATAAAATAACTGGAACCAAAATCGAAAAAGTAAAAAATAACAACATTGGAGATTGACCTCAGCTATCCTATGCAAAAAAGCATTTAAAAATATTAAAAGGCGACCGAATAATCGCGCAAGAACCTTCCCATAGATTTAACATTAGCTTGAGCGTTTCTTCGCGTGACTAGCGTAGGCTATTAAGTGTATGGAGAGTATCTAGACTTATCGAATAGTTAATCGGTAAAAGTAACAGTTTAAAGAAACTGCCTGTAGATAAATACCACCCGAAGATATTTTATTGCATTGGAATACACTATAATGAATCCAAAAAAACCCTGTTTTTAAGAATTTAAGAAAATTGTGATTTATATTCGGTGTTACCAGAAAAATACCACAACTGCATTTTACATACCCCCAGTTTCGTATAGTGATATTCGCTTTCTTTAAATACAGAAATTCTGTTATTAGATAGGGGGAATATTACAATATGAAAATAGTGGCGTTGAAATTCTACACTGCAGAAAATAATTGTTGATTTTACAGTATAATACTGACATCCCAGCTGCCAGTATTATACCGTAAAATTAACAGTATTAAACAGTAAAATAAGCAGTAATACGCTACCGCGCATACCGGCAGCGTATTACTGCTTATTTTACTGTTTAATACTGTTAATTTTACGGTATAATACTGACAGCTGGGATGCTAGTATTATACTGTAAAATGAACAATTATTTTTGCAGTGTATTGTGATATTTTCGTGACAACACTGTTTATGCGACTATAAATTTAATTTTCTCAATTTATATTATCGCTACAGTTGAAGCACTGCAAAAATAAATAAATAAATAAATATTACGATTTGTTCTGCATATTGTATTTAATTTCAGTCTACATGAAAAATCCTTAACCGCTGTATTATAATTAAAAATTTTTAATCAAATTTGAAGTAGACTTGAAGTTTAAATATCTAATTAGAAAATGAGTAATACAGAAACTACTTGAAATTTAAAGAGAAAAAGTATCAAATTATAAGTTCCATTTCTGGTTTTACTAAATACATCCCTAGTTTTCTGTAACGTTTTTTACTTGGGACTGAAACTATAACTATCACAACTGTTACTTTCTCCCAATTTTCTTTCACCCAAAGCTATTTTCTGGGAGTATGATAGCTGAGCGTGAACGAGAGTAAAAGTTATTTTTAAGAGTCCTTAACTTAAAACATGTCTTAAGTTACACTGCAAAAAATAATTGTTGATTTTACAGTATAAAACTGGCATCCCAGCTGCCAGTATCATACCGTAAAATTAACAGTATTGAACAGTAAAAAAAGCAGTAATACGCTGCCGTGTAAGCAGTAATACGCTACCGCGCATCTGTAAAATCAACAATTATTTTTTGCAGTGTAGAATCACGCACTGCGAATATAATTGGCACTCCAGAGAGCTGATATTTGCTGGTAGGATACCATTTTCAGTGGGTTGGAAGAACAATATTTGACAAAGTTTCTGCAACTTATTTTAATTACATTCCGTAGTTTATATTCTTCTATTGTATTAGTCTGGAAGCAAGCAAATTTATAATGAAAGTTCCTAATTTCGAGCTAAATCCCAATAATACCCCGTTTTCTTTAAAAAATGGAGAGAGAGAAGAAAGAAAATAAAACTTCTTTCAAACTATACCAAATTATAGAATACTAATTAAATTTGAACCAAATCTTGGTGATACCAGTTTTATTTAAGGAGGCGATAACACTTGTAAAACCACATGTAAAGCACCTGACATTGATATACCCTTTTTTAGTGAAGCGATTACAGCACTAAAAATATTTTGTCAGTATCTAAACTATAAATTGATCGTTCGAAAAAAAAAATAATAACAAGAAAGAAAAACTATGCGTAAAGCGTAGATTATGAAACATTCTCCAACACATTCAGAATACTGTAACAAAACTTCCCCGTTTAATAATGTAAAGTTGATATTTAAGTAAACAATAAATAAAAAAAAAAAAAAAAAAAACGCATAACAAACTGGAAACAGCAGTTTGAGAAATTTACATCTGTAGTCAGAAAAGTATTCAAATTCTTTTTTATTTTTTATATGATCTATAGATTTGTATGTATATTGCAGAATATACTAACATTTAGTTTAGTTAGGAAACGCTAACACAGTTGAAAATTCCTTTTCAGCAATTTCAGTCATTAAAAATAAATGATTTCTTCTGTATAACCTTGTATATGACTGTATAGTTTATAAACAACAAGTAATATGAAGTTAAATAAAAAAAACGTGTACCACAACTGAAAACGCACTTCCAGCAGTTATCGCTTACAGACATTTCTATTTTAGACAGACTGTTTTCGAATTATATCCTTGTAAATGAACGATAAATGCTTTGCACACGACAACTGCATACATAGTAAGCGCACCAATTTAATACTAGAATAGATTCGCAAAATTGACACAACTGCGACATCTTGAGGACGAGATAAATAATGCTAATACGCGGGCTTTTAGGATGATGTCATTAGGTATGACAAAACCTACCATCAGCGCATTCTCCTGAGCATGTATTGTGAATCATTACTCACTCATGGAAGATGTATCTTGTTTACCAAATTTATTGCCAAATATTTTTGATACAGTTTGTTTTGATAAAATGAACCAGGATACCCGTATGTTAGCTGAACCATTTTAAAACATTACCATTTAAAAACATTCAGAATATCATATTAGTTTCGGTAGTAAAAATAATAATATATAAGCATTATGTAAGCACTATGTAAGCATGATTGCCTTTTCTCCCGAAACTAAAAAGGTATAAGGAATGTTTTTTAAATATAAATATTTTTATCAAAACAAACCGTATCAAAAATAGTTTGCAATAAATCTGGCAAATAAGATACATCTTCCACGAGTGAGTAAAGATTCACAATATATATTCAGGAGAATGCGCAGATGATAGATTTATACATAATTTTCTATCTCGCCAACGCTCCTATATTGAAAAAAAATACCTTACCCTCTAAACATATTATAATGTATTGTTACCAGAAAAACACCCGTGTACCTAATTTTTATAATTTTTGCACCCCAGAAGTTGAGTAAAAATTAGATTACAAAATCCCATCTTTACACACAAGAACGAAAGTAAAGTTACATAATAAAAGCGTGTAACGAATAATAAAACGGGGTGAAAATTATTTTATAAAGTGTGGTAACTTTGGTAGCTTGAAACTCACGTATTTTGATAGATGGATACTGAAATTTTATTACACATATTTATTTCAACATTCACCACAAACTTTCACTGCATTATAACTAATATTTCCATATTTATATTAGAAGCAAACAGAAATTGATATAGATCAGTTGATTATTCGATGATGTTCACAATGGCAGATGATTATAATACCAGATAGTGTCACTTCTAGAAAGGTGATTATCCACTAGCGATTCAAAACAATATAGGTATTCGATAAATATTTTGTAAAAAAGTGTAATATACAAAATAGTCACGAATAACAATGAATACAATAGTTATTACAATATTCAGCAATTTAACACTAATACAAATGAAAACATGACTACGCCTACGCAGCTATTTCATAGATATAAGAAGTACTAGATTACAAACAAAAGGTAAAGCAGTTATTCCCTTTGCAGTAGTTCAACCCCTTCCGCTACGTGGCGTACGACCTTGAGTGACGTGAGCTCACTTTCGATCTGGCCTAAACCAACATGCAGGGCTTAATTTCTAACAAAAAAGTACCGGAGCCCTAATATTCTGCAGTACTAATAACCGTAGCGTGCCCCCCCCCTCTCCACCGTCACTCCAATCTGCATAATTATATTTCATACATTATATGTATTTGCAAAATTTAAAGCAATTTTTTTCTTAGGAAAATTTAAAAAATTAAATATATTTATCTGCATTTATTTAGCTGTGAATTATTCCACTTTTTAGTTATCACTCCGGCCGAATAAAAATGTTTGCCTAATTTTAATGTTAAATAATCGCAGAATTCTGCGATTAAATAAAGGAAGGATTGTGATTTGGAAATAGTGTTAACACAAAAAAAAGAATAGTTCGCAGCTATGCATTTTTATGAAAAAATGAATGAAATTTTCAAAAATTAATAGTTATATGCCTAAGAATCGAACAAAATTTTTAAATTTCCTATAAAAGGTGCATATCTTAAACTATAATCGATTTCTTCCGTATAACAGTCTTTCGCATTAGCATTCTTTCATATTAGATTCTTTTATAATTAACATTTCGTTTAGCTACTGCATCACAAACAGCTTTGGCTACAAAATAAGCAAAAAACCGTAAATCAAAACGACCGCCATTTCCCCCTCATTTGTGCACATTCGCGATTAATTATCCTACTGTTTTTAGATAGGTTGAGTTGCTCGACTTTAGTTTCGATATTTAGTCCTAGTTCTGTAGGGTTGAATTATTGGTGAATTGGATTTCAGGTTAAGGGGTTTACGTCTAATCACGACCTACGATCGTAAGTCATTTTTTGTACTTCTTTTCTTCGAAAGTATACAATAGAAGAAAACAACAATTAGTACGCTCGAATACTCCAGTCTTAAAGTTTATTCATGGATTTTTCCCCGAGTTACGGCCCGATACGGGACCATTTCTCAGCGGAAGTGGTGTGTGGTGGACAGGATAACTCGGAAACCGTGTATCTGAAACAAACGAAACCAATCGTTTTTATTAATATATTAAATAAACTTGCTCTTTAATGAAGGAAATAAATTTATCGGGATTGTAAACAAAATGGCGACCGTATGAAGGAGGAGGCTATTTTTTTTTAACACGTTATAATAACCTAAAATTTGGCTATTATAACGTGCATAAAAAATACTAATTTTGATCAGAAATTAAATTTCTTCGTTCAAGGGCAAGATAATTTTAATAACTACAATTTCAGAAAGTTTCATTGAAATCCGATTAGAACTTTGTAATTATGTCTACCCACTTAAAAATGTCGTTTCAAGAAAAACGACTTTACAGTTTTGAAATGAAATAACATTCATAAAAAACGATGCTATATAACACGTGTTTCACATTATAAACATGCCAGCTTGCTTGCATGAGTAAAAAGAGACAGCTGCTACAAGCAGCAGCTAGTGCGTCGATTACTGTCGCTGCACAACGAGGAGCAGCGTTTGCTTCGGGAAGTGGAAAGTTATTACAATCAGATCGACTTAAATTTTTGGAATTGAATAGACTATGGGCTATACTTTCGCATGGATACTTTTACCCCAACTCGATATTTCAAAAATTTATGACTGGATTTAACTTTTAAAACCCAGAATTAAGCTCTCAACCTGCAGATAAAGTTGACCGTAAACTGCCCGGTAAGAGTTAATATGTCTGTCATTTTTCCATACCTCACAAAAATCGTCCCAAATCTGCAAGTAAATAACATATACAAATGTTCAACATACAAAAATCTCCCACCCAAAAATTCCAGTCAGAGCAAGCATCTCAGAAATTTGTTCCGTACAAGTATAATTGTGTATAAATTATGTCAATTTCTTTTTCGTTTTATTTTTAATTATATGGGAATTTAGGGCGTTTATTCATATATTCTGGAGATTAAGTTACTCAAAATTAATATTTTTTCCTTTTTAAATATTAAATTTTTTTTGGGCTAAATTATTTTCTAAATCAATTTTTCGTTTGCGCATTGAATCCTTTATTCAAAAAAGCCTTTTCTTTTATCCTAATGTTAATTTTATACTCTTTAAATATATCTTACTGTATTTATTTTTATAACCTTGCAAGTTGCTTTTGTGTTTTTTTTACATATGGGAGTAGATATTACAATTATCCTTTATGTTTTGTGCAGAAAATAACAAAAAACATATCTATCTAAATTTCCATCTGATTGTTCCTGACTTAAGAAGTAAAGTATAAATAATGTGCGGATACTATAAACCACATTCCCATCGAATCTAAGTGATGTTGCAAATGTTTACGGGATTACATTTTCAATTCACTCAATTTGATAAGTTGCCATTTCTGGCACACTCTTGGCATCTGCCATTCAAAAAATTTTGTATTTGTTTCGCCCTAAACGATGTAATTAATTCCGCACCATTGGCTTGATTCAGCTTTTTTATGTTGTCATTGTAACTTAATGAAAATGATCTGTTCATCTCCAACTCTTGTGTTGAAAACATCCTAATTTGCTCTACATATGGGGGCCACCTACCTATACAGCTACGTTTCTAAATAAATTCTAAACTCCATTCATGGATTTAAGTCGTCGTATTTTTCTTCAATAGCGTAGCATTTTGGAGGAGGAGAAACTAGATTATGCGCAATATCACGATGCAAATGTACAGAAAAATCCGGCCATTGGATCTACGTTATGTTACTCTGCAACATTCTACTACTCCAGCAACAAATAATTCATCATAGAATTATCTACAAGACACGAAATATTATTATCTACCTTATGTGAAATAATCTAGTTTTTTATACATGGCTTTTATTATGGTTTTTTTTATATTAACGTTTATTTCTATTTTATATGAAAAATCCTTAATTATCATTTTATAATTCACATTTTTAAGTAAGTTTAAGTAATATGTTCAAATATTTAAAGAGAAAACGTGCTTTTGAATGTCGAAAATATTTGAAATTTAAAAAGAAAAACCCATCAAATAATAAATTCCATTCTTGATATTACAAATTATATCATCAGTTTTATGTAAAGTTTTATGTCTGTCAAAACTGTTACTTTGGGCCAATTTTCTTTCATACAAAGATATTTTCTGCGAATATTTTAGCTGAGCATGAATACGAGTGAAACGTTATCTTTAAGAGTCCTTAACTTAAAACAAATCTTAAGTTAGAAGCACGTGCCGCCAATATAATTGATACTCGAAACAACTAATATTTGTTCGTTGGATACACTATTATCAGAAAAGTAGTTTGAAAGATCAACATTCGCCAACATTTCTTAAACTTATTTTAATCACATTCCACAATTTATCCCCATACTGTTATTAGTTTGGATAGACAAGCAAATTTATTTTGATAAACGAGACATGATTTATTCAAATATATGAAAGGAAAATCATGTACCAAGCATAGATTATGAAACACTATCCAGCATTCTGAGAGTATATAAAATATTCATTTGTTGCATTGTTATTACAATATTACATATCTCAAATAAGATTATTATCGGCGTTTCGGCTCAATGTGTCATTTAGTCTTTATTTGTGGAATATTTTAAATAAGTGTTTAGGCTAAATTATCTTTCCATATCGCGAAATTATCACAGAAATCGACCAATATTGTCAACGAGTTCGGCGCCAACATCTATATTACTGTCGGTCAATTCGCTGTACCTGTTACTTACAAATGCCTGTAAAGTTACTTTTAGTGCAATAATACTTTTCATATTGAAAGAAATTTGTATAATCTTATGTCGAATATATTTTTCATTTAGAGAGCTTATTACACCACTGAAAAGCGTTTAAAAGAATAACTGCCTATAGATGGTAAGGTATTTGAATTATTTTGGACAACCCTGTAACTATCATTGATCATATAGACACCACACAAAATTTAGCCCGAGTACAAAACGCATTGCAAGAAGTACCACCCATAGATTGTGGGTCCTGCATACGAAATATAGATATTACACATCGCATGATATGTTAAAATTTAGTTGTGCTGGAAATCACATGTATCTATATTATAAAGCAAAAACATGGCCTTCAGTAACGTGCAGTCATATCGACTATGACAACGATCTAAGCCACCTATTTCTTTTTTTTTTTTACTGCAGATGTAATTACTTTTAAACATAGCACAACTTCATATTCTTACAACGTTGCACAAGGGAAAAAAATATTTTCAAATGCAATTTGTTTGAAAACTGTATCTTAATTTAGTGAATTTTTAGGGTTAAAAAAATTTTCAAGCATGGATTTTTTTAAATTATCTCTATACCACCCCCCTCGATTACGGAAAATTAACTCGTTTGCGCTTGAAAGGATATAAATAGATCAGAGTTTGGTTTCCTGCTACTATTCCATAACGAAACTAACACTTCACTAATAACAAGATAAATAAATAAAATAATTATACATAAAACACAAAGTTAACAGATATGTAATCGAATTACGCACTTAAGCATTGAAATAATCTGAATCGAAAAGGGGCTGGGTACAGCTGTCGCAGATGCACCGGGGATAATTTTTGCGCCAAAATGGAGGTTTTATGTCTGAGCAACCCGGCGATATTGGCGATATTTTGCTTTGTATGGCAACGCGGTAGAACAATTTGCGTGTGTTTATATTAAATTAAACATTGTGCATTTTATAATAAATTAATCATTGAATGTGTTTTATAATAGAATAATTTGTATGTCTTTATAATAAAAATTATGTGTTTTATAATTAAAAAAAACATTATGTATTTTATAATGAATTAATCATTGAGTGTGTTTCATAATGAAATAATTTGTGTGTCTTTATAATAAAAATTATGTGTGTTTTTATAATAAAAATTATGTGTGTTTTATAATAAAAAAACTGTTTCATATTAAAACAAAACTAATATGCTGTTAAGCAAGCTAGGCCTAACAGATATCCGAAAGCGGGATTTTCTCGCTAAAATGGCGCAAAACAAAAACCGTACCATCTCCGGTCCGTCTGCGACAGTAGTTTCAAAGGCAGCTGTAAGAACGAAGTTTTTGACGATTTTTTCAACTATTCACTTTTGGCATGCGGCTAATACAAAAGTATCGCTTTGAATAAATTCCAAAACTTAACTTGAATACATAATTGGTATTTTTAATATAAAAATGTTTTTTGGTGGTGTTAGTGGAAGATCTTAAAAATGTATTAAATGTAAAAAAAATCTATTAGCGTTTTTAGTTTTTAAAAATTGTTTTCACCTATATTCTGTAAACTGGGCGATATGTTTTGTAAACCAGGATGCACGGATTACATCCTCTGGTAACATTTAAAAAGACAATACCTGCAATTACTAGTCATAAACGATAATCTACCCGAACTGCTTTGCGTGGCTCTCTAAAAAACTATAAATTTTCACATACATTTTCTTTAGGAAACATTTTATATTGATTCTCAATAGCATACTTCTGTGGGCAAAAAATAGTAAGACTTTTTAATTTAAATTTCGCGCGAAAACCCATTCGTCGAAATATTTTTAGGTAGCTTTCAATACTAAAAAGTATAAAGCTACCTATTGCAGCCGTTCGGAGGAAAGCAGTTCCGGAAAATTTCGATATATTTTCACCGATCATGACCCCCAGACCCCAAAACCACCCTCCGTCCAAATGTTGATTTATATATATAGATATATCCATATATATATATATATATATATATATATATATATCTGACCTATGTCATACGATAACGCTCGTATTTATAAATCGATTTTGATGAAACTAATTGTGTGTATTAAGCTCACCAATGTCTCGACCGAGTTCGTTGGCCAGCTTGGTCCGCCATTTTGTTTCAAGATGGCGGCCATTTAAAAATTTAAAACTAAAATAAATATACAAAAAAAATTAAAAATTAAAATTTATTTTTTAATTACGTGTTAGGCCTTGATACAAGGATTCCAGAGCATTTTTTGGTTTACCTCTATCTTAAAAAACGGCTGAGATAGAACAATTTGAAATTCTAGGGTGGCTGACATTTTGAAACAAAACAGCACATTAACGCCATTACTTGCAAATTATTTTCTTTCATTGTTGTAATAATTTTCCCAATCATACGCATAAAACTATATATTCATATCCGTTAGCGCCAAAATTGGCGACATTGGCGACAAATCTGGCGACAAAATTGACAAAATTGGCGACAATTGGCGAAATATCGCCAAATTTGGCGACCAAAAGAAGTCTTTATAAATGAAGCCAATTTGGCTATTGCTCAATAATTTGGCGAATTTCTTATTCAAATTCAGTATTAACGAATCTTTTGTAAACGTTTCTTTGCATTTTAACTTGCTGTTTTCGTGTAACATTAGCTAAAATTTTAAAACGAAGATATAGGAAAGCTACCTTTTCCTCCCGGTACAGGCCGGAAGGACTTTTTTTTCTAGGTTGGTATGACTGTCAGTGACATCTGTGTCAAATGTCACATCAAAATAATCATTAGTGTGTAGTATACGCTTGTCTTTCTGAAGTACAAAAAGTGCATTCGGCGATTTTTACAATGAGTGAAATAAGAAGTTCCATTAAATTTTGTGTACGGAATCAAATTTCTGGTGCCGAAACGTTCAGAATTTTGCAAAAGGCCTTCGGTGATAATTGTTTGTCGCGAGCAAGTGTTTTTGATTGGTACAAATTATTCATAGAGGGTCGTGAACGCGTTGACGACGAACCACGTCCAGGACGGCCATCAACATCAACTGATGATCAACACGTCAATAAAATCAAGGAATTGGTGCTTGAGAATCGACGATTAACAGTCAGAGACCTTACTGGCATCGTTGGAATATCGGAAGGATCAGTGAAAACCATTTTGAAAGATGCACCGATAATGCACCGTCGCATACTGCATTAATTCTTCGTGAGTTTTTCGCCAAATTTTCAACCAATATCTTGCGGCAACCACCGTATTCGCCTGATTTAGCTCCGTGTGACTTCTGGCTATTCAGCAAACTCAAACGACCACTCCGGGGAAACCGATTTGAGACAATTGAAGACATTAAACGTGAATC
The DNA here is from genome assembly GCA_963931845.1 of Maratus michaelseni. Classification (NCBI taxonomy): domain Eukaryota; kingdom Metazoa; phylum Arthropoda; class Arachnida; order Araneae; family Salticidae; genus Maratus; species Maratus michaelseni. The sequence continues at coordinate 318,828,611 of OZ007589.1, forward strand.
CCTACGCGCATTGAAGGCTATTCCGGAAATTGACTTTAACAACTGTTTCGAGGATGGAGGAAACGTTGGCACAAGTGTATTGGGGCCAGGGGGGATTACTTTGAGGGGGACGAAATAGATTTGGAAGAATAAATTAAGAATTTTAAAATTATGAACAAAGTCTTACTATTTTTTGCCCACAGTAGTATATCAATTTCTTGCATTTTGATAGAACAAAATGCACTTAAAAGTATAACTACCTATAAACCATGTAATGTATCTGAATTATTTTGTATTTCCCTGTAAACGAAGGACTAATGCAACACGCAATTTTTTATATTGGTAACATAAGTTAGTCTTAGTAACAGACAGCAATTTCGTGGTAATCGAAGTATATTTACAAAAGTTGTGAACGGACGAGTTATATATAGTCTGTCAGTCAGACAGACGAACTGAAATCATAAACACACTATGTTGAAACGTGTTAGAAAGTAAAACTAATAAAAAAAACTGCTTTATTGAAAAAAATATTTAAGCTCAAGAGTGTTAAGATTAATGATTACTTTTTATTTTTTTATTACCTTCACGTTGAATACTTTACACCTAATAAATTTTCTCCATACGTACACACATGCTATAAGTACATATTTTAGTAATTTGCATACATTTTATATACTTACACACCCCTTATAGCATAGATACATGTTTACTAACATTTTATAACGTACATATATACATACATATACATAACAAATACGTATAAACATGTATAATAAGCTTTTTTTAAACAAATGAAAATCATATTGACTAATGAGGAATGTTTTAAAATTCTGATTTAACTAAAACAAAAAAAAAAAAAAGAAAGAAAGAAAGAAAAAGAAAACGAATCAACTCAAAATTATTTGAAATTTCCTTTTCCATTGACAGATTACAGTTTTGAGACTAATTAAGATTCCATATACATATTACAAAAAATAATTTTTATTTTTTTAATTTTTCATATCACTGAATAATAAGAGTTCAACATTTAGTTTAACATCATTCAACGTTCGATTTAGAATGAATTGCGTTTCTAATTTTCAGAAGTATTTTAAAATGCAGTACCGAAAATACATCTAGTTTATGTTTCGTGAGTGTGAATTTTATATTTTAGCCCTTTGACTTTAAAAAAATAAAACGACATCTTATGGTTAATCTTCTGTAATCAGGTCGATGTTCAAATGACGCATTTGAGCAAATGGGATTTGGCGCAAGAAGGTCTTTTAAAACTTTTAATGGTATACACAGTAACTTTAAATGATATTTTAGCCACGATGGTCGCGTTTGGCAGTAGGTTAATCGATCATATTTTTAAATTGTAAAAAAACAAACAAACAAACAAACAAACTAACAGAAAAACAATAACTTCTTTTACTAAGCAGAGACAATCAATTGGCAATAGTGGTAACCCTACGACTTTCTCCTCAGTTACTTTAATTTATTTTAGAAAATAAATGTTTATTGTTAAGTTAGATTAAGTAAAATGGATGAAAAATATCTAAAAAGTTAGTAAGAGTATGATATACTTTAAAAAAAAGGTACGCTTTTATTTTATCTTGGTTCATGTATGTAATGATGGAAGTTTGCAATGGATTTTTCATATACTTCCTGATGTGCTAGAATCCTAGAAATTGTGTACAGTTGTCTGTTCCCGATGACAGTACAACATTTTCATATTCTCAGAATTTATTTATCAACTAATAAATTAAGTTTATAGAATTATATAAGAAAGAAAAAATCACATTATCACAAAAATAAAACATACATTTACATGCTAAAAGTGATTACGATGAAGAGCGATTACACGCATACAAATATATAAATTTTAGCATGTAAATGTATATTTTATTTTAGTGATATTAAGTGATTTTTTCTGATATAATTCTATAACTTCTGTTTGTTATTATTTTCAACTTACTATATTTATATTATATATATATATATATATATATATATATATATATTTGTTACATATGAAAAATTATCTAAGAAATCCTGAAACTTTCTTATAAATAACATTCTAATTAAGTCACACAAATCTACGAAATAAAAACTATTTTAAGATTGTTTAAACCAAAAGGTAATAAATACGTTAGAAGAAACGATGATACCTGAATTAGTACCAATGCACGGCTTTTGTATCAGAACTCCAATGAAAAACGTTAAAGTACCTAAATTAATTCTTTAGAATTTTAGGGGAAAATGTTTAAAAAAGATAACGTGCTGAATAAAAGTATCATTTGAAATGAATTTAACGCTTTTCTTTAAATAAAAAGGGACCTATTCAAGATATCTTTGATGGAATAGTTTCATCATTAAAAAGGTTTCCGATTTAAAAGAAACAGGGAGCTTAAATTAAAGTTTTTAATTCGTTTTTTTTTTGTTAAAGTAACATTCTTTAATCAAGCTTCAGCATTTAAACAAATTTTTATATCGATTTCAAAGGATTTTTTGCATTAAAAAAACCTATTTTAAACTCTCTAATTTTACATCGCAATCAGCGATCAATAAGGAATATCCAAGGAGGAATTGAGGGGGTCGGGGCAAGAAAGTGCTAAGCCACATTTTTGGTGAAATAAATCTAATACTTTAATCTGTTGTAAAAATATAATATCCGACATATAATTTGTTTGTAATGTCACTTAGTGGCAGCATATGTGACAGGTTTCGTTTTTGCCTCAGATGTTTATGCCCTCAATGAAGATAGCTAATTTACAAAAAACGTAGTAGTATCAATAAAGTTAGCAAAGTAAAGCCATATTGTTACTCAGAATATCTCAAATGTTACTGATACATTGGCGTAAAAACTTCATGTTATACATTTTGATGCGAGTATTTGATCTAATTTTCAAATTGAAATATCTCAGAAGTTCAAAAATGTGGCTTGGCACTCTCTTGCCCCGACCCCCTCAATTATCCGAAAGTATCCCACCCTTCATGACAACCATAACGCAATAAGACTTTGTTAAATCGTCACTCACTTAAATCGTTTCCCCACCTTTAACATCAGTTTCTTAAGGGTGTATTCAAATCCAAACTGCTCATTTTGAGACACATTTTTAAATTCATTTTTGCGCTAAAATGCATCCAATTGGCAAGTTCTGTTATTCAGAAACTTTATAAATTCTGTATTGTCTCGATTTTTTTTTTTTTTTATAAAGGCAGAATATATTTCAAAAAATGCTGTCAAAGTGGACATTTTGAACCGAATTTCCCGAAGCGATATCGCTGGAAACAAACAAACAAAAAAAATTATCGTACTGTGAAAATAATTGTTTGTAAATCAATTTCTAATTAATTGAACGAAAAATAAAAACACGGGTCCCTTATAAATCTCTTCATAAATCAAAGTTTCATGTTTTTACTTTTAAAAATGAGTCTGAAAATGTGTCTCAAAATTTTGAGTTGATGAGCGTGGAAAAAAATATTTTTTTAATACCGCATTAAGATCCTACGCTAGTCATGCTAAGAAACGCTCAAGCTAATGTTAAGTCTATGGGAAGGTTCTTGCGCGATTTTTCGCTCACATTTTAATATTTTTAAATGATTTTTTTTTTGCATAGGATAGCTCAGGTCGATCTCTAACGTTGTTAGTTTCTACTTTTTTCATTTTACTTACAGTTTTTTTTATAAGCGGACATTTCCAATTTAGGAACCGGTTGGAACCGGTTCTGAAAGGGAATGAACCCTTATATAAAAAAACTGGAAGCAAAATTGAAATAATAAAAACTAACAACGTTAGAGATCGACCTCAGCTATCCTATGCAAAAAACATCATTTAAAAATATTAAAATGCGAGAGAGAAATTGCGCAAGAACCTTCCCATAGACTTAACATTAGCTTTCGCATTTTTTCGCATGGCGGATGTAGGCTCTTAAAGCCTTGGACAAAGAAATAAGGAAATAGTGCTAAATAAATCGCCGTACGAAAAAGTATGAATCTCTGTTACACCGTCCCTTTCTATTGACGATTTAACTTTTTATTCCACGAACGACGGCTAAAAGATGATAGAAAAAAACGAAAAATTGTGATGAGAAATAAGGTGGGACAGACAATAAGAGGGTTGAAATCAATAAAACATAAATTTCAAGATGCTGTTGCTGTATTACATACCTTACACACTTTCTTAACACTTTCCAACATAGTTGAAAAGTGTTTATGACTTCTGTTTGTCTATCCGTACTCTAACTCTCGTAAATATACTCGGATTGCCAGGAAAATTTTATATGTTATTGACAGCACGATCGCTATTGAAAATGAAGTTTGTAGCATTTATAGTTTTTTTCACAGGGACAATCAAAAGTATTCCGTTGCATTACAGCTAATGGGAGAAAATCATTTCAAGTACATTTTGATAATGTTACACCATTTTAAACGTAATGACATTGATATTCATTTATGAAGATCTAAAATATGTTTTTTGCGGACTATGGGGTGCAAAGCATATGTTATTCATTTACAGGTACACACAAAATAATTCCGTTACATTACTGTCTATGAGCTATAATTGCTGGAAGTGCGTTTTCAACTTTTGTTTGTGTTTCAAGTTTAACTAGATATTTTCATAGTACGTAGTGTGTATAATTTCTGTTGATCATATACAGAGCTACACAAAGGAATTAGTGAGCATTAGTGACTATGGAACTGAATTGTTTAAGGGTAGTTTTTAATTGTGTTATGCATCTTCATGCTGAACTATATTTAGTATACTAATAGAAGTTTCCTGACTATAAAAAAATTCATATGTAGGGCTACGCAAATAATAAGATACATTGCCGATTATGGTTGGTAATTGCTGGCAATGCGTTTTAAGTTATGTTATGCGTTTTTTACTTGAATTATATTTTCGCTTAATATGTGGTTTGTACAAAAGTCGTTAGATAATATACATGGCTGTACAGAAGAATTCGAGTGCACTTCCATCTATTTGTGCAAATAGGTAAAAGTGAATTTTCTAACTGAACTAAATTTTAGCAGCTTTGTAGTGAATATGCAAATCTACAGATCATATACAGGGCTGCACAAAATAATTAGACTGCTTTTTTGACTATGGAAGTTAATTACTAAAACTGGATTTTTAAATGTGTTATATGTTTTCTAAACTATTTTTACTCACATGTATTCTTTCACTTTAAGACTATGGGGTGCGAAGCATATATTATACATTTACAGGGACACACAAAATAATTCCGTTACATTACTGTCTATGATTGATAATTGTTGGAAGTGCGTTTTCAACTTTTGTTTGCGTTTCAAGTTTAACTAGATTTCTGCATAGTACATAGTGTGTATAGTTTCTGTTGATCATATACAGAGCTACACAAAGGAATTATTGAGTATTGGTGACTATGGGATTGAATTGTTTAAGGGTAGTTTTTAATTGTGTTATGCATTTTCATGCTGAACTATATTTAGTATATTAATAGAAGTTTCCCGAATATAAATAAATTCATGTGTAGGGCTACGCAAAGAAAAATATACATTGCTGATTATGATTGGTAATTGCTGCAAGTGCGTTTTAAGTTTATATTATGCGTTTTTCACCTGAATTAAATTTTCGCTTAATATGTGGTTTGTACAGAAGTCGTTATATAATATACATGGCTGTACAAAAGAATTTGAGGGCACATCCGTCTATTTGCGAAAATTGCTAAAAGTGAATTTTCTAACTGAACTAAAGTTTAGTATCTTTGTAGTGAATATGCAAATCTGTAGATCATATACAGGTCTGCATAAAACAATTAGACAACATTTTGACTATGGAAGTTAATTGCTAAAACTGGATTTTTAAATGTGTTATATGTTTTCTAAACTATGTTTACTTACATGTCTTCTTTCACATTATTTAACGGTGAAGTTTCGTGGCAGTTTTCTGGATGTGTTGGAAAGTGTTTCATAATCTATGCTTGACGCATAATTGACAGTTCTTGTTTAATTTCTTCTGAAAAATCCCAAGAAGATGATTTCGCAATGACAATGACAATAGAAAAGAAATTTTAATCAAATAAACCGAAGAGAAAAAAGACATCTTTGATAGTTTGTTTTATTTGCTGAATTCTTATACATTGTAATATATTATATTGTACGTATAATTTTTCTAAAATTCATTAAGATACAACTAAATGTAAATATATTGCTTGAAGGTGCGTATAAACATACATAAAAACATTTAAAAGCGCATTAAAGTCCTTTTAAAAAATTCCAAAACGTTTTCAACCGAAACCCGGTCATCATCAGTGGAAAAACTAAAGTGTTGAGTTGAGTTGTTATCTCTTTGCGTTTTCTTGCTTGCCCGGAATAAAATATTTTACTTCAAGGGTTTGGAAATAAGGTAGGATGGGAAAGGTAATCAATGATGCATTAATTCATTCCAGACTGCGTGGATATCATATGATAATACATCGTTACAGACTATTTATTTTTTAGACATTATTTCTAGAGACTCTCTTATGATTGCTTCCAGGTGATTATTTGTGTGGAATATAATTTTGGATCTATTGAAATCAACTTTTATAGGTTCAGTTTGCGCTAATCTTGCTAAAGGCAGTGTGGGGTGTATTTAATCTCAGATCTGCTTCATGTTCTTTTATTCTGTCCCGAAATTTCCTCATTGTCATACCTATGTACATAAAATCTTTGTTATCTTTCTTGAATGGTATAATATATACCCCTGATCTATTGGTAGCCTGGATTGGGTCAATTTTTCTGTTTAACAAAACCCGCAACTTTGGGGGAGGGACTGCGATTAATGTAATGCCAAACTTAAAGAGGGAATGTCTCATACTTTCAAAACACCGTGGGATGTAGTTAACTTTACAAAACTTCAAACTTTTAATTGTACCTGTATTCCGTTTTTCTTCATCTTTCACTTTAAATTTACTTATAATTTTTTCAATGAAACGGGATGGAACTGAATTCTCGGCTGCTATTTTTCTAATTACATCTAATTCTTCATTAAGGAAAAGGCATGAACAAGCTTCAAACGCTCTTTTTACATAAAAATTGAAAGGTGCTAACTTGTAACTAATGGGTGAACTGCAATTAAACGGGATGGGGGAGTTAGATCTGTTAATTTTCCTAAACACCGTGCAATCAAGATTCTGTTTACGTGGATATCATATGATAATCTGGAGTCTGGAATGAATTAATGCATCATTGATTACCTTTCCCATCCTACCTTATTTCTAAACCCTTGAAGTAAAATATTTTATTCCGGGCAAGCAAGAAAACGCAAAGAGATAACAACTCAACTCAACAATTTAGTTTTTCCACTGATGATGACCGGGTTTCGGTTGAAAATGTTTTGGATTTTTTTAAAAGGACTTTAATGTGCTTTTAAATGTTTTTATGTATATTTATACGCACCTTCAAGCAATATATTTACATTTAGTTGTATCTTAATGAATTTTAGTTATTAAACAAGGTGAATTTGCACTGAAATCTTAACTTTTGTATAATTTTTCATTTGATAACTGTTGTAAAATAAATATTTTGTAGCGGTGATTTCTAGCTGAAAAGTCTTCGTTTAATGTTTTTTTTTCTCATTAAGTATTAAAGAAAAAATACCTGTATTATAAAATAAATTAATTCATAAACAAGTTTCAACATCATTTTAATTGAAAAAATAATATAACCAACTTAATTACAATAAGTGAAACAATTCACTTGTAACTTCATCCCGCTTAAAGCGTCACCATCGTCCAAAGGATGACAATTTAACAAGGTTTCACAGTAATCTGCGGGAGATTCGGATCTTCAGCTCTTTAATTTCTAGAAGAGAAAATTCCCCTTTGGAATCACAAAATATCCCACCCAGTGGTGGCTCGTAATTAAAGCTGTTGGAGGTACTGTTTGAAAAAATTTCCATACTTTATTTTAATGCTGAGTAAAAAACTCTTACATTTCTGTTGAAAAATTTAATAAATATCATTATACACAGGATATCTTCTAGACTTTAAAAAGGCCTAAAGATTAAAAATGTTATAAACTCTCATAAAATAAATAGCAGCAAAAATACTTAACATTTTCAAGAGAATATATACCATAACAGAAAATATGAAAAAATAAAAGTTTTGTAATCAATTTTAAACTCTAACAACTAACGCAGTATAAAAATATAGGAAGTGAATGCCTATATGTCCTTTCAAAAACGTGTCATCTGGTGGTGACAATGGACGTTGACGTTTAAAAAAAAAAAGATGAAAAACATAACTTTTGAAAGCTTATATATATTTTCTTTATTTAATTATATAGTTGTTTGAGTTTTGTTTTTCTTTTCTTTAGAATATCTTTTTTTGCATGGTCGAATTTTTAGGATAGTCATATTATTCTTCAAAGAATTTAGCCAAGATTTGTCACTGTTTTTAATATTTTTCATTCCAGATAAATTTACTTCTCACCCGTATGATGTTGAGAATTAAACATTTCTTTTGTAAAATTTGCAAATCGACAGTTGAGAGAAAACCAATATATTGTAATATCCACTGTGGATTTTTTTTTCACTGCAATCGTTTACCATTTCTTCTATCAGCTATTTTTATCCTGTTAAGTAATATTTAAATATGCTGACACGCGTATTTTACTCATCAAACATTATTATTTTTCATGTTTTTCATTCCAGAAGAATTTACTTCTCACATGTATGATGTTGAGAACTAAACATTTCTTTTGTCACACTTACAAATCTTCACCTGAGAGAGAACCAATAGATTTGACTATCCACGGTTAATTTTTTTTCATTGCAATCATTTACCATTTCTCATTTCAGACTTTTTTTTGGTTATGTAATATTTAAAATACTATTAGGCCATGCTTGCTTCTCTTGTCAATTTTTCCAAACGAACTTTGAATGATTAAAACATTTTTTAGTTCCAGCTTTCACTGCCAAGAGGCGCATTCTGTTCTAAACAAACCTCTTTTCAAACAAACCTTCGGAACGGGTCCCCGCTGCCTACGGTACCGTACACACGCCGGACAAAAATAAATGAGTTCCACCGTCCACCGCCAGGGATCGTCATATCTATACACTTGTAACATTAACACGATATTTAAATTACGACCGAACTTCCCACCTCCTGAAAATTAAACTAATGACCTTTGACATTAACAAATATAGGTAACTTTTCAAACAGAAACAAAATGATGCTTATTTTGGTTTGACTTCGCACTTTATTTTCTTTCTTTTTCAGAAAGTAACTAGTTTTTAGGTGCGTTCGTAATTATATAAATACGTAGCACCTATTGTCGTCGCTTGGTCCGTCCGTCCGTCTGTCCGTCCGTCCGCATATAACAACGCAAAAACTACCCAACCGAATGGTTTGAAATTTAAGATATATTATCTTGGCAGAATTTTGTCGAGACATTTCAAATTTTATAAAAATCGAATAAAAACTTTAGGAGATATTAATAAAAACATTTATAAGAAATCTGATTAAAAAAAAAAAAATCGGTGCTTTCTTGTTATAGGAGCTTCCGAGGTTGAATCGTCAAGCGACCGAGATACTTATTTTATGACAGAAATTAATCTGCAGACGATATAATTCATGTCGCAGAATAAAAAATCATCAAGATCTGAATATTTATATAACTAGCTATAGTACGAACGCACCTCGTTTGTAACGTTTGACGTACAATTTCCAACTTATTTTTTTTACAAATAATTAGATAAAATTACCGGCCGATATTTACAAAAAATGGATTTTCAGATGCAGAAATTTTTCTACAAATGTGTGCTGAGTTTTAATACTTTTCTTAAAATTCGCAAATTAGTGAAAACAAACCATTCGTTGCCAGTGGACGAATATATTCTTAAAAACTTATATACAATAAATCAAAAATTTAAGAAAATTGTTGAATAAGGGTTGTTTAGATCTAGATTATATCTTTTTACAACCTCAAATATTTCTAATCCCATTTTAAATTTTAACCCGTTTTCTTCCAGAAAAATTATTTCCATGACTACATTAACTTCATCTGCAGATGTGAGAACAATTTTCAAGATTTCTTCGCGTATTCGCATTGAGAAAATTCAAAAACTGAAATAAATCTGTAAGGAATAAACTATATTTCAATAAACATCATCACACAGTAAATCGAGTAATTTAGAATGTGGAATTAAAAGAAAATAATGCTTCTACAATTTCGTAAAATCCTGATACAACTTTGACTAAACATTTTCACGGTATAACTGGATATTAGTTTTGGGCGACAATGATATGTTTTTATGGATTTTCTCGATTGTATGGTCATTTCGATTTTTTTTCGATTGTGTCAAATGTTTCTCGATGACTCCAGTCAGCCAATTGCTATTCTTATATGATAGTCGAACAATCAACATTCTTATATGATAATCATTTTAAAATTGCCCCCAGCATAAGCACATTGGGCCTAAGGCCTTGTCCCCTCAGTTTTGTTTTAAATTTCGACAGTAAATTCTAACTAAAATACAGTTAACTTGTTTCTCCCTCCCCTTTACCCGTTCCACGTTTCTTTACAATATGTTAGCGCTTGGTTCGAACTGTTGTTATTTTTTGCATTTCCCCTTTTAAACACCAATAAAGCACTTATCATTATATTTCCTCTATCTTGTATTATTGTGTCAAACTTTAATCAATGCCATGACGAGATGATTTTCTCTTCCAGACAACTGTTTCTATACGACTCCAGGCAACACCGTTTCGATATAAACACTTCTTCGACGTCCAGTCAATCAATTGCTTTTCGTATCCGATTTTATATAGTATCGTGAGCGATGAAAAAAAATCGATAAAAACAATCTCATTATCGTCCAACACTACTTGATTGATGTGTGAGACAACCGAGAGGAAATCTGTGAAAGAAAACCGCTCTAAATATGTGTGCTCGATAACTTTTATGCACGATATTTCTGAAGCTAGATAAAATTTTGATGCCATGACTTGCTCTTAATTAAGGTTTGAGAGAGACAGAGAAAGGCAAAAATGAATCCTGAGAAGAAAATAAATTTCAAAATAAGAACGATTAGCCTCAAACCTCAGGCGCTAACAGAGAGAGAGAGAGAGGGGAGGAGCAAAAAAAGAGAGGGCTAACTGTATTTTAGCTAGAATTTACTGTACTGTCCGAATTAAACAAAGATTTAGAGAGAAGAAGGAATGAGGCCCAAGGTGCTTAAAATGAAAATCGCGAATGTGAGACAAAATTTAAGAGGAGAAGGGGCAAGGGGACAAATGTCCCTTAAATGTCAAAAACAATGGTATCTAGTAAAAAAATAAAAAAATATTTAAGTGCGATGACCCAATGGTTCCACATTAAGATACCCTACAAATGGGGTCCATTAAAGATTTATTTTAGCTATGTGTGGCAATTGAGAAATGACCAGCGCCGACGTCCCTTGCCGGAAGGAACAAGTTTCCGAGCGGAGAATGAGAGGAAGGCTATAATGAATCCTGAGAAGAAAAAAATGTTTAAAAGTATAATGATTCGCATAGGGAAGAGAAGGGGGGGGGGCTATAAAAAGAGAGAGTTAACTGCATTTTAGCTAGAATTTAGCCGAATTAAACAAAAATTTAGAGGGCTGAGGCCCAAAGCGATTAAAATGAAAAATCATGAATGTGAGATAAAAATTAAGTGGTGGAGGAGGTAAATGTACAGTGGGGAAAAAGCCCCCTAAATCTCGGAAACTATGGCCCCTAGCGGAAAACTAAAGACAGATTTAAGGACGACGTCCAAACGGTCCAATGTTGAAATACTCTACAAGTAGGGTCCATTGAAGGTTTAGTTTAGTTATAAAATCTATATAAGGAATGAAAGGGGTATAATTGAGAAATTTATAGGGCCGATGTCATTTGCCGGGAGGAGCGAAGTTGCCGAAGAGAGAAAGAGGAGAGGGCAAGAATGAATCCCGAGAAGAAAATAATATTCAAAATAACAATGTCTGAAGCCCTGAGAGATAGGTAGGTGAGCGTGGGGTGGCAAGGCTGGCTATATTTTACGTAGAATTTACTGTCTGAATGAAACAAAAATTTAAAGGAAGGAAGCGCTGAGCTCCAAATTTAAGTAATGGGGAGGGGTACATTTGAGAAATTTATAGGACCGACGTCCCTTGCCAGGAGCAGCCAATTTACCGAAGGGGAAAGAAGAGAGGGCAATAATGAATCCCTAGAAAAAAATAATGGTCAAAACAAGAACGATTTGCCTGAAGCGCTAAGAGTTAGGGAAGAGAGCAAGTGGTGGGTAAAAAATAGAGGGCTAACTGTATTTTAGCTAGAATTTACTGTCGGAATTAAACAAAAATTTAAAGGAAGGAAGGGTTGAGCTACAATGTGCTTTAAGTGAAAAATTGTGAATGTGATATAAAAATAAAGGAGGGGAAACACGAAGTGGGGGAAAACGAAAAACATAAATCTCGGAAATTATCCTCTCTAATGAAAAACTAAAAACAGATTTAAGGACGACAGTATATCGTTGCGATAATAGAATTATCGAGCAAACTCTGTCACTATGATAAAACTTTCTGCCAGAATAACAGCGAAGTTTTGAAAATAATGTTTTTAGTTTCTCTGTGTTATAATTGATTGTAGAACACCTTGATTGCAGATTTTTTGAATTAATCGATGACTGTATCGAATGTTATGTTTTATGATGACGATTTTTCTCGATTGTTGAATTTTCGCCCATCACTATCTGAGATTCTCTGGTAGCACACCAGTGCGCTGTGGCGCATACTGTTCCGAAATGACGAATTTCCAAGTCATAAGTGAAAATTGCATGTACTTTCTCATGGTTTGTCAACTATGTAGAGTTGTTCTATAGGTTCCTCAGAATGAGAAACCTTATATGTTTTTTCCCTTATGTACTGTCTCGCCCTATTTTTAGAAGGAAATGTATGGGAAAAGTAGAAAAAACAGGTGAAAATAATAAATGAGTAACTGATGATAAACAAAAAATATTTTTATGTAAGTCTAATTTTTTATATTGTTGGAAATTATTTTATTTTCGTCTGTTGGACAATATTTTGAGCCTATTTTTTTATTAATTGGGTTTTCCTCTTCTCGCATTATTGAGGCAGGCGTCCCTCAGGGTAGTCTGTTAAGCACCTGGCTGTTCAACCTCTACATTAATGATATTCCTCGCATTATTCCCGATATCCTCTTAGCATTATATGCGGACGACACGGACATCATGACCAACAATATTTCATTAGACATTGTGATGACTAAATTCCAAGCCTACCTCTTGGCCTTATAGATCTGGCTTAGAAATTCGCGTATTAAATTCAACGCAACAAAAAGTGATTTTTTTCCCATAAATCTATCTCCCCAATTGTTAAGCTGTCTCTCAATGGCGAATTCATACCCCGAGTCACCAATTGCAAATATCTAGGTATCTATCTAGATTCAAAATTAACCTGGACTAGGCAGATTCAAGACGTAATTGTCAACTCTACCAAAGCTCAAGGATCCCTTAAATCTTTACTGGCTTATCACTGCGTCTTTCACTCTCGAATAAATTATTACTGTATGAGTCCTTCATCAGATTAACCATGACCTACGGGTCAGTTATCTGGTGTTCGGTCTGTGAAACTCGGATGCAGAAAATTCAAAATTTTCAAAACTCTTTACTATGTAGGATTTGCAAGGCGACAACGTTCGTCCGGAATGACGTCATCCATGCTGATCTTAATATTAGGCCTATCTCACAAGTTATTAAAAATCTTGCACAAAATTTCCACAGAGATCGACTTTTAATACCCAACGAAGCGTTGCGGCCAATTCAACCTTACACTGTAAATAGCAAAAAGAGGGAAGAAGAGACTGCTTGCTATCTTGAGTAGAGATGACGGCTTTGCTACGCATTCCAAAAGAAGGAAAAGGGAGCCACCCTAAACGCTTCGTTCTGCTATTCCAAATTAAAAAAAAAATTGGTATCTGCATTGTTATTCTCATTTGACATTCCTACACTAAAATTTTCCTTTCAACGTCTTTCCGCCTTGCTTTTGGCATCGGGTTCTGTTAACTTTTCTACTTAGCTCTCTTGCTATTGTAAAGAAAAAAAAATAATTATATAATTATTTGCATCTTAATTCTAACTATAGTTAATTTTCCTTGCATTTTACATAATTTAATTATATGAATCTTATATAAACTAATTGTTTGCATCTTATTTAAAATAAATTGTTTGCATAATGTATCAGATTTAAAAAAAAAAAAAATTAAAAAATCTTTGACTCTGATGGGGCCTTTTCCACCCTTCCCCCCTATGCTCACCATTCTGACACCAATCAAAGCATCAAAGCGCACATCCAGATTGCTCCTACATCAGCATCATTCCACCGCAGCCTGCTGTCAGAGAACTTTTATATTTCTGAATCTTCTGATGCCATCTCCATAGACTGTTCTCGTCTAGATGTGAAGTAAACGTGGGCCCCACGTAGGCATTCTTCAACAATCGTCTTTGATCTTTGACCAATGTATGTTTTTTGAAATTTTCAATTTTTTCATCTTGTAAAGTCAAGATCTCGCAAAATCATTGGTACATTCCTCTTCTAAAGGCATTTGAGGAATGGGAAACATTCGGATTACCTGTGCCCATGTGTGAGTTTTATTGAATGAAAATCCACGTAAAGAAACATGCTTCTGCACCAACTTCACAAAAAAAAACGATATTTTTGTTTAAAAGTAACTAAAACTTGAGATTTTTGAATTAAAAATGTATAAAATTAACGTTTTGTTTAAAATTAACAAAAAGACATAATACATTGAAACGCAAGTTTGAGCTTTTGCACATCATATGCGGTCAATAACTGAAAAAAAAAAAAAGCCACTTTTTCAAAGTAGAGCGGTTGAAAATATACCTGATATAGACTGACAAACCTCATTGGGGAAACAACTCATATACCACTGTTTTTCTTTTTAAAACGCATAGACTTTATTATAAAATTTTATTTCAATTTCATTTTGTTTTAAAATTATTTATTTTTAACCATATGACATTTTAGATTTTAGCTTTTACTTTCCCATTGAGACAGCGTGAGTAATCGAAACTGTGATACCTCTATTTTTTTTTTTTTTTTTTTTTTTAATTTTGCGAGGTTCTTTCTTATATGTTTTTTAAATAGATAAGCATAAAATATTAAATTAACCGCATACTCAATTTTGGTAATATTTCTTACTTCTGCAGTAATTACTCCATTATAAAGTAATGTGTTGCTCAATAAACCACATAAAAGAACGTGAGTGTACATTCTTAAACTAACTTGAAAAGTTGGCCTGATTTACGAGAAGAAAAAGATAAGAAAGTTTTCTGCCAGTATTTGTGGAATGCCATACTTTGTTAGCTAGGGTAAAGGGTAATTTTTTAGTTTTATTTTAGAAATGTGAATAAATATAGCGAATTTTTGAGGCATAAAAAGAACTACAAATAATGTGGCTATCGTTAAAAAACATTGTTAATAAAGGCATTTACTTTTAAAGTTTTGTAGAAAGTTCTAGTAATAAAAAAAGTGCGTGTTATATTTTCCTGTAAACTTTAAAGTCTTTTGGGGGATTTCTTTTTTTTTTTTTTTTTTTTTTTTTTTTTAAGTTTAATAAATAATTTTAAGAATTTTTCGTAGGATAGTTAATTTATTCCAGAGATATTTTATGTTATTCAGACATTTATCAAATAATAAAATGCAACTCTAAGAAACTGGTATGCATGGGGTAAAACTTAAAATGCATGGGGTAAAACTTAAAGAATTTGTTTAAACGAACAAAGTTTTAATCTTAAGATGATCCAGAAAAAAAAAATTAAAAAAAAATTTGTTTTCTGTTTTAAAATGTACATTTATTCATACATATTTTAAATGTAATTAAAAAAATATTTAAAGTTAAATTTTTAAAAAGGAAAAATTTCCAATTTCAAAAATGCTTGTAATTTTACTTAAAAATAATAATTTTTTTAGAGTACATTTTATTTGTATTTTTGAGAACAGAAAATATAAATTTACTTTCGAGGTTTAAAAAATATCTAACAGAAAAACATTGAACAAAGTGTCTTATTTTATTCTTTAATATAAAAAAATGGGCATATCGATTTAAATAAGTCAAAAATACATTCCGCGATAAACGCATTAAAATTATGGATGTAAACAAAGACAATGCTAAGTGAAAAGAGATATATTTTTTCATCTACTTATCGTATATATGCAGTTTGCGTTATTTAATTCTAAAAGCTTTAACATATATTTTGAATTAAAAAAAATTGAATAAAAATAAAAAGATATATCGATTTAAATAAGTAAAATCTTGAAAAGAAAGTCTTAAATAAATTTATTTAAATCCAGTAAGAATACTCGGTAACCAGGGAGCAAAGTAAAAAGATCCCAAACAAAAATTTTATACAGTCTGCATCTTTCTCTTCACAAAATTAATTGAAATGATCCCCCCCCCCCCCCCATCACATTAGTTATTAGCGCTGATAGCATTGATACATTTTCTAATTGATTTTAGTATCTCAGTAAAAACAAGTAGAATAATTTTGGATAGTAAGATCTCTCTCTGAAGATCACAACACACAAGAAGAATTGCCGGATTCTCATTATTATCAAATTTAAAGTAGTCATTTTTTTTTGCCATCATGTAATACATATTTATGACGTTGTGTGAGGCTCGTAGCAGGACTATAAGCAGTGTACATATTATAAAATAGTATATTTCTCCGATACCCATTTCAGGATTTGTTCATTTTCTAAGGTTAGTGGTATTTAGTTTTATATTTTTGAGGTTTAATATTTCGAGACAGTCAATTTAAGTACTTTCAATCTTTAAGTAGTTCCTTCGGTAAAAGTTCTCCGTGAGAGATATTTCAGAATGAATAGGAAAACAAGGCTTATTTAACGAACACACTAAAAAGTTGTGTAATGTTCTAAAACACACACACACACAAAAAAAAAAAAAAAAAAAAAAAAAAAAAAACAGAAAAAAAAATTCAATATGTAAAAGATGTTTAATATTGAAAATAATATATAACTTTTCCGGTTGTCATTGTTTATCGGAATTTTTTTTAAGGTGACAGTAAAAAGCCGTTTTATTTTTTATTTTACACGTAGTGCTTTTATTCTTAGTCATTGAACTTTTTCCTAAAAACAGACATAATAAGGCAAAATGGTAATTAGGAGGATACTTTTTTTCGATAAAAGTGCAGATGAAAGCAGATTACTTAAATTAAAGGGATGCATTCCTTTAAACACACAAAAATTCGTATTTAACTTACAATAGGTCAATTTTTTTAAGACTCCTTTCACTACAAACGAAAATAATATTAACAATAATAACAATTAAATACAGTATTTATATACATTTAGATGCTGTAGTTGAACTTGTCCTATAAAATTAACTGTATTTGTCGTAAACCGTAAATGTTGACTTAGAATATTGAAAAATATACTTCGAAAATTACAGTTAAATGTAAATCTACAAAACCAACTTTTCAAAAGTAAAAAAAAAAAAAAAAAAAAAAAAAAAAAAGTTGTGGCTAAAAAAATGGTGTGATATCAAATTTCCAAGCTTATATATATAATATTATATAATATTACTTATTTAACTTTTTTCCATTTAATAAGTTATCATATATACATAAGTCGAGTGCCTACGTATATGTTAATAGAAATCGTTTTCTCCTGTACTAAATACATCCTAACGCGTTTCTGAAAATTCAATTTTTTTTTCAAATTATGCATGATGAGCTTGGCTGCCATCTTTGCATATTATTCACAAAATTCTAAGGACCCAAATCCGTACTTAAAATCCGAAGTTCAAAATTGTTTTTAAACAAATATTATAAGCGTTTAATTTATAGACTTGTATGCTCTGAAAATTGTGTCTTAAGATAATGATGACTTATCTTCAAGATTCATCTTATGATTTATTTTTTAGAGTAATTAATAATTTAAAACTAGTAAAAATCAATTTCTCAAAATATTGGTCTTATCTAATTTATCTGTCCGTAGTTAAAATCTGAAGTTCGAAATTGTTATAAACATATTACATTGCAAACATATTACGCTTTTATTTTAGAAATTTGGGTGCTTAGAAATATGGAAAGATGGCCGCCAAGCCCATCATGCATAATTTGAAAAAAAAAAAATTGAATTTTCAGAAACTCGTTAGGATGTATTTCGTACAGGAGAAAACGATTTCTATTAACATATACGTAGGCACTCAACTTATATATACATGATAACTTATTTAATGGGAAAAAGTTAATTAAGTAATATAATAGCTTGGAAATTTGATATCACACCATTTTTTAGCCAGAACTTTTTTTCTTTACTTTTGAAAAGTTGTTTTTGTAGCTATCATTTCTTTTTTTTAAAAATAGGTTAAGCATAATTTAAATAATCTAAACATGAGAAATAATTTAAAATTACATTTCACTTTCAGTCATTGTTTAAAGGGTTAACTAGAAATACCAGTAGATTTTTCAATTAAACTAATTACACTCTTAAAAACAACATAATAAATGTGGCTTGTTATAATACTTGTTATCCTCCGTTAAAAATATCACTGACTTATCCATGAAATGAATAAAAATGGAATACGTACATAGCTTGTCAGCGCTGCATTTAAAATCAAACGTGATATCACGCTCTTTTATTAATAGCACTAGCTGGCTTCGCCCGCTAGCGGGTCCCTAATTTACATCGGGGCTTCGAATATTGTAAAACCTCGAATAAGATAAACCTTGAACCGAACGAACCTCCGTCCTGGTTCCCCGCAGCTTTCGGCAACGGATAATCCCTTAATTTGCACATCGAATAGTATAAACCTCTAACCAAACGAACCTCCGACACGGGTCCCCGCTGCCTTCGGCACCGTATAGCAGTCGTGCTGCGCACGCTCAAGTTCCATCTTCCACGAGTCGAATGAGCCATACCCCATCGTGTCCGACCCATAGAAACAGAGATAGGAAAGCGCTCCCTGGTGGTGAAAGCTAATCGCGTTTGGGGGGAAAAGTGGGGGGGGGGTGAACACCGGAGATGCATAATAGGATTAAGCGTTCACAGACCTTTCCAACGATATATCACATGAGAGGTGTCGGCAAAATTTAGAAAAGTGCCCCCCCCCTTTGGGTAGGCAAAACGCGCTCCACCCTTCCCTATAATTTTTGACGCGGCTTTATTTTTAAAATTTATGTTATGTGTTATAAAATATCGTAAAGTTTCAAACAGATAGCCTTATTATACTTCCTAATTTTGTTCACGCCCCTCCCCATCCCCTCCCCATCCCCTCCCCGAAATGTGACGCGCTATTCTTTTTTATAAATTTTTCATCATGTGTTATAAACTATCTTAAAGTTTAAAACAGATCGCATTGGAATTTAATATATTTGCTAAAATTACTATTATATATAGAATAATATAGAAATAAACCCTCCTTTAGCTTGTAATTAAGATATATGAACATTTTTTAGAATTTCTGAAAGCTGATTTATATTTATTTATTTTATTTATTTATCTATTTATTTATTTTTTGTTTATTTATTTATTTATTTATTTATTGCGTTGCCCTGTGCATGTTTGGAATTTCTTAGCAATTTCTTAGATTTACATTATTTTATTCAATTAAACATTGTACTGTTACAATAAATTTAAATTCACTTCTAAAACAAAAATAATTTAACAACTGGATGCCATTAATTTATCGGAAAATGACGTGAAAGGTATTCCTGCGAACGAAATGCCTGTCCTTTACCGTTTTTTTTTTTTTTTTTTTTTTTTTTTTTTTTTTTTTAGAAATAAATGAATCACATTTAATTCATTTCAAAAATTTTGTTTACGTTTGGAAAGAAATTTTAAATGCTGATAACTCTTAATGTATGCATTTTAGAAGGTACATCTTCCCTCATAAACTAATTTATTTTTAAAGATCTTTCTTAAAACGTAAATTATATATTTAAAATATTTTTTAAAGCATAAACACTACGTCTGATTACTTCATTTTAACATGCATTTTATTAGACTTAAATACGCCAAACAAACATGAATGAAAAATTGACCTGGGCCAGGACTCGAACCTGGGACCTTATGCGTACCGTGCTGACACTCTGCGACTAAGCCACCCATATCGATATCCTTGACTGGCAGTTTCTCATACTTATTCATGTCGGAAACAGTCATCTGCCACAGTTTGCAGTCGTATTTAATTGTCTGATAAAATGTGTGTTCTTATAATTATGAAGTTTTATTTAAAAAAAAAATAACTTCAGAAGAAAATGTCTGACTTGCAGATGAAATTTGATCTGGTTATCACCTGTAACTGATTTGTTCTATTATAATACAGATGGTACATGGTCGTTGACGGGTTTTATCTCTGTTTTGGCATAATTTTTTAATCGCCAAGTTAATTAACAATTTTTTTTGTACACTGGATTTTATAAAAGCACATAGATTACGTAATTACTTGTCCAAAAATGCAATCCTTTTTTTATTCTGACCAATATTAAGGCCTGTGGGTTGTTTGAAAAAAAAAGTTTGACGAAGAAAAAAGTGATCATTTTAAGTAACTCGACGTTTTATTTTTAAATCTATATCTCTGTTTATAAATCACTTATGAAGATGAATTTGGTCTTAATTTGAAGAAATTCTTCATCAGATTCTTCTAGTTTTCGTTTTTTTAATTCTGCAACGCTTGGCTTATTTGATATCTGATATTTTAATCTGGCATGTTTTGTCGATTTAACATTGCGAAGTTGCTTTCTGTAAGTAAGCAGTAGCGGTTTTTAGTCCAGTTCTTGGCATTGTTTGTGTGGCTTTTTTTCTTAAGCTTGGCTTGACAGAGCGACCGCCCTGCTTGATTTCAACATTGGTTTTAATAGCAATTTCAAGGAAGTTATATTTTACGATCGAATACCCAAATTTTCAATTTAACCATTTTCCTCCTTAAATGCCTTTTTTGTATCCTGAGATTCGATACAGACGACTGTAGTTCGGATAATTGAAGACAAATGTATTTGACTTACAATAGGTCAATCTTTTAATAAGACCCATTTCACTACAAACAAAAATAATAATAACAATAATAACAATAATAACAATCAAATACAGCATTTATATACATTTATATGCTGTAGTTGAACTTGTCCAATAACGTTAACTGTATTTGTCGTAAACCGTAAATATTGACTTAGAATATTGAAAAATATATTTCGAAAATTCTAGTTAAATATAAATTTCAACATTGGTTTTAATAGGAATTTCAAGGAAGTTATATTTTACGACTGAATACACAAATTTCCAAATTAACTTTTTTTCCCTTAAATGGTTTTATTATATCCTGAGATCGATACAGACGACTGTAGTTCGGATAATTGGAGACAAATGTATTTAACTTACAATAGGTCAATCTCTTAATAAGACCCCTTTCACTACAAACAAAAATAATATTAACAATAATATCAATCAAATACAGTATTTATATACATATAGATATCGCAGTTGAACTTGTCCAATAAAGTTAACTGTTTTTACCGTAAACCGTAAATGTGGACTTAGAATATTGAAAAATATACTTCAAAATTAGAGTTAAATATAAAATTCAACATTGGTTTTAATAGGAATTTCAAGGAAGTTATATTTTACGTCCGAATACCCAAATTTTTAATTTAACTTTTACCCCCCCCCCCCTTAAATGCCTTTTTTATATCCTAAGATTCGATAAAGACGACTGTAGTTCAGATAATTGGAGACAAATGTATTTAACTTACAACAGGTCAATTTTTTAACAAGCCCTTTTCACTACAAACAATAATAATAATAATAATAATAATGACAATAAAATATAGCATTTATATGCATTTAGATGTGGTAGTTGAATTTGTTTAACAAAGTTTACTGTTTTTGACATAAACCGTAAATGTCGACTTAGAATATTCAAAATGTATTTAGAAAATTCCAGTTAAATACAAATTCCAACGTTGGATTTAATAAAAATTTCCATAATGGCATATTTTTACGAACGAATACAAAAGTTATCATTTTAATGTTTTCCCTTAAATGTGATTTTACATCCTGAGGTCGATACGAACGACTAGAGTTCGAATCTTCTTCCGTGGTTCGGATAATGGAAGACAAACTTATTCAACTTACATTAGGCCAGTCTTTTAATAAGACCCCTTTCGATACAAACATAAATAATATTAACAATAACAAAAATGAAGTACAACATTTATATACATATAGATGTGGTAGTTGAACTTGTTGAACAAAGTTTTTTTTCTTTTCTTTCTTTTTCTTTCCCCCTCCCCCCGTAAATTGTACAATCAACTTAAAATATTGAAAAATATACTTTGAAAATATCGATTAAATATAAATTTAAACATTTTTTAAATAGGAATTTTAAGGAATTTATATTTTTACAAACGAAAACGCAAATTCTCATTTTAATGTTTTTTTTTAATGCATTATTAATTAATTACCTATACCGACAATTATAATTTTTGGGTAACTGGAGTCATATGTATTTAACTTACATTAGGCCAGTCTTTTAATAAGACACCTTTCGATACCAACAACAATAATATTAACAATAATAACAATAAAATACAGTATTATATACATTTAGATGTGGTAGTTAAACTTGTCCAACAAAGTAAATGCATTATTAATTAATTACTGAGACTGATATCGACAATTATAATTTTTGGATAATTGGAGTCAAATGCATTTAACTTACATTAGGCCAGTCTTTTAATAAGACTCATTTTAATACCAACAACAATAATATTAACAATAATAACAATAAAATACAGTATTATAAACATTTAGATGTGGTAGTTAAACTTGTCCAACAAAGTTAATTATTTTTACTGCAAACCGTAATTATCGAGTTAAAATATTGAAAAATATACTTCGAAAAAATTCGATTAAATATAAATTTAGAATTGTTTTAGATAGGAATTTTAAGGAATTTACATTTTTACAAACGAATACCCAAATTCTTATTTCAATGTTTTTTGAAATGCATTATTGATTATTTACTGAGACCGATACCTACAATTATAATTTTTGGGTATTTGGAGTCAAATATATTTAAGTTACATTAGGCCAGTTTTTTAATGACACATTTCAATACCATCAACAATAATGACAATAAAATACAGTATTATATACATTTAGATGTGATAGTTAAACTTGTCCAACAAAGTTAATTATTTTTACTGCAAACCGTAATTATCCAGTTAAAATATTGATAAATATACGTCGAAAAATTCGATTAAATATAAATTTCAATATTGTTTTATATAGAAATTTTAAGGAATTTATATTTTTACAACCGATACGCAAATTCTTTTCAATGTTTTTTTAAATGCATTATTGATTATTTACTGGGACCGATATCTACAATTATAATTTTTGGGTAATTGGAGTCAAATGTAACTTACATTAGGTCAGTTTCTTAATACGACACATTTCAATACCATCAACAATAATAACAATAAAATACAGTATTATATACATTTAGATGTGATAGTTAAACTTGTCCAACAAAGTTAATTATTAAGCATAGATCAAATACTTTGTGCGAATTGTAATTCATAAACTAAAACCAATAACTACGTTGTAACGCGGAAACATGAAAAATTGAATTAGGCTAAACAAAATTATGTTAAAAAGCAGGAATGTGATAAATCTACAATAGCTAAACATTGTTGGAATTCCAACCACCACTTTAATTATTCAGAAGCTAAAATTATCCTAAAATGTAATTCAGTTACAGATCTTGACTTTTATGAGGCTTATTTTATTCAAAAACACAGTTCATCCTTGGTAAATGATATGACCAGCACCCCTTTTCTCTCGCACGTGTAGAGGAATCCTGCGCAGTGACTCCTATTTTCAGTTATTTCCGGTTACATATGTCATTTCTTTGGAATATATAAACTCCTGCTTTAGCATTTTCATGCAAGCCAGTACTCGGGGCTATAACCGAGGTTTTTTTTAACCCATTTTAATCCTTTTTTTTTTCTTCCCCGCACTGAGGAAGGGGATCGATGAATCCTTGAAACGGCCGTATGCGGTTTTTGTGCCAATTTCATATTTGTGCGTTACAACGTTGTTATTGGTTTTAGTTTATGAATTAATTATTTTTACTGCAAACCGTAAATATAGATTTAGAATATTAAAAATATACTTCGGAAATTCCAGTTAAATGTAATATTCAACGTTGGTTTAAATATGAATTTTAAGAAAATTATATTTTACGGACGAACATAGAAATTATGATTTCAGTATTTTCCCTTAGATACATTTTAATATTTCCTGAGATCGATACGAATAATTCGATTTTAAATAATTGAAGTTTTAGTGTGGTAGAGTTTTATTTAAACAAGTTTTAATTCGTGTAATAACGAGAATTTTCAAATGCTTTGTTTTGTAAATTGTTCAAAAGTGATTAAAGAATAAGAATAAATTAAAACGGATAATCCATTTTCGACTTGTTTAAAAGTACACTGAAAAAAAAAAGAAGTTGATTTTACGGTATAATGCTGGCTGCTGGAGTGCTAGTATTAACCGTAAAATCAACAATTTTTTTTCAGTGTATTGTAGCTCCCTAAGGAGGCACATTAACTTGCAAACTTTATTTTCCGTGAAGTTCGCAGTTATAAAGATTAAACTTATAAAGAAAAGCTGTTTTTTGGCGATGATTTGCTTGATAAATAATATAGTACAAAACAAGAATTTGCAATGAAGTTAATTAGAACTGGAAATTCAAAACTATTGTGTCGGTATTTTAGACATTATAGAAACTTTGGTTTTTGTAAATGTATATGAAGCCAACACATCTTGAAGCATTCTTTATGACGTAAGTGTCAGATTAATAGAGTAACATTTAAAGTATTAGGAATAATAAATCTGTTTCGAAATATTCCCCATCGTTTGTTTTTCATGTTCGAAAATTCAGTAACTATTTTTCGATTGCAATGTTAAGCCACATAAGTAATACTTGCGCATCGCGTGTAATTTCCCAACTACTTTTATAACAGCATATCGCGAATTCAAAGTGATTACGCAATATTTTTAACAGCAAGAAAAATAATTTATACATATAATAATTTACATTGTTTCTTTAAATATCATTTTTTTTTTGTATTTTCTACAATTAACCGGCAATAATTCTAAAAACAGGCTGTTTTATTTCAAAAGGCAAGGATCAATGAAGGCAGTTTAAAATCATTTTATTAAAAAAAAATATATATATATATTTTTTCTACAACTGTTACAATCTTTTACATTTTGAAGTAAGTAGTGTTTATAAAATTATTATTTTTTTAAAATCTTGAAATATCTGTACTTTTATTTTTAAAATTTGGAAAGTGTTTCAGGCATAACTAAGAATAAAATAAGAACTTACGACTAAAAAACGACATAAAATATGACTTAAAATAAGACTAAAGAAATCAATTTAATGTAATGGTTTTGATAAATTTGATAATTTCCGGTATATATTTTGTTTGATTCAAATGAAATTACATAGATTTAAGTCAAGAAAATAAATTTTGTAATAAACTTACTATAATTGTATGAAACGTAAGTAGAAAAAACGGTGTGTTTTAATTTTTGTAACTATTTGCAGCTTGTTAAAGCTTTTTAGAAAATATTT
Organism: Maratus michaelseni; assembly: GCA_963931845.1. Classification (NCBI taxonomy): domain Eukaryota; kingdom Metazoa; phylum Arthropoda; class Arachnida; order Araneae; family Salticidae; genus Maratus; species Maratus michaelseni. Next base: position 318,854,245 of record OZ007589.1, read on the forward strand.
AAAAAAAGTATTTATAATTAATTTTAGGAGTTTAATGCTACGCATGATTTGACAGCTCTTTTTCCTAATTTAATTTTCTTGCTTAAAAAAAAAAATTATTTAATCCAGAAAATTAGATTCAAAATGTAAGTTGCAGAAAAAAAAAAAGTTTTTTTTTTCCCTATAATTTAGAGTTGTAAGAAATTATTTTCATTTTTCGAGACATGATTTTATTTCATATGATTTTATTGGTAATTAGATTAAAGATTACTTTCATGTTCAACAAAAATTTATGTTTTACAATTTGAAGTTACAATTTGAGATTTATATTTTTTGTGGAAATCTTCAGTAAATGGATAGCATTAAAAAAAAAAAAAAAAAAAAAAAAAAAAAAAAAAAAGAAAAAAAAGAAAAAAAAAAACAAGAGCCGCATCAAATTATTTGGAAGATGGGAGTGGGGGGTGTCAAGCTTATTTCATTCGTACAAGCAGAAATCACCAAATGAGTTCCGGCTAATTTAATTCGACACATGCTCTTCAGGAAAATGAATTGATTTGAAATGTATGCTAGTGTTGAATTAAGATATTTTTCCCCGGTAGGGATTTTTTAAGCTCCAGGCGGATATTATTCACTTCCCGAGGTTAAAGGTGGGGGGGGGGGGTGATTGTATTTCTAAACTATAGAAAACCTCAAAATTTTTGGGGGAGTGATGTTTCCACAGGGACATCCCTAGAATTTACCATTGGTGTATGTATTCAATGTTAAACCATCTTGAACTTCAATACGTTTCATCTCTATTGACTGCACGTTTCCACATTATCTTTTGGTCCATTTTTTAATTTGATAGATGACTTGTGCTACGACGTCTTTGTTCTTTTAAATTTTGATATATTTGCATAACGGTCTCATTTGCTTTGCTCTGAATTGTACAATACTGCATATCATGTAAAGGTAGAATAAGTTTTCGCTTGTCTTGGCAGGTTTTCTTCTTTTTTAATGCAGGAATTTGATATAATTTTTCTTGACGCATACACAATGGAAATATCTTCTTTCAATTTCATAAATGAAAAAATAAGATATCACTTTTTAGAGGGTGTCAATTTTATATTCGGATATCAGAAGCTTTCATATCGGGTACTTGGAAAACGTTTTTTAAAGATTTTTTTTTTTTTTTTGCTAAAGAGAAGAAAATAACTTTCTACAGATTAGGATATTTGAATTATCGTTGACAAAGACAAACGTTTGCTTTAATCGTTACAGCCATTTTCGAGAACTCTGTAATCGTGTTGCTAATTTGTGGCCAATAGTGTTGGCGAGAACTCCGATTACGGAAGATTAATGGCAACATTCTTTAAACCTATCAAAACGAATCTTTTCGTAGTTGAGACCCAGATGATTTTCTCTTTTTCGAAATAAGTCATACTTTAGGAAAATCGTTGGAACTATTTTTAATTTATAGCAGCATTTTCAATGCTGAGTTTGTTTTACACTATCAAAACGACTTTTTCTGAATTCGAGACCAATCTAGATCGTTTTCTTTCTTTTGCTCGAATTTGTATAGGTTACTTTTTTCGTGAAAATCTTTAGATAATTTTTTTATTTACAGTAAGCAGCGATTTCAGTGCTGAGTTTATTTTAACTTGTCAAAACAAATTTACCCAAATTCGAGACATAGCTAGATCGTTTTCTCGTGCTTGGTTTACTATAATAGGAAAGTTTCGTAAAAATTGTCGTAGCCGTTTTCGGGATAATCCGGGCACACAAAATTGCTTACTCGTTTAATTTAATAATTCTTGAGATTAGGATTAATGCGCAAAATATCACGTTTTAATTTTATAAATGAAAAAAAAAAATCTAGTTTTCTTTTAAATATGATGTCATTTTTATTCAGAGGTTATATATTTTACTAGTCAGTCTTCGCCCGTCTAGGCGGTCGCTTTCGTGTGGGGCCCAGATGCCTTCTCCGGCGTACATCGCTCGGGGCCTAGAAAGTGCATTTTACATGCAAATAGAAAAATATAAATAAACTATTTTAAACTGTAGAAAAATGTCTAATAATTTTTTTTAAAAGCACGTAAATAATGATTTCGAGGTATAAATAATATTTTCTTTTTTCATTCGTCCCCTGACAAAAAACCGCACGGCCCTGAACTTGATTATCTAGGGGAAAGGCAGTGGTTTCAGTTAAAATAAACAAAATTGGTGTAGCCTAAGATATATGGCGACCATTGTAAATAGGCACTGTGTTTTCATACCCATAAACTGTTAATGTGATGATCAAAATAAGGGAGCCCTGTGTTCTTCTCAGCCATATATCGTTAATACAGCGTTCTCTATAACAGGGCTCTGTGAATTTTGCTTCAAAAATCGTTAAAACGACAGTCATTTTAACAGAGCTCTGCGGGTTTCACGCCTATAAACTGATTAAATGGCAATCCTTATAATGAAGTCTTGCTCATATCTGAGCCCATAAGTATGACAGTCAGTATTTAAATCGCAAATCTTTGCTTCCAAAAATATATTTTGAGAACAAAAGGAAATGTACTGTATTCTGTATAAAATCGAAATTCGATCACTAAAAGACAAAAAGCGCAAAAACAATTTATAAAATATAAAATAAAAAAAAAATCCTTTGAAAAATGTTACGCAAAATATCTAATAAAAAATCGATGGTATTCGTTTAATCTTCCATAATTGGATTCATAGCCGATGTCGGCACAATAATCTTCAGCTCTAAAATCGCTGAAATAAGTGTTTAACTATTTTTTAGTAGATTCGTTATACTGAATTTCACTCTCTTATCTAAAGCTGCTGCTGTGATATGTCTAAAAGGCGAGATAAAACTTTCAACCTCCCGTTTAACCCCTTAGTAGTTAAATTTTTGAAATAGCTGAAATACAGGTCTAACTATTTTTTAGTAGATTTGTTATCCTAAATTTCAAGCTCTTACCTGAAACTGCTGTTGAGATATGGTGAAAAAGCGGAAACACCGAAAACTTTCGACCCTTTCATTTAACCCTCTTAATGGTTGAATTTCTAAAATCGCTGAAATACGTGTTTAACTATTTGTTTTAGTAGATTTGTTAGCCTAAATTTCACGCTCCTACCTAAGACTGCTGCTGAAATATTGCGAAAAGGGGAAATCCTAAAACTTTCGACTTTCCCCATTTAACCCCCTTAGTGGTTGAATTTCTACAAAAGCTGAAATACGTGTTTAACTATTTTTTAGTAGGTTTGTTAACTTAAATTTCACGCTCCTACCCAAAACTGCTGCCCCAAAACTGCCTACCCAAAACTGCTACCCAAAACTTTCGACCCATTTGACCAACATTTAATCTCCTGAGGGGGTGAATTTTCAAAAATCCTCTCTTAGTGGGTGCCTACATTGTGTAAGGAACACGTCTTTCAAATTTCACTGTCCTAGGAACAACGGTTGAGGCTCGGCGTTGATTATAAGTCAGACATGTTCTTTTATAAGTATAGATATTCGAACATCAGAAGCATTCATTGAAGTATGTAAAAAACATACTTTAACCGTTTTTTTCCCAAAGAGAAAAAAATGACTTTGCGCATAGAAGAAAATGTGAATTCTCATTGACAAAAACAAACTTTTTTTTAAATTTCAATGTCATCATGTCAGGGATATCCTCAGTGCTCTCCATGTTTTATAAAAATGAAAATAATCCTTCTTTGGTAGTCGGTGTTCCTATAAATGGTTGGAGACAAGCATAAGAAATTTAGGCAATAATGTGATATCTTTGGTAGAAAACGTTCTTGATTATAAAGCTGCTGCTAATTTTGCTCCAAACTATACATGGTTTGAAATTCCGGCTCAGCGCTCGAGGCAGAAAAACACATCTCACTTCCCACCGCGATGTCAGCTTACCCGCATAGCATGCACAGTCACAGTGACGTCACTGTGAGTCACGTACGTCACGTCACATCTGTGACCAAAATGACACCACTTTGTAACGTCACACTGTGATCAAAATGTGAACGTCTTGAAGATCTAAAGAAAACTTAAAATAAACTTTAGAACATCTTATGGCATGAAGAAAATTACTTTTTGACAGCTTTAAAAATTTTTGTGACGTTGCAATGACGTCACTGCAAGTCACATAAGTCACGTAAAACCTATGACCAAAATGCCAACACTCTGTGACTTCACGGTGTGATCGTAGAGAGAATTTGGAAAAAAACTCATAAAATATAGAATTGAATTATGTCATGTACCTAAATCATTAATAAAAACATTGTCACACATTATTTAAATATATTGTATTTCCAAAATAAAATAATAAATAAATATTTGTCTACATATATGAGGCAGATATTTTTTTACAATTTTCATTGCCATTTTCATGAAATTTAACAAAATATACTATATAATACACAGGTAAAAATCCTTAAATAGAAATTTAGTAACGTAGGAAAGTTTTGGCGGAAAGTAATTCAGAAATAGATCTCCCATTCTAATAAAACTGTTAGCGATTTAGAGATTTGTTAGCATTTTAAATACAAACATTTAATTTTTTTTCCTACCACCGCATAGAACTCATTTGCTAATTTTGTGATACTAAAAATATTTTAAAAATCTCCAATCTCTTATTATTTTGAGGGGCCACTCAACCCAATCATCAGCTTTCTGTTTAAAAAGTGAGGACACCATTTTTGCGAGTTCGACATCGGGGGTGCTCGGGGTGACCGTTGAACGCGTTCAAGATTTTTCTTGTACTGAATATTTAAGGTGGTTCTCAACTGACCTGCTCCACAACGCGAAGCTTTCTGACATAATTTCTGACTCATTTTTAAACGCAAAGGCATAAAATGGGCAGGACTGACTATGGAAGCAATTTGGAATCGAAATGAGTTTTCCATTTTTTGATAAATATATTACTTATCGAGTTATAAGCAATTCGTGTCACGTGACGACTGGTTTGTCTCTTTTCTTTCCCTGTTACGTCGGGTATTTGGTTCAAAACGCTGACTTTGACATTCTTTTCTGAAAGATCTTCTGATTTTACTAAAAAATGGAAAACGTCTTTCAATTACAGAGTTTCTGAATAAAAACAAAAGCCAATTTCATGCGTTTCCGAACAAAAACGAATTAAAAATATGTCATAAAGTATATGTCATTCCTATAGCAATTTATTCCAAAACTGGTCAGTGCTTAATAAGATATCACCTCTGTTAAATATATTGCTCTTTTCAATAGAGTGTAAAAAATGAAAAAATCGTATTTAGGAAATCTGATTGCAGAATAGTATTTATATTTATGTCGTAATTATTTTATAAAGACTATTAAATCCATTTTTATTTAAAATTTATGTTTACTTTGGACGCCTAAAACAAATGCAACTGATTAAAAAATATATAAAAATTTAAATTTTCACAGCTTATTTCCAAGAATACTAAACTCTCTCATATAAAAACAGAATATTATAGTTTTATTAGAAGTTATTTGTCAGCCATATAAACTATAAAGCATTTGAAATGTCTTTATTTAACTGTTTTCTTTCTATTCTTTTTCTGGAAACACCTGCTAGATGTTACTTTGTGGTAAACATTACTGCGCAGATCATGATCGCAGATGTTGAGGGCAGACGATTAATTTCATCGGCGGATTAGAGTGTGTGGTGTTCTTTTAGTTTGTGGAAGTATTTTGTGGAACTTATACCGTGAAAGTAAATTAACGTTTTAAAGTGAATCATCCGTTTTAACCTATCGTTATGTCTAGCTGGGTGCGTTATTAAGGTCTGCGTGCGATATTTGATATCTCAGATCTATGAACACACCTAAGCTGGACACTTTGAAAATTAAAGCAGTGGATTTGAGTCTCCTTTTCAATGAAAAGGAAGCAGTCAACGACCATTAAAACTTAATCCCTAGAACTGGTGGTTTTACTTATAGATTAGCAGGTAACATTTAATGTCTTCGCAGTTTTGTTAATAGTGCATATTTAGTAATGGTACATTAATAGTGCATTATTTAAATGTTAAGATGTTTAAATCTATTTTTTTTTAATCACTTGTATAAAATTTTATCTTTAATGTTTTAAATCGTTTTAAATAGAGAGTTTCGAAAAAAGCTTAAAGTATTTACTAACAATATATATTCTAAATGTAAAGTGTTATTTATAACGAGGAATGTATTTATATTTTGCGTTTCTCAGTTCAATTTTCATAGTTATTCATTGTAATTAAAAACATTGCAATTTTTAAAACTATTAATATTTGATTTACAATTTGAAAATTTCTTAGCTAGTGGAGGTTTTGAGAAATAATTTTCTGGTATATTTGAAGTAATTGCGACAATTTAACTCATTACAAATTTAGTTGTCAAGATATGTCAATATTAGGTGCAAAAAAATAATGAATATTGATGAAACAATAAAACAGCTATTCAGTTAAGATAATTTTTCCAGTTATGTTATCGAATTTTTTCTATAGTAAAAATTGATATTTAAGCTCTGCATTTAGTATTCTATCAAAAACTATAAATAAAATAATTTGTAAAGAAAAAAAAAATATTTTTTTTTTCTTTGCGTTTATGATCCGAAGTTTTAAATTTCATTTGCTTCGAAAAATGTTTTATTGCTTGATACAATGTTTATTATTTAATAATATCGCACAATAGGTAGATCTATTATTTAAATGGATTCCTAATATAAATTTTTCACAATGCTTATTTAAAAATCTATACTTTTATTTTCATTAAATTTATAATCAAATCCAAAATAACTAATTTCTGAATTCATTTTTATTCGGAAACACATGAAATTGGCAGGTGTTCTTATTCAGAATATATGTAATAGAATGGCATTTTCCATTTTTGACAAAAGATGTTTCAGAAAACACTATCAAAGTCGGTGTTTTGAACCGAATTTCCGATGCGAAGCGTCAGAAACGGAAAAAAGTGACCAAAATTGCTCTTAAGCATTTCATTTATCTAAAAATGGAAAACGCTATTCATTCCAAATCGCTTTAATAATCAGGCATGCAAGTGCCAAGCGTTTAAAAATTTGTTCATAAATGTGTCAGAAAGTTTCGTGATACTGAAAGAGGGGAAATATGGCAAAGTATACACATTTAAAAACTTCAATACTTAAAAGCAAAATAGCATAGTTTTAATTATTGTCAACATTTTTGGTGGTTACATAAAACAAATGGAAGTCGAAGTTATTTTTAAAAGTGGTTATTTGCACAATAGAATTTCATATTATTAAAATATTTAATTTTATTATAATTTTTAATGGATTCATCTATTATTTTTATATTAGTATGCGTTTTTTACATTTATAATTTTCTTGTTTAACGGCTACATTAGCCGGTTTCCCAATCAGATGCAAAGTTTTAATTTGAATACGAGTTGCATAAAAAAAATGATTGCCGATCCAATCCTTATCGTCGATCTTATCCGTATTTGGTGAAATCTTGTTATCCGAATCTATGCGAAATCATTTATCAGGTTCGGTCGGGTTGTGGGCCTACAGAATTTTTGTTGTTGTTGTTGTTGGGTTAGGGTAAGATTACGGGTTGAATGTAAATATAGTTTCAGTCAACCATCATTCATGTTCAAGTAGACATTCAATCATGTTCAAGAAGTATATAACCGGATTCGTGCATGACTCTAGATCCGAGCCGACATCAGAAATTGTATCGTAACACAATTTCTGATAAAATCTGGTTACTTGGTCGTATGCAAGATTCTATTCTGAACAAGACTTACAGTAAAAACATTATACCCAACTCGGGTCAGATCGGGTTCACGAAAATCAGGTCACACGACAACTAATCCAAATCTATTCTGTAGCCAAACAAATCCAAAAAGATCGATCCGAAGTTTCTGGATTGGATTCGGGTAAAATCTGGTCACCCGACCCGGTGCAGTGTCGTCACAAACTTGAACCATAAAAAAATTTTGATCCGAACAATCCGTATAGGATTCGGGTAAAATCTGGTCACCCTATCCGATGCAGATTCGTCACATTTTTCACATTGAAGTCGCACGGTGACTTCACAAAGTAGTCACATTGTGAGGTCACAGAAAGCCTTGAAAACGGCCATAACGACCTCGCATTTACGTCACAGTGACTTCACATCGACGTCACGTGACGTCACGACGACTGTCACAAAGTCACAGTGTGACTTCACAGTGACGTCGCCGTGATGTCACCATGCCTTACGGGTAATAGTGGCACTTCTGGTTGAGTGAGTTGGATTCTTATCTCTTTCTTTTCCCCTGACTGAATTAAATTTTTTAGTGCAAAAATCTTCAAAATCGGACCGCAACATTACTTAAAATTGAATTTTAAAAATCTGTCTGGGAGAGAATCTTTACTTTATATTTCCAACATTAGGTCTTTCTCACTGCATAGCACTTTTTAATCCGTATAACAACAATAAAATGTTCATAATTTTGTTAAAATAACGTAAATGAACAAGATACTAAAATTCAATTATTCTTAAATTGACGTTGAGGTTGGCATCTGCAGACGAGGATCTCAAGTGGAGTTCATCTGTAGTTCGGAATAAGTTAAGAAGAGCCTTAAAAGAATTTGCAACAGAACGAACACCTAAATAATTTCATTTCTTAGTAAATACGTAAATGTACAAAAAACCATACTTCTTAATGTTCCACACTCCCTTAATCTGGACTACATCAAGGCTTCAATGGCAAAGAGCTACAACATCAGGACTATAGAATTTTGTATTCAACGAAGTAGGCCTTCTAAAAATCAAGGCAGCAAAAGTTGGCGTATCCTCTTATCACTGATCTTGTTGAAAATGATCATTAATGCTGGTGGTTATTTCATACGCCGTAAACAGTACAAGGTGCGTCCCTTCCAGGATTACGTAATTACCAAATTTTTAGTAATTTAACTAAAATATGTCCAAAAAAAAAATCCATTGTGAAAATTGCAGCCTCGAACATTCTGTGACGGATTGTTCTAATTCATCCTTGTGTGTCAATTGCTACTCCAGTAGCCAGTAACTAAAAATTCATTTTTCCGCTTTCCATAGATCTTGAGACATTAACTGTCCATCCAACAAGAAGGCCTATTCGGAAAAGAGGAATATGTTGGATGCTCTTTTTCCATCACCACATGAATCTTTTTAAAGTCCGAGTCAGGAGTTTCTGGTCCTATCTCATAATACTAGTCGGCATCAAAATCCTCCCTGTAAAAATAATGATTGTTTCTGGCAGCTTTAACGATACAATGATCAAATATGACAATTATATTTCTCCATCACGTACCAATATTTTTTATTTGGATTCGTCTATGAAATTAAAACAGTTTTCCGTCGGTAAAACGTTACAGATAGACGTGAATTATTATTTTATTTTTGGATTCAACTGCGCTTTGCTTTTTTCCACACTCTTTTGAAAAGCATTTCTACCGTCTTTTGAAATTCAACGGTATGAATTTGTGTATATTTAATCACAAATGACACTCTATATTGTACTCACTGAAAGAATTTGCCTAGTTTCACTGTTGAGAGGAACACACAGAGTTTACAGTTTAATTTAGTAACTAACTAAATAACTAATTAGCACTGCTAACGGAGTTAAAACAAGGTTATAATTTGTTATATTTTTATATTAATAAGGTTTCATAAAATACTATTGTTTTTTATGTTAATATGACAGTCGAGCAACAGATAAGCACGTCTGCGTGAAAACATGGAGAAAAGAAAATATTCCTGGTACGAAAAATGTTGCACACCAGGTATTAGTTGACAAACAAAATATGTTTCCCTACTCTTCATATGAATAGTGGACTTATAAAACAATTTGTTAAAGCTATGAATAAAGACGGTGAAGAATCTTTATATTTGATGCACAGATTTCCATATATGAGCGGGGCAAAAAAAAAAAAAAATATTTTTGTTGGACCTCAAATAGAACTTCAAGACCCTACTTCAAAAAATAAAGTGAATGCTGTCGAAGAAGTAGCATGAAAAGCACTTTTGAAAAAGTATGTAAAAATTATTTGGCAAAATTGTGGGGAGTCTTACTCTCCTCATTTAGTGCATTGGGATGCAATATGTCTAAATCTGTACTTCTTACATTCCCATTTGGATTTTTTCCGGATATATGGACGCTTTTTTAATGAACATGGAGAAATATTCCACAAAGATGTAGCTGAAATGGGAAAGAGATACAGCGGCAAATAGGGAAAATATATGTTAGCAAATAAGTACCGGAAACTTATACGGGAGCCACTCACACACACACACAAGAGAAAAATGTAAACGAAAATACTTATTAATGATAGGTTGTATTCATTTCTTAACTAAGGTAATGAAAATATATCATTTTGAAGGTTTTTATTATTTTGTAACATGGTCGATGAATATATAGATTTTTCATTTCACACTGTAATTTTAAATCTGTATCTCTTAAAAATAGTACGTAATGGGGGAATTTCGATGACATAATTAGAATCAGGGATGTTAAATTCATAAAGTGCAACCATTTTTTTTTTTTTTTTTTTTTTTTCTGGGAGGAAAAATTTATTTATTTTTGCCGACCAGAGAATCAATGCCCTTGCCCCTCCATAGCTCACTTCTTGGCAGCATCCCATGCTACCCTCATATCAACCACAACATCATAGATTTTCCCCTCATACATAAAGTCTGCTTCCTTGGCATCAATAGTTGATGTGTCAATAATGGAAGCCTCCTGCTCTAGTGGGTTAATTTTTCCTTCAGTTTTAACTCTGGAGTCTATTCCTTTTATGTCTATTCTTTTAAAGTACTTTGAAGTTTTTAAGGTTTCTACAGGTTAATTATATTCCTACAAAATTTTAATCCTATTTTTTCACTCTGAGAGTTGTCTCTTCTCATGTTAATTCTATTTTTATGTTTTTATTTCTAACCACCCCTTGATTGCATTTATGGTGGAATAGTCTATACACTACAATTATTTTTTAATTACTAATTTTTATATATTTCCAATTATCTTTCATGTCTTACTACAGGCATTTGTTTTAGCATCCTTCATATTACATCTACGTTTTCTTGTAGTAGCTATCCCTGCATATTATATCTATTCTCACTGCTTCCCGCCCTCTATCATGAGCAATGGCAGGATCAGCCGTAGGTTGACTTTGCATACGCCCGGTTATTTACACCCCCCCCCCCCCCCGCCCTTTATCCTGTGTTTAGGCGGCTTCAGTCATTGGCTGGCATGTATTATTTTAAGTTTGCATGGCTGACATGTAACCTTTAAGAATATACTGTGCTTGGCGGTTTTAAATATGTAGGTAGAAACACTGTTGATGACATAACTTGTTGCTTGAAAGCTGTTTTGAATTATGTAGTTATTAATCCTAGACAGCCATTGACAGTGACTTTGTTTAATTAGATTTATCTCTTTTTTTACGTTACATAGGCATTTAATTACTTTTTGAGTTTTTTTTTATAATATTGTGTTGGTTAGTTGTTTCAGATCTGTATATGAAATCTAAACCTATGTAATTTTTTTCTATGAAAATACATTTTTGCCTTGAGTAAGACGATTTTCTTTCTCTAAAGATAATCTGGGAAATAAAAATGCCTTTAACGAATACCAAACGTTCTCAAAGAACGATAGAGTAAACTGCTAGTTTCATAGGCATCCATGGACTAAATTATAAAAAAGTATAATTGTGTAAATATTGAATTGTTACCAAACTGTTTATCAGCTCGCGAGGTTAAAGGGAAATGAGGGATATTTGCGTAGGAAATAAAAAAGCACCACACCAATAATTCTTCAAAAAAAAAAATGATTGATGAGGCTATCATGAAGATACCTCGAGTGATATTTCATCAGCATATCAATAATTTGGAAAGTGTCGTTTTAGTAACCGATAAAAAGTACAACTTCATATACCTCATCATTTATTTCTTCAAAGAATTTTCAGCTTTATTTTTTATTCAGAAAATAAAAAATTGTGATAAGGAAGCGCGTCTTGGTGTTCAAGAACATACCTTTTAGAACAGATTAGTTCTAGAGGCCAGACACTAGTACCTCACGTAAATTGAATAATATATTTCTTTAAAAATTTTTATTATATATATTGATAAAAGGTTGTGTAAATATAATTTTACAATAAATGCATGCATTAAGATGAGTACTTGTTTAAAATAAATGTAGTTTGGTAGTATATAATTGAAATATGTACAATTTTTGGGTGTAAATTGGAACAAATGAAATATACAATGATCAATCTAGATACGAAAATAACGAGTAAAAAGTTACATATATAGTAAAAGTAAATATCTTGCTCACCAGAAAAAAGTCAAATAAAAAATATGAAATAATTATATTTTTTTTCTCTGACGATTTTTGCTACTACTACTTCTACTTTTTACTACTTTCTCTAACGAGACGAGTTTATGTACGGACGAGTTTTAAAAGAAAGAATCATTATTTGAAATAAAACACATACAATTTATCATTTTGATCCATAAAATAGGTTGCTGTAGCAAAAAATTAGTCCAACTGCTAAGCAATAATTTGGAGGGTTTTCTAATGCAGTATCTCCTGGTAAAAGAACAAACCAATATATAGTGTAATGAGCCAGCATAATTTTAGTTAATTTTCTGAAGAAGATTTTCCCACTTGATAAAGATGGATGTGAATTGACGGGCCTTTATATTTAAAAAAGTAGTGTACGTATAGCGTTTTCTAATACTATACTGAGACTTACATTTTGGGGGAAATGTAATATGATTATGAGAGAAAGGAATTTACATCATACTGCGCCAAGAAACAAGTGATAGCATCAATGCTCTTAGCATCATGGACTGGAGTTCAGCAACAGCCTGATACAAGTAGTGACCCGTGAAGATAAAGGTACGTCACTTGTGGAGATACAGGCAGGTCCCTTGTGAAGATACATGTAGGTGCCTTGTACACTGAGGATAAAGAAGTGAAGGATGATCCTTTCTACATTAAAATGGATGCGGCACAAAGTACAGGAATGGATCCCAAATAACGATTTCAAATTCATGCACCCTCCAGCTTCTTGCTACATGTACAGATATGTAAATCTTTGAATGGAGACAAAACAAAAGTCTTTATTTGGCCAGGAAATTCTCCGGACATAAATCGCATCGAGTACCAATTTAAATTGATAAAGCATCAAATTGTCAGGGAGGTACTCCAATTAGTACAGCGTCTAATTTAAGTTTAGAACAGGAATAAATCAATAGAGTGTAACTGAGCTAAATAAACAAAATAATACCCATAAGAATCAATGTGTAAATATAGTAAAAAGCGGCCTTAACAAATATAGACTTCATAATTTCTCTCTTTTTCTTTAATTATATGAGTTTATTATTAAAGTTTATCACTATAGTACTGAATTAAACAAATATAAAAATGTATGTACGCTTCATTTCAGTTTGAAATTCATAAAATAATTTCCATAGTGTGTTTTTAATAACTTAATGACCCATTGTAGTTTTGCAGTTATAATAAATTATTTCTTGTTCGTTTAAAGAAATTTTTAAAATGAATTATCGAATGACAAAAGTTTGTTGAAATATTTTATTTAGATACAATAGACAATCGTTACATCGCTGTCACCCGGCGACAAGTTAAAAGCATAATATATCCGAATGCGCTATGCCGTTGGTATTGAAAAGTAAAGAATATGATAATCTGCAAGTAATTGTTTTATATATTTGTCTCCAAATCGTTAGTTTATCCACATATTACAATTTTAAAGAAAATTATTTCATAAGAAAACTAGCCGGTTGCTTTTGAGTGGGGTCCAAATACATTCTGCAGTGTACTGTCTTGACTTCCCTTTGGGTTCAGAGATTGCATTTGACATACAAACAGAGAAATTTAAATAAGATACTTTATTTTAAAGTACACGAAATAACTAAATAATATATATATATATATATATATATATATATATATACATACTAGCCGGTCGCTTCTCCGAATACATTCTGCAGCGTACTGTCTTGACTCCCCTTTGGGCTCAGAAATTGCATTTGACATACAAACAGAGAAATTTAAATAAAATACTTTATTTTAAACTACACGAAATAACTAAATAATATATATATATATATATATATATATATATATATATATATATATATAAAAGCACGTAAATAAATATTTCGTGGCATTCATCAAATTTTTTCCATAATCCCTCTGACAAAATACTACTGGCCCTGTGCGTATTTATCTAAGATGAGCGGAGAACTTTCAGATGAAATAAATAAAAATGGAATTACCTAAGATAAATGGCGATCATTGTAAATGGGTACTGTCACGCCCATAAATTATTAATTAGGTAATCAAAATAACGGGGCCCTGTATATTTCTCAGCCATACATCGTTAATGCAGAGATCACTATAAAGTGGTTCAGTTATTTTGCGTGCATAAATCATTAAAATGAAATAATTTTAACAGAACCCATTCGGTTGCACGCTTGTAATCTGACTATACGGTAATCACCATAAGGCATCCTTGTGCATACCCTAGGCCATAAATATGGCAATCAGTATTTAAATCGCATTTTTTTACTCTCAACAAATGTATTTTGAAAAAAAGTGGAAGTGTAATATTTTGTATAAAATTTTAAATCCGATCGCTAAAAGACGAAAATCGAAAAAATATATATAAAAGGAGAAATGAAAAAATATATTCCTTGGAAAAAAATGTCACACAAAATATATAATAATAAATCAGCAATAGTTCTCTTTTTCGTCTAATCTTCCGCAATCGGGTTCACAGCCGATGTTGCCCACAGACTCGCTAGCTCTAAAATCGCTCAAATACATGATTAACTACTTTTTTTGTAGATTTGTAAAGCGAAGTTTTACATTCTTACTTAAAACTGCTGCTGAGATATGGCACAATTACCTAAAACTTTCGACACACAGTGTGACCCCCTTGATGGATTATTATCTAAAATTGCTGAAATACATATTTAACTATTTTTTAGTACATTTGTTATCCTAAATTTCATGCTCCTACCTATTACTGAGATATGGAAATGACATAAAAAATTTGACCCCCATTTAACCTCCTTTAGTGGCTGAATTTCTAAAATCGCGGAAATACATGTTTAACTATTTTTAGTAGATTTGTTATCCTGAATCTGTGATTTCAAGCTCCTAACTAAAAATGCTGCTGAGATATGGCGAAAATTCGAAATTACCTAAAATTTCTGACCCCCATTTAGCCCCCTTAATGAGTGAATTTCTAAAGTCGCTGAAATATGTGTTTAATTATTTTTATAGCAGATTTATTATCCTGAATTTCACGCTCTTATCCAAAACTACTGATGAGATATGGTGAAATGGTGAAATCATCGAAAATTACCGACCTCCCATTTAACCCCCTTAGTAGTTGAATTTCTAAAATCTCCTAAAATACATGTTTAAGACATACATAGATTTGTTATAGCGAAATTCACGATCCTACCTATAACTTCTATTGAGAAATGGCAAAATGACATAAAAAATTCGACCCACTATTTAACCCCCCTTAGTTGCCGAATTTCTAAAATCACTGAAATACTTTTTAAACAATATTTTTAAGGAGATTTGTCATCCTGAATTTCACGCTTTTTTCTAAAACTGTAGATAAAATATGATGATAAGGTGAAATCACCGAAAATTTTCGACCCTTCATTTAACCCCCTTTGTAGTTGAATATCTAAAATCGCCTGAAATGCATGTTTAACTATCCTTTAGTAGATTTGTTATCCCGAATTTCACGCTCCTAGCTATAACTTCTACTGAGATATGGCAAAATGGCGTAAGACATTCGACCCCCATTTAACCCCCCATAGTGTCTGAATTTCTAAAATCGCTGAAATACGTGTTTAACTATTTTTTTAGTAGATTTGTTATCCTGAGTTTTATAATTCTACCTATAATTTCTACTGAGATATGGTAAAATGACCAAAATTTTTGACCTCTTATTTAACCTACCTTTGTTGCTGAATTTCTAAAATTGCTGAAATACATGTTTGTGTAATTTTTTTGTAGATATTTTATCCCGAATTCCGAGCTCCTAACTAAAAATGCTACTGAGATATGGCGAACAGGCAAAATGACCTAAAATTTTCGACCCCCCATTTAACCCCCTTAATGGATGAATTTCTAAAATCACTGAAATATGTGTTTAATTATTTTTTTAGTAATTTGTTATCCTGATTTTCACGTTCCTACCTAAAACTGCTGCTAAGATATGGCGAAAACGCGAAATGACTAAAAACTTTCGACCCCCCATTTAAACCCCTTAGTGGTTGAATTTTTAAGAAACTTTATTTTTGTTGTTAAAAATAAAATAAAGAAGCATTATCAATGTATAATTCATGGTATGCACTTAGTTAACATTATTCAGATAAAATAATTTTCACCATGATATATGATATATGAGTATCAAGATACATGAATATCACGATATATGATACACGTGACTAACTTTCATTATAAATGCTTTTTTTCTCCGTAAAGTGCCTATTATACAGTAAAGAACTAAAATCCTTTTTATAATAAAATCTTCTAGCTAATTAATAAAAACGAATTGTTTTACAAAAATACAAATACTATCTGTGAAGGACTAATTACTTCATTTGCTTTACATATTATTTTTTCGCAGAATTTAAAGGATTTAATAACACCTGGATATTAATAATCTAGGACATAAATAAATGCGTGATAATTACTTGTCATGATCACCTCACCTGATTCGTTAATTAGCAAAAACATCCTTCAATGATTTTTTTAAATTTTAAATTAAAACTATCTACTTTAGTTATTTGATGCTAGGTTTATGAGAAGTAAGCTGTTAATGACAAGTAACTCAAACTTAAATTTAAAATTTTATTTTCTAGAAAAAAATCTTTTTCGATGTTAGGATTATAATAACTATAAAATAAGGCATACGATTTTTATAAAATTGTAATTTATATAATCTACATTTAAACGTTTTTAAATAATATTTTAAAAAATATATAAAGAAAAACGCTTAAGCGCTAAAGCTTTATTTATAATTTAGTTTCAATAATGAATTTCCTTCAAAAAGAAATATGAACCTAATTTAATTTTAATCTATTTGTCCTGACTGGCTGACTGATTCACCAAAGACGAAACTGTTGAAGCTAGAAATCATTAAATATTTGTTTCAGCGATTTTCGATATTCAACCTCTAAGGGGGTAAAGGGGGGGGGATGTGTTGAATATAAAAAACAAAGGAATTCTTCCGTAGTTAAATTTACAGCCAATTTATGTATTTTAGCGAGCTTCGATTGGCTTAAAACAAATTTTATTGTTGTTACCGTTGCTGACACTCTCATAATTTTGAAATTATATTGTTGCCAGCATCCCTCATGTTTTTCAGAGACATCGGCGAATAAGAAAGCTTAGATATTTAGTATAACATATTTTCAATAACTCTGGAATTTCATAATTCTCATTACCTAACCAATTTTTATTAAAAACTAAAAGAAAACTACTAGGTACTAAACTTATACACCTCGTTTATAGGATAATCAAAACAATCATCTATAAAATGGTAACATCGGTTGAATAATAAATATACTATATTTTCTAATATATATATATATATATATATATATATATAACATGATAATGTTATACGACAATATAACGATGTCAATATAGCGAAAATCAAAGTAATCTAATATTTCACACCTACCACTACAAAAGCTGCTGTACGGATTTTGACAATCATATTGATTTGTAAATCTTGTTTACATTGTTGCTATTATACTGTTACTGTTAAAATTATTGACTTCAGACAGATTATTCTTTTGTATTCAACATATGATTTTTCTTATTTTGTAATCAAAATTTTCTGACCGTTGACTATGTATACATTTTATTAACATTTGATGATTTGTCAACTTTTATAAATATTTCCGAAATTTGTAAACAGTAAAAAAATGGATCTATCTGCCGGGGTGAAGGGTTTTACCCGGCTGTATACCCTATTGGTCAACCCCATGTTTAGGTGTTCTCGTTCTCGTTTTGATATAATTTAATAATATTTCGATAAAAGAAGTGAAATATTAGTATTTTTTAAATTTAAAACACTCGTTTCTTTTTTATTTTTCTATTTGCAGATTAATTAATGTATTTTCACAATATCAAAATATTAATTAAAAAGTGTAAAGGTTAAAAGATGCATAAAATTATACAAAGCATATCTAAAGACCTCAAATACATGTATACATATTAAACTGAGAATTTACGTCACAGAATGAAAAAAGTTAAATCGAATTAAATTTCGCCAAACATGAATTTAGCCAAACATGATTTTAGCCAAACATGACTTTTAATATTATTTACTTTTCCGAAAAGTAATCAGTGTGTTAAGCTTTATTCTTCAATTAAAAGAAAAAATAGTCTTAAAAGTTCTGACTGAATTTCTCAGTTAATATTAAATTTCGAAAATAAATTTGCTTACAGTAATTTAGAATATTAAAATTCCCATAACAATATTCCAATATTTATTAAGCCATCAAATCGACTCTAAGTCTCGTAAAGCTGATAATTAATTTATAATACATCTTTATTTGAAATTCGAGCTTTAATTTACTAAGTCTAAGTACTTTATCTTTTAATGATATCATAAAACTAATTTAAACAGGCATTCAAATTAATTCTTCGTTACGTGGTAGTTTGTTTGGCAAGGCAAGATAATTAATCAAACTGAAGTGTAAACTGTTTAAATATGCTAAACAAGACCGTTGCAAACAATACTCTTTAAAAAGAAAAGTGTTTATTGTTTTTAGTTTTAGAATGTTAAATCGGGGTTTCTTTTAATGGAAATTATTTGCTGTGAACTTAACTAAACAGTTTCGTTTATCGTGAGAGTTTCCTATAAAATAGATAAATAATGTATAATTTGATTATTTAAATTGCAATAAAGACGTTATTAAAAAGCATTTTTAAAATGATAACTTATTCCAATTTTTAATATAACACTAAAAATATTATTGTTATTATTTCTTACAATAGATTGTGGTCACATTAAATAGCAATATTCCTCTTACCATTGTCGATTGGTTTGCCTCTGTCGAAGGTTGTCGACAGTGAAAAATTCATTTAGAGCCAGAATTAGAATCTGTTCAATACGATGTAGTGTCGATGTGAAGGAGAGAAGTAAGTAGTGTTGCCAGGTGTTCTGAATTACGCGGGACATCCCAGTTTTCATGGTCTCCAAGAATCATTCCGCGGAATGTTAATGTCCCGATTTTTAACACTTTCCAACATAAACACAGTTGAAAACTGTCCACATAACACAGTTGAAAAGTGTTTATGAATTCGGTTTGTCTGTCCGGTCTCTAACTCATGTAAATATTCTCGGATCGTCATGTAATTGATATATGTTATTGAGGCTTACTGTGACATGTTCGGTATTGAAAATGAAGTGTGTAGCACTTATAGTTCCTTTACAGGGATACTCAAAAGAATTCCGTTACATTACGGCCTATGAAGAAAAATCGTTTGCAGTTGATTTTAATAATGTTTCACTATTTCAAACATGTTGAAATTGATATATATCCCTAATGTGGATTACAGGCTTACTACAGAATATTGTGTATATAGCTTTCATCGTTCATTTACAGGGACACACAAAAGAATTCGGTTAAAGTACTGCTTATTAATAATAATTGCTGGGAGTGCTTTTTCAGTTGCTGAACGCGTTTTTAAATTTAATTCATTTTTTGTCTACTACTTGGTGTGTATTGTTGGTAATATATCATGAAAATAATCTCCGCAAATTGATTTTCTATGACAGTTTATTTACTTAATTTAAACTCATCAAGATAAAAAGTACTTTCAATTTCAACCAGGAAATGAAATCCATGATGCAATATGAAGAGGTTTTTACAAACTCTTGAATATGAACAAGGAAGTAAGAAACAGAATTTCGTATGAATGACGTGATTTGACTTTACGTCATTTCCAACCAATCAAAGAACTAAAATATGACATCATCTGAAAGGGACTTAAGACTGTTTTCTTTCTGCTATATAGAACTTTAATAGAAGCTTTTTCTCGCGTTTTGGAAACGAACATGTAATTTCGTTCTCACTTAAATTAAATTAAATTTAACTAATGTTTAAAATTAAAGGATATGTAAAAGTAAATGTAATTAAAAGATAATTAAATAATTTATACTAAATTATGAATATTGTATTATTATTAATTATAATTTCTCTATTCCACAAGAAATTAATACTTCAACGAGTACAGCATAATTATGGATATACCAAATTGTTGGAATAATTCATGAACATAAAACTACTTGTGCAAGTGCAACGATCATATTAATGTGCATCATACCAATAATGGATTAATTGACGTGGATACCCTTAAGGACCTGGCTTGCGGCACCATGAGGATGATTGCTGAAAAAAGGAGGTAAGCAAATATCTTACCTATCTTTTGATAAAATACAATTGTTTATATATATTGCTAATTACTTTAGAACGCGCTATAGCTACTGGCTACCTTCAAAATTAACTAACAAGATTATGAGCTCGAAAGTATTCTAAAGTATATAAAGGGTAAAAAAAAAAAAAAAAAAAAAAAAATAGTGTCCTATAATCCTCGAATACTTAAAAGAAAATAAATTAATTTTAGATATATTCTAAAATAGAAAAATGGCAACCTTCAAAGAAGGTAGTATAATTGAAAAATTAAATTCAAGTAACTATGCAAATTGGAAATTTAAGGTGGAAATGCTCTTAATAAGAGAAGGGCTCTTTGAAGTCGTCACAGACGATCCACCTAATCCAATGACGCCCGATTGGTTGAAAAAAGATAAAAAAGCAAGGGCTCTTATTAATTTAAGTATTGAGGATAACCAAATCATCCATATTAAGCATTTACAAAATGTAAGGGACACATGGAATACGCTTAAAAACATCCATGAGAGATCAAATCTCTCAAGTAAACTCTTCCTCCTTAGGAAACTTTACGGAACAAAATTATCAGAAGGAGGCAACATGATAACGCATATAACAAAGATATTAGAAATCATAGATAAGTTATCAGCCATAGGTGAAGAAATTAAAACAAACAAATTTCAGCATTATTGCTCTGCTCTTTGCCACCTTCTTATGACACCCTCATAACCGCATTAGAAGCCAGGCACGAAGACAAATTAACTCCAGAGTTTATAAAGAGCAAATTAACAGATGAATTCAATAAAAGAAACGAACATTCAAATACCAGTGATAATTCCAACAAAGCTTTTAGAGCCGAAAGAAAATTTAAACCCACGGTTTTTAAAAAGGAAGAAAAATATTGCACGATTTGTCGTATGAAAAATCATAACACAGTTAATTGCTGGCACAACAGAAATAAAACAACTAACTTTAAACAAAACAACAAAAAACATTTCTCTTCTTCATTAGTCTTCCAAAAAGACGAAAATAAGTTTAGAAGCGCGGACTCAAATAAACCGAACAATAAAAGCACAGCTTATCTTGGAACCGAAGAAAAGAAAAATTGCGCATTTTTAACTAACAAATCGCAAAATAAAGCATGGATCATAGATTCTGGCTCGTTCTCCCATATATCAAATGATGAAAACTTATTTTCTGAATTTATAAATAAAGAACAATCTAACGTCGTAATTGCCAACGGCAATAAACTAAAATCCTACGAGTCAGGTAATGTAAACATTACCACGATAACCTCAGACGGAAAAACACACAACATTACATTAAAAGATGTTCTACTAGTACCCGAAATTGAAACGAATTTATTTTCGGTAGCTAGAGCTACGAAAAATGGATGCAAATTAACGTTTGAAGACAGCAAATGTTTTCTAGAATATGAAGGATTAATTCGCTTAGAAGGAAGTAGAAAAAACAATTTATACGAAATTCAGCAAACAAACATAACCACAGATGAAAATTTCGTAAACATGATAACTAATTGCAAAAATAAAAATTGCATAGAATTATGGCATAGAAGATTAGGGCATAAAAATGTCGCGTCGATTAAAGAATTAATGACGAAGGAATTAGCATGCGGAATAAACATAAATAATTGTTCCCATAGTACGGAATGTGAGCCTTGCATCAAAGCAAAAATAACTGAAGCACCATACCCCAAAAAGACGGAATTTAGAGCAAATAAAATTTTGCAGCTGGTGCATTCCGACGTGTGTGGTCCTATTCAAACTCCAACCATAGGTCGGAAAAATTATTTTTTAACTTTCATAGATGATTACTCTAGATTTACGATTATTTATCTCCTACAAAATAAAAGTGAGGTATTTGAGAAATTAAAAGAATATGTTGCTCTGGTCAACAATAAATTTGGCAAAAAGCCTACAGAACTCAGAACTGATAATGGTAAAGAATTTAAAAATTCTAATATAGATAATTTTCTAAAGGAAAATAGAATTAAGCGACAGCCAACAGTACCATATTCCCCAAGTCAGAATGGTATTGCTGAACGCAAGAATAGATCTCTAATTGAAATGACAAGAACATTGTTAAATGACTCTAATTTACCATTACATTTTTGGGGAGAGGCGATCTGCACCGCAAATCACCTGCAAAATCGACGGCCGACTAAAGCTAACGAAAAAACTCCATATGAGTTTTGGTCAAACAGAAAACCAAATCTAAAATACCTAAGAGTTTTTGGCTGCAAAGCTTATGCATATATTAACAAGCCAAAAAGACAGAAATTAGATAATAAAGCAGTAGAAGGGATCTTTGTGGGATACGATAATTATTCCAAAGGATATCGTATATACACAAGCGGCAAAGATATCACTAAAGCAAGAACTGTGAAGTTTTTAGAAAACTATCCGAAAAATTCAAATAAAGAAAAATTGCTAGAACTAAGTATAGATGAAAACACTAGTGCCGAAAACGAAAAGTCAGAAAACCCAAATCTGATAAAAATCGAAATTTCAAATGAAAATGATACTCAGAATGAATCTGAACTAAATCAAACCGAACCGAGAAGATCAGATAGAGTAAATAAAGGGGTTCTCCCAGATAGACTCATTTATATGGTTAAAGATGAACAAGTTAATGAACCTAAAAATTGGCAGGAAATAATAAACATGGAAAACCCAGTAGAAAAAGAAAACTGGATCAAAGCGACACAGGAGGAGATAGAATCTCACAACCAAAATAAAACTTGGACATTAGTTGACCCCCCGCCAAATACAAAAATAATAGGTTCGAAATGGCTTTTCAAAACAAAATTAGACGATAAAGGAAAAATTAAAAAATACAAAGCCAGATTAGTAGCCAAAGGCTATTCGCAAAATTTTGGTATTGATTATTATGAAACTTTTCCTCCGGTGGTTTCACATACAACCATAAGAACCTTTTTAGCAGCCGCTGCCTATCATAAACTAAACATAAATCATGTAGATATTAAAACTGCACTTTTGTATGGAAATTTAGAAGAGGATATATACATCTCTCAGCCGGAAGGCTATGTTAAACCTAATCATGAAACCAAAGTGTGCAAATTAAATAAGGCTATGTACGGCTTAAAACAGGCAGCTAGAGCCTGGCACACAAAAATTTCAGAATCATTAGAAAAGTTAAATTTCAAACAATCAACTTCAGACACGTGTTTATTCATACGTAATACAAAAACCAGCAAAGCATATGTTATCGTGTATGTAGACGATATTTTGATGTCTGCAAAAGAAAGTGAAATTAAAGAAATTATACAGAAACTTAAGATTGAATATGAACTAAAGGATTTAAGTCAGTTAAACTACTACCTAGGAATTAAAGTCGAAAAAACAAACGAAGGATATAAACTAAATCAAAAAATTAAAATTGAAGAATTAGTTAGAAAATTTAAATTTGAAGATGCAAAACCTTACAAAACGCCCATGGAAACTGGTTACTTAAATTATGATAATGATGAAATACCATTGCCAAACAACATCGACTACAGAAAGGCAATTGGAGCGCTTTTGTACATCGCTACTGTAACAAGACCAGATATTTCAGCCGCAGTTAACATCCTAAGTAGAAAAAACGAAAACCCTTCACAGAAGGATTGGAAGGCAACTAAAAGAGTAATATCCTATTTAAATCCCACTAAAAACTTTAAATTAGAAATAAATACAACACACCAACCTAAACTAGAAGTGTATTGTGACTCAGACTGGGCTGGAGACATACAAACTAGAAAGTCCACCAGCGGAAACTTATTTTTGTTGGGGAAAAATCCGTTATTATGGGTTAGCAAAAAACAACAATGTATAGCCATGTCGAGTGCTGAAGCTGAGTATATTTCAACAGCAAATGCGTCGCAAGAAATTTTATGGTTAATTAGACTCCTACAAGAATTCGACTTAGAACAGACATTACCAATAACTGTGCATGAGGACAATCAGTCCTGCATAAAAATGATTGAATCAGAAAAGTATACTCGTCGCACCAAACATATAGATATTCGATATCATTCCATTAAACATTTAAGGGACAATGGTACAATTAATCTAAAGTATTGTGAATCAAAGAACATGATAGCGGACATCCTGAACAAGCCCACTCCCAAACCCATCTTTGAAGTCCACAGGAGAAATTTAAATTTAAGAAATCAAATTCCAGAGATTAAGGAGGAGATTGTTGGTAATATATCATGAAAATAATCTCCGCAAATTGCTTTTATATGACAGTTTATTTACTTCATTTAAACTCATCAAGATAAAAAGTACTTAACTCAATTTCAACCAGGAAATGCAATATGAAGAGGTTTTAACAAACTCTTGAATATGAACAAGGAAGTAAGAAACAGAATTTCGTATGAATGACGTGATTTGACTTTACGTCATTTCCAACCAATCAAAGAACTAAAAGATGGCATCACCTGAAAGGGACTTAAGTCTGTTTTCTTTCTGCTATATAGAACTTTAATAGAAGCTTTTTCTCACGTTTTGGAAACGAACATGTAATTTCGTTCTCCCTTAAATTAAATTAAATTTAACTAATGTTTAAAATTAAAGGATATGTAAAAGTAAATGTAATTAAAAGATAATTAAATAATTTATACTAAATTATGAATATTGTATTATTATTAATTATAATTTCTCTATTCCACAAGAAATTAATAATTCAACGAGTACAGCATAATTATGGATATACCAAATTGTTGGAATAATTCATGAACATCAAACTACTTGTGTAAGTGCAACGATCATATTAATGTGCATCATACCAATAATGGATTAATTGACGTGGATACCCTTAAGGACCTGGCTTGCGGCACCATGAGGATGATTGCTGAAAAAAGGAGGTGAGCAAATATCTTACCTATCTTTTGATAAAATACAATTGTTTATATATATTGCTAATTACTTTAGAACGCGCTATAGCTACTGGCTACCTTAAAAATTAACTAACATGTATAAATTGTATAGATTGTATACAGGGCAGCACAAACGTTCTCGAGTACATTTCTGTTTATTGTCGGAAATTGCAGAAGGGAAATTTTAAACTGTGCTACGCGTTTCCTAACTGAACTAAAATTTAGCATTCTATTTAGTACATATTCAAATCTATAGATCCTATACAGGGCTTCACAAAAGAGCTCGGATATTTTTCCGAATATTGTTGGCAATTCCTGAAATTGGAATTTTAAATATGTTATGCGTTTTCAAAATTGCTTAATTAGATATCATCTTACAACCTTACGATAAAGATTTGAAAACTTATTTTGGAAGTGTTGGAAAGTGTTACATAATCTATGCTTGACGCATGATTTTTTGTTCTTGTTCATGATGCACAGACTCCTCTAAATTTCTTTTAGTACCATACTATTCGTTAGTCTGCATCGAGTGGAACTTAATGCAGTAAAGCATGTGAAACAGAATCTACCTATAACGGAAAATTTGTATGATTCTACAGAAAGAAATACCTTACAAATCTATCTGTTAAGACAAAATATTTTTTTCTCTAGCTATTCTGATTATATAGGTTTTAATGTAGTTTGTTTAGTAAGACCTGTAAAAACTGAACCTGTTTATAAAGGAATCCTCTTTTAAACGCAAAAATTTCATAGTCCCTATGGTAGGAATATCATACAATTATAACTGCTGAATCGGAAATATTTCCAAAACGGAATTTTGTTTCGGTCCTTAGTAATTCCGATTTCACAGATTTTATTGTATAAGATTGTTGTGTTTATTTCGCACAGTAAAATCTACTGTGACAGAAAACTGATTCCGTTTTGGAGAGGTTTGCGGCTTAACAGGTATAACTATATGGTAGTCCTTCCGTTGGGATCATAATTTTTTTACGTCTTAGATGGGATTCCGTTATAGACAAGTCTCAATTTTATAGGTTTTAAGGAATTTTTACGACCCAATTTAAAAGCCGCCGTCCCACCTTTTTTGCTAAAAATGGACTTGGCAACACTATTCGTAAGTATTTTTGACAATAGTATTTTTTGTTATTGTTATCAACAGTAATGGCATTGTTTGAAATCGAAGTCAAATCGGCAATGTTAAATATCAAGCAGCTGTACTTACAAAAATAACACCTTTTATATCAGTATAGCAATATATGCTTAGGACACATGCACAGATTAAATGTGTTTTTCGAAACTATGGTAACAAAGTTTATAGAACTTGACATACACGCTTGGTCGCGTTTTTCGAGACAGTTAGACGAGCAAACATATACTACTTTGGCGATAATGGTTGTATCAAAATCTGTTTTTATCTAAAATTCTCGTCTAGACTAATCAAAATTTACTGTCCAAATGTTCTACTCTGATATATAAAGACATGTCAGTTACTAATAGACCGATATTATATTTAAAACTGTGGACAATGTGGAAAATATACAATTTTTTGAAAATGAAAAGTTTATCAAACATAACTAAATAATATCTTTAAGTATATTATTTATTTCTGTTTGTAGCAATTGTAAGTTATTTGAACTGGAACTTTCATTTTTTTAAGTTCGTTTTAATAAATGTTAGGGTGTATGATGTTCTTACAACGTGTCTGTTTATGTTCAAGTAATATTCCGTAGTGTTAAGATTTTGTTATTTACAAACTCAAACTCAAATTTAAGTATTATAGTATATTTGTAACACTATTTTCAGCAATAAAGAGTCTTCTATTTCATCCTTCACTGCCCCTATTAATGTATAGCATAAGAGCCAGAAAATTTTACCAGGGTCTGCAAGAAACACTTGACCCTGAACGAATACTTTATTGGAAATAAACAACACATAAATAACATTTATGAAATAAATAACATTTATGAAATCAATCAACAGAATTACGCGAATGGGCAGCAATCGACATTAATTATCTTCATCAAGTGGAGAATTCAAGTTGCATTGTCCGGTGCAATAGTCACGCCATAAAATCTGATCTCATCTGTATTTTTTTTAACAGTTGACTTTCTTTCTTATTTGAACTCTACTTATTGCATTCAGAATGAGAATGCAACCGCGTGATAAGGAGCTCTGTTAATGCTCCAATAATTATATTTAAATCTCTATATAATCGTTCTATACACCTATGTCTTAATACATTCGTTAGTATATGTTGTTGTGATATTGAATAATTTCACAAATTCATACACCATATATTTTTCAGCAGAAGTTAAAAGTGAATAATAACGAAGTGTATAATTCTCAATAATTAAATGGATTAAAAGGTAATTAGGTGAACAAGCCTAATCGGATTAGAGAAGAAGTACTGCAATGAACACTAAAGGATAACAAATAAAAGGTGAGTGGAAAACTTACTTATCTTATCCTGTTTATCTAGTAAATGAAATATTGCATATTTATCAAAATAACATTATCCCTGCTCAACATATTTTTCTAACCTCGCAACGTCCAAGAGTTTTGTAATGATTTGTTTAGTCGAATTCATTAATGAACGACAGATATTCATTTCTGGAAACTCGAAGGAGTTTTTCAATATTTTTGTAGTCTTTCTGTTACTTAACCCAATATACGTAGTACAGGGTAAGACTTATAATCGTTTTAAAAATCGATTTTTTTTTGTTGACGGATTTACATGTTTTAGACACTGGAGATTCCGAAGAACATATTTTTAGGAAAAAGAAATTGCCGTGCGTCTGTAAACGCTCTATCTCCCGAACAAATTGAGATAGAGACTTGAAATTTGGTATGTACTTAGTATGTAATAATGGGAAAAAGCCTATTTCATTTCAACAACCTCGATTAACCGGAACAATTTTTTTCGGACTCTCGAAATATTCGTTCTGATGAAAGGTATATAAAAATTTACAAAATTGTTTTCTTTAAGGAGTGAATATAAAAGACAATAAAAAATATAAATTTCGCTTTAAGAATTAAGTTTATCGGATAATGAGTTGCCGAGATATTTGTAATCGTATTTTCCACACTCTTTGATTTTTCATGACCCTGTATTTCATTCAGATTTCAATTCAAAGGTATATTTTAATTAGCAAAAAGAGGCTTAATCTGACGCAGTAAACTGTTAGTTAATAGGATTATCATTTTTAGAGTAAAAATGATGTTCCTCTTACGCAATTCAGTAATAGAGCATTTAAAGTTTATGACGTTATCAAGCCAGGATTTTATTCGAATTGAAATGCATTTTATAAATAGTTTACACATGTTTTATTTTCATATTTTATATTACGTGTATTATATTTTATATTATATTTTATAGCACGTGTGTGTTTATAAACTCGGTTCATCATATACAGGGCTACACAAGAGAGTTCATAAGTATTACAGACCATGGGAGTGAATTGCTTAAGGGTAGTTTTTAATTGTGTTTACGCATTTTCAAGCTGAACTATATTTTGTAGACTAATAAAAGTTTGTGGAATATAAATAAATTCATATACAGGGCTACGCAAAAAGATACATTGTCGTTTACGTTTGGTAATTGCTGCGAGTGAGTTTTAAGTTGCCTTTTAGCTTAATATACAGGGCTTTACAAAAGATTTCGAGTGCATTTCCATCGATTGACGAAAATTGCTAAATGCGAATATTCCAACTGAATTAAATTTTATCATACTATATATCCACATCTATTGATCATATACAGAGCTGCACAAAATAATTCGACTACTTTTTTGACACTGGAAGGTAATTTTAAAAACTGTATTTTTCAATGTGTTATATGTTTTCTAAACTGTATACTTACATATTTTCTTTCACCTTATTGAACGTTGAAGTTTCGTTACAGTTTTCTGGCTGTGTTGGAAAGCGTTTCATAATCTATGCTTGATGCATGATTTTTCGTTCTTGTTTGTTCTGGGCACTGTTTAAAGTTCAGTATCACGGCAAAATTACATCGTGATGAGGAGGAAAAAAAAGAACAAGAAGAATATACTTTTTGATTTATTTATCAACAACGAAAATGTGAACATAACGATAAAAATTTACATAAAACAATTTATTCGAACTTGCAATGAAGAAGATCAAATATAAACCCATTTAAAACTTGCTTATATTTAATTATTTTCAATTTATTACAACTGAATATTTAATGGGAACATACAAACATAACAAAATACCATAGAACATAACATAACAGCATAGAGCATAACAATCGAAATTTAAAACTGCACATTATGTCATTTTCGAAGCAAAAATATACCAACATTATATACCACTGAATCTTAATTTCATCGTGATCTTAATCGTGATCGATCTTAATAGTGATCGTGATCGATCACTGAATCTTAATTTCATGCAAAATGAAAAGTCTCTAAAAATAACATTGTCACACTTTGCTATGTTCTAAAAGAAAATGATCACGTTGTGAGGTATGGATGTGTGAAGTTCTTATTTGTAAGTGGAGGATGTATCAAGTATTTAGAAAAATGTTTAATGTAGTAAAAACTAAAATTTGGGTATCTATGGAATGTGTTTGGTTAAATTTTAGTTACTCTAAACCATTTTTAATTAAACTTATTTTGTCTATACTTCTTATAATTTTTGATGCATGGATATTAAACCTATACTAGAAATATATACTTTTTGTGTTTTATGCAAATTTTAGTGTAAATTTCCAGTTATTTTGTAAAATAAAAACACGTGTTGATTTATTTATAAAACACTAAAAATCTTCTTATGCTTTGATAAGGTCTTTTTGATTATTTTCTTTTTTACAGAATAACAATTAGTTGAATAACATTAGGTTGATTTTACTTAAAAGTAGTATTTATTAATGATGTGAGAAATATGCCTTTCTGTATGTGTGTTTGTATGTTGGCGATGGTTAGAGAAATCTAGCGAAAGTAGAGGTCTTCAAATTTGGATAAGATGCAGATAAGATAAAGACATGTACGAGTACACCTGAGACTAAGATTTTTCTTTTTTTGATAATTAGCCGAGATATTAATTAAAAACCCGTATCGAACATTAATGAACCTGTTGCAGCTGTCCCGGCGATCGTTTTTGATCATGTCCGGGGAAAACCTAGCTTTTCAAGCATATATTTAATAAACGTTTCGTTTTATTCTGCATTTTAAAATTTCGATCCCCTAGTCCCTAATGGAGTTAAAATAAATAACTAAATAAATACAAAATTTCGTTTTTGTATTTTCCGCTTTTTTAAATTGTCATCCCCGTGGTCCGTATGGAAATACAAAAACAACAATAGAAAAAAAAAAACCTGTAAATTCTTTTCTGCTCACAGCGGAACCCTTCATTAAAAAAATTTGACGATTTAATATTTCAGGAAATATATTTTCATATTTTCCGCTTCTTTTCAATTTGAAATTGTCATCCGAGTGGCCCTGATGGAAATAAAAAATAATAAAAAAAAACAATTAAATAAATAAATAATATTAAATAAAATTAAAAATTAAACACGCATAGAAAGTTTTGTTAATTTAAAAAATATTAAACAAAAAGGTACGTCTAAAATATGATTTTTTCGACAATAAGATGTTTTCTAAATTAACTGAACTATAGATTAAGAAAATAATTATATTTCTTTTAAGTTTCTATTTCATGTTTATGAAATTAAACCGATAGCCTCACGCATATTTTTGGTTTTCAGATAATAAGAACTAAACAAACCTTAATTTACTTATTTTTTAGTGATCTTAAAAAAAAAATAACTGTTTTAATTAGGGTCATTACGGAATGGGATGGAATTTATTCTCAACAAGTTTGTATTCTCTGATTTTGACAAGTACTTAATATTTAATGTACTTTTTTTCTAAGTAAATAAAACACAACTTCTGTTTAAATTGAACCTTTTTTAAACTTCTAATTATTATACTACTTCGTTAATTTTAGAAGTAAAAGAACTTATTTAAAAAATTTTTGTTTGAATACCTCATTTTTTCAGAAAATTTCTCAAAAAGCTTTCGTATTTTTCATCATTTAATCTAATTCATTTAACTATTTTTTTCTGTTACATCTCATTGTAAACTATTGTACGTAGAGGATTATTGTGCAAGCCATTAAATTTAAATTCGGCTTTTAATATTTAAGTAGAAATTTTTCTTTTATTGATATATTTACAAAGCTTAAATTAATGTTTCACGGTCTATCATTCACGCTTTTTTTAATCGATAAAGACAAGAGTGTGATGCAAAACTGAATAAAATTAAATATATTTTTAGAAAAAAAAAATAGTTCTAGTAGAAAAGTTATTTTTTCTGTAATTTTAATATTATTATTTCATTTTTATTATTATTATAATTATCTTTTATTTTCTTATAACTATAGAAAAAACAAATACAAAAAATTAAATAAAAGTAATATGCTACACAAAAATTATAGAATATTCCGTAGTTTTAAGTTACTAGATGTATTTGCTTTTTAGTGTTTCGTTCATCTGACGAAACATTAGTCTCATTTGTTTGTCTGTCTGTCTGCTTGTCTTGCCGTCACAGAGTCCGTTCTCAGAAACTGTATAAGTTAGAGACTTGAAATTTTGTGTACTTACAGATGAATACCTACCATCACACGACAATCATAAAATTTTGAAAATGTCTTCATTAACGCAAGATATTAATTAAAAACCCACTCATTAATGGAAAATATTCAACTAAACTATAGAATTTAATCAAACCTAAAGAAAATTCATTCTGAAATTCCAAAAGAGAGGAAAGGGTTACAATAGTCACAGTATTGCAATGGCGATAACAGACTGAACGTTTACAAAGACACCCCTATCTCATAAACTATTCCACCTACGAACGTGAAATTTCGGGGACACACACACATATACACTAGGGTGGAGCGCTCGCCTATGGTAAAATATTTTTTTCTCCAAATCAAAATGGGACGGGGTGGGAAAGTTGCTCTATCATATCCTCATTCTGAATATAAAATATCTTTGAAAAATTTTAATATTAAATACTGCCCCAAGGTCATTGAATATTGCGAAAAAACGTAAAAGCGCACGCCTATGATTTTTGTTTTCCACCAAATCAAAATGGGGCTGTGTGGGAAATTTTCTCTATCATATCCTCATTCTAAATATAAAATATATTTGAAAAATATTAATATTAAATGCTGCCCCATGGTCATTGAATATTAAGAAAAAACGTAAAAGTTGTGCATTTTTTCTATTTTTTCCTCAAATATACAAACTATTAATAATAATTTAATTTAAAAGGATGATCATCGAATTATTATTATTATTATTATCTATTTATAGTAAAATTATGTAATATTTATATCAAATTCGCTTTCATTATACTAACTAAACTACTATACTTTTTTTTAAATATGTGAAATTTGGGTAATTGTAATTGTTTTATATTTTTTACTTAACCTATGTAAGAAAATATAATTTCGAATTACTTTTAAAGAACTATTGTAATAAGGTAAAAATAATTTACTATTACAATTTACAAGCAATGAAGTTACAATTTTATAGTAGTACATACTGTTTTTTGGTTTCAACAACTGGCATTTTTTTTCCGAGACTGCAGACAAGTTTTTAAGAACTCATCGCATCTCAAAGGACCACAAACAGCTGAAGAAGCCTACGTAACAAGTTTCACACATCTTTCAGTGGCTTGATTGTGACAAGGGAATAGTTTAATCTTAGGTAAGATGTCTTCATCTATTGCCTTTGGATTAAGGATACACTTTGTAAGAATATTATGATCTATTTACTTAGTTTATGGTGATTCTGTCACGGTTACTTCAGCTCAGTTTATAAAATCGATATAGTTTTTGGCTTCAAAATTGATCTCAGGTAACTTGAACGTACGTAAGGAATTTCTTGACTTTCGAGATTTTATTATTCTACGTAGTGCCAACACTCTTACATAGTCCCTATCGTCAGCCAACATGGCAATCAAAATATTTTTCGGATGACAAAAATAACCATTTCGTTGAATTACGGGATCTATTATTGTTTGTAATTCCTTTGGTAAATATCATGATAACATAACTGTTTGATGCAAATGCTTAGCTCCGTAAATGCATGAAGGCTTAGTTTTAATTTGAAACCATATAGTTGAATAAACTCTTAGTATAAAATTTGTCAGAATTAACAAATTTTCAAACGGTTTACTTGAAGAAACGTATAGCCTAAGAATTTTATTTGCCACTGTAAGCCCCGTAGAATGCACAATTTTACCAGGATTTCTTTTATACAATTTTTCGGAACACAATCCCGAAGAAATTGCTTTACATATCTCAAGCAAATAGAGTTGATACGTGCTTAGATCCTTTTTATTAGTAATTTCTAGCAAATCACAGCTTATTCTCTTATAATGCTTATAATGCACAAGAGGTAGAAGTTCGCAATCTTTTAGAGGTTTGCCAATAGATCCTGTAAAACTTTGAGGCCCATTTTTTGTACCGTCAAGATGCTAGAGCAACTGGCTCAAGATAAGCTCATTGGCATGTATTTGGAAAATAAGCCATTGAAGTGGTTTTCCTCCTTTTTCTTCTAGAAATCGCATGACACCCTGTTTGTAACCCGTGTTAACTGTAGTTCCCTCACAGCCAATTGCAACAAGCTTACTGGTATCAATATTTTTTGTAGTTAATTTTTTTTATATCTCTACATAAAATTAAAGCCTTATTAGCCAGATTGTAACGAAAGGTGCCCTAAAATACTCAGAACCTGGTTCCTTTATTAAGCTTATAATGCTTGTAAATTGTAATAATAAATTATTTTTTCTCGTTATTCTTCATCTTCAAGTATAATTAAAAAATATATATTCTTACAAAGTATAAAATATAACACAATTTTGTTGTTTTGATTATGCTTTACAATTACCCAATTTTTATACATTTTTCAAAATTTTGAAGTCATTGGGGTAGTATAAGACACCTGGATTTGATATAAATACTACATAGTTTCACTATAAGCGTATAATAAGAATAATTTAAGAAGAATACTTTAAAATTAATTTAATATTAATAATATTTGTGCATTTTATATGTTTGACAAGAAAATGGGAAAATGCACAACTTTTACAAATTTTCTCAATTTTCAATGACCTTGGGGCAGTATTTAATATTCATATTTTTCAAAGATATTTTATATTCAGAATGAGGATCCGATAGAGCAACTTTCCCACCCCGTCCAATTTTGATTTGAAGGAAAAAGAATTCGCTACACCCTAATACACACACAAAATTATCTTTCAGAATTTCTAATTTTTTTTTCAATTACTGCCACTAGAAGTGTAAATATCGATTAAAAATTGTTTTGAATAAATTCGTTTAATTTCTTTTCATTGAAAAACCAGAAACGAACAGTCTGACATCTGTTTGCATAGCCCAAAGATGACGGAATAGGCATTTTTCAGACTCTATAACTTTTTTTTTTTTAATATTACATTTATCGATTTGAAAGTAACACATCTATACATATTTTTTAAATCTGAATCCAAATAAGCAATTTTCGTAAAAATCCTTCAATTATAGCAGAAGACATAAATTATTATCTCATGAATTCGATTGCTGAAAAATAATTCCTTTGAACATGTCAATTTGAATGAGAGACACCTGGCTGAAGAATATGACAGTGATGGAATTATAAACACTTAGGGTATGGTAACTCTCGGCCATCCGTTATAGATTTTGCCATTTCTAAAAATCTTTCTTTCCCAATTTCCTCAACAGTTATTAATAACCTCAGTTCGGACTATCTTCCTGTATGTTTTAAAATTGATTTTTTTAACCACCCTTCACCCCCCCTCAACTGCTGTCGATTGGAGTAAATTGAAAAATATCCTTCATAATTCTGACCTAACTTTTCTAATATCAATAACACCAATGATATTGACAATGCTGTAACTTATTTCCGAAACTTTATTGTATCTGCTCAAAAACAAGCTACTTATCATCATTTCAAAAATAATAATTCTTTCACTCTTCCCAATTATATTCACAATAAATGTAAACAACGTAATAACATCCGGTGATTTTATGAAGCTACCAGGGGTCCCACTCTTAAAACTGTTATCAGTCGTCATAACAACCAAATTAAAAACTGTATTGCTAAAGAAAAACAAAAAAGTTGGAGTAATTTCCTTAGTTCTCTTTCTCCCGAAAATAATTCTCTTTGGAATATTATGAAATAACTTAATTACAACTACACCCCTATTCCTCCTCTCACTGCTTTTAATACTACGGCATATAGGGGAAAGGGGGGCACAGTGGGACAAAGAGCATTTTTCCTACCATTCAAATACTCAACAATTAGAAAAGTATTCTTCATTTAGTGAACCTGTATGTCAACACTGTGTAAACTAGTCTCAGCCGCATTTCATTTTGTAGGGAAGTTACAGCCATTTTTGTTTTTACTAATTGTTTGTTTACTCATTGTTTGAAAAATCCAGTAAATTTTACTTTTTTGGATTTGAGCAATAAAATATCATCCAATAATGAATACCATTGCATTAATTTAAAGCTTAAACTTTCTTCATTACATGTGTGCAGTGTTCATAATTCTATTAATAATTTTTTTGCAACTTTTGACTTTGGATTTAAAAATACTCCTTGAGGGGTACAGTGAGACATGTTGAAAGGAGCACAGTGGGACACGTCCCACTGTACCCCAATGTAAATATATTTTAGACTATACAGCCGAACTTGTTGGCAAGGCTTATCCTCTGGCCGTTTAAAAGAACATTCTATTGGATTTTCATATACAGCCATTTTTCCAAATAATAACAATGTTTATAAACAAGAAGACTTCATAGCTGCAAGTGTTACCGATGTTCCATCAGCATGTGTTGCTGACATATCAACTACTGAACATGCATTCTATCACATGAGTAAAGTGAAGCTAGTAAATCTAGACCATTCACAGAAGAGCTACAACCAGGGTGCTCCAAATTAAATTTATCTCTGGTGGTAAACCAGAAAGTTGATGAACCTGTTTTGTCACCAGAACTAATAAGGCCTCTACCAAAATGCCATGCACCTGATAATTCTAAGAGGAACCGAAAGAAGAGGGAATCTTAATTATTGACTGATATACCTGTAAAAAGTAGAATAGAGCTGGAAACTTTTGAAAGAATTGAAAAGCAAAATAAAA
This sequence comes from Maratus michaelseni, assembly GCA_963931845.1. NCBI lineage: Eukaryota > Metazoa > Arthropoda > Arachnida > Araneae > Salticidae > Maratus > Maratus michaelseni. The sequence goes on from OZ007589.1 coordinate 318,890,723, forward strand.
GAAAAAGAAGTATTCTTCTAATGTTTCGAAATTGATAACCAAAAAAAAAAAAAAAAAAAAAAAAAAAAAAAAGATTGTAAATAAAAATTTATGGTAAAGCAGTTCTTCAGAAGACGAAGATTGGAAGCTCTCTTCAAGTGATAGTGTTTCTGACCAAGGGTTGGAGAAACTACTTTTTTTTTTGCTTCGAACTACAACTACAACTACTTTATCGAAAATGTAGTTAACTACAACTACAACTGCTTGTTTTAAAAAGTAGCGACTACAAACTACTTTTCAAAAGTAGTCACTACTTCTCTACTTTCAGATTTTGCCAAAGGGTTCAATTTACGCTAGAAATGAGGACACGAATTAAATAATAAAGCGACCCCTCGTTATATCGCGTCTGCCGGGATATAATTAAATAAATGCAACATAATCGAGGGCATTAAAAAAGATAACATACAAGAAAATGTTTTGTGTTTGTCTCCAAAATGTTAATTTATACACACATTAAATTTTGTAGCAAAATTAAGATAGATTATAATCTAAAATAAATCTACATTAACAAAAAATCTGCATTATAATCTAAAAAAATTACAGAAAAACAACTCTAGATGCAAATAATAAATAAATCTGCAAACAAAAAAGTTACGAATATTAAGAAACCGGTGTTAAGACATGAATACTTAATAATGAGTAAATAGGCAAGTGTTGCCCAAAAGAAAATTAATTCCTTTTGTTGGATTAGTACTTGATTTTGCAGCAAATCTCAATGGGGAAAAAATATCACTTCATGCGATACGGTGTTATACGCCGCAGCTGAGAATCGCAAATTGTTGAGCAGAACAAATTTTGAACAAAAGAAGCAAACTTCGGGAAATTTGCAGAATGGTACATTTCGCACTCCTGAAATAGCGTTAAATGTAGTGTCGGTTCTCGCTACAAACTACGGATTTTTTGTATCGCGCTACTCGCTGCACTACAATATTCAAAAACAACTACAAACTACTAAAACTACAAACTACTGTAAAAAGTAGCAGCTACAGTAGTTTCGCTACTTGTTGCGTGCTACATCCGACCCCTGTTTCTCAAGATGAGGTGGAAGAAAGAGAAAGTATTTTTGAGGATGATATCAGGGCTACACTAGATACCGGGCTTGCTCATTCATTATCATGACGTCACAAATGGTGGCTGGCCGTGACCAGCGATTGGTGCAAAGCGACGAGCCCGTCGTTTTGTGCCAATCGCTGTATGTCTTTCATTTTGTCGTTTCGCTTTGTACCAATCGCTGGTCGCGGCCAGCCACTATTTGTGACGTCATGATAATGAATGAGCAAGCCCGGTATCTAGTGTAGCCCTGATGATATCGAAGAAAGAGAAAGCGTTTTTGTTAACATTGGAGATTTTGTATAAGTCAAGGTGTGTGGGAAAAAGAAAGGAGCCATATGCTATTATGTTGCAGAAATCATAAATAAAAGTGAAATTGACTTTGAAGTGAAGTATATGAAAAGACTTTTGCCAGCATACAATTTTGTCTTTGATGATGAGACAACATATTCAGCTGTTTTTGCTGATATTGAAATGAAATTACCAAAACCAATGGCTTGCGGACGAACAGAAAGAACATTGACACAATTATCAACGAAAATATAATATAATCTTCTGAGTTATCCGAAATTCCGAATAGAGTGTTCCATTGTCTTTTGAATCCCCAGAAACCAATACATTTCCAAACTTCAAAGAATTATTTATAAAAACAAAGTATTTTTCAGAAACGTTTCCGAAGGAATTTTATAGTGTATTAATTAGTGTCCTCACTATGGAATACCTGTTTTTCGAATGCTATCCATTCTCAAGCAAGCATTTTCATGCTCAATAAATATGTTTAACAGGCAAACATGCAAAATTAACAACGTTAACAATAACATTAAAATTAAGATGATTTCTTTACTCTTTCATGTATAAATTAACTTATGCGGCTGAAAACGTTTACTTGAGAATTGATGACATTCGAAAAATAGGTATTCAGGCTGAGGACACTAATTAATACACTAAAAAAACCCTTCGGAAACGTTTCTGAAAAATACGGGCAGCGAAAAATACTTTGTTC